>OU426982.1:21498917-22698917 GCA_911387785.2 Aelia acuminata | reverse complement strand
TATGCCACTAGGGTAGGAATAGGGACCTCCATTTTACGTCCTTTCCGAGGGACGGCATAGCCAAGGATTTTTTACTCACATTAAATAATCCTAGGGTCACCGCGGGACGCGAACCCGCGACTTTTAGTATTGTAGGCTGCCATGCTAACCACTATACCACAGGTGGCCCCATTTCATAACTGTGAATAGCTTTTTCCACAAAAATGACTCTCTACATGACTAATTAAAAAATATTCGCTAAAGAGATATTTTCATTCCTTCTTTGTCTACAATTGTTAATAAAACCCTTTAAAGATTTTAATACAATATAGTAATATAAAAGGGGATCACTTTTAAATTTAAATATGCCGTAAAATATTTATATAAAATAGAAATATAAAAGTGATCCGCAAAAACAAAACAAAAAAAAAGTTATATTCGTAATCTGAATAAAGGAGTCACATCGTTTCATGAATGAAACCCGAATCGTGTTCAAGAAATGTAAAAGCATTGAATAAATTGAGTCTTGAAGAATGTTACAGAAGTATATTCATGAAAAATGTATGATTCTTATCTTATAATATACATATGTAAATTTAATGATAAATGGATTCAGTTTATGAGAAGTTAATAGGGAGAATAACAAGATTAAAAAGGATAATAATTTTATTGAGAATAAGGCGCTAGCATACAACCCGCAGCACACGGATGGAAAAGGAGCTTAGTAAGTGTTCCTGTTTGAAGGGGATCAACTCTTTAAATGGTGCATTCCTTCCTGAGGGAGTCATCTGTAGTGTAGTGGTTAGCATAGCAACCTACAATACTAAAGGTCGCGGTTTCACGTCCCGCGATGGCCCCTGGATCATTTAAAGGGAGTAAAAAATCCTAGGCTATGCCAGGTAAGATTCCTATCCTAATTATACCTTGATCGGCAAAATTTAGGAATCCCACTGTAGCATCGTCCAATTAGTCTTAGTAGCATAAATAGACGTTAAACAAACAAAATTCTTCCTCAACTAAAAAAGTAATTTTTTTTTTAAACTATTATTAGACAAGAAAAAAAAATAGTAATTTTAACATGTGTTTATATCATTGAAATATTCTTATAAGTAATATCGATGAAGTGACGTATGAACTTCTGAAAAAATGCTAATTGAATCACGGTATATAAGCTCCAGACTCCATGATAACAGCACGGTTAAAAGGCACTTGTTTCAATTAACTCTAATTTGGTTGAAATTTATTTATTATTATTATTATTCCCTTGCAGATCTACTCTTGCGGAGAGGCGTATCAAGCCAATGTGGTCAATGTTTGTTTTTGGCTTGAAAGTTTCTCGATAATTTTAAAAGTTTTGAATCTATTGTTATAGGAAGTCTCTTAGTCACTGCCGTTTCAGTCGACGAGGAAGATGACCGAGTAAAAGTGAGGAGGAAAGAGAATGGATGAGTTGGGTTAGGGTGATGTAGCGTTGAAGAGTGAAATGTTTGGTATTTGTCTTGTAAGATTTTACAATCAGTATGTTCTTTCGGACATTCAACATCCTATTTTATAAGGATTTTAGATTGTGAAATAAGTATTTTGTTAATGTGAAAGTGTTTTTGGAAACCCAAGGTTCTGCTCCGTATGTCCAAATAGGTCTTAGAAATAGTTTTTTAAAGTGTGAATTGCATGTTTCTTCAGTTGAATGATGATCAGTAGTCTAGGACATCGGTTCCCAAACTGGGGGGCGTAAAGACGAGTCAGGGGGGGGCGCCTGATACTAGTTGAATATTTAAAAAATCCCGGAACAAAACAAAGTATCGGAACAAACTTGATGTTGCCAGTGACTTACGTTGTGCCCTTACTAAAATTCATCCGAGAATAGGCATACTTGTTAAGAAAATGCAAGCCCATCCATCTCACTAACTTATTTTTCTTATGAGTAGGTATTTCTTTAACTTAAATTGAAACTTATAATTTTGTATTTTTTGACAGTAAAAATAAATATTTTGTTTTCAATACAATTCTCAAACTGTTTTTAATATAACCATTTCCTATACAATTTATTATTTAAGGGGGGCGTGGGAGGCTTTATTTCAACAGGGGGGCGTGGTACAAAAAAGTTTGGGAACCGATGGTCTAGGAGATGTGAAATTTGCTCCTACCGTCTGTTGAGTTCCGAGGTTTTTTAAATGTGGTATTTATATTACCAATGAGTTTGGTCTAACAAGGGGAGGCTACGGACGTGGGGTCACCGATTACAATGAAACTTTTTTTCGGGTTTCTATATCCAAAAATATTAGATACGTGTCCGAGGGTTCTTGCCAATGGGCCTTCTGAGCCGAGAAAAAAAATTTCTTAGGTACGAAAATAGCCAAAAATTGCATCAACAAAGTTGCCGCTGCTTAAAGCTCCTTCAACCAATTTCAATGAAATTTTCAGGGATGTCAGAGTATTGAAAAATATTAGACACATGTATAGGGGATTGACGAAATTAGCCTCTGGAAGCCCAGAATAAATCATTCAATATTGTGGTATATTCGTGCTCTCTGGGTAACGTTAAAAATCAATTCCATTACTTTGTAAATTAAATAAATTACGTTTTTCAGCTTTTTACGTCAAAAACTAAATATTTGTATTTAAATATTATTAAATATTTAACAGGAAATATTTTTCATGAAAAAGCATTTTGGCTTAGACTGAAGAAAAATTTTCAACCAAAAAAAAAAAAAAAATTACTATTTGAAATATGTTCCAGTTTTTATGTAAAAAGCACAATTTCATAGTTACTTAAAAAAATATTAAAGATAATTCTGCGAAAAATTAAATTCGAAAGTCTGAATTTTGAATTTGAAAGTATTTCCATTGTTGTTTTCCCTTGCCCAAAGAATTAAGGAATTATTTTATGATTGAAAACGTTTGTTAAAAATTAAGAATAATAAATCTTTGGAAGACGACAACTGTTTTTATTGAATTAAGGGATTGCAGTTATAAACACAGTATGAACTTCTAAATACAAAAAACAGCATATTGTCAACCACGTGATGTTTATTTTTTCGACAAGTAAAAAACTTCATTAAAAAAATACGAAATTGCCCTGAAATATTGAGAGATGGTCGTCAGGAAATTAGTTCAAGGGGAAGATGCTCTGAAAATTCATTCCTTAATTCATCACCAATTATCATCTCCATTATTTGTTGACATGGTAAAATATGCTTGGTTTGCATCCAAGTTATTTCCAATGAGAGCAATATTTGAAAATGTCAATCAAATATGTTTTCCTGATGGAATGAAAAAGGAAGGAAACTGCAACTGCAAAGGTGTACCTTTTATTAAATGCTCTCATTGCCGAAAAAACTTATGTTTTAGTTATTTTTTTGATAAACATCACTCAAACCAGTGTGGGGTGTAAACGCATATTTTTAATTCCCTAGTTAGTATTTTAGGATAATTTGGTATTTTATAATGTTTATGTAGTCCAGGAAAAGTCTGAAATATTTTCCTGACAAAAATATGTTTTTGGACAAAAAAGTTTTTAATTTTAATTTTTCAAAAATTTATCACATTACATTTAAATATAGGTACTACTATTTTACGAGCATAAATTTTTTGGTGACAATTTCTTCAATCCAAGCATGGAAATTTTGTTATGAAAAATATTTCCTGTTAAATATTTATAATATTTAAATATAAATTTAGAAGATAAAAAAAAGAAAATAAAAACTTCGTCTCAAAATAATTTGTTTCTAAATATAAATATTTAGTTTTTGAAGTAGCTGAAAAAACGTAGTTTATTTAATTACAAAGTAATGGAATTGATTTTTAACGTTACCGAGAGCGCGAATATAACACAAAATTGAATGATTTATTCTGGGCTTCCAGAGGCTAATTTCGCCAATCCCCTATACACGTGTCTAATATTTTTCAATACTCTGACATCCCTGAAAATTTCATTGAAATTGGTTGAAGGAGCTATGAGCAGCGGCAACTTTGTTGATGCAATTTTTGGCTATTTTCGTACCTAAGAAATTTTTTTTCTCGGCTCAGAAGGCCCATTGGCAAGAACCCTCGGACACGTATCTAATATTTTTGGATATAGAAACCCGAAAAAAAGTTTCATTGTAATCGGTGACCCCACGTCCGTAGCCTCCCCTTGTAAGTACAATAACACGTACTTACGAAAATATATAAATATGTGTATAAAAAATACTTACGTAGGAAATTCTTTGAAAGTGTTGGGTCGTTAATTGTCTTAGGTGTACAAGTAAATTTTCAAAAAGAAAGACTGAAGTGGTAAAGTTTAATTTAAATTTTTTTTAAATTAAATATCAAGACAAAAAATAGAATATGGGCCCATACTTGGTTGATTTTTTTAATAATATCTGTTCCAGCAGAATCAGATTTTTGGTGTTTGTCGGTTGTTAGGGGCAACGCGTATTTTCTAACGTGTTTGCCCAATCGGCCTTCTCGCAACCCAATTAATATATTTTAAACGCACCTATTTTGGTTAACATCATCGACCACACTTACCCCCTTTTTTCAGGCTTTCTACCCTTCGAGCTGTGATTCCACTCGATTTCGATTAATTTATATATAATTAAATAATTTTACTCACTCGATTTAATTCCCGTTTATTGATCTCCACACTGAAATATGATAACACATGTGGGAATTAGCAATTTTTAGACTGCTTCCTAGTCCATTCCTGACGTATTCATTGTCCTTTTAGGTGAGATAAAAGTGTATTGATGAGAGTTGGAGTTCGCAGGAGGGTTTAAAATATCGTCGTTGATACTTCAAAAGGTCGTATGTCAATTAACAGCTGATTTGCAGGAGAAAAAAAAATAATTTTATTTGCAATTTATTTTTTTATTTTTTTTTTGTTTGATTATCAAAATAAAGATTAGAATTGTTATTATTCATTTGTAAATATTTTTTGTGTTAGAGTTTAAATTTTCCTTTAGGCTGGTGTCACTTAGGATTAATGACCAAGCGAATCTAGAAATTCGAATATTTTTTTACTGTGCATGGTTCTTCTTTTCTATTTACTGATGACAAACTTCGTCTTTTAGGACCCTAGAGCTACTAGTTTTGACTAAAATTCCAATAAAATCTCAAAACCGAAAATTTGTGACATACGACCTTTAGCAGTTATCAACGACGATTTAAATGGACACAGCCTGGATATGTCAGTAACGAAATTAAAATAACTTACCTATTTATAGCCGTTATATTGACAAACCTACATCCTAAGACAATATGCACTTATCAATTGCTGTTTGGAAATTTGACAATGACAGCAACAAGGAAATACATAAAGAAATTTAGGAACTTAACTTCCAACAAGTGAAGAGCGGGAGGAAAGTATCGATGCTGTGGGTTCCTTCTCATGTCGGGATTAAAGGAAACGAACAAGCAGACCAACTGGCAAAAGAAGCAGCCAAGAGCTCTGACCCTCCTGATCTAAAATACATAGTTCCCTCCGAATGGGCAAAACAGGTCAAAAACAGAAAAGGGAAAATGGAATGAAGAGTGGCATAATTCAGAACGTAATCACCTTCGCCTGATCAAAGAAGAAAACCGTGCTTGGGTGCCACCAAAGAAAGGAAGCAGCCATAATAACCAGGCTCAGAATTGGTCACACGAAATTGACTCACATCCACCTGCTTATTGGACTTCACCGGCCAACTTGCGACACTTGTGATAATGCTCCTCTTACAGTGGAACACCTCTTCGAATGTCACAAATGCTCGAAGGAACGCCTCGACCTCAACATCATAACGCCGTATCCCTCTATAAAGCAAACAACGGTATAGAAAAAACCCTGAGCTACCTCAGGAGCACAAAATTAATGCCATACATTTAAGAAGATCATTCGTCGCTAATGGCCTGAGCAGTCATAGCCATTAGCCAATAAACATCAAATAAAAAAAAAAAAATGCTAATCAAAAATAAGATATCTATAGTTAGGCATTCTGGAGAGAACAAGACACGATCAGATATGGGATAAAATTCCAGCGTAGGCGTCTCTGACACCATGGAAAATCTGGAACAACGGGAAGTGCGCAATATTTGAAATGTAGACATCCTGACAGGATTGGAGATATCGGGAACAACTCGAGGACATCACGATGAAATATTGATTATTGGCAAACATTTGGCGACCTTTTTCATATATTGAAAATTTACCAACTTATTTTGTCATAATATTTATTATCATTTTTTTTAAATATCAGATCTCAGACCTTAAACCTATTCCTTGCTCTTGACGTAAAAGCTTCGTTTACGAAATCTTTTGTTGCCTCCCTTACTCAATGTACTAATATTCAACAAAGATGTAAAATAGTGACAGATCGTTCGTCCGAATTCAAACTTGTCTCAATATAAATCGCACTGTTTTTTTTTTTCGCGTTACAATTCAATTTTAGTAAATGTGTTGATCATCTTGGGAAAATCTGGCCTTTTGTAAAATAATAATATTATCTATAATGTTTAAGGAATGAATGAATGTACTTTATTTGTTTTAGGTGAATACCCATACAAATAGAGATGGCTTATCTAGATAATACATATTATGTCTACCAACAATAATATTTGAGTGATATAAAACTACAATATGATGATATGGCAACATATTCTCAACATAGCTATTTAAAAAGCATACATAACATATATTATATTATTATAACAAATAATTTAAAAAATAACCATTAAATATATATAAACCTGATATAAGGAATTGGTAACCATATGAATATTATAGACATCCCTAAAAATCCATAAACTAAATATTATTCAATCTATCTATAATTCAATTAATTACCAATCTAAAATCTAAATAAAATTCATGAGAATATAAATTTAAATATGATAATAATGATGATTACTATGATAATATACAATATAAGCAAATACATATACAATACAATATAAGTAAATAATTAATAAATAATAGCATATAAGGTTTAAAAATAAATGGTTACTGTAGTCATTTAGCGGTTCCTACAACCCACCCTTTTACTTGTTATTCATTAACAATTGAATGATTTTAGCTTACAACATTGCCTGATATAATAAAATAGATTTTTGAGGCAGTGAATGCAATCGATTTTGAGCAATTCGACATAATCCGACCTGTTCATATCGAGTGAGTGGGGCAGATAGTGAAGGCGGTAAGCTGAATAAATCGGGCAACGAACCAAAATATGAAAGACATCTTCAAGTTCATTTAAGTTGCAGATAGTGCAGTTTTCCTTGGGCTTAAAATAATCAATATATATTATAAAGCAAAGTGTACAATGTGCGTGCCGAAAAGGCTCAAAAACGACTACACCTACTATCAAGAATGTTATGTCGTCGTATTGCCCTATTGCACCTAACGATGAAGAAGGTTTCAGTTTTAATTTTAAGTGTGCAATGTTGAAGGGACAAGGGCTGTAATTTTAAGCCTCTCGCTACATGTATGGTAATTAGCCCCTCTAATAAGCCCAGGCGAGTTAATGAATGAAAAAATTTAGTTCGACATTTGGAAGCCAGGAGCGCTAGCTAAACTCAATTCATAAGGTTATCGTTCATAGTTTGCTTTGTTATGGTTTTAGCTTCAGCTGTTTTCTTTAAATTACACGAGATTATGTATAAATAATTATATTTTCCTTTTTATATTTAAATAAGGTCATTACATCTCTGGAATGAATTGAAATTAAGAAGTAACAAAACCAACTGGATTCCTAAGCGAATTATGTTTTACAGAAGAGGAAAGAAATGGTCGAAACATTGCCTTTAATCAATATACAATATAAGTATATACAAAATAAGTAAAATTTACAACAAAAGAAAAATTGCTTATTTGTGTAATGAGCGAATAAAAACTAACATTGAATAAAATAGATTCTATTGATAACATATAGATAATATGAATAAAAGATATAACCTAATGGAATATATATCGAAAATAAAGTGTTCATATAATATTTCTGTTTGATAGTTCTGTTCTGTTCGTACATTTTTAACCGAATTCGAAAAAGGAGAAATAACTTGATAAGGATGCGGTATCGTCATGAGAATGGTCTCAATGCAATCAGAAAATAGAAAACATAAAAAATGGTACATACCAGGACCTATTTGCTGCCAAAATAATTTTTCTTAATCTAAAAAAGGAAAGAAAACGCATTCAGAGAACCGCATTAATAGGATCTCTTATACCTGAACTATATATGGGCGGACTTCGAGGTTTTGAAACTTACCACTAATACTAAACTGAAGTTTCAGGATGGTACAAATTTTGTTTTAATCATGATTAATTTTGGTCTATTTTTCTGTATTATTACATTTTAAAGTTATTGTTTCATTCCACCTATTCCAAAGTCCCTGAGCGAAGCCGGGCCCCACAGCTAGTAATATATATTATTGAAAGTTAATTTAATAAGATAATTTCCAGAGAGCCTAAGTTGTGCCGGTGTTTTGGTCATAGGAAAGGGGGCATTTAGTGCAAGATGTGGCTGGACCTGATCGCTGTCTTTGTACATAACGGGGTACAGCGGACTGTGCAATGTTTAATGCGACCGGGTCTTATATATGAACCCTCCCGGAAAATAAAAAATATTACCGAAAGACCTCGTTGAAAACCTAGGATCACAACTTCTTTACAAGATAGTTGAGGCGTTGTCCTCCGGTGAGAGCTAGTTCGGGAGACCCCCCCTGGAAGGAGAACTACTACGAGTGATGATCCCAAATTGTTCCAGGAGGGTGACGTAACCGATTGGGTACAGGATGCCTCCACTAGGAGTGACATCCGCCCAGCTCGGCCTTGTCTTCCGCTGGCTAACATTGTAAACTAACTAAATCATCTCATCTTGGCGTGAGTGTATACACGTATTTTACATATTCAGGCCTCCGTACACACTTGTACATACAATACTATATGTAGAGTACAAAAACATGCTGACATGATTGTTTGTTGCTTGTCAAAGCTGAAAAAAACAGAACTGGTGCCCCAATAATCGTCTTGCTCTAGGTCCCTCCAGTTTGTAGTCACGCCTCTGGGCGGTGCCTCTCTTGTTATATTACTAGGAAATATTTTTTGAAAAATTTTAATTACCAACTATTACAATTTATTTTAAGGATATTAGTGAAGTAATATATTGGTAGAATACAATGTACAATATCAGTGGAATACGTTGTATAATAAAAATACATATGTAAAAGATTCATGAGTTATGGAACTGTTATGTGCTCGTAAATACACGTTACTCACAGGATTAATAATATAATTATTAAATATTAATATTAGTTTTTAATTAAAAATAACTAAATAATAAAAAATAGTGTTTTGTTTTTTAATAATGAAAATATTGTTTTAATTTATACATTAGTAAAATCCATTAAGCATTAGTTAAATATTGTTTGTTTAACTTCACTTTATGCCACTAAGGCTAATCAGACGATGCTAGAGGGTGTCCTAAATTTTGCCTATCCAGGTACAATTATGATAGGCATCTTTAACGAGTACGTAACATCGTACAGGCTCGGAACCTCCATATTACATCCTATCCTAGGAACCTTTAGTATTGTAGTAACTATTATGCTAACCTCATTAGTTAAATATTATAAATTAAAAAAAAATTATATAAAAAATAGAATGATGAAGGATTGTATAGGGTAAACCGTACAGTGAATGGCACCCTTAACGCTACATTTCTGTGGTTAAATTTAAAAAAATACTTCTTATGAAGGGATCGAATTGAAACTTCCTATAACTCCTCTTTATCTATCCTCATAAAGACTCAAGAGGTTTTTTTTTGGGTCAAGAAAAAGTTCAATAGTTTTACAATATGGTAATATTTATTGTTAAAAGTGCCAAATCTAGTTATTGGCACCCTGTGGATTTAATTGTGAAATCTTCCCTATGGTTAGTTTGTTAAAGTCTTACTTCATAGATGACTTAGAGGACCCTTCAAACATTAGACTCATATATATCTTAAAATAAAATTAGGACTTGTTTACCTACTTCATTAAGTTAAAGTTGGGGTGCCAATAACTGTATGGTTTACCCTATATAAAAGCTCCGATCCCTGTTATATTGTTAATATATAACATATTATATTAAATCAATACCAAGATAGTTATCACAGAATTGATTTTAAAGGCTCGCGGGCAAGGGCGCGACGGGGAATGCTAGTCTTAATATAATATAATATAAACTATAAAACTTTCAGTGGTCTTTGCAATATGGGATTTATCTAATTATTATTAGGTTATGATTCAGATTAGTACAAAATATATGATTAATAATTAAAATTAAAATATTTATGTGGACCTAAAAGGTCCCCGATATCATCACATATATTTTCAATATTTTATGATTTTCCGAAAATAAACATGCTGTTCGAGCCGTATTGTTAATAGCTTATTATAATTCTTCAAAGGAATTTTCATGATTAAAAAAAAATGAATTGAAGGGGCAAAATAGTGCCAAGCAACATTTTTAGCAAAAATAAACTGTAGCTACAGTTTGCTGTATATTACGTTGGATTATATGTCTATGATGAAATGCCACCTAAATATGATTATATAGAGCATCTACAGTCATATTTAGGTGGCATTTCCTCCATAGACATAGACCAGGTGTGTAAATATGAAACCGGAATTCGCCAATGATAGGAGTTAGCAGTCAATATAATCTTCTAACTAATCCGTCAGTGGTGTTATCTGCTTTTGTCTACATGTAATAAAGAGATCCAATTGATACCAACCTCACTTTCATTCTATAACCGTGTTTTTAGTGGCGTTGAACATGTCGACTTTTGTGCCAACAAATCAAGATTTGCGGACAGCATTTATTTTCCGTTTCCTTCTGAAAAAAATTGGAGCATTATCACATAGGATGCGTGTTGAAGCTTACGGGGAGCATGCCCTAGGCAAATCTCAATGTTTCGTTTGGTTCAAAAAATTTAAAGATGGATTTCGATAAAAGAAACAAAGACCGTGGAAAAACACAAAAAAAAACTTTGAAAACGCTGATTCGGAAGCGTTTGTTGGACAATTATTACATGTGACACCGTCTCCATTTGTTTGAAAGGCATAGAAAAGATCCAGAAGGTCGGAAAATGGGTACCTCACCAACTGAATGACAGGCAGCAGGAAGCTCGAAAAACCTCATGGCAAATGCTGCTCGCAAGGTACAGAAAAAAAGTCATTTCTTCATCAAATTGTGACTGGTGATGAAAAGTGAATTTACTTCGAGAATCCTAAGCGTAAAAAATCCTGGGTAACTCCTGGTGAACCATCGGCATCGCTTGGGGAGGAAGAAAATGCTATTTGTCTGGTGTGATCAGATGGGTGTTACCTACTATGAGCTGCTGAAACCTGGGGAAACTGTTAATACGGAACGCTACCGACAACAGATGATAAATTTGAATAAAGATTTGCGCCAAAAAGTCCCACAAAGGACACACAAAGTGATCTTGCTCCATGACAATGCCCCATCACATTCGGCTAAACGGACCAAGGAAACGATCCAAGTGTTTGGTTGGTAAATTCTTCCGCATGCGGCTTATTCACCAGATTTGGCCCCATCCGATTACCACCTATTTGCATCGATGGGACACGCACTAGCTGAACAGCGCTTCACTTCTTATGAAAATGTACGAAATTGGTTAAGTGATTGGTTTGACTCAGAAGAGGAAGCATTATTTTGGCGGGGAATCCACAAATTCCCTGAATGATGGGAAAAATGCATAGATAGCGAAGGACAGTACTTCGAATAAAAAAGTATGTATCATTTTTACACAATCAACTCTTATTTGCTATTTGAAAAATTCCGGTTTCATATTTACACACCTGGTAGTCCTACGTAATATACAGCAGACTATAGCTACATTTAATTTTTTTTAAAAATGTTGCTTGGCACTATTTTGCCCCGACCCCTTCAATAATGAGTGACTTTAAGTAGGTTGACGAATAAATTTGTGAATAAGGAAAACAAGTAATTCTCTTTTTAAAGAAATAAAAACTACTAAATTCCAGTTTTTTATTTTCGTTCTATATGTTCTGAAATTCTAAAAAATTATGGTCATGGCTCAAATCATAAAGGGATTAATGATAATTCAAATATTGAGTGATGAAAAAGTTATAATCAATGATAATATTATTATTACTAATACTAAAAGAACACCAGATGAAAAATTATTATCTGAATAAATTTTATAACTTGCCATTATTATTATAAAAATAATTAAGTAAGATAGTCTAATTAGATTATAAGATAAAATGTCCAACCCCAATAAGTTACCAGCAGGGATAATAAAATTATAATTTATTATAAAAAAATAAATATAAATCTTATAAATATATATACCTACATATATTCTTATTCAATACAAATTTAATAAAGGGATCATAAATTCAATGATCATTAATGGTCATGGCCAAATAACTTCATAAAGATATACATCCAAAATATGAAAAAAAAAAAAAAAAAAGCATAAAAGTTGCAAACTAAGTATCGATAAAGGTCACGGTGATATAATCGAGTTTTTGTTCGATTCCTGTAACTGTCGCGAGTGCCGTTATACACTCACTAAATAAATAGGAATTCCAAAGTCACTGTCACTTTTTATTCAATTTATTTTTTTTTTCTGTCCGTTGTTGTTCACTCTCGCTTTATAAAGGAAAACCTCTAGGGAAAAAAATGGCCTTAATGTGAGGTTTTCACTGGAAAATTCCCTTAAACGAAAATTGCATAATTTCATTTAATATACATCGAAAAGAGTACAAAGAGTCCAGATTCTGGGAAGCTTCAAAGAATAATCGACTTTCTCCGATGTTCCCGTAGTGTAGCGCTTAAAATAGCTGAGTAGTTTGTATATCAATGTAGGTCAGAAAATATAATATTAGACTTTATCGCAATAATACTCTCTTGGCTACAAAAACACAATACAATAATAAAATAATGTAACAAGAGAAATCCTGCTAAATAAACTAAAATAGATGACACGAATTACATTGTAACATTTATGTGGGTCATACAAATTTTATTCAAAGAAAAATAACATCAATGCCACACAAATTATGAGAACACAAATATTTAAAGAGGTTGTAAAAATAATCACTTTGTTACACAGAAATAAACATATGACACTAGCTTCAGAACCAAGACATCAACTCTGCAGTCCATCGCTCTTAAAATTTAATCGTAAGAGAAGGGGCCTCGAATTTTCTGGCCCGGTGTAGATGGTACTCTAGCATCATAGTCACAAACATGTACTATGACAGTTTGTTCGAACTGTTAGTTCGTTCTAACAATAAGTATATAACCATTTTAAACCTTATGTCTTTGTTTACCTTACAATAAAAAAAAAAAAAAATACAACCGCTATAAACACTGTCAGGTTATTAATTTTATCTCTGCACAACATTAAGTTGATAATAGTAATGAAGCAGCACGTTTTAGGCACAATATTACATTAAAATTATTTCCTTGGTTATGATGTTACTTATTTCTATGTGATTCCTTTATTGAAAATAAGCATTAAAGACATAACATAAGATGACTATAACTTAGTCATCTTTTAGGGCCAAATCTGACCATCCTCGAGAGTAAAAATATATCAATATCACCATAACATTGTATTTTATAACTTAGTTATATTAATTTATAATTATTTAAAAAAAAAAATTTCTCTATTATAATATTACGTTATAAAACATTTTTCACCTGAAGTAGACATTTTCCAGATACAGGCATTGAAACATGATCTTTATTTACTTTACTGGCCAGATGGTAAATATTATATTATTATATTATATTATATATAATAAAATAAAATAATATATTATTATTAGCCAATTAACAGCTGATTTTCAGGAGAACAAAAAAATCATTTTATTTGGAAAGATTAGAATTGTTATTATATTGTAAAACTTTGTTTGTGTTTGAAGTTAAATTTTACTTATAGGCTAGTGTCACTCAGGAATAATGACCAAGCTAATCCTGAAATTCGAATATTTTTTTTACTGTGCATGATTCTTCTTTTATATTTACTGGTGGCATGCTTCGTCTTTTAGGACCCTTGAGCTACTCGTTTGGATTAAATATTTAATAAAATCGAAAATTTCTGACATACGACCTTTTACAATATCAACGATGATATATTGTATGATAATAAATTTTGGCTAAATGACTTAAAACGATTTTAACTTCAAATAAACCCTTTTATGCTAAATTTAAGGCTCTTCTACAATTAAATAAATTATGTGTATATATCTTTGATGTGCGGTCATAAGGGCTTTAGTCACTATTTGAGCATTAGGAGATTATTTCGTGATATTATAGCAGAAATCAGAGCTACCGGTTGGTATTAAGGTCTTAAGTGAAACGGTATTGTTTTATAAAAATAACAATTACAAATAATATCAATAATTAGATTTTACATAATGTTTTGAACTTTGCTGTTGCTCTCCTGAAAAATTCAAAATTTTGACTTAAGCCCTTATGACCCCGTATCAAAGATATAATCATATATATTAATATGATAATTATTTTCAGTAATTTATAATAAATTAGAATTATATATTTAAGTAATTGATAGCCTCTTCACTCACCTACATCAAAAGTAGTTGTAGATAAAGCCCACCAGAGAGCAGCAGCACCCACACACAGTAGCTGAATCATAAAACTATATTTTACTTAGAGATAATAATATCATTTAAATTTAAAACATAATAAGTATGCAATCTTTTCAAATTATCATAATAAATAAAGTACCATAAACTAATTGCAGCAGGACATCAGGTATGCCATATGATTGCACTACTACAATTTTTTATATTATACATAAAATAATATTTTAAAAATAACTAGATAATAATAACTTTAACAATGTTTATATTACTAGGCATAAAATATAAAATGTTAATTCAATTAAATATGGATTGAATATTTGATAACCATGTGTTATTTAAGATATGTAGAGTAAAAATATAGTAAAATCTGGTGAACAAAAAATTATAAAAAATGGTTTACATACAAAAATATTAAACATTATATCTTTCAAACAGGTAAAAATATATAATAGTTTAATGTAAAATAAAAATAAAATCCCTCTTTAGCAGACTCAATAGTATATTTATTGGGTTGGCACAGGAGTCCTTTCGGTTTTTCTGTTTATTTTTATGTCACTAAGAAACACTTCTTATCTGATAAATTAATCCCAAAGGAGGATTTTTTATCCTGTTTGTAATATGTCAACAAATATACCTGTTCACTCTTATTGGAGCTAGCTTAGTATTGTGTTTACTATTGCACTGGTACTGTGGAAGAAAACATTATTTTGCTCTATTATTTTAAAAAAATTGAGTGAGCTGCAGAAGCTCATAGAAAAATTTGAAATATTTATGAAGATGAATTTAACCGAATGCACCCGTCGAAATTGATATGCCAAATTTCATTCAGGAAATTTTGACATCAATGATGCTCCACAGTCTGGACGACCACATGAAATTGAAACAAGAAATGTTAAGGCTACTGTTGATCAAAATCCCACCCAATCAGCGTGAGAGATTGCTAAGGTCCTGAAGCGAAGAAAATTTACATTGGCTATGTTTCAAGGCTTGATGTTTGGTCCTCTAAACACCTCTAACATAAGTCAACTTGGCATCACGCACTATAGATAGGACTATAGAACCATTTTTTAAGAGGCTGGTGAAATGAAATTAAAAATGGATCTTTTGCACATATGTAGTCCGTAGAAAATCTTGGGGAGCAAGTAGTGAGGCTCCAAGAAGAATGTCGAAACCCAGATTGCATCCAAAGCTTGAGATATTGCATAATGTTTTCCATATATGGTGGGATTTCAAGGGTTTTATTTTCTATGAGCTTTTGCCAACAGGACAAATAATTGATTCTACTCTATACTGTACACAATTAACAAAATTGGACCAATCAATTAAAAATGAACACCCAGAACTTGCAAATCGGATGGGTGTTGTGTTCCACCACACAGCTAGGCCCCACGCGTAATTGGTCACTCGCAATAAATTATTGAGCCTTGGATGAGAACTAATGCCCCACCCTACCTATTCACCAGACCTACAAGGTACTACTACTTTTTCTAGTCTAGCAGAACTCTATGAATGGAAAGAAATTCCTAAACGAAGAGGACATCAAAAACCACTTGGATCAGTTTTTTAAAAATAAGCCTTAGATTTTCTATGAACTGGCAATATGAAGTTAGTAGAAAGATGGGGAAAAGTCATATTAAATAATGTTGTAGATTAAATTTGATGTCCATAAGCACACATTTCACCCTGAAAAACCGAAAGGACTTATTTGCCAACCCAATTCATCACCCCATGAAAGTTTTGGACCTGAACTCCATATTCATCAAACCTATCAAACAAATCATGTACATTATTAGTATAAATCATTTAAATTTATATATTATTTAAAGAAAATTTATATGACTATCATAATAAAACAAGTTTTTAATAAAACATAATTTCTAGACTAATTCCGTGGATCACATCTTGTAAACAGTACGACTTTGAGATGAAAGATGAATGTATCGTTTTGTAGAAAATTTAATAATCTTTAATTTTGAGTAGAATAAGTTGTGCCCTTCTATGGCCGTTTTCGTTTTACGAAACAAAACCAAAAAGCGACAAAAGTACACATTATCAAATACCCTTACACATTGTCGAAAAAAAAAATTGAGATTACTCGGAATTTTTCCTTGACTAATAGACTCTTTCTCACTGATAACCTAATGAGCTGTTTATTTTATCACGATCTTAACTCTTAAGAACCCGCTGGAGGTTTGTTATCCCATTATAAACGAGCGTGGCGAGCGTCGAAGTCGAAATAAAGGTGATTGAGTCCCCGAAACAATTCGGCAGATACGTGTATGTGTTTAGAGCGAGGACAATAGGGTAGTTTACTATGTTCTAAAATACATAGCATACTTGTGAAAGGACCTTGTTTCTGCCAGTTTGGAGTTCGATTTTAGATTTTCGACTCCTAGCCTACATTCTCGCTATTTCTCTATATTTCACCTCCTTCTTTGAGTCTATTACCTATTTTAAAAAGTCTCCTTCCATCCGGTTGTAAAGAGGAGCTGCATACTCCATAGCCCTTTCTCTGGATCTGCCCATCAGCCGTTTCACCTTTATGTTCATTACGTTATTCCTATACTTTTAGTAAAGTAAAATTCTATCTTTAAATGACAAAAAATTTCCCAAAGGGGGCTGCAGTCCCTTTATTGCGCCTGTATTGCTCTTCATAGACTCTCATGTGTACTAACTCTTATATATAATTTTCGAAGGTTTTTTTTTTGCAAGTACGCGATATATTTCTCAAATTCCAACACTGATGCAGCATTTTGAATATTTCCTTCTCATTCATTACCGAAAAGCTAAAATAGTTCTGAAAAAATTGCGGATAACTCAAAACGTATCCAATCTTTTTATAGTAAGTAAATGTAAAAATTAAATTCCCTTCAATTTCCTACAAAATAAAAAATCACTCTATTAGTAACATGTTACAGGTTTCTGAATTTTGAAAGCGTTAGGGTGTTTTTTTTTTTTTTAATAAATCCGGACTATTTTGATTGTAAATTTTATTTAATTCCATTTAAATAACTTCGTTTTCTTCTTACTTTCATATCGGTCATTGCGAACAGTTAAACTAAAAACCATATTAAGTAAACTGTTATTTGAACATAAACGTTATTATACATTTAAAAATTGTATGTGATCAATTAATAAACTCCATTAGTTATATTACTTATATGGTTTACATAATTAAAAATGTTTCCCTACTATACTTGAAATGTATTTAGTAGAAAAAGAATGGATATCCGATGTGAAAGATTTCTTGCAATGGTATCTATACTATTTTTTACTTTCACTTACCAATATATGAAATATACAGGGTGTTTCGGAATTGCACGGCACTATTTTAGGTACGTGTTCTCTAACACAAAATAAACAAAAAAGTTCATATTAACATGTATCTCAAACTCATTTATTAAACAGATATCAAAGGTTAAAGATTTATTATTACTATTTATTTATTATTATTACAACATTTAGAGTAAATGTTCAAAGGCGCCTCCGTTTTGTTGAATGCAACATTCAGCACGACGAATCCATGCTTCTCTGGCTCTTCGTATAGCATCAGGATGGTGGTTGATAGTTACTGCGGCTTCCACGATCCGATTTCTTAGCTCTTCTTGCGTGTCAACTGCCGCAGAATAAACCATAGACTTCATCCAGCCCCACACAAAATAATCTAATGGCGTTAAATCCGGAGATCGTGGTGGCCATTTAACAGGTCCGTTTCGACCAACCCATCGGTCTCCATAAGTTGCATTTAAATAATCAGTGACACTATGAGAAAAGTGAGCTGGAGCACCGTCATGCATAAACCACAGCCTTTGCCTAATGCCTAGCGGAATATCTTCTAGAATATCATGCAGATTATTTTGCAAAAAATGCAAGTAAGATATACCTGACAGCCTAGGTGGCAAAAAGAAGGGGCCGATGATTTTGTCGCTTAGAAGACCACACCAGACATTTAAAGAGAATGTATGTTGGTAATGTCCAACAGCAGTCGTATGAGGGTTTTCTTCGGCCCAAGTATGGGTATTTCGAAAATTAAGAATCCCGTTTCTTGTAAAGCAAGATTCATCAGTAACCAAAATGCAGTTCAGGAAGTTAGGATCTCGTGTGCATTGTCGAATTAACCACTGGGAGAAATTTCTGCGCTTGTTATAATCTTGTGGTAACAAATCTTGCCTACTTGATACGTGAAATGGATATAATTGTTGTTCGCGTAAAGTTCGCCATACGCTGGTAGAGGAAACATCGAAACGACGTGACAATCTTCTGGTACTAGTAGTAGGAGATAACTGAACAGCATCGAGTATTTCTTCTTCTACGTTTGCAGTTCGTCGAAATCGTTGTCGACCGGCGTTCACTCGTATAGGTTTTAGCGTACCATTATCCCTAAGACGTCTTTCAATGGCCTCAAACGTTTTACGATTTGGTATTCTTCGGTTAGGAAATTTTTCACGATATCTTCGAACAGCAGCAGCAGCAGCGTTTGTATGTACCTCGCCATAAGTTAAAAGCATGTCTGTTTGTTCATCAAAAGTGAATAAATTTGTGGTATCTCCCATGATAATCATAAATTGAACTGTGTCACAAGATTCACTCACACTAAAACACACAGAACTAGACAAACAGATGAGCAACTTCTGTCATTGCTTATCGTTCATTTGTTTATCAGGTGATTAAAACCTTTTATTTAGTATTAAACACGTTAAACGTTGTACAGTCAGTCTTAATGCAGTAAATAAATAATAAATCTTTAACCTTTGATATCTGTTTAATAAATGAGTTTGAGATATATGTTAATATGAACTTTTTTGTTTATTTTGTGTTAGAGAACACGTACCTAAAATAGTGCCGTGCAATTCCGAAACACCCTGTATAGTATGTGGAAGTATTGCGATCGTGAAAAATTTCGACTTCCGGTTTTCAACGGAAATACACGTTTTGGGGTCCCCTGAGTCCAATTAACCAAGTCCTGCGAAATAGTCTGTGTGTGTGTGTGTGTGTGTGTGTGTGTGTGTGTGTGTGTGTGTGTGTGTGTGTGTGAACAGACTAGCTCAAAAACTATAAACCGTGCGAACCTGAAATTGGGTATTTAGTGTATGTATATGCCCGCGATGTGACAGCAAAAATTTCATCAAAATTGCTCAAGGGGAGGGGGTACTTTATTTAATAAATTTTTAAGTTTGTTTCGATTTTCTCAAAAACGGCTCTAACGATTTTGATTAAACTGAGTATTTGATCTATTTATATGCCCGAGATATGACTGTAAAAATTTCATCAAAATTGATCAACCGGAGGGGGGACTTTACTTAATAAATTTTGTATCATTTTCACTTGTTTTTGGGGAGGGGGTTGGGGCCTCTTTTGTTTGTTTGTTTCCTATAAAGTACCTTTGTTTTTGTTTATATGGAGAAATTAACTGTCTCTCGTTACGCCTAAAAATAAGAAATGGCTAACTATGAGATAGGATAAAAATAATGAAAACATAAAGAGGAGAAAAAAATAAAAATATTCAGTCAAATCATAAAACTCGTTGAGCCCACGCATGCGGAGTACGCCTTTAATGACAGACCATTGTCCATAATTAAGGCCGTTCTGTTCATTTGAGAAGTGGCAATTAACAAAACGCATTAATTTCTAATCTAAGTAAGTTGGTAAGTGAAAGTTGTGTGTTGCGCGCACGCACCAGATTTTTTACTTTCACTTACCTATATATGAAATATATAGTAAGTGGAAGTATTGCGATCGTGAAAAATTTCGACTTCCGGTTTTCAACGAAAATACACGTTTTGGGGTCCTCTGAGTCCAATTAACCAAGTCCCGCGAAATGATCTGTGTGTGAGAGAGTGTGTGTGTGTGTGTGTGTGTGTGTGTGTGTGTACTAACTCAAAAACTATAAACCGCACAGACGTGAAATTGGGTATTTAGCACGATGTGACAGCGAAAATTTCATCAAAATTGCTCAAAGGGAGGGGGTACTTTTTTTAATAACTTTTTATGTTTTTTTCGATTTTCTCAAAAACGGCTCTAACGATTTTGATTAAACTGAGTATTTGATCTATTTATATGCCCGAGGTATGACTGTAAAAATGTCATCAAAATTGATCAACCGGAGGGGGGACTTTACTTAATAAATTTTGTATCATTTTCACGTGTTTTTTTTTATTTACTCAAAAACGGTTTTAACGATTTTGATCAAACTTGGTATTTAATGTATTTATATGCCAAAGATGTGATGGCCAACATTTCATCAAATTGGTCAAACGGAGCGGGCTCTTTTTTTCATAATTTTTTTCCAATTTTTACCTTTTTTTCGATGATCTCAAAAACGGCTTTAATGATTTTTATCAAATTCGTCATATTTAATGAAAATTAGGTGTTCTTTAATATCAGGTAAGCTTTATCATTATTAAAATGTTCTGAGGGTGCTTTTTTGGGGGGAGGGACTTTTTTGTTAGTTTTTTTCCTATAAAGTACCTTTGTCTTTGTTTATATGGAGAAATTAACTGTCTGTCGTTACGCCTAAAAATAAGAAATGGCTAAATATGAGATATGATAAAAATAAAGAAAACTTAAAGAAAAATATTCAGTCAACTCATAAAACTTGTAGAGCCCACGCATGCGGAGTATGCCTTTAATGACAGACCATTGTTCATAATTAAAGCCGTTCTGTTCATTTGAGAAGTGGCAATTAACAAAACGCATTAATTTCTAATCTAAGTAAGTTGGTAAGTGAAAGTTGTGTGTTGCGCGCACGCACCAGATTTTTTAAATATTATAATAATAATAATCGTTTGAATTATTTTATAATTCGTTATATTTTTTATTTATTCGTTCCATTTAACAACAATAGTGGAAAATTGAAGAAAATTGGCCCCTGCAGTTGCGGATAAAGCAATCGAACGGATGCAGTGAAAATTCATTTGTTACAGCTAATTTGAAAGATATAACCGGTTCCCGACCAGACTATCATCCTATTGCTATACGCAATATAAATATTTTTCATGAGAAGAAAAAAGATTGTCCTTGACGGCGATTGGAACCCATATTTCCTTATCAATGAGGATTTCCGATCGCATGCTCCTGTCACTTTAGTTACCAGGCACATAGCCCAGTCAGGCCAACCCTGTCTCTTCACTGACCCCTTTCCCATTGAGCTGGCAATTTTTGTGAATTATACGGGTGAGTGGACTAATTTTTACTTTCACTTAACTATATATGAAATATATAGTAAGTGGAAGTATTGCGATCGTGAAAATTTTCGACTTCCGGTTTTCAACGGAAATACACGTTTTGGGGTCCCCTGAGTCCAAATGACCAAGTCCCGCGAAATGGTCTGTGTGTGTGTGTGTGTGTGTCTGTGTGTCTGTGTGTGTGTGTGTGTGTGTGAACAGACTAGCTCAAAAACTATAAACCGTGCGAACCTGAAATTGGGTATTTAGAGTATGTATATGCCCGCGATGTGACAGCAAAAATTTATCAAAATTGCTCAAAGGGAGGGGGTACTTTATTTAATAACTTTTTACGTTTTTTTCCGATTTTCTCAAAAACGGCTCTAACGATTTTGATTAAACAGAGTATTTGATCTATTTATATGCCCGAGATATGACTGTAAAAATTTCATCAAAATTGGTCAAACGGAAGGGGTACTTTATTTAAAGAATTTTGTCAATTTTTTAGGGTTTGTTCGATTTTCTCAAAAACGGCTCTAACGATTTTGATTAAACTCGGTATTTGGTGTATGTATATGCCCACGATGCGACAGTAAAAATTTCATCAAAATTGATTAATTGGAGGGGGCACTTTACTTAAATGTTGTCCTATTTTCACGAGTTTTTGTTTACCAGGTCTGCAAGTTTAAAATGTCGTTTATTTCTTAAAATATATACACAGTAATTTAAAAAAAAAGTATAATATATTTTATTCAAAGTACTGGCCCTCGCTTTCTACACATTTTGTCCATCTCTCGGGCAATTTATGGATACCATTCCAAAAGAATGCTTCATCTTTATTTGAAATCTATTCATCGAGCCATTTTCTTACATCCTCCAAATTGTTAAAGTGTTGCTCAGCCAATGAGTGTCCCATCGATGAAAAGAGATGATAATCAGAAGGCGCCAGGTCAGGTGAATACGGCGGGTGGGGTAGGAGTTCCCAACCAAGCGAAGAAATCGTTTCCTTAGTCAATCTGGCTGAATGTGCAGGAGCGTTATCACGCTGAAGAATGACTTTGGCGTGCCTGTGAGCCCATTCTGGGCGTTTTTCGATCAATGCGTGACTCAAATTGATCATTTGTTGTCGGTAGCGGTCGGTATTGACTGTTTCGCCGGGTTTGAGAAGCTCGTAGTAGACTACTCCCTTCTGATCCCACCACACACACAGCATTGTCTTCTTCCCAAAACGATCCGGTCTTGCACTCGATGTGGATGGTTGTCCTGGCGTTACCCATGATTTTATTCGTTTGGGATTCTGAAAATAAATCCATTTTTCATCGCCAGTTACAACTCGATGCAAAAAACCCTTTCTTTCGTGGCGTAAAAGCAGCATTTCGCACACAGTTTTTCGTTTTTCCATCTGTCGTTCGTCCAATTCATGTGGAACCCATTTTCCAACCTTTTGAATTTTTCCCATAGCTCTCAGGCGATCGGAAATGGCTTGCCTAGTGACATTCAACTGTTCTGCCATCATTTGTTGGGTTTGGGTATTGTCTTCGTCTAATAAAGATTGCAATTCGACGTCCTCAAACTTTTTTGGTCGATTTTCTCGTTTTTTATCAGTAACATCAAAATCACCACGTTTGAAACTTTGAAACCAACGTTCACATGTCTTGACGGTTGGAGCAAGATCGCCATAAGTCTCAACAAGAATTCGATGACATTCAGATGCCTTTTTCTTTTGATTGAATAAGAAAATCATGACATGCCGCAAATGCTCTTTATTTGGCTTAAAATTAGACATTTTTAACGCCAAAGAAAGGTATGATACGTCCACGTAAACGACTTAAAAACAACTGACTTTTGTAAACAAATGACTAACAAACAAAATAGCGTTTAGAGATAAGCAAATCCTTCAATAGGCTAAGAGCGCATTCTATTGGAATTAAAACGACATTTTAAACTTGCAGACCTGGTATTTACTCAAACATGGGTGTAACGATGTTGTTTAATTAATTTTATCTTAGTTTAGAAACTTTAGTTCCATAATAATTTTTTGAAAACAATATAAAGCGATTTTAGAGGAACGGTAATCGTTCTTGATTTCCAGAAAGGCATAAGAGACGTAAATACACCTATCGATTCACCTTCACGATTTATTTGCAACAAAAAAAACTCGTAATAAAAAACAATCAAGCAGTAAAAAAAACTCGACTTTTGATGAAATTAGTCCCTTAATAAATAAATTAGCAATAATGAATCGAAAAGTTCTGAGAACTACCAAATTTTGCTATACAGATACTCTATAACTTATGGTGATATACAAGTATAAGTATATATGTACTTAAATGTGGAAATGTGTGTGAAGTTGAGGAATGGCGTTTACATATCATAGAAACACGTCGATTTCTCATCTAAGTAAGTTCGTAAGTGAAAGTTGTGTGTTGCGCGCATCGCACCAGATTTTTTAAATATTAATTTAATCAGTTTCACCTGACTAAAAATGGACGAATTAGTCCACACCCCCGATTAATTCGCAAACATTTCGAGATCGGTGGGGAAGAGGTCAGTAAAGAAAAAGCTTGACTGGGATATGTGCCTGGTGGCTCAAATGGCAAGAGCGTGTGATAAGGAAATCCGTTTTCTCTTCTAATAAAAAATATTTGAAAATTATATTAAGAATTTTCACGTCATCATGACAAGAAAAATGTTTAAAAATATATAAATATTATATATAGCTTTTATTATTTAAGTGGTATATCACAAAATAGGACATATTATATTCCATTCTATCCCGCGTGCTCTTCAGGGCGTATAGATTATTGACCGGAATGGATGCGTCTATCTTATGCTAATATTTCTCCTTCACTTAGCACTGTTAGCAACCCGGAACTAAACTACGCCTCATATTTACAATACACGAAGTTGTTATTTCAAGACCTAGTACATATTGTTAGTAACATTTTTTTTAAAGTTATTTTTACTAAAATTTAGAACTGTTTTAACTAAATAAGATGGCATGGTAGGTTGAAAAATAACCAGGATTTTCAGTTTGATCTTTTTTTTTATTTAGGAAAGCCAACGTTTCGATCCCTTCATACCGATCTTAATCAGGGCTAAAAAGAATAAATATATATGAGTATCTATGCTAGAAGGTGACATAGACACTCATATATTTGTCTTTTTTTTAGCCCTGATGAACATCTACATGTAGGGATCGAAACGTTGGATTTCCCAAATAAAAAAAAGATAGAACTGAAAATCCTAATTATTTATCAACCAATCATAAAGAAAAACAATAATCAGTTCACTATTGCACACTTCTAAAATGGTAAGCACTTCAGTTCGTATAAAAACCCATAGCCAAAAGTTTAAAAAAAAAAAAAAACTCCATCTACTCGAAAAAAATTTAATTTAATTTTTTCTATATTTGACCCTTAATGTTAAAATTATTTATAAATCTTGTTATCTCAACAAATCTCTGAGAAAAGTTTACACCTCTTATTTAATTAATAATTACTTAAAACTTCTAACTTTGCTTAATTAATTGAGCGGGCGAACGTGGCTGTTGAGCGTGATTCCTTTTTTTTTTTTGAAGTCACTTTATGCCACAAAGGCTAATCGAATGATGCTACAGTGGGATTCTTAACTATTGCCTATCCGGGTATAATTAGGATAGGGATCTGACATCGTACAGACTCGGAACCTCCATTTTACGACCTATCCGAGGGACAGCATATCTAAAAATTTTTTACTCCCTTTAAGAATTTCCTAGGCCCACCTCGGGACGCGAACCCACGACCTTTATTATTGTAGCTTGCTGTGCTCTTATTTAATTAATAACTACTTTAAAAACTTCGCACTTCGCTAAATATAGTTATCGATTAAATTATTTTATATTAATTTAACCATCATTGTGGGTAACCACCTATTTTTTAAATTATTTTAAATAATTTATTTTTGAAGAGAAAAGATTTGGCTCCGCCGGGAATCGAACCCGGGTCTTCCGCGTGACATGCGCGGTATGCTAACCATTACACCACGGAGTCGCTTCCAAACGGCGCACACAGGGGTATTTGGCCCTAAAAGCTGGCCAAAACCCATTTTTTGAAGTTTGAAATTTCTGGTAAATAATGACTCGAAGGTGAAGTAGAGGACCTGTTGGATCATGCAACATGATTCTTATCTCTTCCAGGCCCTTAATCCGGCGGCTATTCTAATTCAAATCTGATCTTATCATTTAACTCGTCTGTGCTCATAAGTATTGTTCTACAAAATATATTAATTTTCTTTGTTCTTACTGAAGTATCGGCGTTATCATATGATGGATAGTTCGAGGCAAGGTTTGTACTTGTTATTCACATAGTTATAATTTTTTTGTATTCAATACTAGTATCAATATCTTTTTGTTTTTTTGGTAGGTATATTTTAGAGCTAAAAATTAAATTTGAAGGTTAAAAAGTTATACTTCTGGGCATTTCTGGGCAACGAAATATTTTTTATGATAATGTATAATTATCGTTGATTATGTTTCTTGAAAAAAATTCTGCGAATGTCTGCGATTCGGAGACTTATAATTTTTTATTACTAAAATGTCAATTTCATCAATATATATTATAAAGCAAAGTGTACAATGTGCGTGCCGAAAAGGCTCAAAAACGACTCAATGCACGTTTAAGAGAGTTATGTCAGCGTGTTGCTATAAAACCCATAACGGAGAAGAAGGTTTCTGTTTTTCTCTTAAGGGTGTAAAATTGAAGAGAAAAGGACTGGAATTTTAAGACTCTCGCACCATTTAATTAGCCTCTCTGAGATTGAGATACGAGGTTATGAATGAAAAATGTAGTTCGAGCTCCAGGCTACCAGGAAGCGCTAGGGTGCGTTTCACTCAATGTTTATTGTTCATTGATTCCGTTCAGTTTGTAAAGGTTAAATATTTTTTCAGCTGTTCTTTTTAAATTACTTTTAAAATTGTTTCACCATTTCTTTCTAAATAAAATAATGATTTTACATATCTGCAATCAATTAGAAAACCGACTGGATACCTTACAAAATTATTTTTCTCGTAAGAAGGTTAATTGATTAACACATTACATTTAATCAATACATAACATATACTTAAGTAAATTTAATGCAATATGATTGAAATTTTTTAGTAATATAGTGAGCGAATAAAAACTGACGTAAAATAAAAAAGAAGAGCTGAATTGACTGATTATAAATAGAAAATAAAAAGTTTGAAATGTTCTCATTATGTGTAATTATGAAAAATGGTTTTATTACTATGTATGGTGAGCATTCCAGTTGACAAAATGGCTATCTCCAATTACAGCATTTTTTCAACAAGATTTTATAACCCCTCATAGTTCAGGATAAAAAGAAATACGATAAAAACATTGTACCCTCATGATATTTGGTTTTCACTTTGTAATAGTAAGTGCAGAATCCGGCCAAATTACGGGGGGGTGGATATCTTAAGGGAGGTTGAACTGGAAGAAAGGTCTTTTAAAAAAAGTTTCTATGAATCTTCGGTAGTTTCTAAACTTCTGGATCTAATAGGACCACCACAGTAGTCGGCGCTTAAGTTGTCCTCGAAATATAGTTTTTAACTAATAGATTTTTCAACTATGATCTAATAATTTATTATCTGCTGACTGCTTGGAATGGGCTTATAGGATTCAGAATCACAGAAACCATCAAAAACGATGCATGACTCGACAAAGTTGCAGCCAAATTAATTGTTCATTCACCAATTTTTAAGAAATAGCTAATTTTATTCTATATTTCCTTTAATTTTAAAGTTTTTCTGTTATTAAAACTACCACACAAGTACCGGAGCGAAGCACGGGCACGCTAGCTAGTTAAATAATAAAAAAAATTCAATTTTGTTATATTTTCATTTATTTATATTTTAGGATCTTCTGGAATAATAATAATAACTAGAAGGGAATTATTTGACATATTTTTAAAGTCGAAAGCATTAGCTTTAAAAAAAAAATAAGGAATTTTAGTAGTCTTTTCTCATTGGAAAATATTGCCTAGCTAATAGCCTAGAGCAGGTGAAACAGCTATAACATAAATGATTAATTTTGAGGCATGATTTCTAAGTAAGATGGAATGCTTCTTCAAGGAAAAGAAATGTTTTTGAAACAGCAACAAGAAATGGCTAAGTGGGACGATATCAATTAAAAGCTAAAGATCTGGTGGACGCTCTGAAAAATCATTTGTTACTTTAAAATTTACAACGGATTTATCAATGGTATGCTATGACACCATCTGTTCACAAAATTTTAAGAGATGGTTTTGAAGTGATAAAAAGCCCTCTACTTCATATTGGTCTTTTATCTGAGGAAGCAGCAGAAACTCGAAATAACCATTTCCGGGTTTATAGAGAAAATAAGACCAGAAAATTTTACCGGATAGAGTGCAATCTGGATGTAATTAATATATTAATATTGACATCAGATCCAGTTATCACAGGTATGAGAAGATCAAGAAAAAAGGTACCAGGTTTTGTAAGGAAACTTTAGAAATGTTGTCTCCCCCAACCAACTTAACCGATAGTGGTGATTCCGAAACTTCATTAAGTGACGAGGAAAGTGAATAATGAATAATTAAATTTAATATGCATTTTTAAGAAAGGTTGGTGCGTTTCTTCCTGGGATATAAGTTGTGTTTCGAAGAGGTATTAAACAACTCTTAATGAATTAGGAAAACACATTGTTTTTCTTTATCACCATAACTTTTTATATTCACCTATTTTACACTATTTTCATTTTTTTAAAATAAATGTAATAGATAAATGATAATAAATCTTTAATTAGTTACAAGCATATTTCATGGGTGCAATGCATAAAGAGAAAATAATATGAACATAAATTGTAAACCCATGGATGCCTATTTCACAGTCGGTGGATTTATGTAAAAATTAATTTTATGAAAATTTTCTCCTTAGAGTATTTTTTTTAACTGCTAAAAAAGCATTTTTAATGTCTATTACAAATATAGAAGCCATTTTGAGGACTTTTGAAATAATAAAATGGAAGGAAATAGTTTTGGCCAGCTTTTCGGGTCAAATACCCCTGTGTGCGGCGCCAAATCCTTCCTCTTCACTGACACCTCTCCCACGATCTCGCAAGTTTTGCGAGTATTTACGGGTGATGGACAATTTTTGGGCATCTCTTGACAAACGTCATTTGGCGCCGTTTGGAAGCGACTCCGTGGTGTAATGGTTAGCATACCGCGCATTTCACGCGGAAGACCCGGGTTCGATTCCCGGCGGAGCCAAATCTTTTCTCTTCAAAAATAAATTATTTATCGATTAAATGCTTAAATAATGTATTGAGCAGGCAAACCTGGCTGGTGAGCGTGGTTTCCGTTAAATCATCCCTTTGTACGATTCCAGACCCAGACAAAGTGCTTAAGTAAAAACTTGCCAAAATTTCGAAATTATTATTACAAAATTAAATTATTTTGGCATCTTGAATTGTATTCAAAATGATCAGGTTGACCTCAATACCCTCTCGCTGAGGTAAGAGCGACTTACCAGAAAAGTTGAAAGCTCCCTAGAACGAGACAAAGCTGTATCGCGAACTTATTTACTTCGCTCATCCGAACAAAGCACTTGCAACTACGATGAAAAGTGCAACCAAAGAGTTAAAGTAAGAACTTCTAGGAAAATATTCTCCATATTAAATACCAGCTCCAAAAAAATATAGTACAAAACCCACTACGCGCCAAAACATGGGAGAAAGTCCAGCCATTCAGCGAAAGTTCCAGGAACCTGGCCTCGTTTATTCACTTTTCGCTAGAAATTTAATGAAATTACGCAATTTTCTTACCCCCGAATTCCCTTTTTCCTCGTACTGAACATTCAGCGAGAGTGAATAACAAAGAAGAACTGGTAAGAAAAAAATAACAATAATAAACTAAAAAACAAAATAAAAAGTGACAGTGACTTTGGAATTCCTATTTTTGTCAGCCCATGTTTGTTTACAAGGAGATAACGGAATCTGGCCGAGTAACAGGAATCCATTAATCGATTATTTACGCTCCGGCATAATTCGATAATTATTCTGGAACTTTGATCAACAATTCAATTTTTTTTCTATATTATTCCAGAACTCTTGAACTTTTTTTCAGAAGAAAAAAATTAAAACCATGTAAAAGAATTCACATAATAACACAGACAGTGATTAGCATGAAGTCTGTATCAAGCAATTTGCGATATATAGGCTCTTTACAGAGCAATTTAGATTTAAACCTCATTCCAGCTGCAGATAAAACTTAAAAATAAATAAGCTATACTTACATGTTACATATGCCGAAACGTTGAACGAAAAATTGAGGTTTAAATATAAGAATCATCAAACAAATACCTGATTAAAATTGTCTATGTTTACATGCAACCAAGATTTGTATAAAAACGTTTTGAAATTTGCATACTCTTATGAAATACTTTCAAGTAGACAATAATTTCTTTGAGAGTGTTACAGGTTGAGAAGAACGACAAGGTGAAGAAAGGTGATGTAACAAACAATATTTTTAGATCTTTAAGGATAAGTATACTCGTGAGGTAGCCCCGAACTATTGGCCAGTTTCGAGTTAGTCACCTGTGACGTGGCAGAGTTAGGGCCTTTCACTGTAAATTAACTCAGCAACAGACTGACATTCTTGGGCGATGACGTGTTCGGACTGAGTTAGCTCCTGGGATTCTGTATCGTAGTGCCTGTATTATCTGAGAGGAAAGCGGAAACTTTAATCATTTGAATCGATACAAATGAAACAATTATAGAATAATATTATATTTCTGAGGATTAGATTTCATTTTTATTATTTTGGAGGGGGGGGGGGGTTGAGGAGAAACATTCGAATACGGAAACAAGAAAAACCTGAAACTGACCACGCTTATTCTTTCAATGAAATGATTTTTAAGAAGAGGAGGACAATGAAATTTATTGGGATTTCCGCCATAAATCTTGGGGAGATGGGCGGCAGATATGTCTATTTCCAGAACTGGAAGAAAAGATAATATTCAAAATGATGGCTCGATCAGAAGTTATGGCGAAACGATATACTAACATCTAAAAAATAATGTATTTATAAAGATGTAAATGTACAATTATCCTCAACTTTATGTTAACTCATGCGATGATTCATTTTACTCTAAATAATATAATAAGATAATGTTGTCAAAGATTTAAATATAGCTGAACATATTGCTAATAATCAATATATATTATAAAGCAAAGTGTACAATGTGCGTGCCGAAAAGGCTCAAAAACGACTACACGTACCATCAAGTATCTTATGTCGCCGTATTGCCCTATTGCCCCTAACGATGAAGAAGGTTTCAGTTTTCATTTTAAGTGTGTAATGTTGAAGGGACAAGGGCTGTAATTTTCAGCCTCTCGCTACATGTAATTAGCCCCTCTAATAAGCCCATGCGAGTTAATGAATGAAAAAATTTAGTTCGACATTTGGAAGCCTGGAGCGCTAGCTAAGCTCAATTCCTAAGGTTATCGTTCATTAGTTCGGTTTGTTATGGTTTTAGCTTCAGCTGTTTTCTTTAAATTACACGAGATTATGTATAAATAATTATTTTTCCCTTTTCATTTTTAAATATGGTCATTACATCTCTGCAATGAATTGAAATTAAAAATAAACATAACCAACTGGATTCCTAAGCGAATTAAGTTTTACAGAAGAGGAAAGAATTGGTCGAAACATTGCCTTTAATCAATATACAATATAAGAGTAAATTTACAACAACAAAAAAATTGCTTATTAGTGTAGTGAGCGAATAAAAACTAACACTGAATAAAATAGATAACCTATAGATAATATGAATTAAATATATAACCTAATGAATTATATATCGAAAATAAAGTGTTCATATAATATTTCTGTTTAATAGTTCTGTTCTGTTCGTAAATTTTCAACCGAATTCGAAAAAGGAGAAGTTACTCAACTTGATAAGGATGCGGTATCGTCATGAGAATGGTCTCAATGGAATCAGAACATAGAAACAATACAAAATGGTACATACCAGGACATATTTGCTGCCAAAATAATTTTTCTTAATCTAGAAAAGGGAAGAAAACGCATTGAGAGAACGGCATTAATAGCATCTCTTATACCCAAACCATATATGGGCGGACTCTGAGGTTTCGAAACTTACTACTAATACTAAATTGAAGTTTCAGGATGGTACAAATTTTGTTTTAAACATGATTAATTTTGGTCTATTTTTCTGTACTATTACATTTTAAAGTTACTCTTTCATTACACCCATTCCACAACTCCCTGAGCGAAAAACTCCCAGGGCCCCACAGCTAGTGTTGAATAAAAATCAAACAGGAAAACCGACCCATCAAACATAGAATCAGAAGAGTGGGGACAGGAGGTTAGTCCAGGCTGCTTATCGGAACAAACCTAAAATTGTACATCTCGCATCAATATTTTAAAAGAAACTAAGCTACTGATACAGGTTAATGAAAATAATCGGTGATTACTTCCATATTCAGCCGGTTTTAACCGATGAAAATCTTGTATTGACCGGGGAAAGTGGATGATCCTGGGGGTGTTATCATAGGAGTTAAGGTGCCCCTTACCATCTGTAATTATACAGGTTATAACAGATTGTATAAAGTTGCAAGTTAACCAGTAGTTTAAAAATAATAATAATAATAATAATTGGTCATTAGGTATAAACGACCAGATTTCGACATCCCTAAGCTAAGTAAAATAAGCTACGAATCATCCAGTTCTGAGAGGTGGTTTCAGTCTAGTAAACAAAAAGGAAGATATAAAAACAAATATTAAGTATTTATCTGAATGGTTTAGTAAACAATCTATGTAAAAATGCAGATAACGCAATTTTCTGTTGTGTTTTGTGTTTTACCAGAAAACTAATTACTAATATTTATTCAACCCATGTAATAAACTTTTAAAAAATGGAGTGAGGCTTCCTTATTTTTATTTTATTTTTGGCGTATGCTTCATGTTATGATTTATTATGATGCTATGACGTGTTTAAAATATAATAATAATATCGAAATTTGGGAAAGTTGAACGAACGGGTGTGGGATATTTTCGAATGGTATAAAACTTTTGACAATGATGAATGCACATATTTATGAGATTGACCTTCGGAATAAGAATTAGAGTCGGGAGTTTCTTTAAAGTACAAAATTTAATTGATGTACATTTTTATTTTAACAACATAGGGTTGATGAAAAATCTTTTTAAAAAATATGGAATGTTGAAACAAAAAAAAAAAAAACTTCTTATTTCTTTCTATACTGCAACTATTATTCTTATAAGTTTTATTCTTTTTAAATAATATTTATGTTTACTTATTTATTTATCAGGAGAATTTTTAAGAAAACAGTTGACAATTTTGAACTACTAAGGTTTCTTATATTTGTATCCCTTAAAAATTTAACAATTTTGGTTAAAGTTTAAGTTAAATATTGCATATAAGATACTTCGATGCTAAAGAAAAATAAAAAATGTTTGATGTCCTCAATAAACAACAAAATGCACGTAATATATTTTTATTGCTGATAAACTAACGCCGCTAGTTCGATTATTTTCGTTTTTTTTTTTTAATGCATGATTTACAAACTTACAAGTTGGTAGTAAATTTGTAGAACCTTGTAAGCAATTTTTCCTAAGTTTAACAGAAAATGAGAAAAACTTTAGAACTCACACTAAAATAGACGCAGTAAGTAAAATTAGAATTAAGAATTACAAAGTAAGAGTTGGTTAAAACAGAAACGTCATTGAACCAATGGAGAACCTTACTTTCAATTTAGAAAGTTAAAATTTTAGTTTATGCCGAAATTGGGACATAAGGTAAACCTTACAGTTATTGGCACCCTTAAGACTAAATATCAGTGGTGACATTAAAAAAAAATACTTCTTATAAAGGGATCTAATTGAAACTTCCTATAACTCCTCTTTATCTATCCTTATAAAGACTCAAGAGGTTTTTTTGGGTCAAAAGTTCAATAGTTTTACAATATGGCAATATTTATTGTTAAAAGTGCCGAATCTAGTTATTAGCACTCTGTGGATTTAATTGTGAAATCTTACCTATGGTTAGTTTGTTAAAGTCTTACTTCATAGATGACTTAGAGGAGCCTTCAAACATTAGACTCATTTATATCTTAGGAATAAAATTAGGACTTGTTTACCTATTTCTTTAAGTTAAAGTTGGGTTGCCAATAACTGTACTGAGTGCCAATAACTGTATGGTTTATCCTGCAAATTTTCTGTCAAAATACATAATTGTAACTAAAATAAATAAAATTGATGGGATGAGTAGATGAATTGCTTAAAGAACTTTTTTTTTTACGAGATGATAAAGATACTATTTTATTGCGAAGTTAAAGGAAAAGAAAAAATAAAATTCCGATTTCCTCAATCATTAAATAAAAATATATAGATAGTATTTAAATCGGTGATATAGTAAGGCTGATGTGTCTTTTTTCATTATAATTTTTTTTTTAAGTAAATAAAATAAATTGAGATATGATTATTTTAAATATATCCCTAAATCCGGTGAAAATCCCCAGAGTACTCACGCCACCTATACAACAGCCGGGCGAGTCAGTGACAGGCGCAGTAGCAGCGAGCACAGCTGTGTTTGTTTGTTGTATGGCTGGTCTACCAGCTGAAATGGCATCTTCCGTAGGACAAGGGGGTTGAAAAACTGTTTAGTTCCTCATTTTGTAATGTTCAGTTATGTAAATATTTAGTGTTAATCTTTAAATAGGTTACGAAATGTTTCAGTTCTGAATTATAGGTTAGTTGTTTCTGTTTTGTTTTTCGGAATTCGTTCATTCAGTGCCTTTCTAGCTAGCTTTGAGTGTTATCTCTCTTTCCTTTATAAATATGATGCAGCAAATAATAAAAACTTTTCCTGACGATAAGCCATTAACTTCAATAAGTGTAATAGAAGACATATCTAAACGTCCTCAAGGATACTTCATTGTGAGTATCGATAACATTTTTCTGTATTTTTTTTCTCATTTACAAAAAAAATAAATAAAACAATGACATAACCCTTTAGGTATCGAAAACATTCGATCAAGACTCAGATGCCGATCTGTGGAGGGGTAGCACATTCTTCGGAGGCAGGGTCTCGAGGTACTTGTGCCTTTCAAAGACTGAAGGAATCGACAATTACATCGTGGAAGATATCGCCATTATAGGAGAAAAAGACATGCCTCCAGACGGATACGGTCTCATACCCAAGACAATGGATACGGGTCAGTTTTCTTTGTTTACGTTTGGAATCACAGACCTGCTACTCTTAATTACATGTAATCTTATGGAGTACTGTGTAATTTACATTCCTGTAGTCATCTGAGTATTACGTTTTATAGATGCCAAGGCTTGGAAGAAGAGGCAGCTATGTTATAAGTTAACACGAAGGAATTTAGCCCTGTCCGCTGTAACTGACATCATTCTCTTGAGCAAATCCAAAAAAGCTCCCGAAGGATTCAGTCTAGCTGGGTAAGTTATTATTATTTCTTTAAGAGTGAAGTGAATTATATTTTTAAACATTATTCTAGTTTATATTAATTGAGAAAACTTGTTTAAAACATTCAAAGTAGAAATGTCCTGAAGGATTTAGTTTTGCTAACTCTGTTATTATTTCTAAACAATTCTTGTTGTCACTAGATACCCTTTGTTTGATAAACTTGGTTCCTTGCTATGACTCAGATCTGAAAAGTCCTGCTAATTTTGCTCTTTTATTATTTTAGTATTCAAATATTATTCAATGAATGTTATTCTATGAAAAGATTATTATTATTTCAATGAAAGCTTCAGTAATTTGATATACTAAAGGAACTAAAATGGACCAGGAAGCCTTTGTTACTAGCCTTTTAGTACCAATTAACAACTCTTCTGTTTTAATTAGTGTACTCTAGAGAGATTTTTAAAACACAAAAACACGATAACATCTTGTACATTATATTTGTGGAAACTAATTTTATTTTGATCTGAGGAAATTCCTTTGAAATTTTCTAATTACTTTAAAATTATTAAATTTTATTTGACTTCCCTTCTTATTAATTTTTTTTGTAGTAGTCCATCATTTTACATTTTTCTAAATATTTCTCTACTTTTACAAGTGTCCTTTGTTTTGTTTTTTAAATTAAAATATTAATTATATTTATTGTTACTATTCAATATCTTTAGAATGATAAAAAAAACTCCCTATAAAATAGTTCTCCTGCTTATTTCAAGATATGTAATTGTTTACACTTTGTTACCACTTTATCATTATAATCACTGAGCGTGACATCATGTAATACGTGATCACAATTCTGTCTCTTGATTTAATCCAGTAATTCCATCGTACTAACATTAATACTGATTATTAGTTCTGAATAAAAATAACTATTTTACCTAATTATTTCTGTTACTCGAGTAGATCATGATAAAGTTGACAACTTTTAATATTTCAAAAGTGTGGTAAATTAAAGTTTTAAATATTATCATGTTTTATATTTATTGAGGATTTTCTTGGAAATTATTAAAATGTATTTTTTTTTTTTTTTTGTATTTTTTAAACTGTTTCCTAATAATTCCAACAAAAAAAAAAATGTTGAACTGTCATATTTTTTCAATTTAAAAAAAATTAATGTCTCAAGAATAAGGCAAAATATTTGTTTTTCTTTTTGTAATTTTTTCCATAAGGTATCACATCTTAAATAAACTCTAATCAATTAAATATTGGTTTGAATGACAGTATGTTGTTTAAAATTACAGTATGTTGATTTTGTCTACTTCAACTAGTAATAATTTGTTTTATATTTCAAATGATGTTAAGATTGAATTTATATCGCCTAATAAAATATATATATATATATATATATATATATATATATTTTTTTTTTTTTTGGAAAAATAATACGTTTTATTTTTATTACCTTAGAGCCAGATCCTCTGTACATTTTTATAAATTTCATGGTTAGGGTCAATCCCTACTGAATCAAACAGACTGAATTCATTGAAACTTTTCAAATAATCTATTCTGCAAAGGCTCATAAGATTTTAAAAACCAAACTGTCCTTTGGTCCACTGTTGGGGGTACCTGAAAGCCAGAATGTCCATGTACAGTCTTCAATAAACAATTTTATTGAAACGAACAATGAAAATAGTCATGGGACAGTCGACTCAGGTGCCGATTGAATGCGTTTTACAATTTAAACAAAATGATAATTCAAACTAAGTACTAATTTAAAGATAATATTATTTGATTGTATTTTCTTTTGTATTTGTGTGGAGGTATTCTTTTATTTTTTTTTTTAATTTCTTTCTATTTGGTTTTCGGACAAAGAACCTCCGGGTTTATTAATTTATGTCTTTATTACACAATATTTTTAAGGTTTGGGTACCTATGTCCCCATCTTCAGAAAACTTGATACTATGTTGTAGATAAAAAATTTGTCTTGTTTACTAATCTTGAGTTAAGGAATTGGATAGTCAGGAAATGGTACAAAAGAAAAAGAAAATTAGAATATGACATCAGTGACATCTTAAATCAATCGTAATCTTTAATCAAGATAAGCAAAACAGAAAAATTTTCTACCCTCAATATAATTATGTATAATTGTGCTAAACGTAAACAAAAATGGAGGTTCTTTGCCCAAAAACCAGACAATAGTAATCAATATATATTATAAAGCAAAGTGTACAATGTGCGTGCCGAAAAGGCTCAAAAACGACTCCACGTAGGAGTATGGAAGTTATGTCTTCGTTTAGCCATATGACTCCTTACGGAGAAGAAGGTTTCCGTTTTTCTCTTAAGAGTGTAAAATTGAAGGGATAATGACTGGAGTTTTAAGCCTCTCGCACCATTTAATTAGCCTCTCAGAGATTGAGATACGAGTTTATGAATGAAAAATTTAGTTCGAGCTCCAGGCTACCAGGAAGCGCTAGGGTGCGTTTCACTCAATGTTTATTGTCCATTCATTCTCTGTATGTAATCATTCTATATTTTTTCAGCTGTTCTTTTTAAATTACTAAAAAAGTTAGAGAAAATAAATAGTTTGCGTTTCAAAATAAAATAAGTACTTTACCTCTCAGCAATCAATTAGAAAACCAACTGGATTCCTTAAAAAATTAGTTTTCTCATAAGAAGGCTAATGTATATCAGCAAATTACATTTAATCTATTTATAATATATACTTAAGTAAATTTAATGCAATATGAGTGAACATTTCTTAGTAGTACAGTAAGCGAATAAAATTAGACATAAAAAAAGAGATGAATTGACTAAATATAAATCTTAAATAAAAAGTTTGAAGTGTTCTTACTGTATTTATGAAAAAGAAGTTAGTTTGGTTACTACGTATGATGAGCATTCCAGTTGACAAAACGACTAACTCCAATAACAGCATTCAAGATTTTATCATCCCTCATAGTTCAAGATAAAAAGAAATATGATGAAAAAATTGTGCCTTCAAGAAATTTTGGTTTTCACTTTGTAATAGTAGTAAGATTCGAGATATGCAGAAACCGTTCAAATTACAGGGGGATATCTTAAGGGAGGTTGAAATGGAAGAAAAATCTTTAAAAAAGATTTCTATGAATCTTCGGTAGTTTCTATACTTCTGGATCAAATAGGACCACCATACAGGGTTCCTTATTTGGGCGGAATATTGATACCAAGTTAAAACGAAAGTTTCAAGAAGGTGCTAATTTTGTTCATTTCCTTTAATTTTAAAGTTTTTCTGTTATTAAAACTAGCACACAACTACCGGAGCGAAGCCGGGCACCCAAGCTAGTAATTATTTATATCTAACTTATAATACTTGTAAAATTTAAGTTTTGTAAAATATTTTAGTGATATCAATGGTCTTGTGGTATGCTTCAAGACGATTCACGATCTGGGTCTTGGCCCGCACAACAACAATCCTCCTCCTGTGTTAGGTTACAGGTAAATTATATAACAATTTTTTAAATACACATTTTTTTTCTATTCGAATTCTTACTCTTTTAGGTTTAAAAAGTGTTGATGATTTATTATTAACATTGTCTCCAAATCAATTTATAATTAAAAATCTATAACACTATTTAAGTTAATGAGTTCATTCATTTAAATGTAATGAGTTTTCCAAAACTGCAAAATTTTGTCCTATAGCTTATTGATTGGTTAAATAAAATTTAGACTATTTGTCTCTATTATGATTTTTTTGATAAAGGAAATGTTTTATGTTTTAGTCGTTCTATGTGAAATCTTTTAATCTTCTTTAAATTTAAGATTCTAAATAAATATAAAGATATTAGCAGGAGTGACATTAATTTTGTTGAAACAAGCATGAAAGTTAGCTTGAAGCTGAATATCATTAATAATAAATCATTAATCAGTAAATCATTAATTATTAATTATTAATAATACTCAAGAGGAAATAAAGATGAGAAAAAAGTTGGGAAATGTTTGTTCTTTCACTATTGTCATAGTTGCAAAATTGTTTAATTAATGCATTCATTTTAAGAAATTGAGAATAATTTCTTCATTCAAGATGTGAAGATTTTTCCACATTGTGGTGAAGATGTTATTTTGGTTTTGGTTGATTCTTGAAATTATATTTAAAAAAAAAATTAAATTTGATCACAAATTTCTATCCACAAATTGGGTTAATGCAACAGAAGATCCTACCATTCTCAGGCTCTGGAAAGCAGAAAAATCTCTTCCTCTTCTTGTTCGCTGAAAGAGTTTATCGCACCAATATCAATTACTAACATCCATTAATTATTAATATCAACTGCAACATTGAATTTTAAGGAAGGCATTACACTTGATATATTGAAGAAATCATTAAATAATCAATTTATTCTAAATTTAATGGTCTTTGAATGTTTAAAAAATGATTGCATTAATTTAATTTTTTTGTCAGGCCAGGATAGCAGAACGTGTTAGAGTGTGACGTATAAATATCTACGAGGGGTGATCAAAAAGTTCCAGGACTGTTGAGATTGCGCGGCAATGGAGTGTCATAGAGCAGTGCGGTTGGCAGCATTGTTTAGCGTGACTCTTCCTGAGCTCAGCTGTTTATTCAGTTTGTTGATAACCTTCTTCATTGCAAAGTTACTGCTGTTTTCGTAAAAAAAAGTTTTTTGTGTTCGGCGATTTTGTGATTTTTCTCCAGTAATGACTTGTTTTAAGAAGTTTTCATTGTCATTTGCCATTTCAAGAAGTTCCTGACAAACTTGAACTCTGTGTTCTTTCTGCTGCTCAGTCAACAGTCTCGGAACAAACTTTGCAGCCACCCTTCTCATCTGCAAATTTTCTGTTAAAATCTGTTGACACGAACCAAATGAAATGTTCAATTCTTCAGCCATCTCACGAATGGTTAGTCGATGATTAGAACGCACGAGACTGTTCAATCTTGCAACATGATCGTCGTCAGTCGAAGTTGATGGGCGCCCTGAACGAGAATCATCTTCACACGATGTCCGGCCTTCCTTGAACCTTTTGTACCACTCATGACACCTTGACCGACTCAGACATTCATCACCGAAAGCCACTTGCAACATTTGAAAAGTTTCAGTAAACATTTTACCCAACTTCACACAAAACTTTACGCAAACGCGTTGCTCTTCCTTTACATTCATTTCACAAAATCGCCGAACACAAAAAACTTTTTTTTACGAAAACAGCAGTAACTTTGCAATGAAGAAGGTTATCAACAAACTGAATAAACAGCTGAGCTCAGGAAGAGTCACGCTAAACAATGCTGCCAACCGCACTGCTCTATGACACTCCATTGCCGCGCAATCTCAACAGTCCTGGAACTTTTTGATCACCCCTCGTACCTTTCCACCATGGTTAGAATATGTTGGTTACAACTGTAGAGTAACTCACAAAATAAAATTTTTATTTTTTGTTTTATTTCTTTTACTTTGTATTTGCGCAGTCATTGTGGCTAATATATTTCTTGCATTATTTTTTAGCTTAAACCCGAAGAGCATGCCGCAGCCTAAGATTCCTCCAGCATCACCTAATGGTCTCTATCCAGCCGTCTCATCTCCCACTAATTCGGGTGACTATGTCAATCTCCTGCGGCCGAAGAGACCTGCGCCAACACCTCCAATCCAGTCTAGCCCTGGTCCGTTGGCAACAAACTTGATAACAACTTCGCCGCCTCAGATACCACCAAAGCCTCAGGTCCCGTCATCTGCATCTTATGCCACTCTCAAAGTACATGAAGGTAAGTTGATTTGTTATTTTTATAATTTCCAATTTTGATTATTTCATTGTTTGATTCTAAAAATCTAATCTAGCCATTAGTATTTTGATTATTTTATTTCTTCTTGATTGTGTAATTTTTTTTCTTAAGGAGAGCATTCAGAAGTTTTCCTGATTAAATGCTCTAGATTTTATTCTTTTAGAGTAAAAATAAAATCTCTAGATTTTATTTGTTGTTGTGACTGATAATTTCATTTTTATAGGATTGGAGGGTATTCCGTTTGTGCTGCATCCCACACTGGAATTGATTGCTTCAAAAGGAGCTTCGGTAAATATTTTTCTCATCTTAGAATTTTTATATTTAAAGAAATAGTATGTTGTCTTGTTTTAGTTAAAATTATTCTAAAAGGACCTATGAATTTGAGGATTATGGGCTTGCAAATTTCTTGGCTATTATTATTTTTTTTAAGTTAATAATAATACAAATAACTAATTTCCATACAAAATAATGGTTTACAAAGAATAATATACACATATTTACAAAGTACACTCATATTTCAACTACAATAACAATAAGAAATAATAAATAATGAAGTTATTTTAGTTAAAAAATAAATATTAACTAATTTAATAGTAACGTTTTTACTCTTTATCCCTGAAGGGGGTATGGTCTAACTTCCCGAAGTGACCTGTGACCTATCCAGGAAGTGAAGTCTAAAATATTAATTATTAGCTATTATTATTAGCAATTCTGGATTCATAAAAAAAAAAAAGTTGATGCATTAAAAAATTTATATTGATTGTTTTTAAATTAATCTACCCCCAAAATATTTTGAATGTTTTAAATATTGAGATAAATTTAAAATCATTAGTTCTTTTAATAATTTTGATATAAAATATTGTAAGGTTATTTTCACATCTAATGGTAAAGTCTAAAATATTAATTATCATTAGATCTGAAAATAATTTTTGAATAGATCAATTTTTTTTTTTTTTTATTATGAGTCTAGAATGGCTAAAGTCAGCAGTTCTAAATGGGGGAGGGGGATAGGGTCGCAAAGCTTGGTTATTTTTGTGAAAAGTGCTTTTTAAGCAGATAGGCAAGGTAAACCTCTTTCATCTCTGACACTGCTTTAGGATATCTACAGAGTCCGCAGTAATTTGCCTTATTTCTCTAAGGCAATCCGTAACTATCCCTTTATTTTTTTTTGTCCAGTTGTCATCGCTAAGAATGAGCATCTACCATTCAAACTATGATTACGCTCGAAATTCCCTGCTAAATAAGATCGGGTCTGAGCTAAGATAACCCATAAGGAATTAGCAAATTAGAGACTGCTTCATAGTCCATTCCTGTCGAATGAGGTAGTCTTTGAGGTATGATAATTGAAGTGTGAGATAGTTACAATTATTTTTTAAGATGGAAAATGGATTCCTCCATTTTTTAATATAATGATCGATTAAATATTATCAATATAATTTGCACCTACTTGGCACCCTATTTAAAACAAAGCATACATTAACAAGAATAATATTTTTAACTTAGAAAATTGAATAAAACAAAAACTATTTTTAGCAAATTTTTGCACATCGTTAAGAGGTATTTTATATTACTTACTGCCTTAGAGTGTGTAGATGGTCATTTAGGATGGCAGAGTTGGCATACACCTTAGAGAATTGTTTCCCATGACAACCAAAATGATTGATAACCCAAAGATAATCAGTCCAAAACCAAGAGCCAAAGGATAAAGGATATTTAATGATATTCGGCATTAATCCGGAATTTTTAATTAACCATGAATAGTAACATAATAGGAATAAAAGATTTATTTTAATCATTTTCCAATACATACATATATTTCACTTATCATGGAAACAGCAACATATTAATTATTTGTATGGAATAACTAACCACTATTTGTGTAAAAATATTAACTAGTTATAATTTGAAAAAAAAAAATCTTAACATTAATCTAATAAACATTTTTGCAACCAGAAAAAAAGTTTTTCGAGTCTAGATCTTCAATATGAAGTTAAAACACAGCCTGCAGAGACTAAAGAGTCAATGAAAGTCTATGCCGTTGGACACCATCGGTAATGTGAGGTTGGTATTATAATGTTTGGGCTAATTTTAAAAGTGCACAGTCAACAAACGCTAATTATTCACGTTGGCACGACAACTTTATGAATTTCCATCACATGTTCCAGCTTTTTACACGGAATGTTTTTCACTATTAATCATATCATATACTTTATTATTACCCTTATTAATATTGAATAGTCGAGTCCTTGGATATCACTAAAAAATTTATTCTGAAGAATTATTAAAGCTTCTGTCTGTTGTGAGTAGAAATGAAACAGAAAATTCTTTAGACCACGACAAGAATTCTTTTGGTAGATCCCAAAATATTTTCATTGAAGAAATGCCTGGGACAAACAAATGAAAAAGGAGGATGGAAAACATGATTAGAAAATCTAGAATGATAAGAAAATTTAAACAGGGGCTGAGCCATTGTGTCCTCTTACCGCATAAGTGTTATTCATCCAAAGGGTTAAGCAAGCCAAACAATTTTGTAAACATATTTATTCAATAATAATACTAAAAGTTTATTTCCTCCCACAACAATCAAAATGCGATTCAGCATGGTTGCCATTGACATATCCCTAACAGTCAACTTATCGGTGCAACACTATTTGACTTCTTAGAAATTAGTTCAATGATAAATAATCTCTATGATAATAGACGTCCATTTAAATTGACATGCTATTACTCCAATTATATAAAAATACCAACAAATAATGTGTCACTAATCTGTCTTCAGTTAAGTAGTTGGGGAAGGAAATCTGACTGAGATTATTTTTCTTAATACATACTTATCAGTGTGTAACCTACCAACTCGATCTGCTATACCATATATCTATTCAAAAATTAGTATTTCATTCAGTATTTTAATATCTGTAGTCAATAAACTAGTTTTACTCAATCTTTTTATGATTTTAATCAGTAAAGCAGTTTTTACTTTCACTTACCTACATATGAGGGAAAGTATTGTGATCGTGAAAAATTTCGACTTCCGGTTTTCAACGGAAATACACGTTTTGGGGTCCCCTGAGTCCAAACAACCAAGTCCCGCGAAATGGTCTGTGTGTGAACAGACTAGCTCAAAAACTATAAACCGTACAAACCTGAAATTGGCTATTTGGTGTATGAATATGCCCGCGAAACAACAGCAAAAATTTCATCAAAACTGGTCAAACGGAGGGGTACTTTATGTAAAGAAATTTGTCTAATTTTTACGTTTTTTTTTTTTCGATTTTCTCAAAAACGGCTCTAACGATTTGATTAAACTTGATATTTGATGCATGTATGTGGCTGCAATATGACAGTCAAAATCTCATCAAAATTGATTTATTGAAGGGGGTACTTTACTTAATAAATGTTGTCTCACTTTCACGTGTTTTTTTTATTTACTCAAAAACGGCTTTAACGATTTTGATCAAACTTGATATTTGATGTATGTATGTGTCAGCGATATGACAGCCAAAATTTCATCAAAATTGGTCAAACGCAGGGGGCACTTTATTTCATAACTTTTTTCCGATTATCTCAAAAACGGCTTCAATGATTTTGATTAAATTCGTCATGTTTAAGGAAAATCAAGTCTTCTTTAATATCAGGTAAGCTTTATCATTATTAAAATGTTCCGAGGGGGCTTAAATGGGGAAGGGGCCTTTTTTGTTTTCTTATTAAGTACCTTTGTATTGGTTTATATGGAAAAATTATCTGCCTCTTGTTCCGCCTAAAAATAAGAAAGGGCTAAAAAATCAAGTAAACATATATAGGAGAAAAAAATAAAAATATTCCGTCCACTCATAAAACACGTTGAGCCCACGCATGCGGAGTACGCCTTTAAAGACAGAAAATTGTTAATAATTAAAGCCGTTCTGTTCATTTAATGCAAATGATTTGTTTCATGGTAACTAAATGAAATTTTCGACAATTACATTGAGAATTATAAAATCAGACGACTTGGAGTATTATGCTTGCATTGCCGAATTATCGCAAGATCTCAAGAACTTTTATTTAATAATAAAAAAAATGAGTATACTTTAGGGAGCAAATAAAAACAAAAATAAGAAACGAATGTGGAAAAATATGTGACTTTGAGAAATGGCAATTAAAAAAACACTTTTATCATTTTCTAATCTAAGTAAGTTGGTAAGTGAAAGTTGTGTGTTGCGTGCATCATACCAGATTTTTTACATTTATACTCCAAGTAAAATAGATGGGATTTAAAAATATTTTATTTTTGTGCTGCAACTAATAAAAATTTTAAGAATTTTAATACAGTGGTTTTAATTTTCTACCCTCATCATGAAACTATGGCCTAGCGTAGATCAATGTATCGTAATGTGAATAATGTACATATGTAAAAAAATAAATAATTAATGGTTATGGATTTGTATATATGGAATCAAGACCATTTGTTATTTTCATAATTCACAATTATTGTTGTATTTAACATTAATAGTTGTATGTTACCAAATGTTTAGAAAGAAAAAAAAACACTATGATATTGTCTCTCTAGGATCATCAAGAATCTTCGTTTTTAAGATTTCTATAGGTATGTTCCTTCAACCATTTAAAACATATTGATAACTAAGAGATTACACATATTCTTCCTCCACTCTTTTGATTTTAAATTTGATTGCTAGGTTTTGCTTGACATTGTTTCATTGTTCGATGAATCGAACCAATCAAATTTAGAATAAATAGGGTGATAGAAGAACACATCTTAGTTATCAATGTGTCTTACACACTTGTAGGTGTTGAGACTTTGGATTTTTCTTTAATAAAGTATATGAATCGATATCTCGTAAAATCATCCTTGAATAATACGTAATAACGGAAACCTGAGAATGATTCCTTAAATGGTCCGCATACATCAGCATGTATAACTTCACCTGGTACTGTTGCTCTATCTCTTTTACCAAACTTAAGCCGGTGAGCTTTGCCGTAGACACAGCCTTCACAGATTTCAGAGTCTACGCTGGTGTTTATTCCAAGTTCTCGTTCAATAACTGCTTTGACATGCTTCTTATTTTGGTGAGCCAAGCGTTCGTGGTAGAGTTGTAACAGGTTTTCACCGGTTGAAACAGAATTTAGACTATTAGTCCTAAATAAATGTAATTTATATAGTCCACCGTTGCGCATTCGAGACCCGGTAAGTATATCTTTATTACCTATTTGAAAAGAACACCTTTCTGCTGTGGAAATAAATTTACTACCAAAATTCTTATCCTGAGCAGATAAAACGGAAAACAAATTTTTGCTTATACCTGGCACGTACCATACATCCGAAAATGTTAATTCCTTATGGATGTCTTTAGTGTGAGCACTGACAACAATGTCACCTATGCCAACGGCTGGTACACTTGCACCGTTCGCTGTTGTCACTTTATGAGGTGTATTGAATTCTTTAATAGATTTAAAAAGAGACTTGTTATTACAAATGTGATTTGTGGCACCATTATCTACAAACCAGTTTTCATAGTCACATTCTGCAGAAAATACCTCACTATCAGCAGCATATAGGATCATGTTATTGTCGAGGGTAGCTTGTTTACTTCTGGGTGGTCTGCCATCCCTTTTCCATTTTATACAATTTTTGACAATGTGTCCCTCTTTTCTACAATAGTAACAAACAATTTGTTTACTTTTCTTTTTAAATTTTGCTATTGGCTTATCTATGGCTAAGGCCTCCCTTTCATTTGAAGAATGACTGACATTGCTACTTTTCAGCGCCCTCTCATGAGCACATAATTGAGTAGTCAAATTCTCGATGGTCCTGTCCCGCCTGGCCATCAATCGCCAACTGGACTTAAAGGAAAAATATTCCTGGTGCAGGGTATCTAAAATTTTACAAATTAGAAGAATATCAGGAAGTGATGAAACCTCATCCCCTTCACTCAATTCCCTATTTAAAATGTTCCAAATATTTTTCAGTTTTGAAAGATGATTAGCCATATCATCACTATGGTCATAAGAATAGTTGAAAAACTGCATGCATAGGTCGAAGGATTTATCCTCCTCTACGCCTTCATATAACCTGTGCAGCTCAAGCCACACATCCCTTGCTGAGTTAAACCTCATGACTTTTGTGAGTGTATCCTCAGACATATTAGTAGTTAGATATAGAAGGGCTCTTGTGTCTGCAGCCCTGAACTTATCTAGATCAACTTTAAATTGTTTTACCTGCTCTGCAGTTGCTTTTTCCTCCAGCTTCTCGGGGGCAGTAAGTTTTCCGGTCACTATTTCCTCTCCATCAGGAAAACTCCTAAGAAGGATGAGGATTTTAAACTTCCAAGTAGACCAATTGCTCTTCCCCTCAAGAAGGCCGACGTTTACTTTCAAATCCATGATATTACACAATAATGATTACAAAGCGCTGTGTAATAGTGCTGTGCCCATAACCTATTAAAGTTTTAAAATAGATAAACTGCATAACCTATTAAAGTTTTAAAATAAATAAACTACATAAGCACATTTCAAAAGGTACGCCTTTTTATTCACTATAACCTACCTAAAAGTTATACACAGTGTTGCCAGTTAGAAAAAACAATTCTACTTAACATCAAATATAAATACGATTTTATACAAATGCAAATACAAATTAATAGTAATGAAAATATCATTAACATTGAATAAAGTGAATAAGTTCAAAGTCTCAACAGTAGGAACATACCTATTAAATAATAATGATATCCAATTGGGTCATACAGCTGTGTTTTCATTTTATACTTTATATTTTTATATTGTGACGTTAAATTGTCAAATAAGAACATATTGTTTAAAATCCCCAACCTTTTGTTGGAACGAACTATCGGTCGGAACAAACCGTTGAAGGACGTGGATGGGCCTAGATCTTTTCGACGGAGACCTGGAACCTCCCACGAGGACCTGGAACCTTCTAGAAGGTTCCTTTTACGACTATATATTAGGAGTGAGTGACTGGGCCAATTAGTCTTAGTCTGTGTCTTGACTCTGAAGCTCGAGCCTTATGATTTGTATGTTATAAAATTATAATTTTTGTAACCTGCTCGAATATTTATGTTGTGATAATTCGTTTGCCATTGATAATTGTAAATTTTTGTTGAATAAATATTTCTTAACCCACAGAAGTGTTACAATGTTTTCTTAGACTTTTTATACGTTAAATTTTATGTCTTCTAATTTGTATAAATTAGAATGTGAGGTTGTAATTGACTGTAGTGACTCTTATTCAACATGTTATGAGTTATGTACTGGTGAGAGAGCGATGTCTCAAAAACAAAAGGATGTCTCATCGGAGTTAATGTATTCAACTTTGAAAGCTACGAGAAAATGATAAGTCGGCATTAGTTCCCCTATGTTGCTTCTGGCCAAGCAACATTACGCCATTTAGTGGCCGATATCAACTGAAAGGGACCCGTTTGGGTGTTTATTTATATCAGAAGAGTGAATTTAGTGAGCTGGACTCGAAAACTGGGACCTAAATTTTGCTGATAAATGTCTTTTTTATCTGAAAAATACACAATGGGACTGCGCTAATATGCTAATACGGTCTCGCAACCTCCTAAAACAGGCCACGCTCAGGACAACATAAGGGAAGCTTTACCTTTTTCTGAAGAGCACTAAATTGGCCAAGCAAATAAATATGCACTGCAGTTTTGATGTCTTATTGTTGTTTTTTGTAAATATGCCTGCGTTCATACAACCAATAACACCCAGATTAGTCATGTCTTACTATTGATCCTTGTGAAGTGTTTTCCTTTATTTTAATAGTTGATAAAACCTGTGTTATCAAAATGGATCTTATATTTATTTGGTGAAGAGTATAAAAAAAAAAAAATTTGGGCAGATGATGCTTCTGAACAAGTTTAAGTTAAGATACATTAATCTTTACAAGGTTTATGCCAACAAAAAAAATAATAAAATATTTAAATTTAAGAGGATTCTTTCTTTTTTATAAGTTATTTGATCCTGGCTTAAGGAGTCTAAAAAAAAAAAAAAAAAAAAATTGATTTTTTTTTTTCCAGATCGGACCAATTCCTGTTATCAAGAGGAAAACCATGGAAGAATTAGATAGAGAGGTTAGTAATTTTTATATCTATAAAATGACTAGCAGACCCGGCCACGCGTTGCTGTGGCTCAGTAGTTATATCCTAATATTTTTAAACAAATACAGTAATACCAATATTCATTGATAAAGATGAAAACCTTTCAGCTAATCAAAATCCAACGTGATTGAGAATAGAGCATTACACCATTTAAAAGTATTTGGTAAAGAATATAGGAAAGTTAAAGTTTTTATTTTTTACATCTCATACTTCAATGTAGTTTGATTAAAAAGGAGCTGGTTGTGTTTACGACTCACAGAGCTGCCAACACTATCGCCCTTTTTTTATGGATCGGTATAAACTAACTCGAAATGGCTATATTTTTCAACTAATTTTAAAAAGGATGACTGAAGTAAGTTTTGATAACCTCAGCCATTGATCTATTGATTATTGGCCTAACACTACTTCAACTTGGTATTGTTAGTTTAACAACGGGTTTAATTTTGCTCAGGGTCATGCCAATCTTGGTTAACGCGTCATATATGTCCTTTTGATAGGCGTTTTTCTCAATTTCTTTGAGACCTCGATTTCCCAACCCTTCGGCTAATAAGTGTTCGGTAGGAGGGTGGTGTGTTGAAGCTTTTAATTTAGCAATATATTTGAGTGATAATAAATCTCTTTTTAAAGAGGTTTTTACATAATACAATAAAGAATTTTAATTTATTCAAGTACTAATTTGTTCAAAATGTTTTGGGTTAACCTGTTTTTTTTTTTAACACAAACCAAAGATTTGATGGTTTCCACACACGTGAGCAGGCGATACCCATTTCCCACGTGAGTTATGCCATTGCCCAAGAGAAAAACACGGATTTTCAAAGTCCAAGTGGACATTGTTGCCCTTGGGATTTGTTTATGGTCATGGCAAAAGCCAAACGAATAGGATATTGAAGCCTTTTAAATTTTATTGAAAATTCTGTCGGTTCCAAGGGAATAGGTGGCAACAGGGCGATATCTCCTGTAAACCTTCCAGGTAACATTTTTCCTTCAATAACATTTCCTGTGATCCTTTTAATGACCAAACGTGTACCGTTGCACAATTGAGGTGGATTTAAGTTACGAAGAAGAATGATCGGTGAGCCAATATTCAACTGGAGATTGTTTGGGTGTATATCCAGGGAATTAAAAAATTCAGATGGGAAATTTACGGCTTCGTTTACATCTAGAACATTGTCAATTGATTTTGGAAGTTTATTTCATCGAAATCAACATTTTTTGCTGCCAAAATAGCACGACTACCCAGCCACTTATAGTCCAAATAATTGTTCAAAATATCAGGAAAGACACTTTATGTTTCGTAGACAGTTCATTTTTCGTCTCTACAACAGTTCAGAAAATTTCTGGTAATTTGATAAATTTTGAATTTCGATACAGCTAGCTCTATTTCACCATTTCCAATATAGAGCAATTGTTTAAAAAATATATTTGCCGATGGATTATTTTGCAGTAGTACTCTCATATAATGGCGGATAAATCTGAAACTTGAGGTTACCCAAATAACAATTATTCCTGTTCAGTAGAAGTGTAATAATCATTAAATGTAAAATTTAAAAAATGCCGCGATTTGTAATCCTTTCTTAATCAACAATCATTTAAAGATAAGTAAATATCATTTCCAATAATAGCCTACTTTAAATTAAAGAAAGGATTAAAATCTTCGCTAACATTTCTTAAATTTTACATTTAAAGATAATTACAACTTAGGAAGTAACAGCCTCTATTCGATTGGGATTAAATTTTCTCAACTTTAAATTATTGTTGATAAAGGAGGAATTACAACTCTTCACTGACATTTTTTAAATTTTACATTTTAGATCTCGGGATAAAAATGATAAAAAGGTTTGGTAAAATAAAAAAACACTGTATTTAAATAATAATAACAAAACGAATAATGAAAATAAAGAAACTTCTGTTAAATAAATTAACTGAAAATATAATATTAAAGTCTTAATTATGCAGTTCTTTAGCAAATCACAAAGTATCCCACAACACCTAATCAAGACACACCCTTTTTGTGAGGGAGTTTTTACGACTGGTTACCCGCAGTGTAGCCAATTGACTAATTTTCACTAATTTTTGGCAACACTGACTCCCCAAGTCAGGCTTCTATTAGGTTACACCTATGACAGTAGGGGCTGTTACAACATTTATAGAGTATTATTTCAAATAATAGCCTAATTTAAATTATTAAAATGCATTTACTATACTAAAAGATGATATCAGGGTGGGCCCAGCAAAGCGTTTCAGCGCTTAGCTAGTAATTTAATTTAAATACAAATAAAAAAGGAAAAGGAAGAAAAAGTACCTACACATTTGAGTATTTATTGTAACCTTTTCTTGATTTATTTATTCTTTAATGAAAATTAACAATAAATACAAATTTGTATTACTATTTGTCTGTGGAAAATAATAATATAGGAAAAATAACTGCACTCACATAACGCAATACAAAATTATAATAATGATGACCTGTATTACAATAGCATGCTTATAAACAAAAACATTATGAAATCGACATATGACGCCATGTTAATAAATCGAAACACGACCTACTGTATTTGCAATAATTCGCTATATAAGAATTATTTTGATCACTAATCAAGTTAAAAACTATCCGGTCCGGTAAGTTGGCCAAAACTATATACATTGAGCCAAATTTCATTAAAATCGGTTGAGTAGTTTCTGAGAAATAGAGAGACAAACATCGGGACACGAGATTTTTATATATATAAGGATTTGTAAATTATAATAATTTAAATCAATGGAAAGAATTTAACCTTTTGCGGGCCAATGCCGACCTGGGACAGGCATAAACAAGTTCTTCATACGGTCCGCGAGTGTCTATCCGTCACCAGTCCTACCAGTCCTTTTACGAGCTGGGACCGGTAAACATATTTAACACTAGATGTCCTAGGCCGGCTTCTCACCGGCATCGATTTTCTGTCCCTCTAGACTTATGCCAGGTCATCCTTGGCATAAGTTGAATACACAGCGCTGTTCTAGACGATCAGCTGATCATTTTGGTACCAAATAGTAGCCTCAACAACCAATAGATGCTCTGTAAATGTTCTGTGAACTACAGCACTGTAAGGCTTCTTAGTTTGTGGTTATTTCTTAAACCTTGAAAGTTTTTAATGTCAGTTTTATCATTTTCGTTGTAAATTTTGGTTATTTTTGGAGTTGTTAATTGAAAAATGGAAGGAGAGAAACTAATATTTACTGTAAGACATGCTCGATAAATCCGGCTCTTCTTATTGGGGAATGTTTTGCGAAGTACCACACTATGAAAAATTAATTTATATTACTTATTATGTTTTTTTTTTATTTGATTAAATATAGATTTTTGGGAATAAATACGCATTTTTTCCATTTTTATTACCCCTAAAAAAAATGTGCTATTTGGAAGAAAACTACATGGACCCCCAGGGTGCGATGTAAACAAGCAGACATGGACTGATGGTAGGGGTTGTTTATGCCGGTCTTGGACCGGCATCGGACCATGTGGACAATTCATGAAATCAAGGGTTGGTCCGCAAAGGGTTAAGCTTATTAGTGGATAATAGAAGGTTAGTTGAGAGTAAATTGTGATCATTTTTACTATGTAAGCTAACATTTTAATCCGCACAAGTTAACTAAATGTGGTTAAAAATTAACATTGATTTATTCACAAAATATGAAAGTTTAAAATTACACAACATAAGTAAAATTATTAAATTGGTTTTATAAGATTTTTTATTGGGTTTCCCCAAAGTACTTTTCCTGCAATGTTTCTTTGATTCATATTTTTCCAAACCCTAAACAGCAATAAATCTATATCAATGAACTCCCTACTCTGAATTAAAAATCAAGACAAACTACAAGTACCTTGTATGCTTAATAGAATTTATTTTCATTCTGGTGTATTATTTAAATTTAAATACTTATAAATTTACATCTCATTTCTTTACGACAAATAAATCTGCACCATATTATTCTCCCATCCCAGTCTCCTTCTCACATCCCCTATTCATCATGCTTTTCACAGCCTCGGGATACCAGCTTCTTCCACCAATGACTTTTTTCCATTTCTAAAATTCTTTTAGGCCATCATTCATCCTCATCACATTCTCAAACTGCTTCAGCCTCATCCTTCCTATTTTGTACTAGATGTTTTAGATTATTTCACCTTCTGATTGAGTATTTTTAATTTTTTACGATTCTATAGGAAAAAGGGTAACTTGATTTTTTCATATCTCGAATTGAAGGGGTCGGGGCAAAATAGTGCCAAGCAACATTTTAAACAAAAATAAACTGTAGCTGCAGTCTGCTTTATATTACGTAGGACTATATGTCGATGATGGAAATGCCACCTAAATATGACTATATAGGGCACTCTATTGTCATATTTAGGTGGCATTTCCATCAAAGACATATAGTCCTACGTAATATACAGCAGACTGCAGCTACCGTTTATTTTTGTTTAAAATGTTGCTTGGCACTATTTTGCCCCGACCCCTTCAATTATTTTCTAGGAATTTTCCTCTTGGACTGTATTTGCTTACAAAAAAGAATCTATTGAATATTTGAAACAAACAAAAGTGTTAAACGTGTAGATAGTTTAATAAGAAGTAGTTGTTCCTGATTGCCAAAAATAAGTATAGATTATCTGCTGACATTGAACCTAACCCACATTGTTAATCGTAATCATGGATACATAAAAATAACCTCAGAGGGAAGAGTTTTTATGCCTCTCAACAAAACAAAAAAATAAATAAATAATAAAAAAACCTCAAACCTTTTTTTTCTTTTCTGATGGTGTTAAGATTTCAAAATCAATTTTGCTTAGGCAAAACTTGAATCCTTGGCCACCCACCCCTTTTGTGACTTTTACAGATTACTTAAGGAATGATTTTTTCAGCTGTGATTATCATAGGAATAATAAAATTTAATCATAAAGCAATATTAGACTAAAATCAACCAATAAACTCCCTATTTATCAGTAATAATATCAAGATATTTTTTTTTCTTTTAGTATGCGTACGACTTCAGACTAGAGCGACAGTCAACATAGCGGACGGGAGCCGAACCAGAGATCCACGCTATCAAGAGGGGAAGCAAGCGAGCCTTGAGGAAGATGTGCGCACAGACCCTGCCTCCTCTTTAGCTTCCTAGCCTCTACACAGCCTCATCTATACTAAGATGACATATTTATTATCATGTGTATTTTACCTAAAATACTGCCACTATGATCGTCATCAGGGATGCCATCTTTATTTTAACATATGTTTAGAATCTTATCGTGATTATTATCTCTTATTATAATTTTGAACGTAGGCATTTTAAATTGTTTTCATATTTATTATTATTAAATTGATTTCTTTATTAGTTTCATCCTATCGATTAATTACAAAAATTGTTATAATTTGATAATCAGTTTGATAAACTATAATTTTTGTTTTCTTAAGTATCGATTATTAACTTCAGTCAGTATCTTAAAAACAGAAATTTTTGGAAAATGGTTAAGCTTTCTTTTATAACCAATAAATAATTAATTTTTGTAGTCGAGCTGTTTATTTTTCAAATTTTATTTTGTGCAATGCTTGAAAAAATTTTGAAAAAAAGGAATAGAGATATGTTTTTTTTTACGTATTTGTTAGTATTTAAAAAAAAAATTCTGATGATTAATGAAAAATGAGAAAGAAAAAATCTAGCGCTCTTTAATTCTGGATTGTATTGCTTATATAAAGAATAACTTAATTTTTCAGTTTTGGTAAAAAATAAACCTTTTTCTCTGTTAAATTTAGTTATAATTGAAAACTTACTTTGAATTTTATTTGAAAATAGAATACTTTTATTGCAGGATGATTAATTAAATATTCTGTACAATCAAATGTAATTTAAAACTAGTTAAACTATAAAGTCATATTTTTTATATTTCCAGTTTTAAGGCTATTATTAATGTACGTACAGTTTAAGCAATATTTTATGAAAAATAATGTTTTTATCGTTCAATATACTTTTTGTCATGTATAGATAGATTCAAGAAGCATCGGGTAAATTTGATTTTTAGTTAAATAAAATTATTCATTTTATTTATTTCAACATCACAATGTTACGTAAGTTTTCTCTCCTACATCACAACTTGGATTCATGACACTTTAAGTGATATGTTTCTTTCTTTTTTTTTAACTTATGGATACAAAAGTGAATCAATTACATTAATTTTAATATATTATAACTGTCATTAATAAATTATTTATAAAAACTAAAGCATGACCTAATATTATCCCAGATAGGTCAGGACGTACGATTGTGATTATATAGGACTGATAGTTGGTTTCGGGTTGTAATTTTAAATTTTGTGCTTTAATAATTAAATTATTCATTCTAGTAATAGGACTAGGAACGTATCCATTACATTAAAAATAAACAATTAAAATGCTAAATGCTTCCTTGATTGAGTGCCAATAAAGCCTGTATACTTGTATTTTGCAATGAGACTTTTTTTTTGTAATGAAAATATTTAAACTTTTAAATATCAAACTTCACAAATGTATTTAGAATGAAATGTTACAATCACTCTGATATTTTTTAATTTATTTTTTATTTTTTTGGTTATATGTAGAATAGTATTTCTATATGCAGAGGGGTTATTAATAATAAAATGGTTCAATATTTAAAGTTTGTAAAAGTTTGATTAAAATGAAGTTTATGGAAAACCACTTTGTTATATAATTAATCGATGGTATCGCTAATCATGGAATACTGATGCTTTGATTTTTTATTTTATTCCCCATTGCATGTATGAATTATTTTATAAATTTAGTATGTATCGATCTTATGTTTAATCAACGATGCTGTTGAAAATGTTACTTGCCAGATTTATTTTGTTAATATTTTATGCATTATCGATTATTAAGATTTTATTTCTTCTTTGTTTTGTGCTAGCTATATTGCTTTAAAATTTATAGTGTTGTTTTCTGAAATAATATTATTGTAAATAAGTATTTTTAAAAATAATTTATCATTTTTGACGAACTCTTTCATTATACTTAATGCTCAATTATGAACTATTTTGAGCCCGTTGAGTGGCAGGCTTGTTTTTTTAATTATAAATATATTTTAGAAAACTTCGAAAACAAATAGTAATTCACACTGAATGCCCACCTCATAAGCTATACAATTAGATATACGAAATGTAAATAGTTTTATTAATAATATTATAATGAATTTGAAATTTTATTTTTATCCAATAAATATGCTGTTAATAAAATATATATATTCAATTAATCATGACCATTTGGCATAGATTCAGAAAATTATTGAATGCTGTGATGTAAATCAAATTTGAAAATAATAATTATTATAATAAAATATTTTGCATTGTTAAATTCTGATTTTTTATATATCTTATTATGGAATTTTTAATGTTATTGGATATCACAGTTTGTAGAACGAACCTTCTTTTTTTTATTTTTTTTTTTAAATTATAATAGAAATATTTTTAGTGAGTTAGTTTTTGATTTATTGTAATGATTTATAGATGAAAGTAAATTGTTTTAAAAAAAATATTTTAGTAGTTTTCTATTTCAGATAAAACCTTGTGTTCTAAGTTGAGACCAGAGAAACATAAAATATGTTATATTTTCGTGTTTAAAATTTTTATATTTAGAATGTTTAATGCATGTGTATTTAATTTCAAAATTATTTTATTTAGTTTCGATTTTTAATTCTTAAGTTGATATAAAACAGAAAACAACAAAAGTTACTCTCATGATCTCAGATCGATTAAAACAAGGTTAGATTGCTATTATTTTCGAAATACTTGTACAGTAATAGTTCGGGAATTCAGTCGTCAGTATTAAACATTGTTGAGGCATCAAGAAATTCCATCTGATTGAACATTTCAACTTTGATCATGGGAGTTACAAAATAAATGGTTTTGTAACTATTAATTGGAGAAACTACTATTAAATACTTTTGCTGTTTTATATTTAACGTCACTTAATGCCACTAAGGCTAATTGGACGATGCTACAAAGGGAGTCCTAAATTTTGCCCATCCAGGTATAAATTAGGATGTTTAATGAGTACCTGACATAGTACAGGCTCGGGACCTCCATTTTACATCCTATCCGAGGGAGGGCAAAGCCAAGGATTTTTCACTCCCTTTAAACTTAAATCCAATAGTCACTTACTGGGATATGAACTCGTTACCTTATGTTTTGTAGTTAGCTATGCTTGCTGCTACACCACAGGTGACTCCCAAAATATAAGTAATCTAGAAATAATATATGCAAAATAAAATTTGGAACCGTGATGTCAGAAGAATTTACAAATAGTAAAGTCCTTAAGGAATGTTACATATTCGGTAGCTTATTTATCAGATCTGTGGATAACTGTTTAAGAAATCGGACAGCGAAATATGGCAAAATGGGCATTTCAATGTAAGACAGCCGCTTGAAACATCTGCTATTATCTGATGACCAATTGATGATACCTCTTAGAATTAAAAAATTTAGAAAATTAAAAAGACAGTATGAACAGTATAATGATTATTGAATATTATGATAAAACATATGTGTGTAGAGAGATGAATATTGAGATGAGTGACTCAGTTTTGAAAAGGCTTCTTGATTCTGAAGATTTTGAAAAGATACAGGCCTAGGATTTATTGCTGTCAAAACACTGGGAAGAGCCACTTCGATTGAGTATAGCAACTATGCTGGAAACGCCTGTTGGTATGGAAGCTGGCGGTGGTATGGGAATTGGGGATCTGGAGAGGGTGAGCACTAAGGGGCTAAGGTTCTCGCCTCAGGTTATCGAGGCAGGAAATGGAGATGTTTAGGGGTCTGAGGCCTTTGTGGATAAAGAAGTCAAGGTGGTATACAACGGAAACGCCTAGGAACACCAAAGATGAATCTGAATCAGTCTATTCGACCTCATTTCATGCATATATGTAAGTCTCATGTCAGATGGAGATTATGGCTGGTCGAGGCGTTGAGAGAGGAAAAGCGTTCAGCAGGGAGGAATTAGATGAGCGTTATATGGACACAGCTATCTTGAAAACCTAGTGTTTGTTGAAAAAAGCAGTCGACTAACTGCCATGCGCCCCATTCCGATTTTGCATCCCTTTTGATTAATTGGTTAAGAGCCAATCGATCAGGAAAACAAACAAATCTGACTTATAATCAAAAGAAAGGGAAGCTTGACAGTCCACAACTATTTGTTGGAACGAACCTTTATTTTTAAGTACCATTTAGAAGTAATAGTTGCCATAGTTTCAATAAAATAACATTGCCTTATGATAAATATTTTGAACAAGGAAAAATATTTTGCAAGGAAAAAGTACAGACATAAAAACACCTCTTTAAAAGAAATTAAATTAGGGGAAATTATAGATATTCCATGAGAAAAGTATTTAGTAAAAAAACAAAATAAATAAATTAAATAAAAATGAGATCATGTAAAAACGATAAAAAAAAAAATTAATAAAACAAAAAATAAATGACCTTTCCCTTGAAGGTCGTTAGAAGAGATATCAAATATCATCTGCAGTACCTACAATTGAAAATGAAGTGTTGAACTCAACTCTACAGGTGTTATCTTCTTGCTTATGCCTTTTTTTATCAGCAAAAAAATCTGGTGCGTGCGCGCAACACACAACTTTCACTTACCAACTTACTTAGATAAGAAATTGACGTGTTCTGTTAAATATAATTTCCCAAAGTCACACATTTTTCTACATCCATATCTTATTTTTGTTAATAAGAAAAGCCGTTTTTGAGTAAATAAAAAAACCCGTGAAAATGATACAAAATTTATTAAGTAAAGTCCCCCCTCCGGTTAATCAATTTTAATGAAATTTTAACAGTCATATCTCGGGCATATACATACATCAAATACCAAGTTTGATCAAAATCGTTAAAGCCGATTTAGAGTAAATAAAAAAAACACGTGAAAATGTTACAAAATTTATTAAGTAAAGTCCCCCCTCCGGTTAATCAATTTTGATGAAATTTTTACAGTCATATTTCGGGCATATAAATAGATGAAATACTCAGTTTAATCAAAATCGTTAGAGCCGTTTTTGAGAAAATCGAAAAAAACCTAAAAAGTTATTAAGTAAAGTACCCCCTCCCTTTAAGTAATTTTGATGAAATTTATGCTGTCACATCGCGGGCATATACCTACATTAAATACCCAATTTCAGGATCGCACAGTTTATAGTTTTTGAGCTAGTCTGTTCACACACACACACACACAGACACACACACACACAGACCATTTCGCGGGACTTGGTCATTTCGACTCAGGGGACCCCAAAACGTGTATTTCCGTTGAAAACCGGAAGTCGAATTTTTTCACGATCGCAATACTTCCACTTACTATATATTTCATATATAGGTAAGTGAAAGTAAAAATGGTATATGAGTCAGATCATTTAGGAAATAAAAGCGAGGAATTCTTTAAATTCAAAAACACTTTAGTAAAGGGGAAAAAATTCCCCACTTAAAAATTTACACAACTAAATGTAACACAAAGGAATTAAATTAATAAAGAAGATAGGCTTTAACTGCTTACTCATAGTACTATTTTTTTTTTATCTTCAAAGTTTCATTAACACCTGTCACCAAATCGCTACAATCAGCAATCAGCAAATTTGATGGGTAGAAGTAAATAATATGATAGGCATTTCAGGCATAAGGAAAGAACATTGCCCAGCAACACCTCTTTCCGTATTCTAAAATTAATCTCAAACTTTTGATTTCATTATAGAACGTTTAATCAATAAGGTAATATTTGCTTTGTTGTAATGATAATTTAAATTTTGTAGTTTCTTCATTATTATTAGAAGGCACCTATCGCCAGGGAGGGATAGGGGAGACTGTCCCCCCCCCCAATATTTTGGCAGGAGAGGACCCAATGTAAAAAAAAAATTTATCCGAGTTAAACCAATCAAATTTAATAAAATATTAGTTAATTACAGCACAACTGATTGATTGATTATACCCAATTTCTCCATGTGATACTTTATTTTCACAAATTAGCCCTGTGTCGCTTTTTTAAAAGCATAGACAGGCGTATTGTATTTTTGATTAATTATATATTTTTTATTTCAGCTTGAACTGTTTTGTTTTATGAATTCTGTAAGAAAGGTGTATCCCCGGAATCGGTCTCCATTTCTTTTTTAAACCAAGCAGCTTGATCCTACATTCCATCAACTCGATGAAGCTTAAAGAAATTGATGGAAAGCAATGAAATTAGTAGGATCAGAATCAGAAGGAGAACTTGGATAAAATTCAATCAAGGAATTTCGGCCCACATCCTTTAACATGAAGCTTTAGCAACTCCTTATTTTTAACTGAGGCATGAATTGACAGGTTTTAAGAGGCTATAAATAACTTTGAAATACATTATTGGAGGATGAATTAAATGTCCCCACAGTTGTTTTTAGGACTATTTATTTCAACTTTTAGCCTCTCGATTTTACCTATACTATCAAGGAAAATATTGAACCTTCCCCACCAATAATTTGGTGCTGGTGACCCCCATGCCGATCGCTAAATCTCGAAAAAAACACCTTAGCACTTAAATTACTAGTATATGAAATGAAGTTAGCCATTATTTTAAATATTAAATGAATAAATAAAAATATAATACTTTATTCTGGGACTTTTAGTCCTCTAAGAATAACAAAAAATATATTTATGATAAGTAGGGGGAGAGCGGGGTTGGTTGGCATAGGGGGTAGGTTGGCCATTGGCTTATAGTTTCCGTCACACCTGTTGTGAAGGCTCCACCATTGTACCATGTGACCCGCTCGACCTCGGGAGTCTTGTCCTGAGTTTTCAATCCGATGCTGACAGTGTAGATAAGACTGTGCTTCATTGATTGATTTTACAACATGTAAGTAAATTTCTATATTTTCAGTAAAGTTGGTTTAAAGGCATGGAAAAACATTTGACTCCGATTCTGTTCACATAGCCCCAAACTCCTTTGAAAAACCTAACCTTTCGATTAACCAAAAACCAGTTTCTTCCAGTTCAGTTTAACGATTAACCAGTTTCTTGTTTGATTTTTCTCCCCTGTCCTGGCTGTCATCTTTCAAATGATCTCTCCTGTGGGGTTAGTTGGCTCTCTTCAACTTACTTCTTTTTACGCAGTAGCAATTCACAAAAGCAAGGTAAACATAATCAAAGGTGAAACTACCAATTGTCTTTAGTTCTAGCGAGGAAGATGAGAGCAATTTTTCTTATGCGAAAAGTGACGACAGTCTAAACTTCTATCTTCTTCTATTTTCCCTTAAAAGCTGTTAAAAACAAATTCAAAATTATTATACCATTATAGTGCAGCTTTTAATAAAAATAATATGTGTCAGGCAGTACTTGAATGAGATGAAAAAACAACCCCACCTTCTAGGCCAACCAGCCTCACATAGGGGGTTAATTGGCGTACTCTGGATTGACGAATTCTTCAATTTTCTATGATCTTAGTATTAAATATTATGTTGTGAAAAAAATACTTGAAGTACTCTAATACTTGGAGTTTACAGTGGTATCAGCCCCATTGGGATTATATTAACAGGAACGACTCAACAATCAAAAAAGTGAAAACTGTTGCCAACCAACCCCGCTCTCCCCTACATTTGTTAAATGGCTAAAAATGGAACAGTAGCATGACATTATAAATTATATGTAGGATATCAACATAGAAATAATACATAACTGTCCACGCCTTGATCTAAATATTGTCTATTTTTACATTTATACAGCAGATTGACTGTCTCGGGGACGGATAAATAAATAGTGTTTAAATGAGGCCAAAAAGGAAGCGCTGCAGAGTTAGGTAAGGAATTCCAAAGATAGGTTGCACTTAAGAGCAAAGGATTGCTCAAAGGAGGCTGTTTTACGGAAGTAGGATACAGATCTGTGGGATGAGATCTTGTTTTTAATAGGTGGATGGAAGAACGAGGTGTAAGGAGTATTGTAGAGGATTGATTAAATTCTGTGCTTGCAATCAATAGTGTGTTAAGTCCAACCAAAAAAATATTTTTTTAATTTGCTTGCTAATAACTTGGCAGAGTTTTAAAACTTTGAAGAAATTAAACATTTAGATCATTGTAAACCAGGACAAGTGCTAAATAAATAAACTTTTAAAAACTAATTTTGCAAAAGCCTAACATTTTCTTTCGCAATCTTCTCAAATATAAAATGCTGAACTTGGAACACTTTATGGTGCAAGCACATTATTAATAATATCACTTAAAAGCAAATCAATCAGTTACTTACAATAAAAATTATTTTGAGAACGACGGATATCTCACTGAGAACACTGGCTTCATTTTGTACTGGACTTCTTAGCACAGCGCTTGGCGGGCTTTCGTAGGTAATTCACCTGATTATTCTTTAAGTTCTTACATTTGAAACGATTTTTTTTGTTTTTTTTTATTTGTATGCATATTATGAATAAATTATTTTTGTTTACTTCAGCGAATGGATTTAACTTATATATATTTTTTTATCTACTCGCCAATTTCATTTCCGATTTAGATACCACAGTAATTTATTCTTCCTAGCAGATTATTTGTTTATTGAAAAGTAAAATAAAAATCTTAATAAGAATTTATTCTCTTTCTAATTTTTATTTTTATCCGGTAATAATCTTTGATCGTAGTTAATTAAAAAAAAAACGTAAATTAATAAAACAACATTGCTATGTTTACAGAGATTAAAGTTAATCTAATTAATATGGAATAAAATAATAAAAAAAATTTATACCTTTTTAAATTTCAAAATTTAATTGACTTGCGTAATAAAATGTATACATTATTTTAGATTTTTGGTTTTATATATTTTTTTAAATCAATATTAATTAAACGGTTTTAACATTAATATATATTTAATCACGCTTGAAAAACTTCTTTAACTACAAAATAATTCGGTTGGATAATTTATGAGGTTTATATTATCACGCTCAGATAACCATGTGATATGATGATACACCCTTTTTACATGGCAGAAATTTCATGCTTGTATTTCATGGTGCATTACATATTTTATAAAAAAAGAAAAGATATATATATATATATATATATATATATATATAATTTTTTTTTTAACGAATCATTCATAATAAAGTTTTATTAGTACACTATTTCATTATTTTCTAACATTCCGCTACTTTTTATGATCGATTATTAACAAAGAATATACGGAAATTTTTTTTTCTTTACAATCTTAAAAGTGTAAAAATTCATTTGCAATATTACGTATATCTATTAATAGTAAAGCAGTTCAATACTATTTTCCCTAATTTAATTTTATCTATTTTACTAATAGCTAATTTTAAATACATGTGAAATAAATAATTTAAATTAATGTTATCTTTTCATAATTTTAATAAATAATTTGCAATATGAGGATACTTTTTGTAAAAATTAAAATCATTGAATCTATACATTTTATTTTTAATACAAATATATTATTCAACTGTGTAAATTTTCAAAATATTTTTAAATAACTTATGTTTCATGTTAATTTTATAATTTAACATTAGTTTTACATTAAAAATGAAATGTTTTAATATTTATACCAGAGTGATACAGTCTGCACTTGTAGTAATGGAAGAGAGCGCGAAACAATATTCCTTGTAACTCAATTAAGCTTCCTTCTCAACAGATCAGTCTAGTTCGGAATATCATTATAGGTACTGTTCCGTTAATTGTCCCTAGTGAAATTAATTGTGTTTTAACAGTGAAAAATTAGTTTTTATCTATTCTTTGTGGTCTTTTTAAGTTATTAATCGCGTGTGTTCGGTTATAATTTAGTTTCGAATAACGTTAGATGTGAAAACCTGTGTGAAGAATGAATTTCAACAAAGAAGCAAGTTACTTGAAAATGGATAACTGTAAGCAGAAATTTATTTATTTAAACTTTTTTATAATTTATTTATTTAATACCCAAAATATGACGTAAATGACGCAAGTTTTTTTTTTATTATATGACTAATTCAATTTTTATTCTTAGAGTAAAAAGCGTACGGTTAAATCAACCACATTGCATTCTTATTAAACCTGTAAGCAATTATATTATTAAAATATTAAGTTTTTTTTAATCAAGGTTTATTTTTAAAGCTAATTCAAATCAGTTGTATAAAACTATTTTTTTTCTTTTTAGTAACTAAGCCAATGAATGAATACATTTATTCCTTTTTTTATTTATTTATTATTTTTTTGTTTTTATTTAAAGGTTGGTTTAGGATTTAGAATAACAGGATATTTTCATAGTTGATAAACTGTAATTACTACTCCATCAAATAGAATCATTTAAAACAATCCATTGTTCTTGAATGAATTATTTTGCTTAGTTTATTACGTTATGTTTTTTTGTTTATTTTCTTTCATATTTTGATTCGACTTATTAATATTAATTTTAACTTACTTTATCTTACCTGTATCTCTTAATTGAATATTACATATCTTTGGCATATAAGTGAAACACACGAAGTCAAAGACAGAAATTTGAACATTTTTTTTTTGGTATTGAAAGTAAGAAAGAAAATGATGGTATAGAAAGTATTCTATAAACAGACCAAAATGATTTTAATGAAATATTCGAAGTTTGATATTTTTGCTTTGATCTTTGTTTATAATAAATATCTCAGAACTAGAAAATTTTCAAAAACAATGTGTTTCACTTGTAAGCCAACGAAGAGGGAATTTCGTAAATATTAAATCAAAATTTGTTATTTTTAAAATTAGTTATTCAATTAATATGTGTGTATCATTATTAGAATGGTATCCTTTTTCTTATTATGAAATATTAAATTGAAAATACCAAATATCGGTAACGCTTCAGCTATGTTACTCTTAATGCCAAACTTATTAATTACCTAAAACATATTTAACAAAGCTTTAGGTGTTCATATAGTATTCATTCGAATTCATTTATTCATTTCTATTCACTTAATTTTTTTTTAACGATTGTATTCAGAATTATTTTCAATGTTGAGTTACGGGAAAGATGGCGGCCATTTGCCCACCACTTCAAGTGCCCGCCAATCAAATTAAAGTGAAAAGCATCTTGCAAAACATTTTTAACGAATAGAGCAATCCTTAAATATTCTTCTTTAAGATATCCCTCTTTTTTTTCTTTTCTCTAATGTCAATTATTATACTAACAACAGTACAAACAAATGTTGTCCTATGTTTGAGAAATGCAGATAAAAAAAAAATATTAAATTTACTGTTTAGATATATTTTATATTCCAAAGATTTTAATTCAAAATTTAAACTGTTACTGATTAAAAATAAACTAAATTAAATTTTAAAACTTTCCGGGTGGCATTTCAGGACTTGTGAATTTATACATACATATATTCTTATAAATTAAAAGCAATCCTTACTTATAATCAAAATCTAAGCAAGTCATTATATGTACATATATTTAATAGAGTTTTAATGTTTTTTACTTGGTAAAATTAAGTTAATGGAAACATTAAATTTTATTTTAATTTAATATTTGTTTCTTTTCAATTTTAGAAAATTCAGGGCGATTTAAACTTACTTCAAATTGATATAGTTACGCGGAAGGTATGGCGTATGTTGGCCACTTAATTTTATATTAAATTAAATATATGGATGAATGAAAATACAAATTTTGGAAAATATGTATTAATGTATTAAGAATATGTATTTTATAATGACTCCAATGATTATATTAAAAGTATCCTCATTCATTCACCCATTCTTCATTAAAAATTATTACTTACATAATGCAAACTTACTAAACTTATTTTATCACAGTCTTAAGATGCATATTCTTCGAAATATTTTCAATTTTATTTCATTTAAATAACTGCGATATTATGTTTTTAAATTTGATTTTAACATACTTAAAAAGAAAATCTGGTGCGATGCGCGCAACACACGACTTTCACTTACCAACTTACTTAGATTAGAAAGTGAAGTGTTTTGTTAAATGCCATTTCTCAAAGCCACACATTTTACTACATTTAATTATTTATTTTTGTTTGTACTTGCTCTCTAAAGTACACTATTTTTTTTTTATTAAATAAAAGTTTTTATTTATGATATTTCGGCAATGCAAGCATAATACTCCAAGTCGCCTGATTTTATCATTCTCTATGTAGTTGTTGAAAACTCGTTTAGTTACTATGAAACAAATAATTTCCATTAAATGAACAGAATGGCTTTGATTATAAACAATGGTCTGACACCAATGGTGTACTGCTCATGCGTCGCGACGCGTCGGCTCAAGGGGTGTTTTATAAGTTGACGGAATATTTTTCTTTCTTTCTCCTGTATATGTTTACATGATTTTTTTCATAGTTCATATTTAGCCAATTTTTATTTTTAGGCGTAACGAGAGACAGTTAATTTCTCCATATAAACAAAACCAAAGGTACTTCATAGGAAAACAAAAAAGGCGCCTTCCCTATTTAAGCCCCCTCAGAACATCTTAATAATGATAAAGCTTACCTGATATTAAAGAAAACTAGATTTTCATTAAGCATGACGAATTTGATCAAAATCATTAAAGCCGTTTTTGAGAAAATCGAAAGAAACGTAAAAATTGGAAACAATTTATGAAATAAAGTGCCCCCTCCCTTTGATCAAATTTTTACTGTCATATCGTGGGCATATACCTACATCAAATATCAAGTTGTATCAAAATCGTTGCAGCGTTTTTGAGAAAATCGAAAAGAACCTGGTAAGTTATTAAATAAAGTACCCCCTCCAATTGACCAATTTCGATGAAATTTTCGCTGTCACATTGCAGGTATATACATACACCAAATACCTAATTTCAGATTCGTACGATTTATAGTTTTTGAGCTAGTCTGTTCACACACAGACCATTTCGCGGGACGTGGTTATTTGGACTCAGGGGACCCCAAAACATGTATTTCCGTTGAAAACCGGAAGTCGAATTTTTTCACGATCTCGATACTTTCCCTTACTATATATTTCATATAGAGGTATGTGGAAGTAAAAATGGTGAAATAACTTGAAGGCAAAATGATAAGATACAGGACTAAGCATTTTTTTAGTTTTCCAATATTTCTGATGATTGAATTTCTTAATTCCTTAATAATCACGAGAATTATTATTTTTTTGTTTTCGTTTGTAATGAAAATTAATTACTCTCATTTCCATTTTGAACGGGATATCACATTATTTAATTATTATCAATTATTTGAAATGTATTTTTTAAAAAATGTTTACTCCGTTTTAATTTTCTAGGTATTGCTGGCTAATTGTACGTTCTAGTTAATTCTAGCAGGATCACATACAATTAATATTTCTTTATAAGACGTCTCTTATTGGTAGTCTGGTTTTTCTCATTTAGCCCTGATGAAGACCTGAAATTCGAGTCGAACTGTTGGCAAAATAAAATATGCGATTCTTACAAATTAGTGCTATTTATTTTGACCACACCCCCAACCATTTCCTCTTCGTTAAGAGTAATAGTTTTACTTGTTAGTCATTGTTAAATATTTAATAACGTAATGCAGCATGATGTTTTAAAGTATATTTTGACATAAAAAATACAAAACAAAGAATTTTGTTTGTCAAACTTTCGTCAAATGTTAAATTGAATGGATCCGCCGAAAAAACGTTCTAAGTGACAAATATGCAATGTTGAGTAATCAGTGAAATAAAATCATAGTCTGAAGTTATTGTTAGTTCTGTAGGTGAATTTTTTTTCTCATGTGATTTGTTATGTATACATGTAAAATTACACAATGGAGTACTAGATCATACTATGACATACTATTATACATTTTAATACATTTACCCAAAAGTGCCACTTCGGCAATTTTGTCGCTTAGAACGTTTTTCGGCGGATCCATTCAATTAATGAAATGATGTCGAAATAGATGAATTTAATCTACGACTAAAAGAATATTTTAATAATGTGTGGTTATTATAATTGTTTATTTTTTAACCATTACATTTCTTATTTTATTACTGTGATGAGGTCTTGGGTAAACTAAAATATTATTCAATTTCAACTGAATAAATTGTGCATGGCTATGTATATTAATCATACGTACATACATACATTTTCAAAGATATTTACCATCTAAATTGCTGAAAACATAAATAACTAATTAGCAGTACTTCAATGGAGCTTTTTACTAAAATCACTAAACAATCATAAAGGATATTTTCCAAATTTATAATTAAGTTTCTGTTCAGATTTTAGTTGATTATGAACACTTATAACTCTGTAATTATAGTTTTAATAATTCAGCAAAAAGCCGTTCTTAGAAGTCGTTTACTCTTTAGTTTCTCAAAGTCTTTAAAAACATTATCGCTGGAATGACTTTGAAAATATTTTGCTAAAATTAGTGTGAAGTATAAGTGGTAGACCTTGGAATGAGGCCCCTTGTGTAAGTAACAATTTATTCATTTTGGTAATTCAAAGGTGAAGTTCGAAAAGAGGCAATCATGTGGATTTGAAAGATTTTTACTTTCACTTACCTATATATAAAATATATAGTAAGGGAAAGTATTGCGATCGTGAAAAATTTTGACTTCCGGTTTTCAACGGAAATACACCTTTTGGGGTCCCCTGAGTCCAAATAACCAAATCCCGCGAAATGGTCTGTCTGTGTGTCTGTGAACAGATTACCTCAAAAACTATAAACCGTGCGAACCTGAAATTGGGTATTTAGTGCATGTATATGCCGGCGATGTGACAGCAATGATGTAGTAATATGCCCGAAATATGACTGTAAAAATTTCATCAAAATTGATCAACCGGAGGGGGGACTTTACTTAATAAAGTTTGTTTAATTTTCACGTTTTTTTTTTTTATTTACTCAAAAACGGCTTAACAATTTTGATCAAACTGGGTATTTGATGTATGTATATGCCAAAGATGTGAAGCCAACATTTCATCAAAATTGGTAAAACAGAGCGGGCACTTTATTTCATAACTTTGTTTCCAATTTTTACCTTTTTTTCGATTATCTCAAAAACGGCATTAAAGAATTTATATATTTATATATCAAATTCATGTTTAAAGAAAATTAGGTGCTCTTTAATGTCAGATAAGCTTTGTCATTATTAAAATGTTCTGAGGGGGCTTAAATGGGGAAGGATTTCCTATTGTTAAAGCCCGAATAAAAGTTTATTTTATTTTTAATTTTAGAATATAATTTAAATTTATGTCTACATAAAGTAGTTATGTTTTATTTAAAATAAGTTTAATTTCAATTATGTTTATTTAACAATAGAATGTAAATAAGTGCATTGTTTATAACACCAGGTGGTGTTAATTAGTTAGTTATAAAACAGCTGACGCCACGTGCTTCCCAGTCTCGTGTGTTAGGATGAAGTGTTATGTTCAATAGTGCACAAAGTAAACTTTAATGCATCTTCTCAATTTTTTATTGGAACACCACCAGAGAGCCAACCCTACCACCGGGCCCGGCCTTCATTTATCGCCCTGGCGACCTCCATTTAAACATCGGTCTACAGCAAAAGGTTTATTTTTGTAATTTGAAGACACTAAGTTTTTATTTTTATTTTGTTTAAATAGAAACACTTCTTTAGAAAACATAAAACAACTTAGTTACATTTGTTTATCTATTTTAGTTTACTTTAGGTTAAAAATCACAGTTTTTATTTTGTATTGGTTAATTTTAGATAAACTATACATAAGTTTTCTTTTCTTTTCTTCTTTACTTTGTGGAGGAATTTTTCTTTGTTATTATTCTGTTAATATTCATACATTGTATTTTGTTTTGTGTGCAACAATAAATGTTTTTCTAAACTCATTAATCAATTTCAGTTATATTAATTTTTTTTCAATTGAATATTGAACATATGATTAAGCAACAAAACAGAGTTATTATTTACATAGGAAAATAATAAAATGAATCAGCGAATATTAGGTGTGAAGGATAGTATTTGAATTAATCATAATACCCCTTCCCCTACACTCTGGTCCTCCGGGCCGGATTTTATTGTTGCACACTGTTTTTTTTTTAATAATTTTTTATTTTTAAATCTTAGCATTTTTTTTTTTTTCAATTTCAATTTAATATATTTAAATAATTTTTTATTGTAAAGTAGCGGTGCTTAGTTCATTTTAATTTTCTCTATCTCAGTATTAATTTTTTACATTAATCTTTAAAATATATGATGGCACCTAAACCTGACCCTAAACAGGAACGTTTCGATAACCTTTTGGCTGAAGTCAATGATTTATCGGATGATATAAAAGAGACCGAAGAGTTAAGTCTATTGATTGCAAACAACCCCAGTCAGGCGACCCTTTTTAAAGCTAGAGTGTCTAGGCTAGACTCTACATATGAAAAATTTAGAACAATGGCTAATGAAGCTATTAGCTTAGGACAGTCCCTATCGTATATTGATGCAGTTGAGACATTAAAGGTTCTCAAGAAAGAATGTCGTGAATTATTCTACAAAATCTTAGCTGTAGAAATTAAGGAATTAAAATCTGATTCCCAATCAATTTCTATGAATCAGAGCATTACGGAGCCTTCGACCCGTACCCTAAAATTGCCATCCATCAGTTTACCCACCTTCAATGGGGATGTATCGGATTGGATTTCATATCGAGATACCTTTACCTCATTAATTCATGAAAATCCGAACTTAGCGGAAATTCAAAAGTTTCATTATTTAAAATCTTCGTTGAAAGGGCAAGCCGCACAGGCAATATCAGCAATAGTTATTTCAGCAGCAGGTTATGCACAAGCATGGGAAAGTCTGTGTAAAAGATATAACAATAAACGCCTCCAGGCGTCCAATTATCTAGTGAAAATTTTCAATTTCAACCCTATTCAAAAGGCAACATTCAACAGTCTCGAACAATTTTCGCAAATAATACTTGAAAGCGCTGTTGCCTTTAAATCTTTAAATGTAAACGATCCAGCTGGATTTATTCTTTATACGTATGCGTTGCGATTGTTAGATGCTCGAACCCGTGAACGTTTTGAAGCTGAATGTGCCGGAATGCCAGATATCCCAGATTTTGAATTTTTTGCGGAATTTATACATCGGCAATTTTTACAATTACAAGCCAATAACCTGAGCCTAAGTCCTAATCAGCAAGGTGCTACAAATCCTACTCCTTATAGGAACCCTAAACAAGTGGTTTTGACAACGAACGAAGACAGGTCCAATAGTTGCCCGTTATGTCACGAACGTCACAGAATATACCGTTGCAAAAAATTTCTTAAACTGAACCCTACCAAGCGATTTGAGGAAGTTAAGGCTCATTCATTATGTGTGAACTGCTTAGTTTCATCTCATTCCTCACGTGATTGTAAATCTATAAATTCTTGTCGGTTATGTGGAAAGAGGCATAATTCACTTTTACATTTTATTAACAACAAAGATGACGGTGGAAAGTCTCAGAAAACAGCGCCAAAACCTCAAACTAATTCACCAGAGCCACAAAATCCTGCCAGTACTGTATTATCCTCTGCCACCATGGGGACCTCATCCATCTTACTTGGAACAGCTGTTGCACGGATTAAAGATATTCACGGAAATTTTCGAAAAATCCGTATTATCATTGACAGTGGGGCTCAAAGATCTTTTATCACAAAGGAATGTGCCAAACGATTGGGGTTACCTCGTTCCCATAATCCACATACTCTGAAAGGATTCGCGAGCAGCCCTATTTCGGGAGGAAAATATCAAACAATTTGTGCGTTAATACCAAGAGATAAATACTATCCACAATTGACTACGAACGCTGTAATAATACAAAACATTACCGACCTCACGCCTTCAAGTCGAGTTCCTACGGCAGTTGAGCAGTATTTTGCACATTACGAATTAGCAGATCCAAATTTCGCATCACCAGGACCGATAGATTTTCTTCTGGGAGCCGACTTATTGGCTCAAGTCCTAACCGGGGAATCATTATCCACTCCAGAAGGAATGCCAAATGCTTTGAAAACAATATATGGCTGGGTCATACTCGGTCCATTTAATACTTCTTCACAGGAGGAGAATTCGCAGATTTCCACTCTGATGGCCTCAACCCAAATATTAGAAAATTCATCTATCGACAAGGTGATGAAAAGGTTCTGGGAGGTAGAAGAGGTAGCTTCGGTACAACCTAAAAATCCTACCGATTTAAAGTGTGAACAACACTTTGTCACAACCCATTCACGCGATACAACCGGACGTTATATTATTCGTCTACCGTTTAAGGAAAACAGAAGATTTAAAACCAGGCCTTTTAGTGCTTTTAAAAGAATCCGACGTACCACCTTTACATTGGCCAGTAGGGAGGGTGATCGAAACGTATCCTGGGTCTGATGGGGTAGTGAGAGTGGTGAAAATCAAAACTTCTCAGGGTTTATACACACGCCCAGTTAGGAAACTAGCCCCGCTGCTCCCTGAAGTTTAATCTATAAACCAGCTACGTCTAGCATTCATTGTGGGAATAAAAAATTATGTAGATGACTATTTTATTAAGTTCAAAATTTGAAAATTTAATATAAATTTTGGTGGGCGGTATGTTAAAGCCCGAATAAAAGTTTATTTTATTTTTAATTTTAGAATATAATTTAAATTTATGTCTACATAAAGTAGTTATGTTTTATTTAAAATAAGTTTAATTTCAATTATGTTTATTTAACAATAGAATGTAAATAAGTGCATTGTTTATAACACCAGGTGGTGTTAATTAGTTAGTTATAAAACAGCTGACGCCACGTGCTTCCCAGTCTCGTGTGTTAGGATGAAGTGTTATGTTCAATAGTGCACAAAGTAAACTTTAATGCATCTTCTCAATTTTTTATTGGAACACCACCAGAGAGCCAACCCTACCACCGGGCCCGGCCTTCATTTATCGCCCTGGCGACCTCCATTTAAACATCGGTCTACAGCAAAAGGTTTATTTTTGTAATTTGAAGACACTAAGTTTTTATTTTTATTTTGTTTAAATAGAAACACTTCTTTAGAAAACATAAAACAACTTAGTTACATTTGTTTATCTATTTTAGTTTACTTTAGGTTAAAAATCACAGTTTTTATTTTGTATTGGTTAATTTTAGATAAACTATACATAAGTTTTCTTTTCTTTTCTTCTTTACTTTGTGGAGGAATTTTTCTTTGTTATTATTCTGTTAATATTCATACATTGTATTTTGTTTTGTGTGCAACAATAAATGTTTTTCTAAACTCATTAATCAATTTCAGTTATATTAATTTTTTTTCAATTGAATATTGAACATATGATTAAGCAACAAAACAGAGTTATTATTTACATAGGAAAATAATAAAATGAATCAGCGAATATTAGGTGTGAAGGATAGTATTTGAATTAATCATAATACCCCTTCCCCTACACCTATAAAGTGCCTTTGTAGTTGTTTATATGGAGAAATTAACTAAATTTACGCTTAAAAATAAGAAATGGCTAAAAATGAAATATGAAAAAAATCATGTAAACAAATAGAGGAGAGAAAAAAGAAAAATATTCGGTCAACTCATAAAACACGTTGAGCCCACGCATTCGGAAACGCCTTTAATGACAGACCATTGTTCATAATTAAAGCCGTTTCATGTTAACTAAATGAGGTTTTCAAGAAATATATAAAGAATTATAAAATAGACGATTTGGAGTATTACGCTTGTATTGCCGAATTATCTCTAGTAAAATCTTTTATTTAATAATTAAAAAATTAGTGTTTTTTATAGATAGGATAGGATAGGGGCTTTAGGGCGATAAATATCGCGATTATTACGCCCTGTTGCATTACATTTTTATAGAGCCAATGAAAATAAGAAATTAATGTGGAAAAATGTGTGACTTTGAGAAGTGGCAATTAACAAAACACATCAATTTCTAATCTAAGAAAGTTAGTAAGTGAAAGTTGTGTGTTGCGCGCGCACCAGATTATTTTTTTAATTCTAAAAACTCAAACAGGTCTTCGACGTTCAATATTAGATCTAACAACATTTTTAGGCATTTTATAATTAATTGTCGATGAAGTTGTGTATTAAAAAATATATACATATAAATAAAATATATACATGTAAATAAAATATATACATATATATAAAAAATATATATATTAAAAAAATAATATGCATCTAGACCTAAGGTTCAAGAGACATTTTTAAAAAATCAGGATAGGTGAAGAATGAGGTTTTAAATTCTACTATTTTGATCGAAAAGAAATCGAAGAGGGTTTATTGACATTGATAATGTAACGTGAAAGATAATTGAAAAGAGCTCTTGACTAGTTGGAACAAACTTTTCTATTACATGTTTGAGACTGCTCTGCATACTACCCGGTCCACCTTAGCCTTCCCAGTCGTGTCACAGACAACTGTGACTATATCTGAACTTAGTTCATTCCCCGTCAACACAGATTGGTCCCTAGATGCTTCGGAGGATTTTGCATTTCATGGACTAGAAGGTTGTGATGTAAAACTATCGAGACTATCGATAGTTTTTTGAACCATCGATAGTACCTACTATCAAAAATTGTTTTTAGAGAGGAAAAGTAATGGCCTCTGATTCATTTAAAGGGGAAATAAATAAAATATTATAGTTTAATTTTATTTTTTTACATCAAACGCTTATGTGCTCTGTAAAAAAAATATATGTATTAAATTCACTTAAAAAAATATTAACTTAAATTAAGCGACCGGAGTCAACTTTACCGTGCTAATTGAATTTCGAAGGTAGGCTTCGCTATGGACTCTTAATTACATGATTAAAAATTATAAAAGAAGACCCACTGGTAAGCTAAAGACGTATCAATTTTTCTATGCTAAAATCATGAGGAACTTGACTTAAAAATCGAATGGTTTGCTCATGTATGTCTTCCAACTTGACGGAGTAATATTCAAACAAAATAACTGATCGCCTGCCGTTGACTTGAAAATGTTTCAGTTAATGACAGGGAAACGAAATCATCGTTTATATTACAAAATATTTTCAACCCTTCTAACTCAACTACCTGAGAAAATTTATTGTGAAGTAAGCATTTTTAAAGGCAATCTTTTTCGAGGAAAATGTCGCGAAAACGTCCTTTTTTCACCAGGGAGATTATTCCGCCACATTCAAAACAACTTCCTTTGAAAAATTCAAGGATCCTCTATATCCCGATTCCTTGAAATTAAGAAAAAATATCACAATCTCTAATGGAACCCATCCTCTATTTACGGAAATGTTAATCTAGTCACATAGTAATAAAGAAAAAATCTGGTGCGTGCGCGCAACACACGACTTTCACTTACCAACTTATTTAGATTAGAAATTAATGCGTTTTCTTAATTGCCACTTCTCAAATGAATAGAACGGCTTTAATTATGAACAATGGTCTGTCATTAATGGCGTACTCCGCATGCGTGGGCTCAACGAGTTTTATGAGTTGACTGAATATTTTTATTTTTTTTCTCCTATTTATGTTTTATTTATTTTTATCATATCTCATATTTAGCCATTTCTTATTATTAGGCGTAACGAGAGACAGTTAATTTCTCCATATAAACAAAAACAAAGGTCCTTTATAGGAAACAAACAAACAAAAAAGACCTTCCCCCCCAAAAAAAAACCCCCTCAGAACATTTTAATAATGATAAAGCTTACCTAATATTAAAGAACACCTAATTTTCATTTAACATGACGAATTTGATAAAAATCGTTAAAGCCGTTTTTGAGATCATCGAAAAAAAGGTAAAAATTGGAAAAAAAATTATGAAATAATGTACCCGCTCCGTTTGACCAATTTTGATGAAATGTTGGCTATCACATCTTTGGCATATATATACATCAAATACCCAGTTTGATCAAAGTCGTTAAAACCGTTTTTGAGTAAATAAAAAAAAAACACGTGAAAATGATACACAATTTATTAACTAGTATTAAGTCAGTATATTAAGTCCCCCCTCCGGTTGATCAATTTTGATGAATTTTTCACAGTCATATCTCGGGAATATAAATAGATGAAATACTCAGTTTAATCAAAATCGTTAGAGCCGTTTTTGAAAAAATAAAAAAAAAACTTAAAAAGTTATTAAATAAAGTACCCTCTCCCTTTGAGCAATTATGATGAAATTTTTGCTGTCACATCGCGGGCATATATACACCAAATACCCAATTTCAGTTTTGTACGGCCTCTAGTTTTTGAGCTAGTCTGTTCACACACACACACACACAGACACACAGACCATTTCGCGGGACTTGGTTATTTGGACTCAGGGGACCCCAAAACGTGTATTTCCGTTGAAAACCGGAAGTCGAAATTTTTCACGATCGCAATACTTCACTATATATTTCATATATAGGTAAGTGAAAGTAAAAAAAGAGTATATATATATACTCGTATAAATACGTGCATTATAGCTCCTATCGTACCAAATAAAAAATACAATAATTATACACTCCCCCCCCCCACGGTCATAAAAAATACTTTCGATAGTATCGATAGTTTATGCCCGATACAATCGAGACTATCGATAGTTTTACATCACTAATAGAAGGTCTTTCTCATTTTTCTTAGATAAGGTCCAAGTCTCTGAACCATAGATTAGGACTGGGCGTATTAGCGCTTTATATAGGAGAAGATTGGCACTTTTGGCAATGAGGTTGCTCCTAAAATCCCTTCGGATGCCATAATAACACCTGTTTAAAGCAGCGATTCTTCTTTTAATTTCTGGTGTTACATCCGCATCTACATTTGCCAGACTTCCGAGGTAAATATCAGGTCATCCCCTAAGTAATGTCGGTTTTTAATGGCGTGATATAAGTACGTGATATGTTCTTGCCGCTTAATGAGTTTTGGAGACTGCGGAAAAGGCGATAATCCATAGGCGCCAAGTCTGGAGAATACGGTGGGTGAGGAATAATTTCCCATCCAAAGTCCTTTAGTTTTTGCAATGTTTGTTTTGCAACAGGGGCCTCGCATTGTCATGGAATAAAATTCCGCGTATATTGATAAGTGATGGACGTTTCTCCTCAACTTCAATCTGCTAGCTGATCACAGTACAGATCTTTAGTGATAGTTTGGTTAAGATCAATGAATTCATGATGTAGGATTCCTTCCCTATCCATATCCCACCATACAGACATCATCACTTTTTTTCGGATGAAGTCCTTCTCTCGCTTCTGTCCTCGGTGTTTCTTCAGGTCCATACCACTGCCGCGACCGTCTAACATTCCGATAAAAAACCCACTTATCATCTCCAGTTACTATCTTGTTCAGAAAAGGTTCTTGATTTAAATGGGAGAGGAGAGAAAAGCAAGTGTTCACCCGATGTTGCAAATTACCGGGGCTTAATTCGTGAGGGACCCACTTTCCCAATTTTGGTACATTACCTATTATCAAAACAAAAATAAATTGAAAAGGAGGGATCAGTAATCTAAACATAAAGAAAGAGAATATTAAAAACCGACGTTACTTACGGGATGACCTGATACATTCGTTCACCTTATCAAATGAGTTTTTTCCTATTCGAATAGTTTCATTTTAAACTATTTTATCTTCTAATAAAATAGTTTCAAAATTATAACTTAATTATTCAACCAAAGACCATAAATAAGTAAATAACGTTTCATTTTAAATTGTTTTCTGTCCTGTTACCATGTTACTTTGTTTTTTCTTCGTTGACCACAAGTGCCAATCTTCTTGCTGGTCCCCCTGGTGCAAGAAAAGAATCCGAGACATCTCTGAGGGATCTCCCAACTATTTCCAGATCATCCGTGTTCGGTATTTTGATTTTATTTCATCATACATAATTCTTTTTTTTTTTACATTTCAATTTGAATTTGCCACCTTAACTGTCGCCGGATATAGCAATCGCTGGGCCAACAATCGGGTTATCAGTGGCATCATGATGGCATGCGTAACGGGTTTAGAATTCCATTTTTTTGGGCACTTGCTCTCTGGATGTTGAATTGTAAGCATCGTCATCGTCGTCGTGTGTGTTTCTCATTTAGAGTCCGCCGCCGATGGTTTTTTGGTACCTCTTGGGTGTCAATTTATTACGATTTTCTGCCTCCTGGGTATGGAATTCATAATTGTTTTGAAGTTTTCTCTTCAACTATCATTGTTTGCCGCTGGCCGCAAAATTCAAGAAGGACGAGCAATAGGTGAAAATTTCCTTCATCCTAAATCCTCCTTTCAATGTCTTTTACCCGATTATCCTCATTTCACCCTTGCCCGAAATTCAGAATCAGCGTACAGCGTAAGGTTGGTAAGTTGCATTAAAGATTTATTTCATTTTTTTTATTTTAGAGTTCATATACATAATTGTATTAATTGCTTTTCCGAGCTCACCAGAGCGAAATAATTTTTTCATCCCGTTTTTTACGTTAGTGATATTGATCAGATTAAGTGTATTTTTTCCCCTTTTTTTATTTTCACTAAAATTATCGTACAATCCGCATTTTTAATTTCATAAGTCGACCTGGAACCATATTTTACGGACCTTCGAAGATCAACTGTAATAATATGTTTTCAAAACTGATCGGCCTGTCTAGTCTCACCGCATAATGGCGATAAGACTAGTAATCCTTTTCAATTCAATAAGCCGTGGTATATAAATCCTCCAGCTGACTCCAGGATAAAGGCAGATCGCCCTGTAGCTGATCCCCTGGAGTGGGGGGGGGGGGGGAGGGGAAGGCCGGGAAGTGGGGGACAGGACTGCCTCAGTTCAACTCCGTGTTCTCTCTTGTGACGTTCTGTGTCAGTGTCTTAGTCTGCTCCCGCACTGGATATACCTATATCTCAGGTACATATATGCAATGTGACATGTGTATATGGTGCAAGTATATATTACATATACACCTATATAATGAATATTAGGATTCATCTCTGAAAGAGAGGTGAATCTTGCTTTTTAAAAGGCCTCACGTATGTATTGCGACGGTTGTTTACACCAATCATTTATATTTCAAAAACAAAACAAAAAACTTTTCTTAAAGCAGATTTTAAAATTAACATTTTTATTTATATCTTAGTTTATAAAAATAACAAAACAAAACAACTGTCACCCTTTCACTGTCCTCTTTGATTTTGTCCGGCTTCAATGCCTTACATTCTTTCATGTACAGTTCGTCGTATTTACAAGACTCGCAGTATATATGTATAACTTGTATCTAATTATTTTGATCAATAAAAAGTTTTATTTATAGCATCGAATTTATCCATAATTTTTTAGTTAATAATTACTAAATTGCGACATTTTATTTTTGACAGCTAGAAAAATTTAATTTTTACGAAAATCAATTATATGTACTTATTTATTAGAAGAATTTTATGATATAAGATAAATGAAGAATATAATATTTCGTTTTTTTATTTATTTACGTTGTTTCTCTTCACATTTTTGATCATTATAGGTAAATTATTTGAACAGAATAAAAAAGAAAAGAAAAAAAAAGACATTTAATTATAGTTCATGGACCAAAGTTTATTAAGAACAGAATAAGTATAAAAAAATAAAATTTTAAGAAAAGTTTACTTTTGTCCATGAGAACAAATTTAGAAAATTTATAAGTATTTACATTAAATGTTAAGTTTATACCTGAAAAATATTTATAATTAAGAAAATAGTGAACAACTCTGTTATAAAATGAACGTATAACCAACAGAAATGAGTTTTCTTTTCTTTATATTTTAAATTGCGCCTGTCGACGAATCTTCGGCTATAAGAAAATGATTTGGACAGTATGCTAATAAATAAATGAAAATAAATGAAAATTAAATTATTATATCTTTATTTAAATAATTACGACATTAACAGAGTAATAACTATTTTTTTAAAAAATAGTAAACAATATATGATATATAGATATGCATCGACCTCAGATGATCAATTATTTTTTATATATTAAAAAAAAATGTTAATAGCCTCAAAATATAGATATTCTTATATATAATTCTTATATCGTACTTATTATTGTAAAATATATCGTATTCAGTATTGTTTGCAGTTATTTGCCTATTTATAATTACATATAATTATTTATAAATTTGATTACAAGTTTATAATTTGAAATATAATTTTTTGATTTATCATTTATTTCAATATCTGAAGAAACCATCACGTACGATAACATAAAAAGTGGGTTCATTGCTGTGTTTTTGACTACGGATATATTTAAAAAGATTAGAAATATTTAAAAAATGAAAAATGCTCAAAGGATAAAAATTAAATAAAATGTATGTAAAAATAAAGAAATGTAAAAAATACTTCCGTTTAAATGCGCTTCCTCTTTTCGAGACCTAGGTAAGGTTCATTGCCGTTTTAAAACGAAAAATATTCAATGAAAACATTTAAGTAAATTGTTTTATACTTCGAATTATTATTTTTATGTATATAAATACTGAATTAACATTAAACCTGTATGTTCTTTCATTTTAATTTTCTCCATACAATCTGTTAAAAAATAAAATAAAAGTTTTACTATTTTAATAAAATACCTTAATGAAATTAAGGGGTATAATTATTTCTTTTATCAATCAATTTATTTATGGTCATATTTTTCTTGATTAGTCTGGCTTTTTGTAGGAAAATGCAACGTTGACAAAACTTTCGTGATCGATTCACATTGTTATGAAAAACGTTGTTATAACTTCATTCATTTAATTCAATTATTATTTAAATTAATTGAAGCTTACCTCTTTCATTACCTAAAATTTAATTTTAAAAAGATTACCATACCATATTACTATAAATTATTTAAAGTGATATTACTTTTGTGTAATTATTTATTAATTCAAAAGCTGAAATTAGTTATATTTGTGGTTTCTTTTTTAAAGATTTTAGATTTAATTTTGTGTCGTGAGTCTTAGACTCAAGGGAAAATACTGCATAACTTCAAAAAAAGAAAAAGAAAATAGTTGTTCCATTTTTATTTTTTTAAGTTCAGAATCGAGTGAACTATTCGGGGTTGAATGAAATTGAATTTTTTTATTTTAATAGATCATAACCAACTCATTTATTATATTGACTTAAATATTCCACCCTGAGCCAAGTTTGGTTATTACTTAAGACTTAGACTGTCGAATTTTTTAACTTACTAAAAAAAAATTATAATAATTTTTTTTAACTTATCGGACGAATTTCTAAGATACGAGGAAAGTATAGAACTAGGATATTTAAAAAAAAAATGTGCACTTCTGAAATCGATTTAATTGAAACATTCAAAAATAAAATTTGAGATAATCGAAAAGATGAAAGCCAGATATCTTGACTAAAAGTCATTAATTGGTACTGATAAGCTAGAAGAATGTAAACATTGGAAAAAAAAAACATTCTTATCATTTTTTTTTAATTTTATTTTAGTTTCTGTCATATATGAAGGAACATTTTTTCCTTGATATTTAGAAACTGTAGTTATGAATGCATGTTTAACTTCAGTCGTCAGTCATATTTAAGTCGTATATATTTTCCTCGTTTCAAGCCTTGGTAAAACCACCTTTTTATCTGACCGTTTTGCAATTTAGATTGTAGCAAAACCGGTACCTATAATGGAAATAGATAAACTGGTAGTTCTTGTATATAATCTTAAAGCATATTTTTTTTTTTTTTTTAATATCAATATGATAAAATTATTATATTGTTATATGCAATCAGCGCAACTATATCCTTAATAAAATTCAAAAGGCTCACATATTTTATACTAAAATGATATTGTATGCATACAGAATGACAAAAAATTTCTGAAGTTCGTGTAATGAATTTTGAGATGTAAAGAGGGAATGAAATATTTCTTTTAAAATCGCCAAAGAAATTTACCTGCTGTCTGCGTAATAAAATGTTTGAAGTGACCGAAACACATTTATTGCTTAACATGTTTAATATTTTGTTTGGGTTGTCAAAAAAAATCTCTAATAATAACCAGACAAGATTTTTCTTTACATCGAAACGATCTTCATTTAGTTATTTCATACAAAAATATTTAAAATACGTCAGCAGAAGAAATTTGCATTAGGTCCGTCCTGTGAATATTAGTTTATGTAGATATAAAGAATTGAACACATATATGTATGTATTAATTATTTATACTTCGTTCTATTCGTTATTCAAATCTTCTTATTCTAAGAGTATTATTTTGGCTCTGCGGTAAAGCGCCGTACTCCCATGCCGAAGCTGCGGGTTCGAGTCCCGCCCGGGGTGGTGCTTTTCTTTCGTAGGAGAAGTATCACCCAGTGCCATGGGTGTTAGTATGGGCAGTATAGGGCTTCCTTGAAGTCCCAAAAAAAAAGAAAAAAAAAAAAAAAGAGTATTATTTAATTTTGGTCATTCTCACCAAAGTGGGCACTTTTTACGGCGTTTTTATTTTAAATTTTATGGTTACAAATAAACTTTTTTTTCGGTGTAATACTATTCCTTAGCATATAAGAAGCAAGGAGTCGACGTGGAAGAACACCAATTCAGGTTTTTTTTTTTTTTTTTTTTTTTTTTTTTTTTTTTTTTTTTTTTTTTTTTTTTTTTTTTTTTTAATTTCTCATTATTAAGGACTGATGATGCTTTGAAAAAGTTGAGCACCAAAAGAAAGCTTCAATCCACGTCGCTATCTTCATTTCCCTGCAGAATTTTATTTACAGTAAGACAGGGGAATGAATTTTTAAGGTTTATTTGATAACCGTTGAAAGGAAAAAAAAGATATAATAATGCTATTTGAAAAACGAAATCTGTGCTACAAAATCTTTTATCTCTCAAAAATTAGAAAAGAAAAAACTTGCCTGACCAAAACTATAGAGGACAGGGGAATGAAGACTATTAAACGTAACCTCTCAAGTTTGAGAACTTATTTGCTTCTGGAGAGCTTGGATTTGTACTGAGCTTAAGTTAACAGTTGGGGTTGCTTAGGGAAAGACCCCTTCTTGCTGACTATATATTTTTTACTAATTTCCCGCCTGAATAGTGTGGTGACAATTTAATTTTAAAAATTGGCAGGGAATGAAAGAAAACTTGTGGGACATCATAAAAATTAGTTTTTTTCAATTCTAATCCTTTATCATCAAGGATTCGACTGCTTTTATGAAATTTTACAGTATTTTGAACAAATTGAACAGAAAAAAAAGTAAAAATTGAACTAGTATACAGACACAGAACTCTTACTTTGAGCAGAATCATACCTCGGGACATGACAGGGGAATGAATTTCGAACTTTTTCTGGTGTTTTTAAGGTACGTGTGTTATATAATTAAAATTAAGTCGTATGGGGTCTACCTTTACAACTCGCCTGGATTTACAAAAATGATGTCTTAAGAGTCCTAAGTTTTTCTAAATTGCTATAAACGGCCTGGGACACAAAAGTGCCCACTTACGTGAGAATGACCCATAAACGGATATGTAATTGTACTGTAATGACCAGAAGCAGTTACATATAGTAGCTGTTATTTAATTTAACTTATCATTCAAACGATTGAACCGTAAACAGTTAGCCTATCGTCGATAATTCGATCTCCATTGTTGGAGCCGGTTATGATGCAAGCGCATTTTGATCTAATAGAAAAGATGACGTGATGTTTATATGCATTGATATGTAAAATCGATGAAGCCTTATTGTGCAAACACAAGAAAAATTATTGGTGTTATTTAGGTTATAGTAACTGTAAAATAATAAATACATATATATTTTTATTTTAGTTTATGATTATAGAATTTTAAGAAATTTAATGCCAATAATCGTTTTAAAATATTACATCTAAAAAAATTGTGTATTCAATAGAAATCTAATATGCTCGTATTTGAATTTGGTTTTTGGTCTTCAAAGATGTACTGATTTTTTCGGTTATCTATTCTTTTTTTATAGCTTTAATATTTCTATACTTCTTAGAATAATTGTCTACTAAACGGAAGTAAAAATCTGTTATTATTGATTTGATAAATTATCATTTTTTTTTTTAGTGATATATATTTTACACAAGTATTTTTTTTTATATATTAATTAAAATATGATTTTAGTTTTTAACCCCGATGTTCCAAAATGTTTTTATTATTCTTGAGATGTGGAAAAGAAATTATTTTGAAAACAATTTTATTTTGATTAATCTGAATTTTTATTTTTTTTAAAATTCGAAGTGAATTTATGGTAGGCATTGAATTCTCAATTTTTTTTTTTTTTTTTGTAGGTTTAAATTATTTTTTTGGTCTTCATATAAATGTTTTTATCATCATAAAGTTTCATTATTGATTTATATTTATTTATTTATGTGAATTATTCGGGTTTTTCCCCCACCTGGGCCATTTAAACCCAATATTAAAATATTCAGTAATAAAAAGTATAAGCTAATATTATAATCAAAATTGAAATTGAATTCAATATAGTTAATACAATATTAATATTGATTAATTATCAATACATATTTCTAATTTAAAATTACTGATAACTACTTATAAAACCTTCTATAATAGTTACAAGTAAATTCGAAACTTCTTATGGATATATTTTTGATGTTTATCGTATTTACACTTTTTTGAATCCCTATACTTACTTAAAAGTTGTTTTTGTTGAATATGTCGTTAATTTTGGATTGTTTGTTATGCGGCATGGTATAACTGATGCGCCTTTTACAACGTTTTTTTAAATTGTTACACCTAATTCAGTATTCCATTTTTTTTTTTTCGTCACGAAATTACTAAATCAGTATGAAAATAAATTGAAACCACTAGAACTACATCCTTACTTTTTAGAAAAATTACATACTTCACTTGTTTTCTGCAGAGGTTTTAAGTAAGTTTTGCATACATGTGTAAGTTTATAGTAAGTATAGCAGAAATATCATATGCAAAAAATGTTTTAGTATTCTGAGGAGATTAGGTATTTCTAAATAAATATTGCGTAATGTATTGAATTATGTTGTATTGATTAATTTTATTTATTAGAGCGCTTTAATAATTATAAATTTTATAATTTAATTCATAATTGTTTTAAAAAGAAATTAGTTTGGCAAAATTTATTTTTAATAAGGAGATAAGTCTTCGTAATGACTAGTCGGTATAAAAGACTTGTAATATTTTCTTCAATTATATAATTTTTCAAATATCGGCATCGGAATCGACAAGTATTAATACTTTATCCATATTTATACTAGTGGGAGAATAATAGGATAGCTAATTATTCAAAAATTGAATAAATAATAACAAGACAGAAATGGTAGTAAATGAGCAGAGTTAGAATGAGCCTAGGATAGAATATTGCTGACTCACTTGCTGACTAGCTCAGCATCTTTCGCACAACACCATTTTCATTATCATAACCAACTCAAATATTCATTTAATCCAAGTCTGGAATAATTTTAATCTGTAATCATAAATCAAAAACTACTGACGACTTGTAAATAACAAATACAAAGAAGTTATAACGTAAATGTAGTTATAGTGTGTAGTAATGATATTTTAATAAATTAGTTTTATTATTACATTTAATTATGAAAAAGTACACGAAGTTGACGTTTGGTAGTGAAAATTTTCAAAAACATTCATAATATATTTTTTCATGATTTTTTTTTTTTTTTATCCTAAAACTTTTATTTGCTCCCGTTGCAACTAAACGACAATCAGTAAACTAGAGATAAACATGTCTTATGTTGGCATTTTTAGGCATTAGAGGGATAGTTCCCAGCATCACATCATCCCTGTTCTGTTACAGGAGAGGAGGTCTCTCATCCAACTCCTTTTCAGTCGCCTCACCTAAGGCATGTCATTCGTGGCCATATCATTAATAAGTATGCTGTTATGTCTGTGCAATTTGATATGAAAACCAGAATAGAGGGTTCTTATTTGAGGTGTTTTAAAACCGGCTACATCCATTTTCAACAATTTTTCAGGACTAATAAAAAAAGGATCAATTGGAACCGCTTTTGATAAGAAATGTAATCTTTTAATATTGATTTTCGAAGGATCTAGACGTTTTTGAAAACACGAAAAAATCTAACACATTATTTTTAACAATAAAAACTTGAAAAAAAAAATGGATGTAACCGGTTTTGAAACCAAACGCCTCATTTGTTGGTCCATTGTTGGTAATTGTAATTCGGTATGTAGTGTTTTGTCCGTAAAAAAGTCTAGTTGTAAAATGTTGGACTGAAAGGTTTGCAGTTTTTGTAACTGTGTCTTTTTTGCTTAACCATAAATTTGTTTGGCGTAATTCCGTATAGGTTTCAGTAAGTTTGTGCACGTATTAATTTTCTTATTTTCATTTTCGATGATTTGGAATATAGTAAGTGCAGTATTTTCAGTAATTTGTTCAATGTCTCTCTTTTCATTTAGACATGAGGGTATTCCTAACCGTTATTTTCGCTTATTTATATCGGGAAACTCACCAAGTACATTAGAAGGTTACATGTCTGAAATATTGACACCTATTTCCGATTTCTGCAGAGAATACTTCACAAATTTTGGGGCTTTAAAATATATTTCTTACTAGCCACTTGATACCTATTTCATGAAATCTAGTACAACATGAGTTGATAACTTTCAAATTAGAAACCTACAATTTTTCTATAATATTAATTCATACTGCAGGAGATATCAGAAACATATTCTTATTTGAGTAAGCAATATATTGTTATTAAAAACATTTGGTGCTATTTGCGTTCCACACAATTTTCACTTATTACCTCATTTTCTTACGCCAAATGAGTATACATATTTTTTAAAAGTGAATAGAATATGATAGAATATATTCTATTTGTTTTTGGGAAATCCGCATGCAAATGGAGTTGAGCAATAATAAAGTATTAATAAAAGTAAATGAACATGATAAAGAGAAAAATAAATTAAAATTAAAAAAATACGGAATATATATATACATGTGTACATGTGCATACAAATACATATTGCTATAAGTATATAAAATTATTTCCTTAAATTAATAGAACCTAATTTTAAAGTTAACAAAATTAATGTACATACATGTATTTCATACAAAAGCCAATATACATACGTACAATCATTCATACAATATTCATAATTCTTCCTAACTCAATATAAGGAAGTCCCCGCCTCAATGCATCACCTGCGGTGTGCCTCTGACGGTGTCGCATATCCTCACAGAGTGTTATGCCTACGAAGTAGAACGGAGAGAAGTGGGACTTGGAACGGACTTAGGCGAGATACTCGAATAAATAATAACACCTCGAAGATGGTCGAAAAGTTGTTCGTCTTTCTACGGAAAATTAATCTTTTTGACAAACTTTAATCTATTTACTTATTATTTTTCATTCTTCTTTCTTTTTTCACTTTAATTCATTTATAATAGTATCCTTTACAGTAGTCTCCATTTCTAAGCAACATCTAAATTCTTAATAGCGACACTACCTTCTTCATTGTTTTCTGTCACCCATAATTTTTACGTTACTATTGTTTATTTTATTTTCTACTCCGATATTTCTCTTCCTACCTTTACAACTGTTTTATGGGGGCTAAAATGACCCAAGTGGTTGAAGAGCCCAATTTGTTGTTGTAAATAAATAAATAAATATAAATATAATATTAAAATAAACAAAACAAACTTACTTAAACGAATTAAAATAAAAAACATAGTTCAACCATTATTATTTACATTTTACAATTCAAATAAGACTATTCCTGTATATATATAACAAGATTTCTTAATTTTGGGCAATATTAAACATACCTGAATAAATCATTACATTTATTTTTATTTTCTATTTGTAACAGTTGTTCTACTTTGTCCTTATCATCGATAATATTAGCAGTATATTTACTTAAATATTTATTTCTGTAAATGTTGTATATTGGGCATTTTAATAGAAAGTGGTTTAGATTTTCGGGCTCACGCATGTTACAAAAAGGGCACTCAGCACTATTATCTCGATAGCTATTTTGAAAACCAAACGATGTTACTTCTAAGCTGTCAGGTTGACATAACCTCAGTTGGCCAATCACTCTATGCTTCCTTATTCCTTATATATCCTTGAAAAATAAGGAATATTTTTTAAACGTGTTTGTGCCATATTGCAAATTCCTTAGAACCTTGTCCATATTTATAATATGTACTCTAGATTTACTGAATGGCGATTACATATTTAAATTTTTAACTTTAAGCAGGTTGGTTAGTGAACTTTGGGTTTTGCGAGTATCGCTTCGGGATTTTTCTCGTATAATGTTTCTAGTAATTATTTCCTAATTTTCGGTTTTATTCCGGTTAACAGTAGTTTTTAATGTAGATCACAAACAATGATGTTTAAGTCAGTTTTTAGTTCGTTGTTTTAAGTTAGTTCTCCGTGGAGCCCCGGGCCTTGCCTTTCCATCTTCCCCCTGCAGTGTCCTTCGGATTCCACTAGCCTTTCTTAATACCAGCTCCTCTCCTATCTCTGATCTAAGTCTAGAGTCTTCCCTCTCCACATAGTATCTACTATTCTTTGTGAAGGAGGCATTTAAAGCACACGGATTGTTAAAATAATGACGGAGACCTTTACAAAGAAGTTGTTACAACATTTAATCTAGGATAATATTTAATATATTATAAAATATTTCGGGGTGGGGTCCTACTCACACATAGTAATGATAGTGGAAGATAGTTGACCGTAGATGTAATGTAACATGGAAAAGGTTGAGGTGCGGTCAAAATAAGTAGCACAAATTTGTGAGATTTACATTTGTTGTTGTAGCCGACGTTTCGACCCAAATTTTAGGTCATCATCAGGGCTAAATGAGAAAAACCAATAAACAACCAATCAGAGAACTTATATAAACAAAATTGGGATAAAAATGACAAATACTTTTTTTTTTTTACTCACATTAGTGTTTAAAGCACTATTTAAATCAGTGAAGAGAAAAGTATAAAGGTGCCTTTACACTCTACGAACCTCACCCTCGAACCTTGCCGTACCGGCGTTAAACAAACAGCCATTTATACTTCACGTGACGTTAAGCGAACCAATATGGCTGACGCACCCAACGCTAGCTTATGATAAAGAAAAAATCTTCATTATCAATATATTTTATATTATCTGAAAAATAAAAAAAATAGGAGACGAATTACAGTAAACCCTCATTATTACGAACTCGGATATAACGAACACCTCGATATAGCGAACCAAAATACTATCCCCCAAAAATTACCATTATATTTCTGCTGAACCCCTCGGTTAGTGCGAACTACGAACTAAATTTGATGCCTGAGAATTATTATATTCTGTTATAACGAACTGCTAGAATTTTTATTAATTTTTGTTTTTTACTGTATTACCGATTTCCTTTTGCTCTCTCTCTGATTCTGTTGACTTTTTTCTCAAAACTAGCTCAGTTCTGTTTTGACCTCTCTATTATTCGAATCAGTGTTCTGTAGTCCTTTATACTGTTTGTTTTTTAATACACAATGAGTTCGTTGGTAAACGTGCGTCACAAACATAAATCCTTATCAATCGAGGAAAAATTCTTCAGAATATTGAATCGGGAATTCCAAGTAAGAAAACCATCTCAGAAAAATATGGAATTCCAAAATCAAAATTTTCAACCATTAAAAAAAAAGATAAAATAGATTCAACCTCAGCCCAAGGATTGACTTCAGCTTCAAATAAACGACTACGCACTCAGGCTCGTGAATATTTGGAAAAAAAAATTAATAAATTGCTTTAAACAAATGAGATCTCAAATACCAATCTCAGACACTCTTATTAAAGCTAAGGCTAAAGAACTCTTAAGTGAAATTGGCAGGTAAATTAATGAATCTCATTGTTTAATTAATATGTAGTTTATCTAAAAATAAATTAAATACATTCTACTAGTTCTAATGAATGAATTTCCTTATAAATATGATCAAATTAGTGCGGCCATTGGCTAAAAAAAAGAATCCTCGGTTATAACGAATCTCGTTATAGCGAACTAAGAATATCATACCCCTTACCAGTTCGGTATATCGAGGGTTTACTGTACAACGTTTCACAAATTACACTAGTATCACAAACAACTCCTTTCACTTAGGAAAAACCCAAATCAAAAGTGACACTAGCGCTACCCCAGGTACATAGAACACCCGAACAGTCAACGTGAAGGCTTCTCGAAGGTTGTTCGAGGGTGGTGTTCGAAGGTAAAGTTCGTAAGGTGTAAAGCCACCATTCCATATGGTGGCTAAAGATGTGCTAGGTTTCAAACTTGGGAAATCATGGATTCATAAAATAAAAAATATCGACATAATTAAAGACGTATTACAAGATATTACGTAAAAAATAGGAAGTCTTATCGGAATATTTCTTTTCACAATACAAAGATCATATCGCATCTCAGACAGATGTGTCGAAGATACATTCTATATATTATTTCTAACAGGTATTTAATTTGTCAGTAATTTCTTTATGCTTATCATATTCGACAATTTAGGTATCATTTTAAAGATTTTAATGTGCGAATTAACAATTAAAGTCAAAAATAAAACAATAAAAAATAAAAGATTATTTGAGACAAAATATCGTTTTATTTTTAAATTTATAAGTATTTTATGCTGATTCGATCATGAATGAATTTACCGATTTGTTCTAACAAGCAACCCTAGATTAATAATTATTGTTACACCCCCCACCCCTTTACTCTTTTGATTCTAGGTTTGATCGGTTGGTTTTCCAGTTCGATTGGCTTTTGTTCGAAAAACGACCATTCAAATTTATAGTCAGAGGAGTGGGAGACACACCAGTTAGTTTATAACTGCTTGTTGGAACAAACTTAATATATCATGCAGATATGTGGGGTTGGAACTGAGCCTGGAAGTTGGTGCGAGGGCAGGTGTGAGGTTCCCGTCACGCGAGAATAATTACCTCTCCCGGAAGTTCTATCCTCTCGCTTCTTCTTGCTTTGCTTAAATCTTGTGTGTTTGTGGGATTGAAATCTATGGAACTTAGTTATATTTAATATTGTCATTTCTGTCTTTATTTTTGGTTATCCAATTATTTTAGTCTAAAATAGTTAAAAAATAGACATGAAAAGTATGAGAAAACTTTATTTATTCCGTTTTAGTTATTCTTGTTTACCTTTTGAATTTTATAACTTGCTCAATCTCCATTTTAACTGAGTGTTTAAATGTGATTTGGTAATTGAAAATAATTCGCTCCTTCTGCACTGAATGGCTATGATAATCATGAAATGAAGGTCCATATAATCATGAATCAAAACTATTTATGTTTTATTAATAACTTTATTAATCTTCCTTTCACAATATTCCACGCCCATTTTAACATACGCGCGGCTATAACTTCAAATATGTTAAGCAGTTAAAGCTAAAGTTCGAGTGATTCTGCATTATGTGTAGCCTTTTGAATTAATCGTTTTAATAATTTTTTTCCGGCCCAAATATTCTACTAAACACTTTATTATCAAAGACTTTTAAATTATTGGTCGTATTAGCACCTTAAAAAAATGCTTCGTAGGTCTTTACCAGTTTTGCGTTTTTAAGTCTTAAAAATTACAGTTTTTGAGAAAACAGGAGGTTTATTTTGATAAAATAAACATGTCATGAACTATTTCCTATTCAATGAATAATGTCTAAACAAGTGAAGCTTGTAAAAGTATAACTTTTCATCATATCTGGTACTAAAAGTTGTAAAAACAAAAAAAATCAAAAAAGTCATATTTATGTGCGTTTATAAACGCCTTAATTTTTTATTTGCGAATTTAATCAATACAGTAGAACCCCCTTTATCCGGGGTAATGATGGGTCCACGGATAATCGAAATCTCCGGATAATCGATTTACAAAATTTTATTGACTTAATGTGATAGAAAAGAAGGTTAATTTAAAAAAAAAAAAAAAACTTTGCAGAAAATCACGTTTATTCACAAACGAGGTCCTTCAGCGCGTGTTTTCATGAACCACTGATAGACTGTTTCATCTACGTATTTTAATGTAGAGTTCTTTATTGTTTTCCGAGGACACGAAGATATGGAAATGTCTTTTTTCTTCTTCAAAATATCGCGAAGAATTTGATCGCCGTTGATCTAATTCAGTGGACAATGTTTTAACACTTTCATATTTTCTACTCGATTTATAATGGTTAATTTCTGTTCAAGCGTTAAAACGACAGGTTTCCTGTTTTGCGACATTATGTTTGTTTGTATTTAAATGGATACTAAATTACAACTGAAAATATTTTGTTTTCTAGCCAAACAGGCCAGAGTAGGGAGTTTCCTATAAAGACTTGAAAACGATATCGTTCCTAGAATATGAATTGGAGTAATGGTTACCGTAAAACATCTCATCATAAGATGCCAGCTTGTCGTCTTTTTTCATTTCTTATTTTATTTCATAATTTCTAAGAACAATAGGTAATTAACCATTGTGTAATCGTTAAAATATTAACGTATTCATTTTTTTAATACATTTTATTAATACAAAAGAAAAGGCATACATATTAATAACAGCTTATAAAAAAAAAAAAATTGGCTCATCGGAACCCCGGTTGATCGGAACCCCCGTTAACAGAGCCCCGGATAATGGGGCTCCTACTGTATTTTATTGTAGATAGTACCTACTTATTTTTGTTTTTAAAGTAGAAGTCGTAGAAATACCACATAATTGTTTGAGACTTCCTGTTTTCTCAATTTGCTATTAGTTATTTAAAAATATTTCCCGAAAAGGATGCTAACTAAACTAAATAGTATGTAAGATATGAAAATGTATTCATATATATATATATATATATATATATATATATATATATATATATATATATGTATATGTATATCCATTTCCTGCATCGTATGCACCGATGATGCTAGTGTCAGACGAAGCTTGGGAACGGATTTCTCTTTCTTTGTCGCTTATTTTCACAATGTCCTTGCACATCCTTTTAACAAGAGGAAAGAAAGTTCTTGCAAAAAAGTTCTGGCTTTCCAAACTTGTCAACATTTTAATCCGAGTTTTCATTATTTGGTATGTTAGTAAAAAAATATTACATTGTTTGGATTTTGACGGAACTTTAATGTCGATTGTATTCATATAAGTATACACCTTTCTCCAGTATCCCTCCTTTCTCTCTCGTACCATAAATAAAAAAAAAAAAAAAAAAAAAAAAAGGAAAAGTCTGTTACACCATGTGACCTTTGAACTTTGATCGGTAATTGGACAGGCAGTATGAATGCTGTAAGGTCATAGGTCGTTGGTATCCTCCAATAAGGACCTTCGTTATATCCTCTCCTTTATGTCCCTTTTTGTGATTGGCTTTCAGCTCTGTAATTCCTCATTATATAAAAAAACAAAAAAAGGAAACCTAATATAAAAAAGGAAAAAAATGCATATATTTATTTATCTCTGACACAAAGGCACATTGAACTAACTAAAACACTATTAATTTAGTGATGAATTTTAATTCTTGTCGGTAGTTTTTGTAAAAAAAGTAATCAATATGATTGAAATTAAAGACTTTGAAGTTTATTTATAAAGTATTATAGTTTCTTTTATAATACCAATATTGAATTCCTGACCGCTTTTAGAGTGGTCGAATGCGGAGTTGGGGTTGACTGAAGGCCGTATCAATCTGACTGCTCGCTATAATGAAGTGGTTTCAATCCACTCCTCAATTTATAGGCGCTCTTTGTGTCTTGTTACATCTCATAAATAAATAAATGTATATATATATATATATATATATATATATATATACACACACACGTTATAATAGGGTTCTCCAGGTTCTGTCAACAATAAATAGCTACATTATGGCGACGTTTCTCGACTATATTATTCTCACAATCATGTTCTACAATGAACAAACAGGTTGGAATAAAAATGTATGAGTTGCATATGTAAAATTACACTAAAGTTAACAGTAATATAAATATGAAATACATAGGTTGCTTGACTGTATATAATTCAAATGATACAAGTGTAGGAATATACTTACAGTGTTCAAGATGGTATATTGACATAAAAACCACATAGATGTATAGAACTATATTACTCTAATGTATAACGGCAAGTTCAGGACTGTAAAATCCATGACTTTAACAATAAAAAAAAAAAAATATTACAATGTATTTTTTTCCCTCCAAAGATTGTAGTGGTACAGTTTTTTTTTTTTTATTTAAATATTTTTTAAGTTTTTGGAAGTGTTAGTCCACACACTAACATCTAACATAAATTCCACCCCGGCGACTTTTGAGGTGGTGACCGAGAGATATGCTAACTTACAAGTTAGCAATTTATCCATTCGGAATTTCACGTATTTGCTTATTGCTAATTTACAGATTGTAAATATCACCTAGAGACATTTTGTCTTTGAGTTTAACCATTTAACGTCTGTAGACTGATATATCACTTCGAGCGCTGCAGTCCCTGTGGCCTGTAAACTGATATATCAGTTTATATCAGATAGTTCCGCCCGCTTCAGCGTTAGAAGACTGAAACTGCGGACCTTACTTTAATCGATTTCTTAACTCTTTCCATTTTACTATTGCATTAGGATAAAACCCCCAGTAGTCAGCACCTTAAGAGATGTTTTTTTGGTTTATTTTAAAACAAAAATTGAATTTTTACTCTTCGCTTTCGGATTTACCGTATCATTATTTAGGAATGCAACATTCATAAATCGTAGGCAACAACTCGTAAAAGAAAAATATATTATATAATTTAAAAATGTTATAAAATAAACAGATATATAAAACATTTAATATAACAGTTCTAAAAATTATATGTAAGTATGTCTACTTAGGTACGTTCCTACACGTATTTTTTTAATTTCATGAATATTAGAGGAGCATGGCGAGCAGACAAAATAGTCATCATTTTCTTATTCATATTTAGGACGAGTGCAGGACATATGAAAATTATTTTTCCATAATTGGCATTCGCGTTTCTGCAACCCTGTTTCCAGCCCGTCCGGTATTTCACAGTGATAAGGTTTATGGTTTCCTCAAAAATTTTCGATGGTTGTAAACTAATTTACTTGGGGTTCTTTTCGGGTTTTCCAAATTAATTTTACCTGCACCTTTTGAAGAAAAATCTGAATAAGGAGATAAAGAAGAGTGAATGTGGCAAAAAGTATTGAGGCCACCGGGCACGGCAGCCGGTCTAAGGTCTCAGGCCACAGGGCCCGCAATACTCTCGCACTGCTCAGACGCTAAAGGGCTAATAATAATAAAAAAATCTGGTGCGTGCGCGCATCACACAACTTTCACTTACCAACTTACTTAGATTAGAATTGACGTGTTTTGCTAAATATCATTTCCCAAAGTCACACATTTTTCTACATTCATATCTTATTTTTGTTAATCGTAAAAGCCGTTTTTGAGTAAATAAAAAAACCCCGTGAAAATGATACAAAATTTATTAAGTAAAGTCCCCCCTCCCGTAGATCAATTTTAATGAAATTTTTACAGTCACATCTCGGGCATATAAATACATCAAATACCAAGTTTGATCAAAATCGTTAAAACCGTTTTTGAGTAAATAAAAAAACACGTGAAAATGATACAAAATTTATTAAGTAAAGTCCCCCCACCGGTTGATCAATTGTGATGAAATGTTGGTTATCACATCGAGCGTTTATAAATACATCAAATACCAAGTTTGATCAAAATCGTTAAAACCGTTTTTGAGTAAATAAAAAAAACATGTGAAAATGATACAAAATTTATTAAGTAAAGTCCCCCCTCCGGTTGATCAATTTTGATGAAATTTTAACAGTCATATTTCAGGCATATAAATAGATCAAATACTCAGTTTAATTAAAATCGTTAGAGCCGTTTTTGAGAAAATCGAAAAAAACTTAAAAAGTTATTAAATAAAGTACCCCCTCCCTTTGAGGAATTTTGATGAAATTTTGGCTGTCACATCGCGGGCACACCCCTACACTAAATACCTAATTTCAGGTTCGCACGGTTTATAGTTTTTGAGCTAGTCAGTTCACACACACACAGACACACACACACGGACACACACACAGACCATTTCGCGAGACTTGGTTAATTGTACTCAGGGGACCCCAAAACGTGTATTTCCGTTGAAAACCGGAAGTCGAAATTTTTCACGATCGCAATACTTCCACTTACTATATATTTCATATATAGGTAAGTGAAAGTAAAAATATAAATATTTTACATCAATAACTATTGATCATATTACTTAGATCCTAACAGGTAAATACATATATTTTACAACTGTTGAAGTTGTCGCCTCTAATGGTTAGTGATTATTTTCTATACGAGTCAAGAGTCGACCTAGTTTCGTGCTTTGGCTTTCCTCAACTTTTACGAGGGTCCGCTATCTTTTGTAGGCTGTACCGGTTTACTCTTGAGTGTCGTCCAATTAAATTCAGGCAACATTGTTTTCTTTTATGTTTTCAGCAACAGTTTATTCTAGCCTTTTTATATTGTTGTAAGGATTTTAAAAACTATTAAAAATTGTATGTCTAGAAGCATTCAGAGAAAATTGCTGAAGTTTACTTATGGTTTCATTCCATATCAAATCAAGGATGCTCTGAACCTTTAGGGCTTGGATTTTAATAATTTTGCGCTTAATTGCTGTACCCATCCTTGTAAAGAAAGATAAGAAATTTCAGATATATAGTTTTTAAGATACAAATTTCTGAAGTAATAAAAAATTCTATCATGGGGTTCGCACTGTGCAATGGCACCTTCATTCTACCATATGGTGGCTAAAGATGTGCTAGGTTTCAAACTTGGGAAATCATGGATTCATAAAATAAAAAATATCGACGTATTAGAAGATATTACGTAAAAAATAGGAAGTCTTATAGAAATATTTTTTTTCAAAATACAAAGATCATATCCCATTTCAGACAGATGTGTCGAAGATACATAATGTTCCCACAAGAGGAAAATAGTGGTAACGGTGCCTGGAGCAACCACTTCCTACCGAAGCCCGGATACTCCCATCTTCCTAGATCGTGGCAACAGCGACCGCAATGGCACGCAGACAATGGGAGGCGTGGGAAGGCCTCAGGTAGTTGTGAGCCAATGCAGTCCGATTCCCAACAGCCTGGCTCATGCAACTGTGGCCACTCATGCAATTTATTGCGTGCGACTCGTGTCAAGGTGAGGCCCTCGGTGATATAACCACTCGGGTCTACGCTGGACGTTTCGTCATCAGCCATAATCAGTTCCGAATTCAAGTCTATCCCAATATAACATGCAGTCATTCAGGATTAGTTTATTCAAATTCGGAAAATTATATAATAATCAATTTTTATAACGTAAATTATAACTACTTATTTCTTTTATTTGAATAGCTCGAAAATTTTTAACGATGTTCATTGGCCATTTTCAGATGACCACTATAATATCATCAAATACAAACCGCATTAATAATTTTAAATCATATTTTTAATACATTTTTATTGCTTTTAGGTTTACAACTTTTAGCAAAAGGTTTGACCTTGCTTACAGAATAAATAAAAAACCTTGTGCGATGTATGAATTGAATTCTCAGTGAATTCTCAGTAGGGTAAACCGTACAGTTATTGACACCCTTAAGAATAAATTTCTGTGGTGAAAATAAAAAAAATACTTTTTATAAAGGGATGTAATTGGAATTTCCTATAGCTCCTCTTTATCTATTCTTATAAAGACTCGAGAGGTTTTTTTTGGGTCAGAAGTTCAATAGTTTTGCCATATGGCAATATTTATTGTTAAAAGTGCAAAAACTAGTTATTGACAGCCTGTGGATTTAATTGAGAAATCTTCCCTATGGTTAGTTTTTTAAAGTCTTAAATCATAGATGACTTGGAGGACCCTTCAAACATTAGATTCAGGTATATCTTGAAATAAAATTAGTACTTGTTTACTTATTTCTTTAAGTTAAAGTTGGGTGGCCAATAACTGTATGGTTTACCCTATATATATATATATATATATATATATATATATATATATATATATATATATATATATATATATATATAACTTATATTCGAGCACGTAAAATGAATAAAAAAAAAGAACAAATGAGGTGGCGAAATAACTTACACAGATTCCAAATATATACTGACTTTATTTATCCTTAGTTCCTCCTTATATACTATCTGGAGGTGTTTACATATCTTAGATGGTATTAAGCCTAATACTGCCGTACTCCAGACCTTAACTCCCCCCCGCCAGTTTACGGACAATTCCCGTAAACTCCCAAGTTATACCAAAATGTAATTTTCACAAGTTAAGATCTTAGCCGGCAGCCTTAGTCTTCATACCTCACACATCTCTTACAACCTAAGAATACAAAAGAAAAAAAAATAGATAAATAAAACTGTACTCAGTCAATAACTGTACTGAGTGTCAATAACTGTATGGTTTACCCTACTTTTCTATTCATTATTGGTTATTTATTTTTTCAAGGGACCTAATTTCATCCACTGTCTAGTTTTTTTTCACTACTTGCTTGTTCTTTACTGCGAGTCGCTATTTGTAAATATGTCGTGAAGGTGAATCAATAGGTGTATTTACGTCTCGTAAAGTGTGTCTCTTGGGCCTTTCTGAAAATGGAGAACGAATACTGTTCCTCTAAAATCACTTTATATTGCATATTTAAATCTAATATGGATATAAAGTTTCTAAACTAAAATACAATTAATTCAAGATTATCTTATACCATATTTTTTCACACCTTAAAAGCTTAGTAATACAGGTCTTTTCATGAAGTGGTTTTATTATAGTAGGTGGTTTTATAATTCATGAATTCCTAAATACTCTTAGCAAATCGTGTTCCTGAAATGTGAATTTATATCACAGAGATTACCTGAAGATAGGGTATGGAATAGTTCAGTAAAATATAAGTGCTATGGTGCTATGCTCATAGAAGTTTAATACAATTATTTAATTACGATAAACGTACCTACGTATATCTTCTGTTAATATATACATATATATATATATATATATATATATATATATATATATATATAAAAATATACTTCTGGATAATTGAGCCTTATTCGATGAACAATGCTATATTATAAAGTTTAATCCTTGTGTTGATAAAGGTAGATAACATCGCCTATACAGAACACCAAACATCATACAAAACACACACGTGAGTGCCTTATTCTGCGTCAGCTGCTTTAGAACTAGATACAAATTCCAATTGGCCAACGAATATGAGAATGTGTGAGGTCACCTAGCCGAGAAAGGGACGGGAAGATAATGATTTGGCGGCCGGAAATTGTAAAAGTCGAATGGCAGCTCTCCGGATGTGGGCTGTAGTCCCCGTTTCACTTTCTTCTCTTGGTACCTGTTAGCGCTCTTTTCGATTAGCTATGCTAAAAATGGGGCTTCACATTCCTACAACCTAGTACCTTCAATGTTATGTGGTATATATAATATAACGCCTATATTAATGATTTTATCTGGTGAATTTACAAAATCTGTAAAATAATCAAGCAGGAAAATAATTTAAATTCTAGTATTTCCAAACCAAAAAGTTTATGATGTATAAAAAAAAAAAAAATTAGTGAGTAAAAATATCGAGCAAACTTATGAATTGTAACAAGTTATTGTTTCTTCCTTATTATTGAGACTTTTTAGTTTTATTTAACGTTAGGATTAAAAGGTGACCATCAATTTAGTCTCAAAACATAGTATTTATTTTAATATCAGTGTACGTTTCGGCCATACGGGCATCCTCAGTGCTGAATGCTATTGATAATTATATTTTTCTATAATTTAATTTTTTTTTTTTTATAAAACACCATAACTAATGGCTTATCATTCAATATTAGGTTTTTTGGGTCCTTTTCGTTTAAAGCACGCCAACCGAATCTACAGTTACGAATAACACAACACATGTTTTTAAAAGTAACGATATTTAGTAACTATTATTTTATTTGTCACTTTATTCTAACTTCCAAAAATTACAGATGTCTTCCAACATAACCTCGAATAAATCTTTGTTTTGATTCCTATGACTCCACAGAAATTCAGCAAGATACGAATCTATTAAAGTTCTCCTAGCACCAAGGAGCTTCTACGCTTCTACTTTATTTCGCCTTTTAGCCGCAGCCCATATAGATTCTATCGTTTTTTTCCCTTTTTCCTGAAGAAAATTTACAGTTTATCTAAATCTTTGAATTGGTCGTGTAATCTAAACAAACCCATGTTTACAATCGTAACTAAATATTTTAGTCATATGTAATCGTAAAGAACCGAGTATTACGTAACCAAGTAACGACATCGCAAATAGTAACGTAGTAGTTACAATATGTTCATATTTTTACCTGTAAATTAGGTTGGCGTTCTTTAAACGAAAAAGACCCGCTTTTTTTTACCGTTGTCCATCATATACATTGTAATTGTTTAAAAAACAAAAATTAATTTACCGTCAACAATTTTAATTTATAAAAGAGTTTGTGAATTGGCCAAAAAAACTTTTTTTATATATTTGCCAAACATTTTTTAAATTTGCCAAAAAAAAAAACTTTTTTTTATCTTTGCCTAAAAAATTTTTTTTTATATTATTGGCACTTTTGCATTTCCACGTTTCAATTATTCAATCAATAAAATAAGCACTGAATACGGTGTAAGATGCAGTCATTATGGGCCAAGATAAACAAGAATATCTTAATTTTTTGAAATTCCACAATGATATATGATTTTAATAAAGGTATAAATAAAATTTCTTTTTACTAAAACGGAATATATTATCGCTTTAAAAGGGTACTTAATAAGATGTAAGAAAGTTTTTCTTTCTCCATGTATCTGCTCACCGACTTTGGAGTCTCAAAACTTACCAATTTCTTTTATTAATGTTCCATTACGAAATTGGTATTTGTTGTTTCTTCTACGTGAAATTTTCAAATACGAAACTCATGAACCTCGTTTGTTAAAACCAATCGCTCACTGAATGGCGTAAGAGTGGTGATTTATTTTATCCGGTTATTTATATTTCAAAAGGCCATTCCTCCACGCGTACAATGTTATTTGAATTTAAAAATAACTGTTACATAAAATAACCGATTCCATTAGAACCGGTGTACTGTTTTAAGTAGCTGCTAACTTAGCCTTCTAAATAAGAAGCCTTAGCAATGTTAACGTGGTCGAATCGCTGCCATCTTTGCTTGCATGCATAACTTAACTGAATACCATTACATACAGAATTTATGCTTAATAAAGGTTTTCGATTTTTCAAATCTAAAATAAAACAAAGTCACTTCTAATGCTTTCCTGTAAAAGAACTATTATTGTATCAATATATCGGAATGATTGAAAGATATAATCCCCTGAGAATTGACATTTTGAAATGTCAAAACAGAGTATAACAAATTGTTCCTACAATATTTAATCAATTACTTTCGTTAGAAATGCCTAGAAAGTTTTGTTATGAAATTTTATTAGCTGATGAACGTTATTTGCAAAAGCATGATTAATAAGTATTGATATTCCTTTTTCGTTTTCCAGTACTTTATTTCATAAATGTTTACGTTTTTTTTCGAATTTCTCAAAAACCACTTTAATGGTCTTAATCAAATTCGTCATGTTTAATGAAAATCAAGTCTTCTTGAATGTCAAGTAAGCTTTATCATTATTAAAATGTTCTGAGGGGGCTTAAATGGGGAAGGAGGCTTTTTTGTTTTCCTACAAAGTACCTTTGTTTTTGTTTATATGGAGAAATTAACTGTCTCTCTTTACGCCTAAAAATAAGAAATGGCTAAATATGAAATATGAAAAAAATCAAGTAAATATATACCGGATAAAAAAAGAAAAATATTCTATCAACTCATACACGTTGATCCAACGTATGCGCAGTACGCCTTTAATGACAGACCATTGTTTATAATTAAAGCCGTTCTGTTCATTTAATGGAAATCATTTGTTTCATGTTAACTAAATGAAATTTTCAACGGTTACATAGGGAATTATAAAATCAGACGGCTTGCATTGCTGAATTATCGCAAGTAAAAACTTTTATTTAATAATAAAACAGTTAAGTGTACTCTAGAGAGCAAATACAAAAAAAAAAAAAAATAAGTTAATGAATGTGGGAAAATGTGCGAATTTGAGAAATGGTATTCAACAAAACACGTCAATTTCTAATCTAAGTAAGTTGGGAAGTGAAAGTTGTGTATTGCGCCCATCGCACCAGATTTTTGTAATTTTTGTTTTGCATAAACAACTAATTAATTCCAACATCATAACGATTTAGATATTCATGATCACTTCACGGAACAAATTAGACATGACAATAAAAATAAAAACGATAGGGAAAACAGTAGCAATAAAATGGGTAAAGGGACATTTTGGTATCGAGGGTGACGAACGAGCCGATTACCTTGCTAAAGAAGCGGCTAAAAGAGAAATGATGCCCTCGTACGAGATCTAACACTTGAACTCATCAAAAGGTGGGACAGATTGTGGGTGATCTCGATTATATCACCAAGTTGACAAAGATACATACCACACATTACACTTCAAAATTTTAAACTTATATACAGTAATGATTACCAATTTATAAAACATTATAAAAACAGACATATGTGACGAAGACGGACTAATCCAAAATTTCCAACACATACGTACTTCATGACTGTAAATTATTTGACCAACAACTATTTGTACTTTTAAAAAATATAATCCTCGAAAATTGAAATCGACCCGAGACGTAAATTATTCAAATTTAAGACAGATTTGCTGAAATTTATTAGATGTATTGTTTTGAGTATAGTACTTAGACTCACTAACCAGCGACGATCAGCATAGGTAATTTCTTGCTGGCTTTATTTCAATTTATTATATTTTTTTTATTCAGTTTTTTGTATATTTTTTATTAACAAGCTCTCATTTTTTAAACAAAATTAGCGAAAAATATCGGCAAACTGTTTTGGAAGGTAGTGATTTAGGCTATATTGAAAATATTTTTGCAGGAATATATTTTAAGGATAAGACCGCTGTTTTTACAAAGACACATCTGATTTTCAAGATTTTTTATTTTTTTTTATTTTTGGCAAGCAGATCTTTCAGCTTTACATCAATCAATAAACCATCGATTTGTTTACAGTGATGTAAAACTGTTAGTTACTGGTAGTTTTTTAACCATCGATAGTACTATTGAAAAAATTGTTTTCAAAAGATAAAGTGATAGCCTCTGCCTCTAAGCACCCTTTGCTATATAATTCATGGAAATAATAAATAAACAGAATGTAACAGTATAATTTTACTTATGTTTATAACAAAAAATGTTTAACTAAGTAGTCTATAATTTTTTTTTTTTTTACGCAAAAATATGAGACTGAAAAATTTAATGGTTTGCTCATGCCTTCCAACTTGGTGGAATAATATACAAACAAAACAACCGGTTGCCTGCCGGTCCCTTGACTTGAAAATCACGTGGGCAATGGCATAAAAACAAAATTTTATAACTCAAAAACACAGTTTTTGTAACAAATTATTTTCGACCTCTATATCAATTACCTGAGAACATTTTTTTCAAACAACGTCCTTTTTTCTTCGAAAGCATCGACACATTCCAGGATATATAGACTACTTCGACAACTGGTAATCCTCGTTGCAAGTTTACTTGAAGAGGATTGGTAAAGCTTTCAGTTAAACACAATTTTTTCACTTTTTGATAAAGCTTCTATTTTTTGCAATTACGACTAAGCTTGAAACTGATAAAAATTATTTATAATCGATCCCAGGTATAATCGATCCCAGGTATAATCGATCCCATCCTCTATTTAAAGAAATGTTCATCTTATTGCTTAAGAAAAAAATAAAAAAAAAGCGAAGACTGTCGATAGTTTTAGGTAATTCGAAAATAACTTCTACGTTTTCTGGGGATCTGCTTTTTTTTTTTAATTGACTTTTTCACCTCATATAGAGTAAGGAAATCTTTAATTGATATCTCCATCATCTAATATGATCTAGTATCAAGAAAGTTATGGCATTAGAACGACAAAAAAAAGACCATGTATAAATAATAATATATGGAAGATATATAAATATCTTGGAATGTAATTTGTTAGAAATAAACCTGAAATGAAGGGGAATTTAGGACTTTGCTGAAATGAGAAACAAGATGGAGCTCAGTATAGGGGAGAGAACTAATTGCGCCGCTTCGCTTGCTTTATCTCCCGCCAGCCCAAATAGGGCCTCTTTCAGCTCTCCTCTCTTCTGCTACGGATCGAGTCTTCAATTAAATCATCTCTTCTATCTCAATCTATTTTACACTCTGCTACAAGATAAATATAATTATTCTTTCACAGCGTTAGAGTTCTTGTTCAATTAATAACGAAAACTTATCATTAGGGGACGGATTTTTATGAAGCCAAATATGTAACAAAAAACGTTAAATGTGTGTGAGAACGAATATCATCAAATTGATTATAATATTTGTATTGTATATATATTAAGTACTTGCTGTACATCCCGGTTTCACCCGGGGAATTTCGAATCGTCTCCAATGTAAAGCGAGACCATAACGATTTTTATAACTATAAAGAAAATACCCAGAGATCGGATGAAGTTATGCAATTTTAATATGGACAGGTGTTCGTACCTGGTATGAAAGAACCACTGAACGAAATTTGGAGAATTTAGGATAAACGGTATGGATTTCTATAAAGAACAAACAAACAAACGAACTTTCATCTTTATTTGTATAGATATTTTTGAATATGTATTAATGTATGTGTGTATATAAATGAAAATATAAAATTTAAAAAAAATTAAAATTATAACTTATAAAATCATATTTTAAACTTTGTGAAGAAACGCATTGTCGATCAGAAAGAGCTTTGTATTGGCTGAAAATTCTTTCTACAGCATCAAAAGATGTAGTGGGAAATTTAAAAGATGCTATGTCTATCAAATGAGTTAAATCCACATCAAATTGTCCATTTATCTTTATTTTAACTTTAAAGTTTAAAATAAACGGGGTAGTTGTGGTTTAAGAACAACAGTTTTTAAACTACTATGTCAGCAATGTATATCGACCCTGTTTTAAATTTTGCTAAAGTTTATCAAGAGTTGCTTATAAATATCTTTTAAACAGTTTTTCCTCTAGCTTTTAATTGAAACTTTTAAAGACTATATTGTTAATTTTATAAATAGTTTTATATGCTCTAATTAATGCTTGACAAAGATCTGTATTAAGTACTTAACTCTTCTTTTAGAATCAGAGCAATCAGCTGTTATTAATTTATAAAGCCCTTAATAATTTTCAAGGAGAATAAAAGATAATTCTCATCTAATGTATGGTTTTATATATTTTTTCATTTTAATTGTCTGCTGTCCATAAGCTAATACTTAATGGGTCATATTTTACTAAAGAATATTAGAAATAATTAAATAAATAGTTAATAAGTATCCATAAATTCTTAACTATATATTTAATTAGATTTAAAAATCAGAGGAGGGGTACGGAAAACATAGATTAAAGAGAAAAACATACCTGCATTTATTACAAAAATAACAAGACGTTTACTAAAATTCTTAAACATAGATACTACTGTCCTGGTAAATTTCTAAGATTTAGATGCTCAAATTTAATTCAATAATTTTTTTTCGAAATTTGGTGGGGTGATAATATCCCGTATGTACCAATTATGACTGAAAACAAAGTACAGTCTTTGTTAGTAAATTCCGATTCAGTGTTTCAGTTGAGTAATGATAGCTTCTCGTGGTGGATATGTTGACTTGTTATGTCATATTGTTTGCCATTCATTAATTTAATCGGATTCTTCTTGCGTCATTCGATCTAAAAATTCCTTCAGAGGTCAGTTTGTTTTCATTGATAAGAAGAAATTCAATTGTGGATTAGTTTTCTTTGAAAATTTATACTATAATAAATGTAATTTATCATTAAAATATAATAAATTTAATCCCAAAATTTAGTTTAATTCTTATTTCGGTTTAAATAATTTTTATTAGACGAAAATAATAATGAACATTGTGAGACAAAAAATAATACTTAAATAATTAACCAGATTACAAAGAGCATCAACTTGTAACGATAATCTTGAAGATTCACTGAAAGCGTAGATTCTCGAACATGTTCCAGAACAGTTTATAACTTTTTCAACAAAAAGTCTAGAAATCATTTAAATCAGACGTTTTACATTTATTATTTCTTAGTTTAACCCTGAAGACAATTAATTCTGCCCTAAAATGCCTGAACGTGTGTCCCAGCACATTATTAAGACAATTTAATAAGAACAATGAACTAACAGATGTTAAGGGTTTGTAAAAAAACATGGATGGGACCACAATATTAGGTTTTAGGAATTTTAATATTGTTAATACTTTCTTGTTTTAACTCCACGCAGAAAATATTCTATACATTTTGGCAGTTCAGTGTCATAGTTTAAGAAATTTTTATACGTCTACATATCATTGAGTTACTTGGCCGATATTTTATTTTTGCCAATGATTCGTTTTATTTTATGGTATCATCAGGGCTAAATGAGAAAAAACAGAAAACAATCAATCAGAGAAATTATATAAACAAATATCAATTATATGTTAATCATCAAACAAAATTAAATATATTTAATAAAAATAAAAAAAAAATTAGAGAATTTTAAACTATGTACGATTAGAGTTATTGAATGAATATCATGAAAAAAGTAATAAATAAAAATGAAATAATACTCAAAATAGTTTATCTGAGGTAATTAGGAGTAATATTGAACTGTAGGTAACAATATTACATTACAGGTTACGATGGTCAGCAGCAATAAAGGCTATGTTAAGATAAAATAAGGTATACGAAATAAATATAGTATTGTACATATCTACATCCGGTCAACTATCTTCCATCACCATTAATGAAAATCTTGTGCGGTGCGCTCATAACACGACTTTTACTTACCACCCTTACTTTCTGTCATTATTACAAATTATTTGGCACTGATATTACAAAATTATGGCATTATTTTTTGAAAATCGCGTACTCCGCGTACGCGCGGAAAGGGACGGTTTATGTTTCTTTATTTAAATCAATAGTTAAGAAAATAGTTCTTAAAGTCAATTGTATTTATTAAAGATTAAAGAGGCCTTTTTTTTTCTGATCCTTAAATATTTTCAGGAGCATTTCGCATTATTTCCCAATAATGCTCCCGGTGTCTCTATAAGTATTTTCCAATCCCCCTTTTTTTTCTGAATTGAAATTTAAAAAGTTGTTTTTATTCATTAAGTTTTGATTTACTTTTAAGACAGTTTTGGAATGAGTACCATAAGGACAAACTAATAGTTTTCTTTAAATAATCTAAGAATATAAATATAAGAAATAAGAAATTATTTAATGCCTTACTATTAAAATCGACTGTAATGATGATTAGCCGGCTGAGTAGATTAGGAGCTGAGCTGCAGATAGCTCAAGCCTTCCTCCTATCATCGAATATATCAGAGATCTCTTGAGTTAGTGCTACGATAAACAGTTGATAGTCTCTGAGTCACCCAGCTTCAGGATTATCTAACCGCGGATTAGAGAGTCAGTCCGATTAATAATACCTATGCTAACGATTAAGTTAACGAAGCAGATTAAAAATATTAAATTTAACCTTAAATATTTTCTCAATATTTGAATTTAATGCTGGACGCTTGGTATAATATTTGTTCTTGCATTGATTATTTTCTTTCTTAGTTTTATAAAACTCACAAAACGTAGAAAGGTTTTGGACCTTCTTTTTTTTTTCATTAGTTAATCATTTAATATCTATAATAGGCATACTATAATACCTAAAAAAAATATATTGTAACATCTAGATAGAAATTCCATACAACTATATGCATATAACAATACAATATACAAATAAATACAATAAGTCCTCTAAAAACATATGGTTGGCAACCAGCTTAGATATTCGAAATATCTGGTGTTTGATTCTAATAAATCTTATGACATTTGTATTAAAAACATTTATGGCATCCTATTCTTTGTATTCATTAAAATTTTCTGCTTAGGCTTCATTAGTGTTTGGAGCAGGCTATTGGTGAAAATATTGTAATCTTAATAGTGTTCTGTCTGATTATTGAATATTACTTTATAATTCATAAAAAATATATAAATAGATAAAAATATCATAAAATATATTCTTGTAGTCCTGCACATAACGGGCCTACCACAACATCACACCACCACAACCACTCGAAGAAGCCCGCACGACTCCCAGTGGTCTGCGAGTTCGGTGACCTGCGCAAACCGTTCCAATATCGTACTCTGATCACGTTAACTAGTATCCAAAGGGTTCCTGGTAGCTGTTAGTTATTCAGTCGCTGTTATCTGTGCCACCACATAGCAATGTATCGTTCGTCTTATGTCATGGGGTGACTGTTTAAGAAAAAAAAATTAAATTAAGATAAGGATTTTGACTTTTCTATAAGTATTCATTTTATTTTTAACTGCTAGAAGACACTCAAGTATTTGCTAACTTGAATTAAAATGTATTTCGTCGAATATTAGTTAATTCATCCATAACTAGCCATGATTTAAGTATAAGGGGGATTCCCGGTGGTGAACTTTTTTTGGTCTTATACAAACAAATAGTCCAACATCTTAGGAGCCGATAGAGTGTTATCGTTTTCTTAGTCAAAATTATTTTTGGAAGTGAGGAGATTGGAATCACCCTCGACATTTTAGCAAAGAGCACGGTGCAGGAGTGCCGCAGGGTGTGCCTTTAAGACCATCATGCCTCAACATTTACTGGCCAGTTTATTCCGCAACACAATCCGGGTTACATTCACTAGTGGCGAAACAAGTTTCATTTTGTAAATAGCTAGTTTTTTTTTATTTTCAATAAAATATTATTAAGTATATCAGTGCGATTTCCTACTTTAATTTTAATTGTGCTTTTAAACAAAAATATTAAAGTGATGAGGCCGCTGTTTGTTGAAAGACACATCTGTTTTTCATGATTTTTTTTTAATTTATATTGGGAATAGACTTTCTACCTTTTCGATTACATAATCTAGATAGTTTTTGAGTTATGATCAAATAAATTATTCATTTATTCGTATCTTTTCGCCTAGTGTGCTCTGCGGTACCTGATTATTTTTCCCACCTTATATTATAATTTAATAATTTATAAAATGATAACTCAATCATCGTTTGAAGGGGTCGGGGCAAAATAGTGCCAAGCAACATTTTTAACAAAAATGAACTGTAGCTGCAGTCTGCTATATATTATGTAAAACTATATGTCTATGAAGGAAATGCCTCCTAGATATTTCTATAGAGGCTCTATATAGTCATATTTACGTGGCATTACCATCTTGGACATATAGTTCTACGTAATATACAGCAGATCGCAGCTAAAGATTATTTTTGTTAAAAATGTTGCTTGGCACTATTTTGCCCTGACCCCTTCGTTTATAATCTGATGTCAAAAATGAAAAATTAGTGTTCACTCTTCTACTTATCTTTTTGACTTCATTTGAGAATGTTGGTCCCTTTTCATTTTGGGCCGATTCTTCAAATATCTCAAAGTTATTATAATTATTTATGTTTGTATTTCATAAATGTACAAATCTTGTGCACACTACATTGCGCTTTATTTTTTTCTTCTTGTAATTTATCTAGGACTTAATTATTTTTATTTATACACTATTGTACGTTGTTGACCAATGTTCCTGGAATCATGCACGGATTTATACGAGTCATTTAATATTTTTTCTTTTTCTGAAAAGATGTTAGTATATAAGAGATGCTAATTGAATTTTAAGAATTTCCAATGATTTGAAAAAAAGCTATTGGATGTGTATTTTTATCCTGAAATAAATTTGCATATAATAGTGTGGTTTTTTTTTAAAAGGATAATGTGTGAAAATATTTACTTAACGTAATCGTGTGCTGTTAGCGATGGCGTAAGTTACCTTGCGTAAGCCAATGGTTAATATTATATAGAAGATCCTCTGATAGACCATGGAGGAACCGCAGAGTAGATCCTGTGGCAGGATATAGGCTAGTTGGTGAAAGCGAAGGATTAACGGGTCATCAACTTCTTCAAAGGACTATTCGGATGTCCTTTAGGATAAGAAACTACTAAATTGACTTCTAGTTGGGGAAAGTTCTAATCCAACCACGTTTAGTAATAATGCGATAATAATAAGATGTATTTTATATTTTTCTCCTGCTAAAACTTCTTTTAGATCCTTGGTAACTTTTACTGATCCAGTTTAACTCAGTCTATGTAAACTGGGCGTCTAACCTCTTAAAAGGTAAAACATTCTTCTCTGCGTGATTCTTGATTATTGAATTATTATTTTTTGGCTTTAAAACTTGCCACCTAAGTCCTATTTTGCCAAACAACTATAGATAATTAGTTAGTGAAGCGGACCAATTAAAAATATAATAAAAGTAATATTAATAACTAAAACGTGGTGACTTTAAGATTATAAAGTGATATTAGTCACATCTGTTTACACCCTCATCTTAATTTCGTCCATGAATTATTATTGTTGTATTTTTATTTTTAATAGAGTTGTTCATATAGCGTGAGCGAAATGCAGGAATTATAAGAGAATTTTCATCAGCGGGAAATTGTTTTTTTTTGTTGTTCTATTGTATCTGAGGGTTACTTTATAAAAAAAAAAAAAAAAAAAAAAAAAAAACACCAATTGTTTTTACAATACACGGTTTTTTAAAACATAATAACAATTATGATTACTCTTTGATTTCCTTTATTCCTAAAACCGAACAAATATTTCTAAAGAATTTGAAGATTGCCAGTGAATGCCCAAAAAACCCTTAGGAGTAGAGGAGATATTTAAATAAAATAAATTGATTTGCTCCAAATTATTTATTTATTTATCTCCTGTTAGTTCTCGTGAACTAAAATTTAAAAAACTGTAATTAATACGGCTTTTTTTTCGTGACTAGTTACCTCTCGCATAGGTAATTAGTCCAAAAATCTTTATTAGGTAAGACTATAGATTAGGGCGGGGGGGAGGTATTTCCCCCGACCCCACCAGGGACCACCACCGTCGCCGACTCGTTTCCCTCGGGCTGAAGTTGGCTCTCGCACACGTAAATTTTCATTAACTAATTACTATAGGTTTTTTTTCTTAGCTAATTACCTCTCGCAAAGGTAAATATTCAAAAAGTCCTTATTATGTGGTGAAGCGGCGGGGGAGGGCGGGATTAGATTTGCCTAGAAAATCTAATGGGGATTGGAAGTCGATAAACGATGGGACCCAAACAGTAAAAGTCTAAAACGTACCATATAAAGAATTTTACTAAATCGCTTTATTGCGTAATATCTTATCCCTCAATATTTTAAACAGAGGTTAAAAGACAGCTGTTCTTATTTAAATAAGAAATCTGTCACCGTCAACAAGATCGTCTAAAATAAAGCTCTTTATTTTAGACAGTTAAGTCTTTATAGTGGCCGTGATTTGCGAGTTTTTCTGTTACTTTTCAAAAATGGAAAATGTGTAGAAATTAGACGATTGATTATTTAATTTAAGAAATGAGGGAAAATCTTTGAGTGAAATCGCAGAAATAATTAAGAAACGTCACTCTACAGTTAAAAGAATATTTAAGCATTACCAAGAAACCAGTTATCTTCAAAGGAAAACCTAGATCTGGGAGGCCCAAATATATTTTGAGAAATCACAGGCCTGCAATTTTGCGATCTGTGAATGATAATCCTACAATGATCAAGGGCCAATTTAAAAAAATAATTATTACCATAGATATACATATATATACACATATATACAGTACTGTATTTAGTTGAAACTTGCCTGCTTCGGAGCTGATATCAATGAGAGTCACATCTGACTGGTCGGCCTTGAACCCAGATAACAGTGCGTGCGTCTGTCTCCAGTGAAAGCGGAATCTCCCCTTTTAAATTTCCTTCAACAAATAATTCAAGAAGTATTTAATACAAATAGTCTGTATATAAACTTATATTATAAACTCTTTTTATTGAAAAAGAATATATAATAAAATTTGGCGCACTAAACAGCATTCATACTCCTCTAAGATTTTCGACACGTATCAGAACTATGGAGAAATACTATATTCAACAAAATATAAAGTAATGCTGCCTTACTGTATATGGTTGCTACTAACATACTGATCCATCTATATAAACACTGAATATATATCAATAATTTTTTTTCCTTCTTAGATTTTCCTTAATGGGTGCTGCAATCTAATAATATCAATAAAGAGTGTTATTCTTAAAAAAAAAAAAATCCTCATTTACTAGCTACATTTTCGTCGAATCCGTATTTTTTGTAAAGATTTAAAACACTCAGTTGAATCGAATGTTTTGTATGAAAACCTCGAATATTCTAACTTATTTTTTTTGGATTAAAATAATTATATTACTAGAGTGAAATACTTTATTGAACAAAATAAAAGGCAATAATGCTCCACTGTAGATGGTTGCACACAGCATACTCATACCTCTATATAGGCATTGATTATATATCCACACTTGTTTTTTTTTTGTTTTTTCCTACTCAGTTTTTCTTTAATGTGTACTGCAACCTCGATGACAGAGTTTTAGTTCATTATTGATAAATAAGGCGGTGTATAATACTCCCTACAGAGTCTAGGATTATACTTTCCTAAATATTTTGTATCCTTTCCTTTCCAGCACTTTTACTCAAATCATATGATTATAATTTTACGTTTTCGTCGATTCTGTATTTTTTTTAAACATTAAAAACAAAAAGTTGATACGAACGTTTTGTATAAAAATCACTGTTATTCTAAATATTTTTTTGGGATTAAAATAATTTTATTATTAGAGAGAAATACTTTATTCAAAAAAATATAAACTATTGCAGCCCTACTGTATGTGGTTGCTAGTCACACAGCTTACTGATCCATCTATATAGACATTGATTATATATCCACATTTTGTTTCCCTTAATTTTTCCTTAATGTGGGCTGCTACCTTCATTGACACCGTTTTAGTTCATTTTTAATAGTTTTGATCCTGTATTAATCCCTAGAGAGTCTAGGATTATTTTTTCCGAAATATTTTTTAGCTTTTCCCTTTATTCTAAAAATTCACTAGTCGATGGAGTGATGGTCCCTCCACTCCCGAACCAAATCTCCTTTACTTTAAAACTTCGATATCCGTGGGTTTCTCTGTATTTGTCATGAAACTGTATTATTCTCTTATGATAAATCGTTTCTTTTTCTTTTTGAATTTTGAGGTCTTGATCCAGATACTTTGTTTCAAATATAATTGTGGGATTTATTATTAGCGCATCATTTCTTATCTTACTAAAAGCCAATATTTCTACATACCTTGCTGAGTATTCCGAGTCCAGGAAGTAAACTTTAAGGAAACATTTGTACTGTTTTATTTTCAGTAGTATACTGTTTTATTATTATCATAGAATAATAAAAATAGTAAAGTTAGGAAAACACAATGCATCTTCACGCCTTCATACCTACATACAATATTAGAGTTGTATGGTGTTATCTCGGCATCTTATTTATAATCTAACATTCATAAATTCTAGCTTATTGTTTATATTTATGGATACTAATAACTTTAAAAAATTGAACCACAAGATGTTGTACATATATAACTATAAAAATTTTCGGAGCCGTTTCATGTTTCCACGATTTAAACTGATAATGGTGCGATGGGAATTCGCTGAAGTCTTCGGTAGCGATCCAAAAGAAGGATGGTTACGCTCATGAACACGTTGCCCATTCTCCTTACCTTTTATTTTTATTACCTCAAATAAAAATTATATAACAAAGCAAGTTGACGTGATATGAGGATAGATGGGTTGCAATCCGCTATTCCAAGTGGCAAATACCATATTTATTTTTTATTTTTAGCTAGAATAATCCCCATCGTAGTACTTGTACCAGTATAACGTTAAATTTCGGAATCACCTGCGGTGTAGTGGCTAGCATAACAGCTTACATCTCTAAAGGTCGGCGGCTCGCGTCCCGGTGGCCCTAGGATTTTTTGTTGGGAGTAAAAAAACCTTGGAACGTCCCTCTGATAGGACGTCAAAGGAGTGTACGATGTCAGGTACTCGATTAACGTCCCTATCGTAATTATACCTTGATAAGCAAACTTTCGGACTCCCACTGTGGCATCGTCCAATTTGCCTTAAAAGTGACATAATTAAATAAACAAACCTAAACTACACTTATATGTAAATGGTAGTTTGGGCTCCTACTTTATTTATACATAGATACATGCATGCGCAGTAGAATCCGTTGTTTGTACTGCTTATATTTCATTCAAGGTACCATGATGCTTAATATATTCTTACTACGTAATCCTACGCCAGGGACGGTACGGGAATGGCGAGTACGTTGAGGCCAGTTTTTATTTGTCCTCTTCTCGGGGATGGGACAAAAAAACGTTATCGCCGCATCTTTTTAAAACCGGTTTAGGGGGAGTGTTGTTACATTTAGATTTTTTTTTTTTTTTTTTTTGTGACTGATGAAAATGAATGAATGGCTGCCACGGTAAAAAAAAAAAAAAGAAAAGGAACATAACAGGTCCCCATTTTGTTCTCACGTAATTTAATGAATCTAGATATAACTTTTTTGTCTACCATTAAATATCTTATCCGTTGAGGTAACATAATTTTATTATCTCATTTAAATTAATATATTTTGAATTAATTAATGTTAATAACAATAATTTGAACTAATGTTAGGGAATTGTTTCATACTTTAAAATATTATTTTTTTGTTTTCTCCATCCATTTCATCCATTATATGACATAACATGATTATGTTTTAAACAAATATGATAGAACAGAAGGGTGTAGTGGTTAGCATAGAAACTTTACTATACTTATAAAGGTCGCGGGTTCGCGTCCCGAGGTGGTCCTAGAATTTTTTAAGTCCCGAGCCTGTACGATGTCAGTTACTCGTTAAAGATCCCTATCCTAATTAAACCTGGATAGGCAAAATTTAGGACTCACACTGTAGCATCGTCCGATTAGCTTTAGTGGCATAAAGAGACGTTAAACCAAACAAACAGAATGGGATCACAGCAGATATTGCTAACTCACAAAAAAAATTTATTTTTTTAAGATTACAGACTTAATCTAAATTCCAAGCCACTATAACTCAAGCTCTACACACTCCCACAAACCCTTACAATCCGCCAAGAAGACTGTTGAGGCGTCGGCAACGAGATTTTCTGCATTAAACTGTTATATTATAAATATTTATATATTATAAATATATATATATAATATATATAATATATATATTATATAATATATTTATATATTATATAATATATAAATATTTATATATGGTATTATAAATTTTCCTTTTGCATTCATAATTTCACTTGTTTTTCCTGTGTTTTCTCATAATTCCGTTTGTTAATCCCATTAATATCCCATAACCATCCCGCCACTGTAATAATAAAATCGGAGTCTAAGACTCTGTAGTCACATATCAGTATCGTAGTTTCCTTAAAGCACACATTTTCTCAATAATGTTATAATTATAAAAATAAAAATAGTATTTAATCTTAACGGTATGTTTTAGTTTTAAAATTGTCTCTTCCTTTCCAAAGTTTATTACTCATACAGTGAAAATAAATGGACTATATACAGTACATACATAGGGGAGAGCGGGTTTGGTTGGCAACAGTTTTCACTTTTTTGATTGTAGAGTCGTTCCTGTTAATATAATCCCAAAAGGGCTGATACCACTGTAAACTCCAAGTATTAGAGTACTTCAAGTATTTTTTTTACAACATAATATTTAATACTAAGATAATAGAAAATTGAAGAATTCGTCAATCCAGAGTATGCCAATTAACCCCCTATGTGGGGCAGGATGGCCTAGAAGGTGGGGTTGTTTAGCCATCTCATTCAAGTACTGCCTGACACATATTATTGTTATTAAAAGCTGCACTATAATGGTATAATAATTTTGAATCGCTTTTTAACAGCTTTTAAGGGAAATAGAATGACAATGTCGTCACTATTTGCATAAGAAAAATTGCTCTCATCTTCCTCACTGGAACTAAAGATAAATGGTAGTTTCACCTTTGATTATGTTTACCTTGCTTTTGTGAATTGCTACTGCGCCAAAAAAAAAGTTGAAGAGAGCCAACTAACCCCACAGGAGAGATCATATGGAAGATGACTGCCAGGACAGGGGAGGACAATCAAACAAGAAACTGGTTAGTCGAAAGGTTAGGTTTTTCAAAGGAGTTTGGGGCTATCTGAACAGAATCGGAGTCAAATGTTTTTTCATGCCTTTAAACCAACTTTACTGAAAATATAAAAATTTACTTACATGTTGTAAAATCAATCAATGAAGCACACTCTTATCTACACTGTTAGCATCGGATCGAAAACTCAGGACAAGCGGTCGAGCGGGTCACATGGTACAATGGCGGGGCCTTCACAACAGGTGTGACGGAAACTATAAGCCAATGGCCAACCTACCCCCTATTCCAACCAACCCCGCTCTCCCCTACAGTTAATTTCACATTTCTTCCAATTTTCTACTATAGGATAGTAATAGATATAGTTAGATTGAGGAAATGTCTGTTTTCCGAACTAGGTTATAAAGTGAATTCAAACTGGAAAAAAAAAAAGAAATGGATTTTTTTAGATTTATATAGAAAGAATGAAACATTTCATTTCCTCTACTTGGAAAGGATCTTATTTTCCATTTTTATTTTCCCCATTAGTGTAGGGCTGTTCGAATGAATGAATTAACTTGTCTAACCACACATACGTCCTTATTAGAATCTAAATTCTGTCGTGGAAATAGGTTTACTGGAATATATGTCATAGGAAAAAAAAAATCTTTTCTATTATGACCTATATTTCTTCTTTCGTTTAGTATGATGGGCGATTTGAATGTTTATCGTGGCAGACCCAAACGATAAATCTTAACCTTCCGACCCTGATTAGAAGAACAGTTTGTCTCATACTTCTAATATAACCTCCCTCAATACGAATGAACAGTTAGGGGTCGGGGGTAAAAAAAATCTAATGGAAATATGAATAGGTATTTAATAAAAAAACTGTAAAATGTAGACAAACAGGAATGTGGGTTATAAAAAGCCATATTACTAAATTTTCCGTATTCTGATTTCTTCAGTTTCCTTCAAAGAAACTAATTCCTTAATGGCTTCGACATTGAAAAATTCTCCTTTTGAATATTGCCTGTGGGAATCAGGTCATTGGGATTCCCCTATGGTTAATTTGTATACTTCTTTGCTAAAAAACCATCTTTTTTCACGCCATTGTTCGAAAAGACTTTTTTGAACGTGTCATAATAAAATTATAATAATTCTCAATTAGAATATTGCATAACATTTGACCATATAATTAATAAAAATGGAAATAAAAAAATAACGAAACCACTATATGCTAAAGATGATAGTCAACAAAAATTACAATTACAGCACCCCAAATAAATAGTCAAAAGAAAAAAAAAAAAATATATATATATATATATATACATTATCTAATATTAACCTGTGGTTTAGTGGCTTGCATAGCAGCTTACAATAATGAAGGTATCGGGTTCGCATTTTATAAAGAGAGTAAAAAGTCTTGGCTATGGAGTCCTTCGGATAGGACGTAAAATGGAGGTCCTGAGTCAGTACGATGTCAGGTACTCGTTAAACATTTTTATCCTAATTGGATAGTCACAATTTAAGACTCCAACTGTAGCATCGTCCGATTAGCCTTAGGAGCATAAAGAGACGTTAAACAAACCACAAAAAAAACAAAAAAAAAAACAGAAAAAAATTTATTTATTAAAGAATGTTTCTACAACAAATATGATGCTATACATGAACGAATTGAAAAATCCCCCATTCATCATGGTTTTGTTAACCACTTACAGTTGTACCAAATCAGTTAAATATTTGTTTTTATTCTTTATATTTATTAAATAAAATATATAATTAATCAATATATATAAATAGCTGTATGTCCCGGTTTCACCCGGGGAATTTCGTTTTTCCAATGAAACGGTCGATTTCGTAAAAAAACATTGCAAAGAGAGATCATTACGATTTTTATTAGGATAAAGAAGATCGGCTGAAGTTATGCAATTTTAATATGGACAGGTGTTCGCACCTGGCATGAAAGAACCACTGAGCGAAATTTGGAGAATTTAGGATAAACCGTACTGAATTCTATAAAGAACAAACAAACAGGAAAATTGCCCTGCAGTTTCAGCTTCTCGCAAATCGGCTTGCCTAAGCCAAGGCGGGCCTCGTATTCCTGGGCAGAATCAGTTCTGCCTGTCTAAGCCTCTGTTGTTCAATCCTATTTTGATGTTCGTCGAGAGTTTCAGCTGCTCGTATTTGACGTTGTTTTTTAGCTTTTGAGCTCACTACTCCTATTGAAGCTCGCTTCTTAGGAGGCATTTTTAAAAAATAAATTCACCATACATGTAAATAAACGTATTGTAATGTTAAAAAAAAAAACATATGGTTTAAAAATCCCAGAAATCGACGCCTGCCAAGAGACGGTCTTTCCGGGCCTTGTTGGCCTCTTCAAAAACTATAAAATGATTTTTTAGGCCGTTTTTTCGACTCAAACGGTCGATTTCGTAAAAAAAAACATTGTAAAGCGAGATCATGACGAATTTTATAACAATAATGAATATACCCAGAGATTGGCTGAAGTTATGCAATTTTAATATGGACAGGTGTTTGCACCTGGTATCAAAGAACCACAGAGCAAAATTTGCAGAATTTAGGACAAATGGTATGGATTTCTATAAAGAACAAATAAACCAACAAACAAACAGAATTTCAACTTTATTTATATAGATTTACATTAAGATATTATTCTCTCTTATATATTACTTTATGCTATTTTTCATCTGCAAAAATGTTATCTGCAGATTTTGAAATATCATGTTTGAGTAACTATATGACCGCATATGTTGACCTTAAATGAGTCTGACGCAGTAATTGCGCCTTAAGGTATGTAGCATATACAAGTCGTCGAGGCTCATATCTCTACGCTTTTAAAGATCCGGGAACACATAATACGTATTTTAAAAAATATTCCTCTGCTCTTGAAAAAAAAAAAATGTTTTAGGCTTAATGATGAGCAGTTCATGTCTTACATCATTCTTCAGGTTATTTTTATCTGGAAACAACTGTGAAGTTTTTTTCAAACGGAGGGGGAGCTTTAATAAATTAATTTAATATTCAAATGTCCTATCATTTTTACGCTTTTTTTTCTTTTTTTTTTTGGGGACTTTTTCAGTCCAACAAACTCGTCATTTTAAATGAGAATCAAGTAGTCTTCAATATCAGGTAAGTTTGATCATCATTGAAATTTTCTGAGGAGGTTTAAATGGGAAAGGGGACTTTTCTTGTTTTCCGATAAAGCATCTTTGTTTTTATCTGGAGAAATTAATTGTCCCTCGTTATGCGTAAAAACAAGATATGGCTAAATATGATAAAAAGTCTGTTAAACATGTATAGCATGAAAAAAAAGAAAAATATTCCGACAACACATAAAACACGTTGAGCCCACTCTTGCTTTCGCCTTTGACAGACCATTGTTTTAAAGTAAAGGCGTTCTGTTCATGGGAAGTGTTCTCAACGTGTTTTGAAAAATATATCTTTAATGGAAATTATTTGTTTTTATTGTAACTAAATGAAATTTTCAAGAACTAAATAGATTATTATAAAATCAGACGCGATGGAGTATTATGCTTGCATTGCCGAATTATCATAAGTCAAAACCTATATTTAACAATAAGAAATTTTAGTGTTCTTTAGAGAGCAAATGCGAATAAAAATTATGAAAGATATGTGGAACAATATGTGAATTTTATAGATAGATAGCTTTATTAAACATAAATATATATAATAAATATACAATTTCTTTCTTGAAAATATAAACCAAAAGCTTTTATTGGGGTGGTAAGAGGAATGGCGTTGACATATATGAGCCGTTTATTATGAAAGTGGCCTAACTTCATTTTTCTATTTTTTCCAGATGCACAGATGCTACATGCACAACTTTATGTTATTTATCAGCAAAGCATTTCAGGTTGCTTATAATTCGAGCAAATTCTTAACACATAAGTTTTCAGAATTATTTCAATAATCGAAACGTGTAGTTTGAAAGTGACCTAACTCCATTTATACTTAAATCAAGATATTTACTATTGATAATGTCGGAAAGTAGTGATGAAGATAATTTTAATTAATTAGTATTTACAATTGAACCTAAGTTTTTGGACAACTCTGTTAGTTGAATAACCAGTGCGTTCAATTAATATAAAACTTTATATTTATAAGTTTATTAAATAATATATTTATTAAATAATATTAAATATTAAATTTTAGAAATTAGTTCACCCGTAGGGAAGAACATAACAAGACTATTTAGAAGAAATAGTAAGTAATGGTTTAAAAAAAAATCGCAAAAGAAACAGAATTATAGAACAATATTCGTCTTCAGAGGATGAAGATATGAATAACAATGGAGAAAAGATTGATGAATCACACATCCAAAAAGTGAACGGATTCAGCAAAAAGATACTGTACTCAAACCGGAAATGTTGTACCTGAAACTGTTTTCGAAAACAAAGATTGCCGTTGTCGGAATGCTTGCACAAAAAATTACGATGAAGAAGAAAGAAAGAATATTTTTGAGAAGTTTTGGGATTAGGGAGATTTTAGCAAACAAAATGTAATGCTTTACGAAGCTGTCGAGCGAAAAATTATGGAACGACGTCCAACAAACGGTAAAGGTTCGCCAAGAAATTAGAGTTATAGGTATTTATTAAATTCTAAAAAGGGAAAAGTTCTCATCTGTAAAAAATTCTTTATGGATACTTTTAAAATAAGTGAAGGGCGCTTAAAACGCGTATTGAACTTTGTAAATGTAGACAATGGGATGCTGGTTGGATCATAAAGAATATTATCTGAGCAAGGGAGAAAGCACCTTTATATTTTAAAAGTGTTTTAAAGATATGTAAAATTAATTCAGTATTGTTTTTTTCAATTTGAAGCATTTTAAACTACGTTGAAAGGACTTAGGCACCTTCAATTTATAATTAATCTGGCTGTTAATTTTGAAAGGGCCTAACTCCATTCTTGATAAGAAAATGCATATTATTCACTTAATAATTGCCACTATTTTAATAGTGGGATATAGGAACAATAAATTTAACACCCTCAGATACACTTAAGCAGTATGACTCTTTAGTATCCTATACGTATATTTTTAAATTCATTGAAACACAAACCCTCAAATATCTCGATTTGAAGATAAATGGACTTAGGCCACTTTAAAAATAAACGGCTCATACATCAAAACACGTCAACTTCTAATCTAACTAAGTTGGTAAGTGAAAGTTGTGTGATGTGCTCATCGCACCATTATTTTTTATTATGAGCAACGAAATACTTATTTGTTTAAGGAAACAACATTTTCGTTGTTTAAAAGTAAAAAAGAAATGAATGAGATAATTTGTTCTCCTTGTAAAATTTATGAATTGGGCTTAACTCCCTTTTCCATATTAGGTGACGATATAACCATTCGCAAGTGAATTGCTGAATGTCAACACATATAATTTGTTACGCATATGTTATCAACATATTGTGAACACATACCGATTCCCTTCCTAATGTTATTCCATCCAGGTTTCCCTTGTTGATCTCCTTCGTCCAGGGAAAGGAGTCACGTAGGCTAATCGATTCCCGATTTGGGAGAGGAATGGAAATCGTGGCGGGCCCATTATCCGGTACTTCACCCAGGTGTCGGTATCGCCCTTCAATCTCAACTGTAATTAAGTCATTGGATTGTTATATAACATTACCTTCATGTTCACTCTGATTAATTACTTAACGATGTCATATCGCGAGGCTTTAGGTTATAGGCTATATCTATCCTCCCAGTGAAAAAGTGGTTAAATCGATTTAAACCCAAAATGGGTTAAGTGGCTAAACGAAGCAAGGAGGCGGCTACTTTGTAGTGAATAAGTCAGGCGTTCAACATAAATGTAGTTATTGTAAATTGCATTGAATCTGTTGTAATCGGTCGTTCAATAATTAAAGCTTGGAAATAAAGCATAAAGGTATAATTGCAAAAAAAATATACAAAGTTTCTTTTTTTGCCAAATTGTTATGTCCGTCAAACCCATTCTTCAGAAATGGATATAATTAATTTTTAGTTATAAATAAGAAGCTTACTGAACGTTTGAAAAATAGCATGGGTGTAAGCGTTCATCTATTGGCTATAATCCTATTTAAGTAGGCTATTAAATTAATAGATATTAATATTTAAATTACCGTAAAACGAGGTGACATTGTGACTAATGAGGTGACTTTGTGACAAGCCTATTTTTCTACAGTTTTTGAATTTCCCCCCTTAAAAAGAATCAGGTTAGGCAATTCAGTGTACTTGTCAGTTGGTCAGTAATGTGCTGCAACCTACTTACCACAAATAACTTCCTTCATTCCATTTACCATGGTGCTTTATTTCATATATGTTTGATTGTTTTCATTTAGTTGAAACTTTGAAATAAAGCACCATGATAAATGGAATGAAAGAAGTTATATGTGGTCAGTAGGTTGCAGCACATTAGTGACCAACTGACAAGTACACTGAATTGCCTAAACTGATTCTTTTTAAGGAGGGAAATTCAAAAACTGTAAAAAAATAGGCTTGTCAAAAAGTCTCCCCATTAGTCACAATGTCATCTCGTTTTACGGTAACTTTATATTAAGTAAATATTTAATACATTTAAAAATTTTCTCAAAGTCACTTATACCCTTTTGCATTCCAATGCTTCAATTCTTCTCAATTTAATGTTGGTAATAGTAAAATATTTACTTAATCCAATCTTGAATTGTGGCTCACCACCAATTTTAAATTATTTTTAAATAATTTATTTTTTGAAGAGAAAAGATTTGGCTCCGCCGGGAGTCGAACCCGGGTCTCCTGCGTTACATGCGAGGATGCTAACCGCTATGTATATGTAGCGGTTAGCATCCTCGCATGTAACGCAGGAGACCCGGGTTCGACTCCCGGCGGATCCAAATCTTTTCTCTTCAAAAAATAAATTATTTGTAAAATATTTACAGTGAAAGTTTCAATTGGCTATGTAATTTACTTATACAGATGCGCATTGGGCTTGTATGAAACGGTCTACGGTTTTGGTCGCACTTATCTGATCCGAAGTATAAACTCATTGTTGAATATGTAATATTAATATATTTTTATATATATTTTTCAATATATCGTTACAGACATATTACGTCAGCAACGATATTATACATACGGACTTAAACATTCCAACAGGTTTTGTATCTTCAAAGACAACTACATTAACCTTCACCAAAGACTGGTATACAACAATAATTCATTGACAGACAATTTAAAAAATTTAAACAACCTTTACAGCCCTACGACTTTGAAGGCGGTGGCCAAGAGACCATCTAAATCAATTATTATTCCTGCACAGGAACGCTGTCGAAGCAGCTGACAAACTTTGCTCATTGCAAAACAATTTTGCAGATTGCAAAATTTAAATCTTGTCAAATGAATCGTACCTATTTAATAAACAAATAAAATATATTTTTTCATAATTTGTTTGTTTGTTTAACGTCACTTTATGCTTCTAATGCTAATCGGACGATGCTACATGCATAAAGTGGTAGCATTTTGCCAGCCTTGCATTTTGGAAAACAAGTTTTTCACCATTCCTTGTCGGTTTAAAACACTTAATATCTAAATAGTGAGAAAAGAAGCGAGCTCTCCATATTTTCTTCTTGTTTTCATCTGAATTCGACTATCTTCCTTACATTTCTCTCCATTAGGCCCCTCTGACAGGCCAGACATTGCTCAGATCATCCTGGAACACTAGATACCTCTTCCATCCATTGCTAGAAAGTTTTCCCAGAGTTTCTTCACCCCGCTTCAGCGCGTGGATAATGCAGTTCGCTCCGGGTGCCCCCGTACTCTGTACGTTGCCTTCGCTCTGTCGGGAAAATACATCGCATGGTGCACGTCCTACCTAAAGCCTTATAAATCTTTTAATTATTTTATGATAAGTTTTCAGATTTGGAAGGAAAAATATTAAATAAAATAATAGCCTTGAAAAATTAATCTGATGTTCTTAAGGCCAGGATTTCGTCTAGTAGAAGGAAAGCTGGTAAAAGATTCGTCTAGGGGTGGAGGTTTGTAAAATTGTTATGCCTAGGGGAAGGAGTCGACATATTCTGACATTGTAAAGCTCTATTAATTTTTCTCATAAAACTTATTCATGTTTACAGGATGAAATATGCGTTTATATAGTGCTTAATAAATATAGTAAATAAATACGAATTTATTAAGTTTTTGTTTCCCAAAATTTCTAGGGCGGGGCCTTTCAACGTCCATGGATGTTCTACACTTTTATTATTTTAGCTGAAACTTGAGCGTGATACGTTATACCGCCTAGTAACATAAGTTGCCGATATTTATTGATAGATTTTGGCCAAAAGCTGACCCGGAACAATTTTGATGAAATTTTTGCTGCCACATCACGGACATATATATACATCAAATACCCAATATCAGATTCTAACGGTCTACCGTTTTTGAGCTAGTCTGTTCACATACACATAGAGAGAGGAGATTTTGCGGGGCTTGGTTTTTGGACTCAGTGGACCCCAAAACGTACCTACATTCCCTTGAAAACCGAAATTTTCACGATCGCAATACTTTCCCTTACTAAATACATTTTATATATAGGTATAGCCTTTCAGTCGTCGGTAAAAAACTAATCCGATTTTATTATATATAAGTACAACTAAAATGGATTATAAAATATCTAAACCTAAAAAATAAGTTAGAACTCATATTGAAAGTAAAAGACCTGTTTGAGATTCTGAATTTAAAAACATTAAAAAAAAAAAATATTCAGAATTTTCGGAGGCGGTGCAAAATAGAAAATGTTCCAAATAACATGTTAATGATTACGATTTCATTTGTAAACGGTAGACGTTGAAATCAGTAGATGGGAAGAGAAGATACAGTTATTTCTCCTTATACCATTTTGAATTTAACTAGGTATTCATAAAAATAGAAGGTAATTATTTCATACTTTTTAGTGCATTTACATTTATATACGTTTCGAATTGAGTAACCTCTTTCGAAGTTGGTTAAAAATAACTTTTAAATCTGCTTAAAAATATTTATTTTTTTCAGCTTTGATTTACAAAAACTAGGGAAAATATCACTTAGACCCTTGTTTTTCTAGATTGTTCATTTGTATACCGTTTGCAACCATAATAATTCCTATACTTATAACCATAATAATACTCTGCTATACTGGGTGTCCCAGACATAGTGTAAAAAAGAAAAGAATGGTTAATACTGCATGTTAAACGGGGTAGAATGGCGCAGAAACGAGGATCCTATTTCAATCTGTTGAGGAGATAGAATTTTTTGTTTTTTTTAAATCATACTTTTTTCTTAAAAATGACAGTTTTCTCTACTTTGGTTTAGCGTAGAAACAAAAACGATGATATTTTCTTAATAAGCATTAAATTTTCTAAAAGATGAGATGGGTAAGTATTCTACGTATTTTAAATTTTTAATAGTTTTTGAAAATTCCTCACTCCCCACTGGAGCACCCTAGAAGCTGTCAAATTTCCTAAAAACTGCGGAATTTAATTAGCATTTTAGTGGTGTAACCCATGATACAATTGCACTTCACCTTTTGAGTCTAAAAGAAGTTTTTCTAATGAAAAACAGACAAGAGAATGTCACTTCTAGGGCAATGAGGAAGAGCGCAAAAGCCTGCAACCGAAGTAATAGATGCCGACCTCCCCATTCCGAAAAACTGTCATTTTTCAGAAAAAGGTAAGATTTAAAAAAAAAAAAAAATCTATATCCTCAACAGATTGAGATAGGAAACTCTACTCCATTTAACATGCAGTTTACCCAATTTTTTTTTTTTTACACTATGTCTGGGACACCCAGTATAATAAGTTATATGTCTCTATTTATATATACTATAATTAACATAATCAACACTAATTACAACTTATCACGGCTAGTCACTGTCATAAGAAAGGCCTTCGGTATACTGCATGATGTCACCAGCCAGTTCACTATTTACACAGATGCTTAAGGTCCAGAAAATTCTTCCAACTAAGCTTTTGATCTCGCCGGCGCTGATACTTTCTATGCTGCTTTGGCTTTAAAGCTCCTTCCATCTATATTTTCCATAACATTGTCATAGAACTTAATATCGAATTTTGATCTGTTAATAAAGAAATTTATATAGCGGCACAACCTGTATGGACTTAGTAGATTTGGTATCTAACCTTTTGTGAGAAGAACAAAATTGACAATGTCGTAAAATAAAATAAGTTTGGGGTCAGTTTGCGAAGACCACATACAGTTATTTTCACGACGCGACATCCAGTTACTTTCAACAATCTGTAGTGGTTTATAAACAGGGATGACCTTAATCTGTAATTTCAGTGATAATAAAAATGGGTCTTTTGAAATTAGCTCAAGAAATTTCTGACAAAAACAAGGCATATCAGTTTTTGCAAGAAAATGAAATATTACATAGAAAAGGGTGTGTTCTATTATAAATAAATATTCATAGCTGAAATATATTCTTGTTATTCTCATCTAGGCCATTATTTGCAAATACAGGTTATAAATATTGTTATCAAAATAAGGGTAAAGGTACTGAAGAGCGGCTAATGGGCGTGGCCTGTTTTGAGAGGTTATGTGACCGTGATGTTATCGAACTCCCATTTCAGTTAAAAAGTGCCTTGATTGGGTTTAATAGATTCTAGCTTTCGACTCCCGCTCGCTGCGCTCGCTCTTCAGAGATAAATAAACCCCCAAAAGGGTCCTTTTCAGTGGAGATCGTGCCTCAATTTGAAGCCGCACTTCAGTACCAGTGGGAAAATAAGTTTTAAAAGAAGTAACCGCTTACTAAAAGTAACTGGATGTCGCGTCATGAAAGTAACTGGATGTTGTCTTTGCATACAGACCCTAAGGTTGTAATAAAATCGTTATAACGAAGTATAACTGTAATATTATGATATCTATCTTAAGATGAAATACCTCTCTACGCTACCAGGATAAGATCTTCCCCAAGCAAACACTAACGACCCTACCAACTCCGTTAGGCCATCTTCTTCGCTACTGTTTTTTTTTCCTGCTCTGACCTTTACTAGCTAATGCCTTTTCTGAACGTTCTTCCAGTTTGGTCTTCCAACGCTGATTTCCTTTAGGGTCATTCCATATCAAGTGGTCCAAAATGGTTGCTCGATCTTTCAGAAAAAAATTATAATTTTACCACCAATTACGTCTGGAATCGGTAGTTCAAATCAATTTTTTTTTAAAATTTTTAGAATCAACCGTTTTAAAATGGCAGCCATTTTTGTTTCACCTTTCAGGCCGATTTATGAGTTTTTAAGCTCTCACAGAAAACACATTTTCTCAAGACTGGTAAGTCTAGACTAATAATTCAAACACGATTGTTTTTTTAAAAGTCTATTCTATATTTCGTGTTCTCTTTATTATTTGAATATTTTGAAGTCCAATACTTGAAAAGTGCTATTAAAAAACTGCTATAAATTCTCAAAACACTTGGGTAGAATCATCCCATGTACATCAAAGCTGATTTGGGGCATGATAATAAACATAACTTTGTAGCTTTCATTAAAAGTACTCTTAGCCCGTATATTCTTTACTTTATTTTTAAAAAATAATTTATATAATTTAAACTTCACATTTTTTAATGTTTGTTAATTTTAGGCTCTAATATCTCTGGTGGGCTATTTGATAAAAATCTCATTCTTTTACATCTTATGTTTACATGCAACATATACCAACTGTATGAAATTTCAACCTGTATATTTGAGTACTTTGGTAGCTACGAATTTTTGAAAATGGCCATTTTCATGCTCATTTAACAATGCGTAAACTTGATCATACTTCATTAAAATTTTACTATTTGTGAATTTTTTTACTTTTAATAAATCTTATTAATTGTTTTGTTTTTAATTTTATCTATGTCCAACGGAAAATATTTTTAATTACTTTTTCATTAAAAAAAAATTTAATAGAGTTGATTTTAATTATAATTGGATCAACGTTTATTTTGCATTGGACATAGATAAAAAATTTTTTTATGATAAATATTTAAAATCATAAAAAAGAAAGATATTTTTAGAAATAAAAGGCAATCAGCTGTAAACATTGCCTCATAATATATCTTTTGAGAAATAAGATTTTTTTATTTTCTCACAAACGGCTGTAGCTATATTGATCAAAAGCATCAGGTTTAATGAGAATCAAGAATTCTTTATTATCAGGTAAATTTTATCATTATAAAAATGTTCTGAGGGAACTTAAATGGCGAAGGTATCTTTTTTGTTTTCCTATTAATTAATTTTGTTTATATGGAGAAATTGACCGTCTTCCATTATGCCTAAAAATAAGAAATGGCTAAATATAAAATATGAAAAAAAATGAGTAAACGCATATTGGAGAAAAAAGGAAAATATTCCGTCAACTCATAAACCGCGTTGAGCCGAGGCATGCGCAGTATGAGTTTAATGACAGAACCTTGTTTATAAGTAAAAGCGTTCTAAGTTGTCTAAGTGTTTTGAAACATAATGGAAACATAGGTCTTACGGGTGTCTTGGGGAACATTGGTTGAGAGTTGTATCTGCCCTGTGTGATTTTAAATGATTTGTCTGCCTGTTTTGATGAACTGAAGATGGCTCAAAAGAGCCGAAACGTCTTATAAATAAAAAAACGTATTGTTGAGACTAATTTGGTCTCCTTCTTGATATCCTGTTATTATATTATACTTAACTTAATAATTATAGTAAACTAAATTATTATTATACTTTCAAGTTTTGCAATACAAATTCTCAATAATTTATGGAGGCAAACAAATATAAGCCTTATGAAGTTGAGGAATGGCTTGTACATATTATCTAAACATGTCGAAGTTTGTAAATGAAAGTTGTGTATTTAGCGCATCGTACCACTTTTTGCTCATCTTGGCGGGTCATCACAAAGTTCTTAGGTGGTTTTGCCATCTAAAAGCACTACATTGTAATGTACTAGAATGTTTTTTTGATTAGAGAACCGGAGATTGGTCCATGTTCCTGAAGGAAACGAATGATGACAACAAAAAGTTGGGCTGCACCCCAATAGCCCTTCACTTGGATCCTGCCAATGCTTGATATGATATGATATGTTTTGATGATATGATATGATACAATGAAACGGAATCTCTTAAAGGTTTACTTGCTAAAACTCTTTCTAGGAAAAGCAGGTTTAGTAACGTATTGTAAAACAAACAAGACACGATTTATTTTTAAAAACCTTTAGTTCGTGCCTCAATAACAGTCGAGCGATTTTTACCTTTTTTCTTTTTGAAAATCCCGTTATTGAATCGTGACTTATTAAAAAGTTTCAAAGTCCCGATTTTACCGTTTCAGATTATCGAAGTTTATGAGAGCTTTCAACTTATAATTGTTATCTTACTTTTTTACCGTATTATCTACTATTAAAATAAATAATTTTTCTTTAGAAAGTTTATTAACCTGAAGTATTCCATAAGATATTGCAAGAACCTTTTTTAGACCAATTGTAGACTGAAAAGTAGCTGTCTTATATTACTACAATTACTACGTTATAAAAATAATGAAAAGTAATGATTGTGTTATTTAATGTATTCTAACTGTTATGTGGGTTAAATAATTTTTATTATAAGAAAAAAATAATTTACAATGCTCCACACACTATGAAAACACAAATAATTAAACAGGTTATAAAAAGTATCACTTTGTAACTACAGAGTAACACGATAATAACCTTATGACATGAGTTTTAAAACAAAACTAAAAATTCCAGTCCATTGCTCCTTATATTTTGTCTGAAGAAGAACAGCCTCTAAGGTTCTAGGTCTGCTTAGATAGTTCTCGAACATCGTGGTCACAGACATGTACTAGAACAGTTTGTTCCAACACTATGATAAAGGGAATTAAATTGATCGAGCGTTTCTTCGAACTATTCCAATCTCCATTTTTCTATTTTAAATCATTAACAAATTAATATTTGTGTAATTATAGAGAATTGCACTACAAATAAACTATATTGTTCATTAGTACAGGCTCGAGACTTCCGTTTCAAGTCCTATCCGAGGGACGGCATAGCTAAGGGTTTTTTACTCCCTTTAAAAAATCCTAGGGCCACCGCGTGACGCCAATTTACGACCTTTAGTATTGTTGGCTGCTATGCTAACCACTACACCACAGGTGATAATCTGGGTACTATGTATATTCAAATTTTATAAAATAATTTTGCATCTGTTTTCCGGATATAACTATGTTAAAAAAAAAAAAATATCTGTGATGGAACAATAGTGAAGTTCAGTGATCCATTGTAGGGCGGAACTTGGAGAATAGAGTTCCTGTCTAGATTGAATGTGGTTTCCTAAATCGTTTCACAATATTTTTTTTTTAGTTTTTTTTTTTTTTATAATATATTTTCTGTAAAATCAGTTTAGCTTGGAATCGGTAATATTTTATAACGTTTAAATATTATGCTTGTTTATTCTATTTTTTTTCTTTATAACATTTCATACCGTCCACTCATCATATAATATATATCCATTGTAAAATTAATTCAGCACAAATTATTCTATTGCAGACCATTAAAAGATGATGCAATAGAATAAACAAATGGTCCTCCGGGCAGGATTATTTATACATGAACATTTATACATAGAGAAAATGTTCCTCAATAGGCCTAGAAAACCTTCATTTATATAGACATAGACAATGGTTGAAATACATCCATAGTGTTCATATAAATCAATGCTCTGTTAGAAATAAGATCAACCGGCTCTTTCCGTGGTGACCACAGATAAACTAAAGCCTTCCTTCTCAAACCTTCTTCGTTCGGTTCTAACGTCATTTTCAGGTAGAGAATAATATGCTAAGTTATATAGATATGCTCTGCTGTTTTTATCCCTTAGAATCAATCATCAAAATATGACTTGAAGCAGGTATTTACATAATTCAACTGCTATATAATTGTTTTTTCGATGAAAGCAATTAAATGGTTCAATGGAAAAGCAACGAGACTCAAATTATTGAGATTTTAAATGTTTATTTAATGTCTATGTTTTATGGCTTAAGAGTTTTTCTAGGGTATTTTTATGCTTCCTAGACTGCGTAAGACATTCCGATATAAGCTGAATTTTTAATTTGAAATGTTTATATCTTAAGTCCTAAGACATATTCTAAGGTAGGGTGCCCAATTATGGCCTACCTAAGGTTTGAAGTACTATACCTCGGAAGGTATCCTATCAATTGGCTTGAAATTAAACCCACAGAGGGTTCAATATATCTACTTTCATTAACATCCAAATTTGTTGTTTTAGAATAAAGTCTTGTACCATATTTTTGCTCTTTTTAAAAAGTTGTCTTTTGGCCATATTTGGACAGCGGGTGCCTAATAAGGCCTATGCAATTTTTGGTTACCAAGGAAAACGCAAATTTATAGATCAAAACATGGTTGTATTGACACCCAACTTTAACTTAAAGAAATGAGTAAACAAGTCCTAATTTTATTTCAAGATATGCATGAATCTAATGGTTGTTCTAAGGGTCCTCTAAGTCATCTATGAAGTAAGACTTTAACAAACTAACCATAAGGGAAGATTTCACAATTAAATTCACAGGGTGTCAATTACTAGTTTTTGCACTTTTTACAATAAATATTGCTATATGTAAAACTATTGAACTTTTGACCCAAAAAAACCTCTTGAGACTTTGTAAGGATAGATAAAGAGGAAGTACACGAAGTTTCAGTTTGATCCCTTCATAAAAAGTATTTTTTTTCAAGTTCACTACTGAAATGTCGTCTTAAGGGTGTCAATAACTGTACAGTTTACCCTATGTAATTATACATAAAATATAATTAATGTTGTAAAAAAAGTTATTTAAGATTTATTAAAATATTTAAATAAACAAAAGCCATTTTAAATTTCTTACTTAGCATTAGAACGAGAAAAAGTTACGGTAACTTTAGTGCCCCTGTAATTTAGTGCTTTCCTGCGTATCTGCTTGCAACTTTGTAGCCCTGGGGGCGAATGGGGCATCTGCTGTTTTCTCAGAAAATGAACTCTGAAAATATCATTGATAAAAGTTGGAATAAACTCCCAGCAATATTCTAATAATAAAAAAAAAATCTTAAGAATCCGAGCTTTCAAAATCTTCAAATATTTTAAAAAATTCTCAAGTATTACACTCGATCCTCTGAACATACCTTAAAAATAAAATCAACCGACTCTTTTCGTGGTGACCTCAGATGAACAAAAGCCTTCCGTCTCAAACCTTCCTCGTTCGCGTCTAACGTCAAATATTTATATTTCTATATCTATATCTATATTTATTAATTAATAATATATATTTATATTTATTATTAATATTAAATATATTATAAATAATATATTTGATTTTTCGGCATTAGGCCATAATTAGGCTCCTATCATATTCAGCCAATGAACTACTTATACTTGCGAATACTAAAATATAAGTATTTATATAATTTTACTAATATATTCGTCGTTGATAATGCGAAAATTTGGGTGTCTAGTAACAGTTGATTTTCAGGCGAGCGGAAAATCGTAAACAATTTTTACATTGGTATTATTTCAATTTACAAAACTTATTTCCCGTTGTAGTTTACATTTTTCCTATTCGTTATAGTTTACATAAGAATAATTGACCAAACCAATCTTGAAATTCAAATAATTCGCATACTGTGCTTTAATCTTATTTTATTTCTAGAAATCCATTAAAATCCTGGAATGGAATGGAATGCGTATTTCGACTTAAGAAATTGTTTCAGTATTCAATGGCGAATAATATAATTGTCTATTACAAAGGTATAATAGGTTGCTTAAGTTCTCTTTATTACCTCTATCTTCCCTTATGTTTCTTGGCCTCCCTAGTATTGTCTGTTTAAAGAACTTACATTGTTGTATAATTTTTTCCTAGAATATTGTTTAAAAATATTTATAGAATATTTTTAAAACAGTATGTATTTTTTTCAATTGAATTATCACGTGCCTACTTAAAGAAATAAAAGGAAGGAATTTCTACAACTCCATCGAACATTTTCTTAAGTTTATTCAGCCATAGCTCTGGGTCGGAACTGCAAAAACGAAAGTAATCGGAAGAAAGTGGAAATAACGATTTCCCGAAATTACGTTCCTTTCAGAAGGAGCTGCTTTTTCCATAGGAACCATAAACCAATAATGTGGGTTAGGCCAATACGGTGTCACTTTCCACATCAATAAACTTTGGGAAATATTTTTCCAAGAAACTTTCTACAGAATATAGTATTAGAATTTTATTTTTTATTTTTTCATTTATTGACGGGCACTACAGCTCTTGAAGAACCTTGGCCTCCTCCACAATTTTCAGCCACTCCTGACGATCATTCGCCTTCATCCGCCATCCTCTCACTGTCATTTTTCTTAGGTCCTCCTCAACATTTTTCAACCACGTCAATCTTGGCCTACCTCTTGGTCTTTGGCCGCCAGGTTTGCCGTATAACATCCTCTTGGGGATTCTATACTCGGGCATCCTCTCCACATGGCCAAGCCACCTTAACCTTGCCTTCTTGACGTACGTTACTATGTCAACTTCCTGGAAGAGTGCTCTTAATTCTGTGTTTGGGCGGATTTTCCAAGTTCCTTGACGAAACACCGGGCCAAAAATCTTTCTTAGAACTTTTCTCTCCCATACCAGAAGAATTCTTTCCATGACCTTGGTGAGAGTCCATGTTTCACAGGCGTATGTAACACTTGGTCGGATTACTGTCTTATATACTATTATTTTTGCCTTTCTAGACAGGTTCCGAAATTTTAGCAGCTTTTGTAACGAGAACATACATCTGCTTCCCGCTGCCATTCTTGTTTTAATTTCAGCCATCATCTCATTAGTGTTGGTAACAGTGACACCCAGGTATTTGAAAGATTCCACCGCCTTAAATTCATGGGTCGTAAAGCGAATAGACTTTTCTACCCGTCTTTTTTGCCTTGAAGTCATCATATACTTCGTTTTGTCTTCATTTATCTCAAGGCCCATTCTTGACGCAGTTTCCTCCAACTCCTGTAGGGCTCCTGACAAGGCAGCTTCTGTTCGGGCTGAAATCACTATATCATCTGCATACGCCATGTGCTGGGAAAGCCTGTTATATATTGTGCCACCGCGGTTAGTCTTAATGGCTCTCATAGCTAACTCGAGGCCAAGATTAAAGAGTGTTGGAGAGAGAGGGTCACCCTGCCTTAAACCACTTCCCACTGAAAACTCATCCGATAGGGTATTATGGATTTTCACTACTGACTTAGTGTCTTGCAGAGTCATTTGTGTGAGGCTAACTAGTTTCTTAGGTATGCCTAATGTCTTCATCGCTATCAACAGTTCTTTTCTGTTAATACTATCATACGCCTGCTTAAAATCTATGAATAAGTGATGCAGGTCTACATTGTATTCGTATGATTTTTCTAGCATCTGACGCAGCGAGAAGATTTGATCCACAGTAGACCTTCCCGGGCGAAAGCCACACTGATATTCATCGACTACTTTGTCCATCCAGATCATAATTCTTTTATTTATAGCGATGGACAGAATCTTATATATTGTCGGGAGCAAGGCAATACCTCTGTAGTTATCGCAGTTCTGCCTATCACCTTTTTTGAAGATTGGACATAAAACCGCCCTACTCCATTCTCTCGGCATTTTTTCTCCCATCCATATCTCCCATATCAATTGATAAATGCAATCAATAGTGGTTTTACCTCCGTGTTTTAACACCTCTACACTTATCTCATCGATTCCCGGGGCTTTGTTGTTATGCATATTGCCAATTATTTCAGCTATTTCTTCTTTGTCCGGTGGTATTTCATTCTCGTCTATTTCATCTTCATTCTCTTGTTCAATGGCATCGCCTGAGTATATTAAGCTCGACTGAACCGGTTGTGGTATCCTTGTGGCATTCAGAAGATCATCGAAGTGCTGTTTCCATCTTTCTAGTATATCCTTAGTGCTACCCAAGATATTTCCTTTTAGGTCCTTGTAAAGATCTGATCTAGGAACAAAACCCGTCTTCATATTACGTACTCCTCTATAAAATTTTCTGCTTTGTTTGCCCGAAAAGTCCTCTTGTAGTTCTTCCATCTTTTTCTTTTCGAATTCCCTCTTTTTCCTTCTACAAACGTTCTTAGCCTCTCTTCTCTTCTCTGAGTAAATCTGCATTGATTCCCTTGTTTTCCTGTTTAAGCATCTTAACCTAGCTTCATTCCTTTTCCTTATCGCTTCCCTACACTCCTCATCATACCAACCATTGTTTACCCTTTTTGATTTCTTTCCTAGTACCTCTTCCGCAACACTCCTGAGAGCTTCCTTTATTTCCTTCCACTTGTCCTCTATATTTTCTCCATGAAATGTTGCAATCTTTTCTTCCATCCGCTCACTAAATATTTTGGATGTGCTTTCATCTTTTAGTTTTTCAACATCGTATGGGGTTAAAGTTTCTCCTCTCTTTCGTGGGCCTAATTCTAATCTTTGCCTGTATTTAACTTTTACGAGATGATGATCGCTGTCACAATCTGCTCCCCTATAACTACGTACATCCTTAATATGGGAGGAATGTCTTGCATCAACGATCACATGGTCAATTTGGTTTCGCGTTTTGCCGTCTGGGGACACCCAGGTTTCCTTATGAATCGCTTTATGGGGGAAAAACGTGCTGCTTATTCGCATATTTCTGGTCATTGCAAAATCAACCAGTCGCAGTCCATTTTCATTGGTTTCTTCATGTTTACTCTGATTACCAATGGATGGTCTAAAACAGTTTTCTTTCCCAACTTTTGCATTCATATCTCCCAAAATTATTTTTACATCATATTTGGGTGCTTCATCGTAAAGCTTCTCTAGCTGACCATAGAAGGAATCTTTTTCTTCTTCACTCGCATCTTCGGTGGGAGCATGGGCACTTATCAGGGAGAGATTGAAGAATTTTCCCCGTAACCTAATTTGGCACAGCCTTTCACTGACTGTAGCAAAATTTATTAGTGAGCCTCTTATTGAGTTTTTGATAGCGAAACCCGTTCCTAATCTATTTTCCTTTGTGCCACTGTTAATGATAGTATAATCGTTTAGTTTTACCACTTCCGTATCTGACCAGCGTATCTCTTGCAGCGCGATGACATCAATACCATATTTTAATAATTGCTGTTCTAACACTTTGCTAGCTCCCGGTTGGTACAGACTTCTTACATTCCAAGTTCCAAGTGAGATTATGCCTAATCCTCGCCTTTGTCGTTTCCCTTTATCCGTCCGGCTATTTTCTTGTTTTGGTTTCCTAACAATAGAGTTTTTCCGAGGTCGAACTGTTAATCCAACGCTCAACCCCCAACCTGGAGGACCAGGGAATTTGGTTTCAGGGTTTCCTGCCCCTAGGAGGGTTGCCTTCACTACGGCTTGGAGCCCCCCCTGCCCCGAAATGCCATTTCCTGCACTTCATAATAGTTATACCGCTATGACTCGGTACCGCCTCTGTTAGAGTTACCCGAGGGGCACCACGGGGAGGTAGAGGTCGGATTTTGCCCCCCATTAGAATTTTATATCCCCGATAATTTAAGTATCAAATTCATGAAGGTACATATTTATTACAGGAAAAGTTCATAAGAAATGAATAATGTTATTTTATTGGTGCTTACTATTTGTGCAAAGAATCGATTTGTATCCGAAGTCAACAGAGTCAACCAACTATTACGGGAGAGATTTTTTCATTCTAAGAACACCAACATATTCTTTTCTCTTGAACGTTTTTTTATCCAAATACCTAACTAAATACTATTTTATATTTATTATTTATATATTATATATATAATAATTTATATAGTTTATTATATATTAATAAATATTATATAGTATATTATATAGTAATTAATTAAATATTATTATTTTATATTAATGTCAAATCATTTTAAATTAGGTGAATCTTGAGAAGCATTCGCACTCTAATCTACTTAAATCCCACTTAATTTAAGTACACACCGTATATTTAGTATCGTATAGTTCGTATTTAGTGCGCCATGGGCATCGGTGAGGGTTGAAGTAAAGAATATGTTTAAATTGTTACACCATTTAGATACCTCTACGACCATTTTTTCTCGCAAAAACCGCGGTTTTGCGATTATAACCTAAATCTCATACAAATGAGAGATTTATATATTTTTCCGGTGTAGCGGTTAAAGAAAGCTTTAAAATGATGCCTCATTCATGAAATTAGAAGAAGTACTAAGGAAGTTATGGCGTACCGACAAAAAAAAAAATTGTATATATGGGTTAGTATATATAGGTTTGAGAAATAATATATATTATTCTTTCCGTTTAAAGTATTTTAAATACAAAATACAAAACAATTGAAACCTATTACTTAGTGCGTTGAACTTGATTCTTTAAGAAATCCATGTTAATTTTATTCTGTTTTTTATTTTTTATTTTTTTTTTTAAATTTTTTTTTAGTTTTTTTTTGCATAGAGTCATGTAACTATATCTCAGATCATTTTCGCCTTGGTTTATATGTTTTGTTATTTAAATTTATTGGCTAAAATTTGTCTTAAAGTCTTCTACATGTTATTTCTAAAAGGTTATTTTTGTTGGTACGTCATAACTTTTTTTAATACTCGATCATATTCGATGATTGAGTTATCATTTCGAAGGTTTCCTTCCTCTACGGTCCGGAAAAAATATTCAAATCCTCAGAAAACCGCCGGTGAACAGCTATGAAGGGGGAGATAATTTGATTTGCGCTTGACTCAATAATTCTCATTGGGCGTTGATGACCCCCAGCAGTATTTCGCCCCTAAGCAACAAACAAACAAAAATTCTCTGATCTTTATCGATTATGTAAATGGGAATATCCTTATTCCCTGCAATATGAAATAAACGAAAATCTTGAAAACCTGACTGTTAGTTCTGAAGTTATCGTTTTTTTTTTTTTTAATGTTTATATTATAGTGTACTAGCATTCCCCGTCGCGGTTTTGCCCGTGAGCCTTTAAAATCAATTCTGTGATCATTATCTTGGTATTGATTTAATATAATGTTAACTGATGTTAAAGAGATTTAGTAGAATCGGAGCTTCCGGTAGGTGGAATGTTGGAGGGGGAAGCTGCCGGCTCGGTAGAAGGGAGGGAGATGTGCAATGGAGTGAGCTCACTAAAGCCACCTAAACAAAAAAATGCTTACTCGTCGCGAACGCTTCATTTTTCGGCTTTAAAACATGGTTTTCGACGCTCCGTAGGGGCTTTCGAGTTAAACTCGTCGTATCAAGATCTTTAAAATGAGTCCAAATTAGATATTTTTTCTCGAAGTGCAAAAATAGGTGTCCGTTAGAGTTAAACGACAATTTCGCCATTTAAACCCCTTAGGAGTTACATTTTTGAAATTCCTTTCTTAGTGGTTACCTACACCGCGTTTAAAATCTAAATTCCAAACATTAAGTTTCTATTATTAGTAGTTTTTGCTCTGCGTTGATTCTGTCAGTCAGGACGAATCCTCTTATATATATATATATATATATATATATATAGAGAGAGAGAGAGAGATTTACTTATAATTAGTTTCTAAAATTAGGGCTTGCGAATTTTTCCCGCGGACAAAATAGTTTAAAACTAAATACCAATTCTAAAAACCTAGAATGGAACAATTGAAGCAAGTAAGTGCATCCATCCAATGCACCTCGTAGCAGCGGAGCTAGAAGCGAAAGCGGAAAAATCAGTGTAGTAATCCGTTTTGATCCAGATCATTGTTATCCATCTTTATGCAGCTACTTTATAATAACCGAAATGCAATGAGCATAATAGCGACTAGGATTGTATTATAGGGTTGAATTGTTATTTTCTATTTGCGAATCAATTAAAATAAATTATAACGCGACGACAAAACCGAAAATTATAGCATAAAAACTAATAATTTTATTCTCTCATCATTTTTTTTCAAGTTTGGTGATTAATATAATTAAATAAATAAAAATAAGTCCAATATTAAATGATTATATTAATACTTTTTTTTTTTTGTTTTTTAGTATTATTTGGGATTACAAAAGTAAAACAATTAAGAATGCTCCAGGCATTCCATAATTTCTATATATATTGCTGTTATACACATCTGTAATTTATATATATAATTTAAATTGTTATATATTCTTATATTGTGCCAATGTTGGCTGTGGGATATATAATTATGATTACAGGTCATGTGCTATTTGTATATAGTGTTTTTTAAATAATGATTCATATATCCATAAACATAATTCAATAATATAGACTGTCAATTGTATTATGTTCATAAAAAATAACCTATATTAATAGTTACTGAAGTTTATATATTATTTAACATGTACTATTATATTTCAATATTAAAATAATGATGCCAGACTACCTGAAAAATGTACAAGCATATATACAGTAAAATAAAAAGAAGTCCAATATTCACCAAAAACAATAGCAATTTATTCTGGCAATGTTTCGGCTTCTAGAGCCATGCTCAAGCCTGTATGCATTTTTACATAAATTATTAATTTATAAATTTTATGTAGACATTTTTTTGTTCATAAAATTTTGTTATTTAAGTTATTTTTTTCTATTTTTCAAGGAAAATTTGTGCTACCTACCGCGGTCGATCAATGTGACCGTGGGAAAAAAAACCTTTCAATAATAGTCGGTTTCAATTAAAAAGAGTAGAAAGCAACAAACATATATCGGAAAATTTTAAATTTTATAATAGTACAAAATTTGGTGTAGTTTTGGCAGACCAGATGGCGAGGAAATACAGCGTGAAGTCGATAAGTTGTAGGTGGCCCATTCAGGTATTTTACAACATTTTGAACCCAGCCGGAATAAATGCCTGGATTTTCTATAAATAAACGACGGGTGAAAACCTTTAAAGGCTGCAATTTTCGTTCCGGTTAGCTTCAGAACTCGGCGATGCATATAAAGAATTTCAAGAAAATAGCTTTTACCAACACCGTCCAAAAGTTCCGATTTGTCCTTATGAAAAACTTGTAGAAATTTTGTAAGGATTAAAAAACATGAAAAATCTGTTCGAAATGCAAAAATATATGTTTACGCAAATGCATATTTCAGACAAAAGTAATTTGTAAGCTGTGTGAAGAAGCCGTATAATATAAAGTATGCTATGTATGGATAACGTTCTGTAGAAAAATTTCATATACAATTCGACCATCTTCTGCATTGAATTATAAAATCAATAACTTTTTCAAATACCGGTCTATTTCACAGCGCACGGTAGGTAAAACAAATACCGAAAATAGACAAATAAGAATTGTCGGTTGGTTCAGTTTTAAAATTAGCCGACGTAAAAATACGTTCGTAATGGATATTATGCAGTAGGTAGAGTGTACTATATTGTAGTTTCAATTAGGTTTCAGCCCTTTTAATTAGTCCATTTTATGTTTTGAAAAAATCTTTTTTCCTCTTGACAATTGTTGTTTTTTTCCTGAATTATATAATTTTTATTATTAGGGAATTTTAAAATCTTAATATAGGATTAATAATTTATTTTTGCTCCATCGAAATATTTTTTATATCACTATGAAAATATCTGACTTTATTTCATAGTAAAGCTAATAATTCTACCAAGTACAAGCTCTAGTAATTTATGTTTTTTATCGGAACTAATATTGTATTTTCCATTTCGCAACTAGCACCATTTTGAAAATGATAGTATCAAGTAAAAGGTAAAAGACAAATGATATTATTTAGTACTTTATTACAGGAGTTGAAATTAACTTTATTAGTATTATTTTCTCAGAAAGGCAATAAAAGTCATTAAAAACTTTTATAGTTCTAATAAATAAATATAAATCACATCATGACTTTTATATTTCGGACCAGAAAACAAAAGTCCTGATATGATCTTTATCACAATGATATCTAATATTCTAGTCTATGCTTGATTTGAATTATTTATATGTAAATATATAAGGTTTTTTTGGGGGGGATTTCTCCACATTGTTATGCATAAAACAAAAAATCGCTAATAATCGGTCTTAGACCCATATAGGGTAATGTATTGTAATATATAAGATGTCCATACAACGGTTAACCGAAAACTATATACTAAAATGGAGATATCCGACAAAAATTTATGTATAAATAATTCAAATCAAGCTTAGATTCTTATATTGTGATAAAGATCAAAACAGGATCTTTTTGGCCCGAAATGTAAAAGTCAGAACCATAAAAGTCTAAGAGTTAATTTCGAAACCTTCTTAATTATGAAACGGTACCATGATGTAGACAAGTGTACTAAACTCAGTGTACGGTGGCTGCAAATTCGATATCTCGATAGTGAAATATCGATCTTCTTGGTCGTACTCTCTCCTGTAGAAAGAATAGAGCCTTCCTGGTCGAGACTTATAACGAGCTTTCTAACTCCTGGCGAGGATCTTCTCCGTGATATACCTATCCTTCCTAGGATAGAAAGTGAACTTGTCGGCAGATTTCCTTCTTAAACGGCGATAGCATCAAGGAATGAACCGGTTGAAGAAAGAAGAAGGGTTAAGCCATATGTTTATCTACATCTATGCTGTAACACAAGATGTGGATTTAAATAATTTTTATTAAACGTAAAATATGTTTCAAACACTTCAATCAATGGAAAATCGGACCTAATCATAATAAAACTAAAGTCATTCTTTTTACCAAGCGCAGGCCTGCAATAGGTAACTTCGTAACGATTGATGGTAATGCTTTAGGTTGATCTAAAAATATCACATACTTAGGTGTTAATTTGGACTCCAGATTAACCTACACAAATCACATTAATATACAAATAAACAAAGCAATAGGGGTCCTCCAAAAACTATTTCCCTTACTATTCAAATATTCCCGGCTTAATATTATAAATGAAAAGTTATTATACTATCTCTATATAAGACCTATTATATGCTATGCCTGCCACGTATGGTCGAATACATGTACCACAAATTATAGAAATTACAAGTGTTGCAAAACAAACGCCTACGTTTAGTTGGCAATTACCCGAGATGGACTCCAATTGATCTCATGCACTATTCTTTAAATGTGCCAAGCATTTCCACCTTTATTTATAAGTTAACCATAGACTTTTTCAAATCATGTGAGATTAGCTCACATGAGCATATAAGGGACAATGCCAACTATACCAGAGCAGACTTACCTTATAAGAAGTATATACACAAAAGATTGAAACACATTGTTCTATAAATTATAATAAGGTAAATACTTATTTGTGTGTATATACATGCGCACACGTGCATAGAAGTGCATATATATATATATATATATATATATATTTTTTTATTTTTTTTTTTGTTTTGTTTAGAGGTTTTTGTTTTTTTTTTCCTCTTGTATTATATTATTTTAGACAAATATTCTCAGAGCAAAGGTACTGCGACGAAGTGTGTACAAAAGCTCACAACTTGAAACCTCATTTCTTTAATATGTAAAATATTTACTTTGTACTGAAATATAAATAAATTCATCTTTTATTTAAAAAAAATTAATTGTAAATGATAATTCACGATGTATGACAAACAATAAAAACTCAAATAACTAACATGGTTACAACAAGTATCAACACAGTTACACAAAAGTATCAACACAGTTACACAAAAGCATCAACACAGTTACACAAAAGTATCAACACAGTTATACAAAAGTATGATTTGATCTTTAGAGCAAGACTAACTCTCCAGTCCACCGTTCCTTACAGTTATTCTGAATAGTATGTGTACAAGTAGATTTACAATGATTCGTACGTATATAAAATCGTTTTAACGCTTTGTTATAAAAAGGTGATATTTGAATATTTCTTTGACTAGCCTTATCCTTTAGTGTTGAGCAATGGCGTACTGGCTATTACAGCAGACTGCAGGGCTTTTCATAACTGGTCAGGTGTCTTTCACCTGTACTGGTATCAGAACCTGGTTCATGGGGGACATAGCTAATAAATTTAATGAACAGGAAATGTTTGGTTGGGGGTTCGTATTCAAAATAATACATTTATATCTGTTTGTATAATTTCTCTGGTTGTTTTTTGGTGTTTCTCATTTAGCCCTGATGATGACCTAAAATTTAGGTCGAAACGTCGCACAGTGGAGTATTTACCATCAAATCATGGCCAAAAGTCCGAAAAATAAATTGTACTTCAGAACATCACAATACGTATTTTCTGGTAGCATAGGAATGTTTGCATCGAGATATATTTATTTCGTTCATTGTTATCCACTTCCTGCCCTAAGGAACAAGTCTGAATCCAGAGTTGAGGACGCTGCAAGTACACAGTTACTTTTTCCCGTGTTGTAAGATGCTTATAGATGTTGTGATTCCTGTGGAATCCATTTAGCAAGTGATCTACACAGTTTCGAAAGGTATGCATTTCTCGGTGATAGCTAGTTTTTAGCAAGTTTTAATGTTAATTAAGTTAACCGTTATAACGTATAGTTCTTTTGATTAAGATGTTTAAACGAAAAAAAATAGACTTATTTAAAAGAATAAAATAGATCATGTTGTATTGTCGGGCAGATATTTTTGCATTAATGTAAAGTTGAATCCTTCTACTTCCCATAACGGAAAAAAAAAAAAAAAAACCTTTTTTAATAAATCTATGAAGATACCTCTTAAAGTGAGTTTTTTTATATTTTTTGATAATTTTGTATTGTCAGCCTTTGTCGGGCAGATATTTTTGCATTAATGTAAAGTTGAATCCTTCTACTTGCCATAACGCAGAAAAAAAACTCACCCCAACCCCCCCTCCTTTTTAAATAAATGTATTAAAATACCTCTTAAAGTGATTTTTTTAAAATCTTTTGTTATCTGGTTTCATTTATATATGTGATCACATTACATTATTTACATGCAGGTTTTTACAATTAAAATTTAATACGCAAATATGTAATGTAATTTGCAAAAGCTAGATATGAAATGCAATAAAACTTTCAAATGTCTGCGAAAACAATACGCAACTGGTGTATTTATGGACGTTGCCCAAGCATTTGATAAAGTCTGGCACCAGGGGCTTCTCTTCAAACTCCAAACCGTACCACCCCACGCATACTATCTTCTTCTTCAATCCTTCCTCTCTGACAGATTCTTCTCTATCCGGCAGGGCTCAGAAATTTCTTCAATCCGATGAATCTTAGCAGGAGTTCTGCAGGGTTCAATACTGGCTCCGTTACTTTACATCATATACACTCACGACGTACCTACCAACTCTAAAATTCTGACTGCAACTTACGCTGACGATACCGCAATTTTAACAATACACCATGACCACAGTCTTGCCTCATTGAATATACAGAAACACTTTCTTCAATTACAAAAATGGTACACACTATGGAAAATGAAATTAAATCATGTCAAATCACAACACATCACTTTCACACTCAGACGAGATACATGCCCACCAGTTTATATTGGCGACAACCAAATTCCACAGACAGAAACTGTACGTTACCTCGGACTTCTGTTCGACAGAAGGATGACTTGGGGCCCACATGTCAAAATGAAAAAAAAAGCACTTGAACATACGCTTAAAAATTCTTTACTCCCTTTTTGCCAAATCTTCTAAATTGAATATTAGACAAAAACTGAATACATACACCTACTTACTTAAACCCATTTGGACATACGCCTCACAGATTTTCGGCTCAGCTAAAAAGACACACTTACAAAAATTACAAACTTTTCAATCAAAAATTTTAAGACTAATTACGGACGCTCCCAGGTACGTAAGTAACCAAACTCTACATACAGACTTACAACGACCGACTATCCAACAACATATACGAACGCTTTACTCACGCTTTTTTACTTTCACTTACCTATATATGAAATATATAGTAAGTGGAAGTATTGCGATCGTGAAAAAATTCGACTTCCGGTTTTCAACGGAAATACACGTTTTGGGGTCCCCTGAGTCGAAATGACCAAGTCCCGCGAAATGGTCTGTGTGTGTGTGTGTCTGTGTGTGTTTGTGTGTGTGTGAACAGACTAGCTCAAAAACTATAAACCGTGCGAACCTGAAATTGGGTATTTAGAGTATGTATAAGCCCGCGATGTGACAGCAAAAATTTCATCAAATTTGCTCAAAGGGAGGGGGTACTTTATTTAATAACTTTTTAAGTTTTTTTCGATTTTCTCAAAAACGGCTCTAACGATTTTGATTAAACTGAGTATTTGATCTATTTATATGCCTGAAATATGACTGTAAAAATTTCATCAAAATTGATCAACCGGAGGGAGGACTTTACTTAATAAATTTTGTATCATTTTCAAGTGTTTTTTTTTATTTACTCAAAAACGGCTTTCACGATTTTGATAAAACTGGGTATTTGATGTATTTATATGCCCGAGATATGACTGTAAAAATTTCATCAAAATTGATTAACCGGAGGGGGGACTTTACTTAATAAATTTTGTAACATTTTCACGTGTTTTTTTGATTTTCTCAAAAACGGCTCTAACGATTTTGATTAAACTTAGTATTTGATCTATTTATATGCCCGAGATACGTCTGTAAAAATTTCATCAAAATTGATCAACCGCAGGGGGCACTTTACTTAATAATTTTTGTATCATTTTTACGTGCTTTTTTTATTTACTCAAAAACGGCTTTCACGATTGTGACCAAACTGGGTATTTGATGTATGTATATGCCAAATATGTGATAGCCAACATTTCATCAAAATTGATCAACCGAAGGGGGGACTTTAATTAATAAATTTTGTATACCAATTTTCACGGGGTTTTTTATTTACTCAAAACCGGCTTTAACGATTAATAAAAATAAGATATGAATGTAGAAAAATGTGTGACTTTGGGAAATGATATTTAACAAAACACGTCAATTTCTTATCTAAGTAAGTTGGTAAGTGAAAGTTGTGTGTTGCGCGCACGCACCAGATTTTTGTTAAATTGGATGGGCATAACAACAGATTAATTCTCGACATGGCCACGGTTGACTTGCCCGTTCGAAGGCAGCTAAAAAGAAGTTGGATGAGAGACCTCCTCTCAAGCCCGGAAAGAGGTGCTGCTGGGCACTTTTGTTCCTTCATGCCATACATGCCTTACATACCATTGCGATGCTGCAGCCATCGGATTCGCTGATTGTCGCAGACGGCTGACAGGTGCGAATAAATGTATGAAGACAAAAAAAAAAAAAAAAAATGTCTTATGTACTGTACATTTAAAAAAAAATAAAAAGCATGGTATATAAAAACAAATTATTTCCGTTATTTCGGAAACAAAAATCTTTTTAAACTTAAAGAAATAAGTCATTTTATAAATTTTAGCTTATTTATTTATTCATTTTTAAATATTAATAGATTTTTTCTTGAACCTCTTCAGATTTAGGAATAAGAAGCCAATAATATTATTTCCTTTTATAATATATTCCAATATTGGTCCACCCTGTTTTGCACCTAAATTATTGAATAAAAAATATTAGTCAAAAAAAACATTAAAGATATATGTAAACGTGAATTCAAGGACGTAAAATAGAGGTCCCGAGCCTGTACGATGTCAGTTACTCGTTTAAAATTCCTTTCCTTATTATATCTGTATACCAAAATTTAGGTCTTCCACTTTGGCATCGTTCGAATAGCCTTAGTATCATAAAGTTAAAGAAACAAACAAACAAATAAGAAATACCTTTGACATTAAACAAAAAATACATGAATCGTTGTGAAAGGGCATCTCTGGAGAGAAAAACCTCCAGCGGCTTTTTTGTATTTTCATCAAGGTCTAGTCCTTGATTCCATTTTATTTCAATTTTTGTTTTCCACAGCTACGATTTAAATATTTATGTAATATTGCATAATGTTATTGTTTGTTTTTATAAATAATAATGAACAAATGAATCATAGTTGACTCATTATTACTAATGTAGATTGGTGACACAGCAACTCACAGTAGTAAGCAATGCCTCCTACAGATATTTGTTTTCTAATCAATTAATTGATGATAAACGAAAAAAAAAAAAAGATTTATATAATTAGGAAAACGAAAACTATTGTTCAGACAAGTTAGAGATTTTAGTGATAAAAAAATTTAGCTTTCCAGATGATGAGAACTATGACTTTGCACTCAATGCTACTAATTTTATTTCTTTTGTAAATGTTGATTAATATAAAATAATAAAATAAAAAGTATTTTCCATAAAGTTTACTTTTGAAATGTTGAAAACGATTAACATAACTAACTAAAGGGAAAAAAATAATAAAAGGGCCAGAAAGAAAATTCTCAAATATTTTTGAGCTTAAAAATTAATTTATTAAACATAAATAAAGCTATTATAAAACCTTCCGATTGTTGAGAAATAAGTGAAGCGTGCTCGGCTGGCAAGATTCAACAACTAAGTGGCTGTTGAAGCGGCTTTTGTTTTTCTAGAGTCTTTGACGAATCACACACAACACTAACAGAATGTTATTTGAATATACTTAATATCGGTCAGTACGACTTCTTGAATAATTTTATTTAACTTAACACATAAAAGAGAAAACGAGAATAAATTAATCATAGAATTAATTAAATTTATAATTTGTTTAAAAATAAAAGAACTAAAATTAAACAAGAATTAAACTGAAAATAATTTAAAATAACAAATGGATTCCCCGAATCACTATTTTGGTATTACTTATATCGGACGATTAAAAAATATAATCTTTCAAATCTTCAGTACAATATTTTAACTAAATTGCTTCTATTTTTAATCGCAAGCGTTTTGTAATGAAAGTAAAATATTTTTAAAATAATTTATTTTTAAAGAGAAAAGATATGGCACCGCCGGGAACCAGACCCGGGTCTTCGGAAGCGAGATCCGTGGTGCAATGGTTAGCATACCGCGCATGTCACATGGAAGACCCGGGTTCGATTCCCGGCGGGGCCAAATCTTTCCTCTTCAAAAATAAATTATTTAAAATAATTTAAAAACAAGGTGGTTACCCACAATAATGATTAAATTAATATAAAATAATTTAAAAATTGATGAACGTCAAGAGATGCCCAATTTTGGACAAAAAATGTCCACCTCCCGTAAATACTCGCAAAACTTACGAGATCGTGAGGTGTCAGTGAAAAGGAAGGATTTGGCACCATTCGGAAGCGAGCTCCGTGGTGCAATAGTTAGCATACCGCGCATGTCACGCGGAAGACCCGGGTTCAAAAATAAATTATTTAAAATAATTTTAAAACAAGGTGGTTACCCACAATAATGATTAAATTAATATAAAATATTTTTAAATTTTGCGTGGTTCATAAAATTTTATACTCTCAGGTTGAAAGGAATTTTTTCCTTCCTTTGAAGAAATTCCAAACTTATCATAAAATTTAGTTCATACTTGTTTTACTATGGGGAAAAAGTATCAACTTGTAACGACCAACAATATACAATCAATCATCAAAAAGGTTTAAAAAAGTATCAACCTGTAACGACACTTAAACACAAACTTAACCAATAGATCGATCTTCAGAGCTAGACCAACTCTCCAGTCCACCGCTCCTTATATTTAGTCTGAATTAGAACAGTCCAAAACGTTCTCGGCAAGAGTAGAAGTTCTCAAATAGTCACGAACATGTTCTAGAACAGTTTGTTCAAACAAGTTTAGATCATGTTTTGTGTTTTCTTTTTTTGTTTTGTTCCACGTTACACTATATTTGTATTTAGTTTATGATCATTGATCATAATTAAAAAACCGGTTCCAAAATACTATGTCAATCCCTTGAGTAAAAAATACTCCTTATTTCTACCGCATGGTTTGGTGAAGTGTGGTTTTGTTTCAGTGATCAGATACCCAAGAATCTTAAAACCTAGAAATAACGCCTAAATATTAAAATATAATATAATGTGAATATGTTATCTTATTTTATTTTGATGTATGTATATAACTACGGGTTATTCAATTCGTAACAATAGGAACTAGATTATGAAAAGGGAAACACCGTTCCTTGTTAGCAAGAACGATGAAGATGGGATAAAAAGCCGGTGCAGTAATAACCGCTATTATGGAACTGTTATATATAGTGATACCAACTAGTTACGAAATACTTTCGAACCTTCTCATCATCGGTTACTTTCGGATGGAGAAAGTACATCTGTTATTTTAGTTAGTCACACTTCGTCCTAGTGTTCTCTTCGAATTAGTTTCTCCTAATCCTTTTAAGTTTCATCTCGTGCGATTTTCTACAAAATTGCTCATGTTAGCCGTTACTAGTTAAGGAACGTTTATATCGCTTATTTTACAACGATTATCGATGGGGAAGAGAAAGTAAATTGGAAGCATTTAATGTTCTGAAGTCATTTTTATCGAGTTTATTAACTATGTTACTTGCTATTTATTGTAGAACCTATCGCATTGCAAAGTTTTACTTTTCCCTAATAAGATATTTTAGTGCAGAATAGAATAATGCATGTAGTTCGATTGTGACCACTTGGTGACTTAATATACAAGCCGCTTATCGATAAGTAGGAAAGGATTTCGATAGCTAGAATATCAATATGTATATACTACTTAAAAAAAAAAAAAAAAATCTGTTTTGAAAAAGTAAATACCTTGAACCGTGTTAATAGAAGTTTAGAAGAAGAATACTGGACTAGATCAACATGAAAAATATATGTTTCCTAGTTTGGTCACTAAAATGCCATTTCTACTCTCACTTACCTATAAAAAAAAAACCTGTACCACTACAACCCATAAAGGGTCTTGGGTTCAGTACTAGGTAAGGAAGAGCACTGTTTCTTGGTCAGCGGTCGTGCAAGGAGGTGATTTGACCGTGATCACGCTCAACCGCCAGGTTCTTTCCCCTTAATTTTTCAATTAAGGGTACCCACTTTATAGAGGCTGGGTTTGCCCCAGGAGGGTCTCTCGGCCCACGAGACGAACTGTGGCGAATAATAAAGATATCATAAGCCATGTCAGATTCGAACTCGGGACCTTAAGCACAGCAGTCCACTGCCTTACCAGTGGGCTACCCCGCTCCCAAAACCACTTACCTATATATGAAATAAATGTTAAGGAAAAGGATTGCGATCTTCGAAAATTTCGACTTCCGGTTTTCAACGGAAATACACGTTTTGGGGTCCCCTGAGTCCAAATAACCAAGTCCCGCGAAATGTTCTGTGTGTGTGTGAACAGACTAGCTCAAAGACTATAAATCGTAAGAAACTGAAATTGGGTATTTGGTGTATGTATGTGCCCGCGATGTGACAGCAAAAATTTCATCAAAATTGGTTAAACGGAGGGGGTACTTTATTTAAAGATTATTGTCTAATTTGAGCAAAAAAGCAACTCGCTGTGTAAAACAAACAACCAGTAAAAAAAACTCGACTCTTGACTAAACAGGTCCCTCAAAAAAATAAATAAGCAATAATAATTCGAAAAGTACTTACTGAGAACTTACAAGTTTTGCAATACAGATACTCTATAACTTAATGAAATATACATATATAAGCATTTAGATGTGGAAAAATGTGTGAAGTTGAGGAATGGCGCTTACCTGATTAGCGCTTATCGAAACACGTCGATTTTTAATCTAAGTATGTTTGTAAGTGAAAGTTGTGTGTTGCGCGCATAGCACCAGATTTTTATTATATGTTATGAGGAATTCAATCTTGATACCCCTTCTTAAACCCACGCTTTATTTTAAAAAATTAAGTAATTAATTAATGAATGAGGTAAGCTTTTTAGAATTATCTCGTTCAAATCATTTTACTAAACCATTGACCAAGAAATGTTATTTCCGTAAAAAGCTCGTTAGAAAAGATTATTTGCATTATTTCGGTCAAGTGCCGCTCTCTCGATAATTAGCGGAATGACTTTCCAAGTCGCTTGACAGTTATATATTCCCGATTGCTTTCCCGTGACAAAATGTAACTGTGAAGTTCCGGAACAGTTAAGTTTATTAATTAGAGGAAGGAGGGAGAAAATGCTGATGAACTAAGTTAATTTAAACTGAATTCGATCCCGGATTGGAAAGCTGAAAATAGTAACTTCCTCTTGCATTGAAAGGGGGATTTCTTTTTCTATTTGTGTCCCCTATTTTTGCCGATGCTATTAGGTTCTTGACGACTTATTTGCATATATCAATAGAATTTACAAAGTATAAGTTAATTTTTGTTACGTCTCTGCTTTGACTCCTTTAAATATTATACCATGAATGTAGACAGGGTGTTCCATATAAGTACAGATAAAAACTTATTAAAACATTTGCGTCGAATTCACTTTTCTTTTTGTATTTTCTACTTTCGCGTCCGATCTTTTAATTAATTCTCTATTTAGTGGTTCAGAACTTCATTTGGTTACCATGGAAACAAATAATTTCCATTATGTTCCCAAACACTTTGACAACACTTGATTTTGACACCCATGAACAGAACGTCTTTTAATGGTCTGTCGTTAAAAGCGTACTGTTCATGCGTTGGCTCGACGTGTTTCATGAGTCGGAATATTTTTCTTTTTTTCTCCTGTATATATTTACTCGATTGTTGAATATTCAAGTTTATTTCTCGATATCATCAAAATTGAAGGTACTTTATAGAAAAACATAAAAGTTTCCTTCCCCACCTAGACCCCTCGGTATATCTGAATGATAATAAAATACCTGATATTAAAGAATTCTTGATTCTCATTAATCATGAAGAGTTTGATAAAAAACGTTAGAGCCTTTTTGAAAAAATCACAACACAAAAAAAATTATAAATGAGACAAAATTTATCAAATAAAGTGCCACCTCCGTTTGACCAATTTTGATGAAAATTTTGCTGTTATATCGCGGCAGATGCCTACACCAAATATCCATTTTCAGGTTCGTACGGTTTACAGTTTTTGAGCTAGTCTCTTCACACACATACTGACAATTTCGCGGGACTTGGTTTTTTTGGACTCAGGGGACCCAAAAACGTGTATTTCCATTGAAAACCTAGAAGTCTAATTTTTTCACGATCGTTCCCTTACTATATATTCCATATAGACATAAGTGAAAGTAAAAAGTCAGTTTATAAATTTTATATTATTTATTTATTCATTTTTGAACCACCACTTTTGAAAGAATAAATTGAACAAGCGGTTGTTTGATACTGTTATGAAATTGAAGAACACCGAACACCAAAGGATACAAAACAGCATATAAAATAAAAAGAAATAGAGAGAATAGGAACCAGAGAGGAGCACTGCGAAGAAAGGAGATTAGTAGGATAGTACTTGTATGGGATGAAGGCTCTTGTGGCGAAGAAGGGGATGCAATAGAAGATCATAAGAGTGTAGTGGGAAACGGAAAGGAAATGCATAAATAATATACGCGTGCTCCTTAGCTACACTATTTCGTACATGTATATATATTATAGCTTCTCTCAATGACGCCATTTCCTGCTAGCCATTTGGTGATGGTTGTTATTAAATAATGTGACGGTTATCAATGGCTCCTCCTCCCTTTCTGCAAATTATTATAAGAGGTCCTGCTCCATTTGCAACGGCAATCCCAGTAGTATAGTTGTATGGGTACTTAGCTACAGCGGGAGCCGAATGCAACACGCCTTAGTTGGTCCTGCCGAACGGAGCGTGACAATAATTAGGTAGTGTGTTCTTTGCATCACTTTATATATCTTTGATCATATCCAATGTTCAGGCAAGTTAGGTTTTAACAATAAAAACCTTTCGCTTCCCTGATAAAGAAAGTATGGCCGGTGCTCAATGCTCCTAGTTTTGTTGGTTAATGTAATAAAAAGGTATAAATAATAAAAGAATAACATAAAAGGTAGTTTACATGTAGTTTACTTTTAAAATTTAGAAACTATTAGCTTAATTAATAAGAACAAAATAATATGAATGAAAGGAAATAAAGAAAATTCTCTGATATTTAAAGCTTAAATGAATTCACATAACAATGTCAGTTTAAAATTTATCTCTGTAACTTAGCGCAACGTCTTGTGCTCCACAATAAGATTTTAGTCAAATTAAAAAAAAAAAACTTACTACAAATACGAACATATTTACTATATATGCAAAAATATATATATTTATTATAAATAAAGGAAGATCATGATATTTCTTATACATAGATTGGTGAATGGCAATCTTTCAATAACATCTTTTATTTAAACATTACATATTCAAATGGTGTAACGCCAACGTTTCGGAAAATTTCGTCCATCTTCAGTGCAATATTCTCCTATTTCATACTTTCTTCTCATTTTTTGGTGGCTTGGACAATTATCTTATATTCTATATTTCTTTCACTTGTCCATTACAACTGTGATAGGTCACATTTTATAAAGATTATTTTTCACTTTTTTTTTAACATTAAAACTACTACCACATACATTTGTCTATCTACGTTGGTGTTAAATATTAAATAAAATATATTATTGGAAGATTATCCTTCACCAATCTATGTATAAGAAATACGAACATAATTTATTAGTAAAAATATACCCCAAATCCGTTTAAGTTGGATTAGAGAATAGCATTTTATTAATCTTATGCATGTTATTCATTAATTAATTGATCAATAATTCGTTATAGTGAAATTATGAAAATTTATTTAATTTCATTCCAATTTTTTTTTAACTTTATTTTATTTATCCACACCTGTCTAAAATAACATAGACAATCAGTGTATTTATTGCCTTTCTATAACAGTTGTACAATAATTGCATGTCAGGCATGAAGAAGAGCTTTCGTGGCAATATTTTGGAATAAACAATGAAATTTACAGATCTCTCATCCAGAACCTTTTCAGCCTTCTCTTAATGTTGTCAGGCATGCTTCATTTCAAAATCTTTTAATTTTTACAAGTCCTTGTGTCTTTCAAAATTAAAAAAAAAAAAAAAAATAGAATTCCTTGTTTTTCTCCTTTTTGTTTTGTATGAGACGATCAAAAATATCACACTGGGTAAAATCCAATTTTAATATATTTATTTATAGGCAGTAATGTATAGGAACATGCACAGGGTAAAATATATGAAAATGAATGATTTCACTGTATAAGAAGCAATATGTCTTCAGAAGCAAAATTTCAGTATTTATTGATACATTTTATAAGATTCTTAGTCCATGTGTGTGTGCACATCTTCTGCTAACAGGCATGGTATTTCTTAAGTTAATCTTGAGTATTACACCCTTTTTTCAAGAAATAGTGACCAAAAAATTTATGGATAGATAGGAATTTTCAAGTTGAAAATTATTACTGTAACGGGTATTGGTAACTGTTATATATATTAATGTACATGTTAATGCTTGCGTTGTTGATGTGGAAAGTAACAGTTTACTATGATACAGGCAGTTCACTGGCCTTCACGGTTCAACTCCCCTACCGCTGTGGATCGGAATGGTTTGGTTACCCTAGCGTACATCCTCGCCTCTTATCGGATATACCCTGTATCCTGTGTGGTCACTACTACGCTTCCATAGCTGTTAGGCTACTCTTAAAGTAACGAGATAAAAAGTAAAAAAAATATTCACTCGAATATCCGAATACAGAGAGATAGAATACTTTTAGGTAGTGTGGAATCTGGCCGGATTGGAACATAGCCTCTTATGTCATTTTAAGTTACTCTTGGTTTCTTATACATTTTGTTTTGTAGTAAAAGAAGAAAACTATCATTTTGCTTAAAAATTATAGAAAATATATTGCTATATGGGGATATTAACATCAAAAGTAGAAATAGATACTGTTTCAATAAACAGCAACCTCTTTGTTAAACATTTAAGTCAATCCATTCGCTAGTTTTTTTAGTTTTTATTGGCAAACATACGGTCATTGCAGTTTTACATATAAAGATTTTATCAATACTAGCTGCACCGTGTGAAGCATTCGCATTCTAATCTACTTAAATCCCATTTAATTATAGTACACACCGTATATTCAGTATCTTACAGTGCGTATATAGTGCGTCGTGGGCATACGTTTGGGATGAAGTAAAGAATAGATGTATTTATTTTTTGAAACATAAGTTTAAGGTATTTACATACTTGCATAGTATTTACCTCTTTGAAGTTACGATATGGTAATCTGTGAGTGTTTGTTGGTGGGTTTGTTTTACACAGACATAGATGTCACTGATTCTATTGTCTTAAATAGCAAATTTTTGCTTGTAACTCGCAAGCGATGGCGACCAAAAATGTTCGTCTCGACAAACTGAAAACAATGACACCTTCGAAAAAGCCCTGCGATCATTTTCGCTGAGGATTGTAGTTTTTCGCTTGTACATATATTACAGAAAATGTTCCCTTGAAAACCTGAAAAGATTGACACCGTTTAGAAACCTCTACTACCAAACCTCTATTACCAAAACCACGGTTTTGCGCTTATAACTCGCGATCGAAGCCGAAGTATTTGATTTTTATGTTTTTCCGATGTAGCGGTTAAGGAAAGCTTTAAAATGATGTCTCATTCATGGAATTTGATGAAGTATTAAGGAAGTTATGGTGCACCGACAAAAAAAAAAGGCTTTGAGAAATAAAATATATGATGAACATAAGGTATTTTAACAATAAGTGGTTTTAAATAATTTTCATTAGAAGAAAGTAATACGATACTTCAGCTTGTAACGAAACAATAACATAAAATAACCATATGATTCGAGCTTTGGCGTAGTCTATGCGTAGCCCTGAGACACTATAGTAATTTAAATTATGAATTTCTTAATTTCAGTAGTAACATATTGCCTTCATCAAATCCTCCTCCTGATAGATCAGAAATGAAACACCCGCCCGAAGGTAGCTATTACAGAGATTTCAGACGTGTTGAGCCGGAATGCAATTCTTGATTATAAAGAATTATCTTCTCGCCACAATAACATGAGTCTGGGAACTGGGCCAAATGTTATATTTTTTAACTACATTTTGGGTAAAAATAATTTTTATTTAACGAAAATAATAATTCAAAATGTCGTTCAAACAATAACTAATTCAAATAATTAACTAGGTACAAAAAGTATCAACTTGTAAACACACAGTTACACAAACGTAACCATTTGATCGATCTTCAGAGAAAGACATCGCTCCTTATATTTAGTCTGAATTAGAAATGTCTCGAAGGTTCCAGACAAGCGTAGATTAATCTCGAACAGTCACGAACATGTACTAAAACATTTTGTTCCAACAACAAGTCTGAACTCTTTTCAATCATTTTTTTTTTCATATTTGAGGCGTTTGCTATCAAAACCAGCCATTCCATATTTTTCTGAAATCCACTTTTTTGCATAAATTGAAAGTTTAGAGGTTCCTTCATAACCTGACGGAGGGATATAGCTCAAATCCAGCTCATTCCAGGAAGGCCAGCAGAAGAAAACCAAGAATGTGAGCCGATGTATTACGACGACAATTTCATTTAAATAACGAGCCTTCATTTTCCTTTCTCTTCTTGCTTTCTGAATTTTATTTACAATATAAGTTTTCTTTGATAAAAAAAAAAAAAAAAAAAAAAAAAAAAAAAAAAAAAACCTGTTCCACTTGGCGTTGATCATTTGAAAAAGTTAAGTGGATGCCATTTATTTGAAACTCGTAAAGACACAAATATTAACTGGTAAACTGGAAAAAAACCTATTTCACACAACTAAATTGAACAAAAAACTGAAAAAAAAAACAACATGAAAAGTCGTGTTTTTGCATCAAAATTAGCAGCTCATTACAACCTAATTAGTGTAATTACGCCTAAGATAATGCACCTGGAATGAGAATGAAAAACTAATCAAATTCTAAGCGGTTATACCTACAATTAAAAAAAAAAAAAAAAAAAAAAAAAAAAAAAAAAAAAAAAAAAAAAAAAAAAAAAATTAGCTGTAGCACAGCGGACGTGAGAAGTTTTTTATCTCTCCTCTAAAATTTCCAAAAATGGAATGAGCTGGTTTTGATAGCGAACGCCTCATTCAATTATTTCAATTTTGATATACATGAACACCAAAGTAGGTGTTGCCTATGCGTGTCATGTTGTAAACATACAGGTTATAAACATGTCAATTTGTTCCGGCCGGATTCAATCATTGTAAAAACGCTAATTACCCTCGATTTTTTAATTCATTCTGATTTAATGGAATATATTCTAATTATAATTGAATTAATTCTGATCATAATTCGTTAGTCGGTTTTTTCCATCTCTTTAAAAATTATTAGAATGTAAAGCGGGTCAGCTAAATGATACTGGATGGAGGAAAAAAGATTGTAATGCTGGATATTATTATTATTATTATTAACTAATATCCCGTTCCTAGCTGGGGAGAGGATGTGGTGTGGCATAGAGTGAAGGCTCTTAATGTTTGTTCTGCTTATACTAACTGCGTGGCTATAACAACAGTGCTGTAACTATCTCTGATGCTAAAACTATCGAGAGAACCAAGTTCCAAGAACTGGGTGTTGTTTCTGCATTCTCTGACAAACGTTAGTGTATGTTAATGTATGTCGCATGTTCCCACATTAGTCTGACAAGTTGTCAAAGTGTAATTTATGTGTCAATAAGCACTTCATTTCGGAAATTATAAAAAAAAAAAAAAAAAAAAAATACAGCATTCGGGCCAAAATTTTTGTGTCTAGCGGACTATTTAATTTTTTTGTAACATACTCTCTGTCACCAGTAGATCCAGTTGAGGACATATACAAACTAACACGGGGTGTCCCCCAAACTAATACTTTGTGCCCTTAAATGGAAATTGGATAAAAATGAGGATAAAACTTTCCCTAATGCTCACAAGAATAAAGTATTTTGTAAATCATTGCGAGGAATGGAAAAGGTAAAGATAGGATTACAGGAAGTCAAGCCAACCAATTGTGAGCGTTTCTTTTTTGTTTTTCGTCTGGAAATAAGCTTCTTATGTCTTTTAATACAGCGTGTTGAGACAGCGTGTTTTAGTATTTATTATACTTTTATTTTTTTTTTTTATGATTCCTGATTGTACAACTATAGCCGATCTAAGCAGGGGCTTAAACTGTTAGTCATGGAGCTTTGCTATTTGCCCCCAGCCGTTCTTGAGCCATGTAACTTTCTCTATGTCGTAATACTTGAATATCGACCTTTAGTGGGATCTGAAATCGATAGGTACATTTAATTCATTTGTATATGTATATATATATATATATTCGGAGAGGGAGAGGTTATTATTATTAATCATTTCGTTAAGTACAAAATTTATCTGCAATATAAAAAATTTAATACAAATTTTCCATTATATGTCAAATTTAGCCCTAAATGGGTTTGTTTTTTTGTTTAACGTCACTTTATGCCACTATGGCTAATCGATGTTACAGTGGGAGTCTTAATTTTTTTTCATCCTGGTATAATTAGGAAAGGGATCTTTAACGAGTACCTGACATCGCACAGGCTCGAGTTTATTCGGGCATTTTACGTTCCTATCCGAGGGGCGGCATAGCCAAGGATTTTTTACTTCCATTAAAAAATTCGGAACGCGAACGCTCTAAATGGGTTAAGTGGCTAAAGCGTCATAAAATTTTGTCCTCTGGTCATTTTTTGAGCTTTCATTGATAGGAATGCAAAAAGGCTAAGTAGACAGATTTCAGAATTATTAAATTAAATTTCCCAATAGAATTCTAAACTTTATTGTTGTTCCCATATTCACACAAAAAAAAGTTTCTTGGTGTATTCTGTTGTTGTTTAGTGTCGTTTTTTAATTTGGAATTTTGATCTGCGTTCTCTGTGGTAGTTCACGTCTGTGCATTTGAAGTTAGGGTTGTTTTCTCAGAATCTCAGCGGTTTTGGGTTTTCCGATTTATTTTATTCATTTTTTTTTGTATTGGAGCAGGGTAGCTCATTGGTAGGGCATTGAGTAGCTGTGCTCAAGGTCCAGAGTTCGAATCTGGCTTAGCAGGATATCATTAATATTCTGCCACAATTCGTTTCGTGGGCCGAGAGACCATACTGGGGCAAATCCAGCCCCTATAAAGTGGTTACCCTTAATTGAAAAATTAAAGGGGAAAACATGGCAGTAGAGCGTGATCGCGGTCATATCACCTCCTTGCACGACCGCTGACCAAGAAACTGCACCCAAGACCCTTATGGGTTGTAGTGGTACAATTTTTTTATTATTATTATTATTATTTTTTTTTAGATCCTTATCCAATATTTTCATTATTATTACTTCTATGTTTAATAAAGCTCAGTATTACTACTCGGAGACATTAATCTTTTACCGTCCCTTAGAGATTAGTATCAAACTCATCGATCAATATCAAGCTTAAAGAGTACCTTAATCCATCATCACTCCTGAATCTGAGGATCTTTCGTCCCTCAGGATCCATGGATTAAATTTCTTTTTTGTTCTACATTTAAAATATTCATTTGTACAACACAGGTTAGTAGTTCCATCCTCAAGAAATTAATAAAAATCAATGAAATACGTGTTCATTGGTATATAAGCTCACCTAAAGTGGCAAAAAGATATGATCTCTTATCCATAACAATTTCAGCTTCCTCTTAGTGTTTTTAAGCATAGATATGTGTATATAGTCTAAACATAAAATTGCTTACACAATAAACAAATTATCATTATTATTACTAATATTAAATATATCATATAAGTCTCTGATGCTAATGGGAAAAGGAAGAAATAGAAAAAAAAGCAGCTTTCATCTTTCCTTTTAAATTCATACATTTTATGGGTCTTCTTTACTTTACCCACACCAGTTACTTATTTCTAAAATGATTTATCTTAATATTAAACTGGAACAGATGATTAAAGTTATTTATTTTTTTTTGTATTTATTTTTTTTTTTAACGTCCGCTTTATGCCACAAGGGCTAATCGGGACGGGTTATCTACGGGTAACCAACCTCTTCTAATCCATGGCAAGCCGCTGAGTCTGTTCAGTGAGGCCGTCACCGAACAGAATCGAGCGGGCTTGGGCGGGATTCGAACCCGCACCGCCAGCGTAGGAGTCGGAAACGCTATCCCCTCGGCCACGCCTTGGCCCTAGTGATGTATTTAAAAATATTAAAACGTAAACAAAAATGATAGTTTAATATACTCCATCTGCAACTTCTTAAACTGCATTTAAATGCCAAAGATCTTCTTTGGTGAAAAGCAAGCTTCATAAAGTAACATCCTCTTCTGCATTTCCGTGTTTTATGCAATAGTCCCAACCTCTGAAATGTCTCAAATGCCTCTTCTTCCGTTTTAAGAACGCGACTCAGTTGTATCAGATTCATTATTAAGAAAAACAACAACGTTTCTTAAAACCTAGGAGGTATTAGGTAGGTAACCTCCTTCTTATATTTTTTTCTCTTAAAATAGACGTATTTTATTAAATAACGTTATAACGTATGTTATTAAATAACGTTAAATAAATCACTAGTAATATCAAAAAGTAACTGGTTTGGGTAAAGTAAAAAAGACCCCGTTTTACATTGAGATGATGCCAAATGTATCGGGAATTTGAAATTTGCAACATGGCAGAAAAACTAGTCACTCTTTTTTATAATAAAGCTCATAAGACTTCCTTTCTACACCCCTAACTATAAAAAAAAAAAACTATAAACTATCCCGGTTTTTTTCTAAAACTAAACTTGGAACTCACATAAAGTTTTTTCCACTCTTAAGCTGCACTTAAATTACGTATTAAATAATTTATAACACCCTCAAATAAGATCGTAACTGCTAATATCGAAACATGATTGAATATTATGTTTGTTTTACATAACATCAAATATTTTGTTGTACATGCTCCAGCAGACATTGCCCATTGCCGAGAGATTCTTTTTTTACACAGCTTAAATTATAAATAATGCAATTGTTTAAAAAATAAAACCATTCATTAATAAGTTGAATGTTTTATTTTTTGGCGAACAATTCTATAACTGAATATAATTTCAGGATGCCTAAATTTACTTCAGTTAAAGCGATGATCCAAGTTGTTATTGTGATTTAAAACAAAAGATAGAATCATTTCTTCGGAATTCGACCTTAGGCCGTATCAGCTCCTTCAAAGGTTTCGATCTGGAAAGTTCAAGTCTAAAGCAATCATTAAGCCTTGTAAATGACTTTACTCACAGTGTTTCGCAATTTTTTTTTTGCATATCCGCAATACTGACCTACCACGTTCCTTTAGTACTTTCTCAAGTGTTTATTACTTATCGGAGCAATAATAATTTCAATTCTTAAGTACATGGCATTAAATTAAGCCTCGTAAAACTAAAGACAAAATGATGCATGGTTGGTATGATAATAATTCAAATTCAAGCGTGAACTTAATAAATAATTAAAGAGTACAGTGTAAATGAGTGTTTCAGTCGAAAACCCATTAATTGTTTTAATCATAAAACTTAGATTACGTATAAAAAGAAGAACGATATAGAAATAAAGCTTAAGATTTAGTTAGGAGTCCATTTTAAACTCAAAATATGACTAAGTGGAGCCTCATCATTTTTCGTTTATGCAATATTAAATTTTTTCGCACGTCGGCAAGAAGATGGTTACAACAAAGAAAAATGTGTTTTTTTTACATAATCGCATGTATATTATATTTCATTACTAGTACCGAAAGTGGCCTTTTCCCGTGCGCTACGGAATTTCACGTGTGAGGGTCTGGCCACACATGTCCGCACCGGATCCGCACCGTAGCAATAATACAGGTTATGTTCAGTATATTTTTAATTTAACTTACATATTACCTTTAGTTATGCCTAAAGTGGCCTGTGTCTGACATGTGTGGCTTGAACTTTAGGCATAACTAAAGGTAATATGTAAGTTAAATTAAAAATATTCTGAACATAACCTGTATTATTGCTACGGTGCGGATCCGGTGCGGACATGTGTGGCCAGACCTTGAGGCGTAGCCGAACACGGGAATACGAGTTTCACGTACGAGGCGAAGCCGAGTACGGGAATAGTTTGAGTAAGCTCGGGAAAAGCACTTTTGGTACGTGTTATGAACGATATTTTTCATTACACTGCAAACTGGCTGTATAACAGAAATCTTAAACTAACATAATTAATTAACTTAAATTATAATTTCAAACATTAGTATACTGTTTGATTAGTTTATTGATCAACAAACAAAAGCTGAATACAAATTAAATAAAATACTGAAATAAATAAGGGTTCTAAGAATTTTAGAAATTGAAATTAATAATTACTGTACAGTTTTGATTGTTGCTTATATTTATGATTTTATTTGCTAATTTATTTTGTAGTAAGTGTAAATTTTTAGTTGTATTTTTGCGTATTTCTTGACACTTTCCTGCTTTTTCATTGTCCGGAATTTCAATGTTTTCGTTATTTGTTTTCATCATTCCATGCTTGCATCATTGCATCATTGCATGCTTTCTTTATTAATTCATCGGGCAATGCCATTTCTTCAAAGCACTAAGTAAACTTACAAATTTTGAAAATATTTATGACACAAAAACTAATTGTAATCGGTGGATTTTCAGTTTTCTTGATTTCAATTTTTCAGTAAACAGCTGTTCTTAATACAATCAGCAAGCGCTACTGGTGGCCGGGAAACGAAATAACAAGTACACCGAAAATTTTCGGTGCACTTATAAATTTTCCGTGCGCGTGCAAATTTTCGGTGCACTTTTAGAAGTAAACGGGAAACAGCTGTTTTCTGTACTGTTTGCATGCATCGAAAGTAGTTACTTTCCGTGCAGTGTAATGAAAAAAATTTAAGTGTATTCTTAATTTTACTATGTACCTACGAACAGCGACTAGTTATTATAAGTCTTTGATCTCAAATTGTCTACTATTGGGGTGGTTAGTACCAAAAAGATTTTATTTTTTTTTTTTGGATAATCACATGTGAAATTTTAACTCCATTCTTAATTGAAGGGGTCGGGGCAAAACAGTGCCAAGCAAAATTTTTAATAAAAATAAACTGTAGATGCCGTCTCTAGAATATTATGTAGTACTATATGTCTATGATGGAAAGCCACCTGAAATATGACTATTGTGCTCCATCATAGACATATAGTACTACATAATATACAAGAGACGCAGCTACAGTTTATTTTTGTTAAAAATGTTGCTTGGCACTATTTTTCCCCAACCCCTTCAATTTTACTACGTATCTACAAATTGCGACTAGGAATAAAAGTCGTTGATCACAAATACTTTACTAATTGCGGAAGATAAAACCGTGGCAACTAACCGGAACTCAAAAGTATCCCTCTACCTGTATTAACACGATCATTCCCTCTGTAAAAGAATATTGTAAATTGCGTCATACGCTAACGGAACTGTTTACAATATTGTAACTATATTTTGGCATTGTAGGTTTTGTAATTTTGATTCAAACGGTATTCATTACTCAAAATTGATTAATTTTGAGTAGTAACCCTCTTCTTGGGGCCGGGGTAACTCATTGGTGAGGCATTGAGTTGCTTTGCCTCAAGGCTCTCTTGACTCGAATCTTTCGCAGATCGCCTCAGGAGGCGAGAGATCCTCCTGGGGTAAACTCATCCTCTATAAAGTCGATACCCTTTATTTAAATCTTAAGGAGCAAAGATCTTAAAGATCGTTATCACGGTCAAATCACCTTGCACGACCGTTTTCCTACAAACAGAACTTACAGTATTGAACCCAAAACCCTTCATGGGTTGTAGCGGTACAGGTTTAGTTCAACCATCTTCCCTACGTACGATAATATAAATTCGAAGTGCCTAGAGGCAGCTAAAATAGAATGAATAAAAGTTCTGTGAAAGGGAGAGTTGAAAATGTTAGATTAAGTTTTAATGTCAGGATATTATAAGAAAGTTCTAGAACTTTTTGCAGAGAAAGTAAAATAACTAGTTTGAACTTTTTTATATTTTCTCATTATTTTGTCACTGTTGAAAAGGTATTATATTATATTTCATAAAGTAGGGACAGCACTTTGACCCCGAGTTCGGACATTTACTTTGGCTGAAGGCAATTTAACTTTAAATGAGAAAAGTAGTTTCAAAACTTTGATTATGATGTCATTAACATTCCCGGATTTCAATCTTTGGAGTCTCATCATAGTTTGTGAGAAGTTTTGAAATGTCTGTGAAAATCATATTCTTACCCCCCTCTCTCTCTTTCACGCCGCATCCCTTACTATGCCACATTTTCTATATTTTTTTTTTTGCAAGATCTAACCATTGAATAGAGTTTTATTAACCGACCTAAGGTGCTATATAATTTTTAGAATTTAAATCCAATATTTTCGTGAAATGCCTGTCATAAAATGTGTATTTTGTAAAGTAGCTACTTGGATAACGTTTTTTAAGCCCAGCGTTTAGAGATCGATATGCGCTTTAGATTTGGAGTTAGTGGTAGGTGGTAATATATATAATAATATAATATAAAAATATAAAATAAAAATATAAAATAAAAATCAAATCTAATCAAAATCATTCGAATATTTTTATCAATAGTGGGTTTATTTTTTGATCATAAGGAAAAAAAAATTACCTGATCATCATTTTGGGATAAAAATTTTACTATTAAAAATGATAATAATTTTTGACTAAATAAATTTTGATTCGAAATCCTTATGTCCTCTTTGCAACAAAAATGAGCAAGACAATTTTAAACAACTTTTCACATCATGTCGTATATAAATTAACAATAAGAATAATAATAAAGAAATCTTTTAGGACATTTTAACAATAACAGATTATAATAAACTTAAAAAGATATTTTTATTTTCATTGTACAAGGTGCTAAAATAAGAAGTTTTATAATGTTTGATTAAAGGAGATAGTCATGTGACATGTCATAAATTTTTTTTTCTTATCGTCATTTTTGTCAGTTTTGCTTAGCCTACAAATGTTTAGGAAAAATTTAGATAAATTATTATAGTAGAATGATATGATATTGATAATATAATTATGGTATAATATTGTAAGTATAAAACTGATACTTATGCTTTGCATTATTGTTTATTTGCTGAAATGTCCGAATTAATAATTAAAGTTAAAGTTAAAAAAAAAATAAGTAAATATAAAAAATTAACAAACATCCAAGAACTATTTAAATGTTTATGTACAAATGAAGCATGATTTTTAAATTAGAAGGCAATATTTTTTTTTCTTTTTTTTTTTCTTCAAACATTGACTCGCACCTGTCAGCGGTCTGCGACAATCAGCGAATTCGATGGCTGCATCAACGCAATAATATGTAAGGCATTTATGGCATGAAGGAACGAAAGTGGCCAGCAGCACCTCCTTCCGGTCTTGACACTAATTCAGGAGAGGAGTTCTCTCATCCAGCTTCTTTTTAACCGCCTTCTAACGGGCAAGTCAACCGTGTCCATGTTGTGAATTAATCCGTTGTTATGTCCTTCCAATTTAACAAAAAAGCCTGAGTAAAGCGTTCGTATGTCTTGTTGGATAGTCGGTAAATGTAATAATTAATTTATGATTTTTTGGAAAAAATAATTAACCGAAAAAAGTAATAAACCGTGCTTGGCGGTGTTATGATTCATAGGTCGATATTTTTTATTTGAAGTTTAATTTATAATATTATTTATTAATGAATAATATGTAAAATTATTTATATATTTTATTATTATTTGGTTAGATATGGAGGTGAGCGAGGCGCAGGACCAAGAAGTGGCCTTCTCCGATTGGAGTGACAAACTGGAAGCGGGTACCAGCCACTGGTTGCCTGCCTACGGTTTCCAGCAGCCATCGCAGCTTCACGAGGCTCTTCTACAGCAAGACTATGGTGAGTAGAATCTTTATTTACTTATTTATTCTTATATTTTAATTTTTATTATATAGTCTATAAGTAATTATTACTTCTTAGCAACGAATAGATGGGTAATTATATTATAATGAAGACTTCATGAACCTGAAGGCTCATTGCCGATTCCACCAATGACGTCTCGGCACATACCCTCAGGACTTCGAAGTGCAGATTACTGGCTCAGTCTCGGCTCAAATATTTCGTTTTCTCATCTCTCGATATAAGTAATTGAATTTCGCATCCTTTTAGTAGGGGAGAGCGGGGTTGGTTGGCAACAGTTTTCACTTTTTTGATTGTTGGGTCGTTCCTGTTAATATAATCCCAATAGGGCTGACGCCACTGTAAACTCCAACTATTAGAGTACTTCAAGTATTTTTTTCACCACATAATATTTAATACTAAGATCATACAAAATTGAAGAATTCGTCAATCCAGAGTATGCCAATTAACCCCCTGTGTGGGGGCAGGTTGGCCTAGAAGGTGGGGTTGTTTAGCCATCTCATTCAAGTTCTGCCTGACAAATATTATTGTTATTAAAAGCTGTAGTATAATAGTATAATAATTTTGAATCGGTTTTTAACAGCTTTTAAGGGAAAATAGAATGACAATAGAAGATAGAAGTTTAGACTGTCGTCACTTTCTGCATAAGAAAAATTGTTCAGTATCACCTTTGATTATGTTTACCTTGCTTTTGTGAATTGCTACTGCTCTAACAAACCCCAGTTGAAGATAGCCAACTAACCCCACAGGAGAGATCATATGAAAGATGGCTAACAGGACAGGGGAGAACAATCAAACAAGAAACTGGTTAGTCGAAAGGTTAGGTTTTTCAAAGAAGTTTGGGGCTATGTGAACAGAATCGGTGTCAAATGTTTTTTCATGGCTTTAATCCAACTTTACTGGAAATATAAAAATTTACTTACATGTTGTAAAATCAATCGATGAAGCACACTATTATCTACACTGTTAGCATCGGATTGAAAACTCAGGACAAGACTCCCGAGATCGAGCGGGTCACATGGTACAATGGTGGGGCCTTCACAACAGGAGTGACGGAAACTATAAGCCAAAGGCCAACTTACCCCCTATGCCGCCCAACCCCGCTCTCCCCTACTGAAGAAAGATTTTTTTTTTTTTTTTTTTTTTTTGTAAATTCCAATTTTTAAGCTTCGAGACAAGAGGAGTGAGCCAACTTTTGCATCCAAAAAATATTCTATAACTTTACTCCTCTTTAACCATATTAGCCATAACTATATTTAAAATAGTCTCCCGTTTTTCTGAGTTATTGATGTATAAATATTCACCACAGAGAACATAATATTCTATTTGAAATTAATGAACATGAAATTCCTTGTCGAATGAGCTACTTACTTACTTATGAACTACTCTTGTCATTTCGGAAAAATGAGTAAAGCTCATGGTCAAATGTCCACATCTCGAAAAAGGCTACTCTCAATTCATAAAGCATGTCCTAGAAAATGGCGAATGACATAGATAGGAAAATGCGGATATATATGAACTCTATGATAATATCAATCATCTCATTTTTAATAAGGATACGGAAGGTGAAGTGCCTGGGTGTCTTTGATAAATGGATGGTTGAAGAACGGCTGAAAGAATATACCAGGTTTGTAAATATGAAACCGGAATTCGCCAATGATAGGAGTTAGCAGTCAATATAATCTTCTAACTAATCCGTCAGTGGTGTTATCTGCTTTTGCCTATATGTAATAAAGAGATCCAATTGATACCAACATCAGTTTCATTCTATAACCGTGTTTTTAGTGGCGTTGAACATGTCGACTTTTGTGCCAACAAATCAAGATTTGCGGACAGCATTTATTTTCCGTTTCTTTCTGAAAAAAAATGGAGCATTTTCACATAGGATGCTTGTTGAAGCTTACGGGGAGCATGCCCTAGGCAAATCTCAATGTTTCGATTGGTTCAAAAAATTTAAAGATGGATTTCGATAAAAGAAACAAAGACCAAATGGAAAACCACAAAAAAAAAAAAATTTGAAAACGCTGATTCGGAAGCGTTTGTTGGACAATTATTACATGTGACACCGTCTCCATTTGTTTGAAAGCCATGGAAAAGATCCAGAAGGTCGGAAAATGGGTACCTCACCAACTGAATGACAGGCAGCAGGAAGCTCGACAAACCTCATGGCAAATGCTGCTCGCCAGGTACAAAAGTCATTTCTTCATCAAATCGTGACTGGTGATGAAAAGTGAATTTACTTCGAGAATCCTAAGCGTAAAAAATCCTGGGTAACTCCTGGTGAACCATCGGCATCGCTTGGGGAGGAAGAAAATGCTCTGTGTCTGGTGTGATCAGATGGGTATTACCTACTATGAGCTGCTGAAACCTGGGGAAACTGTTAATACGGAACGCTACCTACAACAGATGATAAATTTGAATAAAGATTTGCGCCAAAAAGTCCCAAATATCAAGAAAGATCACAAAGTGATCTTGCTCCATGACAATGCCCCATCACATTCGGCCAAACGGACCAAGGAAACGATCCAAGTGTTTGGTTTGTAAATTCTTCCGCATGCGGCTTATTAACCAGATTTGGCCCCATCCGATTACCACCTATTTGCATCGATGGGACACGCACTAGCTGAACAGCGCTTCACTTCTTATGAAAATTTACGAAATTGGTTAAGTGATTGGTTTGACTCAGAAGAGGAAGCATTATTTTGGCGGGGAATCCAAAAATTGCCTGAATGATGGGAAAAATGCATAGATAGCGAAGGACAGTACTTCGAATAAAAAAGTATGTATCATTTTTACACAATCAACTCTTATTTGCTATTTGAAAAATTCCGGTTTCATATTTACACACCTGGTATAAAGGAATCAAATTTGAGGAAGGTCAAGTACTAGAGTCTTGGGAAATATCATGATATAGATGGAATTTGGGGACTGAACAGGCTAGGCTTCTACGGATTAGACACCGACCTCGTATATGGAGTGAGCCTGTTGATTTCGATCTAATTTACAATAGTGTTTGCGCACGTATGACTTACTTCGATGAAACGATAACTTTCGCTCCACGGTTTTCAAAACGAACGTGGCGAGTTAAAGATCTATCGTGCTCCCCGTTCATCTTCGTTGACCTACTCCAAGTTCACGTTTTAGCCCTTTCCTCTGGTAACAATGCAAAAAGTTACCGCTGGAGTTTTAGTAGCACGTTTCATCGTAGGTAATAGAGGAAAATATGGAATATTGAAACGAGTAATATTTATTCATTAATGTTTATTGAATTTTGAAAAATTCTATTATTTTATGTTACTTTTTAGATAGGTCTTATATAAAATTCGGCATAAGGTAACTTACTTCAGTGGAATTTTGTTATATAAAGAAACATCAATTGTGTGTATTACATTAAACAATATTAAATAATTATAACATAACGATTATAGAATTTTAAAAAATGTAAGGCTATAGTTGATGCGAGACCATAATAAAAGCAAGAAATGAAAACTGAGATAAAATCTACACAGCTTATATGAGGTAATGTGAAGTAACAAATGTTGTTAGATAGGTCAATATTATGGGTCAAGTATTATTATTTATTTAAAACAACTTAGCATGTTTACATATAGAAATAAAAATCAAAATATTAATTGATATATTAATAAATATATGTTTTTATGTTGTCATGTTTTCATCTATATCTCAATATTTATATGTTGCTTTTATTATGGTTTCGGTTCAACAACTATAACTTTACCTTTTTAAAAAATAATATATCATTACTATTTATATTGAACGCATCCCCAACCATTTCCTCTCCAAAAAATTGATAGAATTACAATAATCAAAATAATACAATAAAAGATAATATAAAAATACAATTAAATTTTGGCATAGAGGTTAATTTTATTAATGAAAAAGCGCAATTTTTCTTCAGTCTTCATACAGTTGTTTAATATCTCGCCTTCGAAGTCCGTTCCTAGTCCGACTTCGTTCCGTCCAGCTCGCTTTGTGACGTATGTTCTCCCTACCTTGTTTAAATGGGAACTTAAACGTTGAATGTGACGTAAATTTCGTGGTCTTGTTAAATATATATAGGTATATACATATATCCCTCGGTTCACTAAAGTTTTTGTATTTAGTATCACTCAACATTATTATTATATAGTCGATGTATTAAAGGCTTTTCAAGTAGTTCCCGAAAAGAGCAAATCATTGATAATGTTTGCATGATATGTGATTGTTTTTCTTCAAAATTAACTATTAGTTCCATCCAATATGTAGTTAGTGTGGAACGTGGAAACATGTTGGCCGACAGGTCAGAAACCAGTAATGAGATAGCATTGTATACAAGAGATTATGTTAATGTCGGTCTGTTGTTTTGAGGCTAACACATTGACTAGATAATAGGGCAGTCCAGGTCCTTTTAATGCAAATATATGGAGAAAGTCAATAGGGGAGAATCTGATTTAATTGACACTTCCTATTTATTCTCCTACTGTTTTTTTTAGATTTGTCTGCTTTTGTCTTGTCCCTGTTGTTTTAGGGCAGATAGTATTTTATTATGATAGAAGTACAGTCTTTGATGTTTTATTATATAGACTATCGCTATATTGGCTTCGACCGTGGTTCTCTAATTCAGATTTTATAATAGATTTTTTTAAAACGCTGAAATCATACAATTCTCATACAATTTATGTAATGAGTGGAAGCATCAACAACAAAAGATACCGCAGTTCGATGGTTTGACTATCGATTGAAGGATCTTATCACTCTCTCATGGATCTTGATGAAAAATATTTTTGAGATTCCTGTTTGAAAATATTAGACACGTGTTATGCCGTTCACCCCAATCAGTCCTTCAAGCCTAGGGAAAAATAACATTGTAATAAGCAAATGTGCTAGAATTAGTTACATATGGAATTGGTAGGCATGACGGAGACAGCACTCAGTGGCGCATCCTCCTGGCATTCAAAAGATTGACACTGTCAGACTTGGAGCTTTCTCATCCTACTCCTCTTTACCCATCGCCTAGGTACGTCAGGAATATCACGTCTTGCCATATCTTGTATAAACTTGTTGCAATGTCCATGTAGTTTGTCATGAAACCGTTTGTAATTCATACGCATATAATTTGACACAATCGAAACGCTTAAGTCATTGTGAAGGGTCTCGTTTGAAACGCATGATGATGAGTTCGTAATCACCTTAAGTATTGGGATTGAAGTATTTTTATTAAGTATTTTTTCCAGATCCGGCAATTTTGGCTAGCATAGGCCCATTTAGATATTAGTTAATAGGTGTTTAGGTTAAGTTTTCCGATGGGTAATTTAAGACGTTTGTATATAATTGGGAGCGGGGTAGCCCACTAGTAAGGCAGTGGACTGCTGTGCTTAAGGTCCCGAGTTCGAATCTGACATGGCTTATGATATCTTTATTATTCGCCACAGTTCGTCTCGTGGGCCGAGAGACCCTCCTGGGGCAAACCCAGCCTCTATAAAGTGGGTACCCTTAATTGAAAAATTAAGGGGAAAAAACCTGGCGGTTGAGCGTGATCATGGTCAAATCACCTCCTTGCACGACCGCTGACCAAGAAACAGTACTCTTCCTTACATAGTACTGAACCCAAGACCCTTCATGGGTTCTCGTGGTACAGGTTTTTTTTTTTGGTTTTTTTTTTGTATATAATGGAGTACAAAAGTCTCAGTCAGAAGTTAAGGGTTTTGCGTTTCATCTTAACGTGTTGGCCCTATATCATCCTTTTGTCAAGATTAAGTCCCAAGTATGTTACTCTATTTGTTTGTGGGATTGAGTGATCATATATATATATATATATATTTATATACAGGGTGGCATGTTACTCGTGCGACAAACTTCAGCGTAAGATTCTCCACCATAAAATGAATAAAAAAGTTCATATTGACCATGGTCCGATTCTGAACCATTTCGGAATATTTTCGCTTTTACGCGCTTCGACCTGGCATCGGAAAACCGTAATATCTTTAAATCTGAAAATGTCTCCGAAAAACTGATAGCACTGTTGAAATCTACATTAATTGTTCAATAAGAAAGTGGTCATTTCAAAATTTTTAGGCTAATTTTTCGTGTTTTATTTCAGCCAGAACAACAAAATAAGTGAAAAATTTTATAAATAATCCAGAGTTTCTAATTTTAGTTTCAGAAGGCAGCAAATTTGGTGGAAAATACCTCATTTAGTAACGCTTCTAGCGCACTCTTCATTTTTTAATTTGGTGTTTCTAAGACCACGATATCGATGACAAAAAGAGAAAAACTGTGTTCCCTAAGGCGTTTTTCAATCAGTGTTTGGGCGGAAGTTATTTGAGATGTACTCATCGGTCCCTACTTAGATTTTCCGGCGAGATTAACTGGCCCAATTTACTTAAATTTTATCGATAACGCGCGGCCTACCTTGCCAATTGTAAAGGACATTCCCTTACAATTGAGGAGAAACATAATTTTTCAGCACGATGGTGCGCCTCCTCACTCTTCTAGAATAGTTCAGGCGTATTTGAAGAGAACATTCGAAACGTGGATCGGCCTTGGTCGGACAGTTCTATGGCCACCAAGATTTCTTGATCTCAACCCCATGGAATATTTCGTCTGTGGCTATCTCAAGGAACTGTTCTATCGCACTAAAGTGACAAACATAGACAATTTGAGAGCAAGGATCTTCGCCGCTGCTGAAATCCTTCGACGTTTTCTCACTTTTGGTGTGGCAGTTAGGAGTATGAGAAAACGGGCATGTTTGTGTATTGCAGAGAACGGCTTCCAATTTGAGCATAAATAAAATGATTAATAATAAATTTATTTTAAAGATTTGGGTGAGTTATATTAGATTTTTTCAAATTTAAAATGTAAATTCTCAAACATTAACAATCCTTGAACCATAATTTTTTCTCTTTGTCATCCATATCGAGGTCTTAGAAACACCAAATTAAAAAATGAAGAGTGCGTTAGAAGCGTTACGGAATGAGGTGTTTTCCCTCAAATTTGTTGCCTTCTGAAACTAAAATTAGAAACTCTGGATTATGTTAAACACTTTCCGATTTATAAAATTTTTCACTTATTTTGTTGTTCTGGCTGAAATAGAACACGAAAAATTGGCCCAAAAATTTTGAGATGACCATTTTATTATTAACAATTAATGTAGATTTCAACGGTGCTATCAGCTTTTCGGAGAAATTTTCAGATTTAAAGATATCACGGTTTTCCGATTCCAGGTCGTGATATCTTTCAAAATTGATAAAAAGCGAAATTATTCCGAAATAGTTGAGAAGCGGACCATGGTCAATATGAACTTTTTTATTCATTTTATGGTGGAGAATCTACTGGTTAAGTTTGTCGCACGAGTAGCATATCACCCTGTTTATATATATAGACTGGAGGGAATGTTTGTTATCTTAAACTAAATTAACATGATGTGACTTGTCTTGATTAATCTTTATTTTCCATGTCCCACACTAATCTCGTTTTTTCTAGTTACCATAGTAGACGTAAACGTACTTTTAGATGAGGAAATTTGATAAACAAATCATTTGTGCTTTATCAGCGTATCTAATTGTTGATAAATCCTAACTGATATAACATAACACTTCATTCTATATCGATATGGTGATTTTAATCGAAATCTATTGACCAATATATAGAAACGTCGTAAACATACATAAAATAGGTTGCATTTTAGCCAATACCAGTTGGTAAATTTTTATAAAATAGTTTCTGTATCTTCCGAGGCATGTCCGTAGTTACAATGTATGATTTCATCATCTAATCTATCTCGAAAATATTCTCCTTGACTCTTCTAACTCAAAATTTTTAAAAGGTTATCCCAATTATTTTTCTGAATCTGCGATCCTATCACTCTGACCCTAGGTAAAAATATGCACACGAGATCAAAGGGGGATAACATTTAAAATATATAAAGAATAATAATAAAGAATTCTTATTTTATTTTATTTTTCTCACTTCAGACAACTAAGCGACAATCAGTTAATTAAAATCTAAAATGCATAAAATAAGGTGGCATTTTTTCTTCTTTTACCTTATTGTTTAGATCGTTTACTAAAATTGTATATATTACTGTACTGAAATTGTATAGTTCAATGCAATGACGAAATATTTCTATCAAGAGATATTGGTAAAGTTTGAATGTTTACGAAGTTTTCCTTGAGTAGCCTTCAAAAGGTATAAAGGAGCAGTCGAGTGTTTTGCTATTGGAGTCTTTTCAAAGAATTTTCCCTCACCCTTTTTCAAAGTTGGCCATAGAATGTTACCAACTCTTTAATTTAACTTCGAAATTGAAAATATTGTTGATCTGATTCATGTCTTTTATAAAAAAGATTTTCATTCAATATTTTACCATGGGAAAGGAGGAAGTTTATAATCAAACAGCTGATCAGGGGGAAAAAAAAACACTGATGAAAACAAAATTGTTTACTAAACAACCGAAAATAGAAATAATTTAAAAATATGTTACATGTTATATTAGTTTATATGCTTAAACTTAGTGAGAAAATATTTGTTTTAATTTCTCACTTTTTTTTTTATTTACTATTGATATTTGTTCAAGGAGAGCCAGAAACCCCTCCTCACCCCTCAAAAAAACTCATTTTCGCCATTAAAGAAATATAAGTTTAACTCCATATTTTATCGTATTTTTCAGAATAATATAACTAGAATAAGTAGTCAATTTAACGTTTCGTAACTATCATAACCAAGGGTTCCGCACGAGCTGCTAAGGTCTGTTTCTCACTCAATACCTACGAAGACAAATGGACAAATGGCAATAAAATTGTGGGCTGCCTAATCTCACATAAACTGGGACAGTTTTCTTGATTCAGTGATAGTATCGTAAGGAACAGGGGCATTAGTTTAAATAACTTTTTTTTTTTTTAATTATGTAATATTATTTTTAAACATTATTAGATTGAACCTTTATAACTTGTCCCCTGTGGTTTAGGGGTTAGCATAGCAACTTACAATACTAAAGGTCGCGAGTTGCGTGGTGGTCCAAGGATTTTTTAAAGTGGGTAAAAAATCTTTAAATATGCCGTCCATCGATTAGGACGTAAAATGGATGTCCTGACCCTCTACGATGCCCGGTACCCGTCAAAGATACCTATCCTAATTATACCTGGATAGGCAAAATTTAGACTCCCAGTGCAGCATCGTCCGATTGGCCTTAGTGGCATAAAGGGACGTTAAACAAACAAACTAACAACAAACCTTTTTAAGATAGGGAAGCGAAATATCACGACCATGTTCTATATTTTTTCGACTCTTCATGAATTTGATTCTAGAAAACTAACCGATGTTATACTAAGTGAAACCTGAGAGAGGAAACTGATATTTTAGTGAAGAGTTTTGGTTATGCCATTAGGTGGGTAGGAAGAATATACCTGTTCAGGTAGCTGGTACAGGTGGGGGCCGATTAGGGTGTGGTCTTTAACTAGCGTGCAACACGGAATCTACGTCCATCATCTTAATACTATCGATATCGGTGATTGCCTTTAATCGAGATAAAGCTATCGGGATCATCTGTAAAAGAAATCGATTAATCGGTAAGAGCAAGGGTAAGTGGGGTTCGACTGGAAAGATATGTATAGATGCATTTAAACTTACAAGAGACCAAAGACTGGAGGTATTTGCCTTAAACTATCATCATTCTTGAATAAGATGAAAAGAAATGAGACAAATTAAATATGGCGTAATAGTGGTAGGTAATTGAAAATTTTTGATGATGGCAGATCTGGCAGAAATCGTTGGAGTTAATTATAAAAAGCGAAAGCGGTGGATAAAAAGCTGTTCAAAACAGACAAACGCTGTCACTTATTGGATGGCATAACATCTTACAATATTAAAGGTCGCGGGTTCGTATCCCACCAGATAGCCCTGGGATTTTCTAAAGGGAGTAAAAAATCCTTGGCTATGCTGTCCTAAGGAAGGGACGGAAATGGATGTCATTAGCCTGTACAATGTCATTTACACCGGGATAGGCAAAATTTAGAATTCCCGCTGTAGCATCGTCCGTGGAACGTTAAACAAACGAAGTGACAAAATACCTGCTTAAATTTTTTTATTCACTCTTCCAAGCATTGACATGCCAATGTTAGCCGTAAGTGTAAATAAACATTAATGCGACACCTAGACGATAATATTTACTTAAATATGTTGTACAATATTTTGTATAATATTATTTTTTGTACAATATTATTTTTGGCCAACCCACACGGTGAAATTTTATTACAAAGTCAACTTGTGAAATAAGAAGACAGCAAGTTGTGTGGCTATAGCATTAGTTGTAGCTTCGAAAAATTAGGGGAAAAAAAGAAGTGCAGTTGGATGAAGGAATGGTTTCAAAAAAGAAATAGGTACACTCATAAAAATCTGTTAATTGAACTAAGTATTAGTGAACCTTGTGACTTTGAAAATGTATTAGAAGTAATCTGTACAGTAATCCTAGAATTACTGTACAGTACAATCACCTTACCATTTGGCCCTCAAACAATATATAATTGATAGCATTTTTTGCAAACATTTGTTGCCGCAATGTCATTTTCTCTACTGCCCAAGCTGAAGTAATTTTTTCTAAGTCAGTTTGAGGTTGTTGAAGGCGTTGGCGTGCTAGCGATATTAATTCTTCGGACTCATCAAGCCTTCTTTTCCCGAGGACCATTCTTCTAAAAATTATACATATTTCAGTTCTATTGGGAAATATTGCCAGCATACGACGCAATATTTACTAGATCGCACAATAAAAATCAAACTGTTCATTGACCCAATACATTGCACAAGTTTCCAATGTGATCAACTGACGCTCAATATTATTGTACAATGTAAGTCATTTTGCAGTATATTGACATATATTTAGACCGTCTAGAGGCCGCCTAACGTATTTATTTTGGAAGCCAGGTTTTTACGTACTTACGTATTATCCTGTCGGAATAAAATGTTATCCTCCTTTAACCTGACACGCTCTGATAGCACCTATTTCGTTGTTTATACTTATCGAAATTGAAATACCTCACAGCTATGCCTTTCAATAACATATAAAGAACTTAAATTATTATAAAGCACCTCCAACACAATAAATAAATGTGTCCTTATTCTCATACCTTCTAGTTATCTAACTTGTCTTATGGAAATTCTCTTGTTACAACCTCTATAGGGTTTTTCTTGTACAGTTTACAAGTCGAATTCTTTCTATTTTTTTTTTTTCTAAACAACATGTTCTGAACGGGACATGTCCCGAATTGCTATTATGTTTGAAAAAAAAATTAACTAATAAGACAATATTAACTAAATTAAAACATGGATATAAAATGATGCACATATACAAGCGATTCCAAAGAAATTTACGGTAGATAAATAAATAAAATAGTTGGTAACATATGAGTGTAGGTCGCGACCCAGCCATATAATAAAACAAAAGCTTATTTTTACTAAACGTTATTTTACATTCCATTGACAGCGAAATTGATGTAATTGAAGGATATAACTATTGTAGATATGCTCTTAGGAACACATCATAAAAAAAAATAAAAAAAAATAGGTGAATTATTTGTAAAGAATTTCTCGTTCAGGGAGGAAGCGACATTTATGCGATGCAACACGTGCTGTGCCGGGGCTGTGGTTTCCGGCCAAGATTGCGACCACAAGACCTCAACTGACTTCCGCTGCGAAATTTAAGAAATCTCGCGAAGTGATTTTTTCTGAATTTTGTGTCACGTACCATTCATATTTATGCTTGAGCTGTACATCGAAGTTTTATAGACTCGTAATAAAATAGTAATAGTAGTAATATAGACTTTATGTTTAAATCTACATCCATTTCATAATGTTCATAGTCCGAATACGGGTGTGGAAAGTATTTTTTTATTTTCTGTTCCGTTATGCCTTTGATTTAAACAGGTGTCAAAAGACGCTCTTGGATGACACTAAGTGCCGTATTTATGAACGATCCTAAGGAAGGCTTTACTATAGGCTTCCTTAAAATGCACACCTGAAGCTAACCTTAACACAATTTTCATTTTATAAACGTTCCTTTACGCTTTCCTATCTTAAGGACGCCTTAGATCCTAAGGTGTTCCTATAAATTTGATCTCTTTTCCTTCCTTAATGCTAAGGTAGGTGATTAGCTACCTTTAGCTTCTCCTTAACTATTTAATAATAGAAATAAAAACAGAAAACAAATATCAGGACTTAAATACTTATTAAAAAGAACCGTTAATTAAGAACGAAACGACTTTTTGGAATTTTAACTTTATTTATATGAGGTATAAACAACAAAGGCGGTGAAATATTATTGCACTTCTTAAGGGAAATAAAAATTTTAATCTTGGTGAAATATTTTTCTCCTTTATATATTTATCAAATGTTTTCGTATGTAGCCATTGTTATTACTAGGCAAAATGAGAGACAGATAATTTCTTCATATAAGCAAAATCAAAACAAAAGATGTATTATTTTCAATTAATGCATACTTATTTAGTATATTGATAGTATTACTTAAGTGTACAACTTTAATCACAAACATTTGGATGCAGATGCTTTTGAATCTTTTCCATTTCTACACTTCTAACATTAATTATGTTTCAGTAGCCAGTATTAGATCTGTAATTGTAAATATTTGATTAGTTGGTGATATAAACATCTGAAAGAATATTAAGTGAATTCATTTTTTTTTTCTGCAAGTAGTACTGTAATGAGGAATATAATCTTAATTATTGATAGTAAAGATAGTTTCACTCAATTACTCCTTGACAAAACAAAATCGTTATATGAAACATAGACTGAATCCAATTTGAGAAAATTAAATGTAGTTTTACTTAAATTAATAATTAATATACTAATACAAAAGTAATAACATTCTAAAGTAAACAGTCAGTTTTTAATAATTCATACAAGAATATGAAGTTGTTGAAAATAAATTTCACCTTACTTATTAAGGAAACTGAAGCTTTAATATTCCATATTTCCAACACACAAATATTTTTTAAAATAAGTTGGCTACTAATTTACACATATCTAACATTTACACCTCCTTCTCATGAAGAAGGTTGGAACTAAACCATCTAAGAATATTTTGAAGAGTATTAAGAAATATATACTAAATATACAATAGTACATCACAAATATCTTAATTAGAAGAATATTGCAGTCTCTCATCCCCCAAGCTAACCTCAAGAGAAATAAAGTTTGAGACTAGCACTACCTAACATTGTTTTATCACACTTTTTCACTCTCATTTGCATCTTCATCTTATAATAAAAATATTTTTGATTGTTATCCTGAAGCATCCATTAAGTTGTTTTGAAATGGTTAGATGAAACATTGTATACATTTGTTTGTTCTTTTACACTAACAATGTTTGCACACTATTGAACTTTGAGTGATTTATACTCCAATTATCATGTTCTTATAGTTCTAGAGCTGTAATTGCCACATTAACTACTTAAAACACTCGAAATAACATAGTAAACAAGAATGAAGTTAACACTGATTGATTCGTAAGGGAGGTTACACCTAGCGGCGGAGTACTCTTATCAATCTTCTCTGATTGGTTGTTTAGTTAAGTTGGCCTTAAATTTGCACCTTAATAAATGCATACTTAGTTAAGGAAAGGAATTGTTAAGGAAGGTTCATAAAATGAGAATTATCTAAAGGAACACTTAAGCTTAAAGGTTAACTAAACATAGGAACCAGTTAAGGTTACCTTCACTGCTTCCTTAGGAACGTTCATAAATACGGCCCTAAAACTCTGTCAGGAAAAACCTTTGGTGTGTGAGCATTTTATCGAGATGGGAAATCGCAAGCCCAGTATACTAATTTTTTTTTTAAAACCCAGCATTATTGAAATCTGAAGATAAATATAAATAATGAATCTTTGGCTATATGGAATTAAATAAGCCCCCACAGCCCCCCCCCCCTGGATCCGCCAATGTAGTCAAGTGTATTAATGTATATGTATATTAAGTTGGATCCCTGGAATCGGTCTCCATTTCTTTTTTAAACCTAGCAGCTTGATCCTCCTTTCCCCCAACTCGATGAAGCTTTTAGAACTAGATGGAAAGCAATGAAATAAGTAAGATCAGGATGAGAAGAACTTGGATAAAATTCAATCAAGAAATTCATATCCTTCCGCATTTATCCTTAGCAACTACCAGTATTCTAAGTTTTAAGAGACTATAAATACCTTTAACATACGTCGTTGGAAGAAGAATTAAATATCCAAAGAGATGTTTTAAAGCGTTATTATTTAAACTTTTAGCCAGTCGAATTTCTACCTACACGAATCTAGGAGAATGTTGAGCCGCCCCCCCCCCTAAATAATTTGGTGCTGGTGACGCTTTTGACTGAAAAAGATGCAACGTGAGTTAGCTGAAATCCTAATCACCGGTCCTAATGATGGTATCGGTTACACTCATTATGGGCATCAATACTTGGTCTTTCTCATAATACTATAAAAGATAAGCCGCAATTTGATAGTTTAGTCCATTTTTTTTTCTAGTTAAAGGAAATATGTTACTGAATTAAAGAGCTTTTTATGTTGTAATAGTTTTCTCTATTTTTTCCTAACCGTTTTGAAGGAAGGGGGGGGGGGAGCGCGCCACTCCTTTGAGGCAGCTGAGAAACCTTACATAAATGATATAGTGAGCTACTAATGGAGAAGAAATAGCGCATCTCATGCCCTACCTATCATGAATTATGTAAATGAGACACGATGTACACATCCACCCTAGAGATAGATATTGATATACTTATAACAGGCTGAGGGGGCAGCTTAGAAATGCTAATCCTATTCCAACAACCTGGTACCAGATTGAACACCCTTCTAATATCCTTAGCTTCGGCCAGCAGGTGGCTACTTTGAATGTGCTTAGCATGGAATTAAAATTTCAAAAAAAGTACGTTTCGGACTTGTTTCTATTCAATACTAGTTAGGGTGCCCTGCTTTGCTCCGGTAGTTGTCTGCTAGTTTTAATAACAGAAAATCTTTAAAATTAAAGGAAATATAGAACAAAATGAGCACCTTCTTGAAACTTCGGTTTTAATTTGGTATCAATATTAAGATTCGAGAACTGCAGAGTCCGCCCAAATAAGGAACCCTGTATACTTTATAGGGGGTTGAAAATGGTAAATGAACAATTAATTTTAATGCAACTTTGTCGAGTTATGCATCGTTTTTTATGGTTCATGTAATTCTGAAACGTGTAAGCCCATTCCAAACAGTCAGCAGATAATAACTTATTAGATTATAGTTGAAAAATCTGATATCTCAGTTAAAGATATTATATTTGGAGTACAACTTAAGCGCCGAATACTGTGATGATCCTATTAGATCCAGAAGGATAGAAACTACCGAAGATTCATAGAAACTTTTTAAAGACCTTTCTTCCATTTCAATCTCCCTTAAGATATCCCCCGTAATTTGACTCTGCATGTCTCGAATCTTACTACTATTACAAAGTGAAAACCAAAATTTCATGAAGGCACATTTTTTTCACCATACCTATTTCTTTTTATCCTGAACCATGAGGGATGATAAAATCTTATTGAAAAAATGCTGTAATTGGAGTTTAGTCATTTTTCAACTGGAATGCCCATCATACATAGTAATCAAAACAACTTCTTTTTCATAACCACAATTAGAACACTTCAAACTTTTTATTTTCGATTTGTATTCAGTCAATTTATCTCTTTTTTTATGTGTGTTTTTATTCGCTCACTTCGCTCACTCATATTGCATTAAGTATATATTATATATTGATGTGACATTAGTTCAAGTGACGATAGTTACAAGTGTACAAAATTAATAATAAAAAAAGAAAAAACATGGACGAATGTCAGTGTTAAAAACTCATACTTTAAATCACAAGTCAGGTGAATGAAAAATGTTTTTGTAAACGATTTAAGTTAAGTGAACGATTAACTTGGTGGAATTAATTTTGATTCTCCATTTTTCAAACCACTTCTCTAGTTCAAATGGATGGTTTTGAAGGGTGAAGGATGCGATAGTAGGATTTTGATGTAATGAAAGGATACCGTGACATCAGCGGTGGTGCGAGGGTGTTTATGGATATCTGATGTGTAGACAGAGAAACGCGTTTATTTCTATTAGCAAATAGAAATAATTTTGTTATTTAAAGTATTATTGTTTTATTTGTTTACCCAAAAAAGTAATAATAATTTCAAGGTCACAAACTACAGGGGTCCCCCCCCCCCCAACAATGAGCATTTTGATGATGTTTTGTTATTTCAGGGGCATTAATAGCTACTATTTGGTATTGGAAATTTTGTACAGTGGTAAACAGTTATCTGGGTTAGAGGAATATGTTTTGTAAAACTAATTTTAACTTTTGGAAAAGTGGACCATAAACATTAAATTTCATTTTTCTCAGATTGGACTACCGTGGTTTTTCCCCATGACCCTTCATATATTTTTAATGTTAATTACGTTTTTTTTTTTTTTTTTTTTTTTTTTTTTTTTTTTTTTTTTTTTTTTTTTTTTTTTTTTTTTTTTATGAACCAATAACTTACAAATGCTCCTCCGTTGACATGACAAGTGCATTAGAGCCCTGCATCCCACAGGCAGACCGTACTGACCCACATCTACCCACACTCAGGATCGATTAATATATTTCGTCTCTCCGTCTGAGCGCACACACCTCCGTCCTGCCTTATCGATTTATTATCGATGTAATGTATTCGTGCGAATACATAATGTTAGCTATTAGCATTCTGTCGATTAGTTCTATCTACTTTCCTGCGATTTGTTCATGATGTATTTTTTATTTTTTTTTTCATTATGAATAAAAATGATTTATGTGAGTTTACATCCCAGCCAATGCATCCAGATGTAATCGTGTGTACGTGTTGCATATATATTTACCCTGTGTGGTGGAAATGTGAATATAAATAGAAAACAAAATAATATTGGCATTATGGAGTAAGGAATAATAAAAATGAAAAGAAAATAAATAGAAAATAATAAAGCCTTTATAGTATAGTATGATTGATTAATAAAAATAAGAAAGATTTTTACATATAAAGGCCCTGTTTATATTTACTCGATTTAGTCTGTGGAACTAAGTAAGGAACGAAAAACGTAGCTTCGCTTTTGGACTAGGGATGCGACATCGATGTTTCTGATACATCGATCGAGCCTTTTGATGGCATAGTGGATTTTTGAAAATCGTCGCCACTGAAGTATTCTTATATTAATAATCTAACATTACTTGAAATAACCAACTTGATTCATGCAAAAAAGGTAACCTGTATTATAACAACTGTTTTTATATAAACATATGGTTCATTAATAAATAAACTAGTATTTAGAACTCACAATAAAAACTTGAATCTTTCACAGGTGTGGGTGTGTTATAACTCATATTAGGCAACCATCCCATAATGGGGCACTTTCCATAATATATATATATACTAAATATGAAGGGAACATATTTTGCTGTTTAAGTAGTCTGAAGAGAATCACTGATGCTAACATCCATTACGGGGTATTTAAACAATATGGAAATGCTAAACGATTTCAAACAATCGGATTGCATAAATTACTACAGCATTCCGTTCTTTTATTCATCAAGCTGATCAATTTGACTCAGCAATCAAATTGATTATCATTTTTCGATTATCGTTTATGAGTTAGATTTTTATGGCTTTTTTATATATTCCTAATTTGTATTGACATAAATATCTAAACATCAGGATTATTTAGATATGCTATTAAGTCCAGTATAATAGAAAGAAAAATTAAGACAACTCAGCCGCATTTGAAAAAAATGGTTAGAGTTATTTCAGATCTAACCGTTCAACTGAGAAAACTTGCCTTTCAGAAGCAAGGGGGAAGGGGTAGTAAATCTACCACCTCAAGTTTTGCTCCATATTCGCCGAGGTGAAAACCTAGAATCTTGAAATACAAATGAAGCCATTAAAAAATAAAACCTTTACTAGTATCATTTTTTTTTTTTAATTTTATTTCTTTTATTTTACCGGTAAGAAAACTTTATTGAGCACTAAAATGGGAATGGGTTGTCCGAAAAACTCTTAAACTGCCCTGTAACTCTTAATCCATGTTTTGTGTACGAAATATGACCGGCCATTCGTAAAATGACGCATTTGCCTGGTACATTTACCCGTTATAAATGAAGCCATTAAAACAATAAAAGCTTTCATTTGAAATTATGGCCGATTTAATTTCTAATTTTACTGGACTTATCGCCGATGTGGCCAAGTCCAGATATCAATCCTTTCTCTATAAACTCCCTACTAATCCCAACCCCTCGTTACCGTCCTAACTTCCTCCTCAATTCCAGACAACCCACATATACGTCTGAAAAGAAGATGGCCTCGGGACCTTCTAATTTAGAATTATTATTTGAGAGCTACCGATGGGTAGTTTATTTATGTCATTTTTTAAAACTTTATATTCACATTTACTGGATGTATTATGTTGTACAGTTATGTAAATATCAATAAATAATTTTTATAAGTATAAAAAGAAATTCAATTTTTTCTACTAGACTGATTGAGTTGGGACATTAAAAAACTCGCCTCATTCATAAGAGGTCGAAATTCAGTTAGCAGTGAACTCCTGAAGTATTTATTACGTTCTTTCGGAAAATAATAGCCTTTTGAAAACATAACTAGCTACTTAAAAGTTAATTCGAAAATTTATTACTGTTATTATTAGCACTAAAACTCTGGTAGTCAGGGCCTCCCTCGGAAATTCGGTCCACCAGTCATCTCTATCGGCTGCTGCTCTGCTGCTGTCCAGGAATGAACACTGAGGATGGATGTTGCATTAGTGGATCCCACTCTTCTGCTTGTGTATTATTTTCCCCCCTTATGCCTGACCTGCCTAATATGTTCATTATATCTCATCTGCTTATGTCGCAGGCTAATTAAAAAATAAAAGTTAAAAAAAAAATTATATTGTGATTATTGAAGCCTATACCTTTACTTGGTGGTCGCACAAATTAGCAGATAGTGAAACACACTAGTGTATGGAAGCTGATACGATTACTAAGCAATAATTATGTGAGAACTCGCGTTGAGTAACATCTTGGGAACAGCTTTTCTGCAGAACCAAATTGCGAAACACCGCTCCATTCAAGTCCACTCGCTAATGGTGCTTGTTAGCAGGAAATGATGCAGTAACAATTACTGGTTATTTTTATTTTATTTTGTTTACTGTTTCCTTGAAACTCTGCTTATTTTTGTAAACAGTAGTAACTGAGAAGTATAGAATTAGCAATGCGTGTTCTGATTCCTATTGGGATCTATTTGTTTTTGGGTAAGCAGATCATCCCCAGAAGGTCGTTACCGCCGCACAGTGGGACGAATGAACAATCTAGGAGGAAAAAAATTCTAGCTCAATGAAATCGTTATGGCAACCCGATTAAAATAAACAATTAAGTCGAAATAAGCTAAAATAAAATCACTCTAGTAACGAAAACTAAGAAAATAGTACATTTTACAAAACTTGAAACAATACAGGACTGGTATTCTTATTGTAAAGCTCAATTCTGGAAACAATATTTGGCATTGCTGATGACGTATTTTGTCTTACTCATTGTCAGTCCATGCTGTTATCATCTGAAGAGACTTCATCTTCTCCTGAAGAATCATCTGTGGACGAGATGCTCGAATCATTGCTACCTGGACTTTTTAAAAGGTTTGCTGCGATAATATCTGTAATAGGTAAAGTTTTTTTATTTTTTCGTGGCTTTGGTCGGAAAGAATTAATCAAAGGGTCCGACGTTAAAAGTAGCATCGAAATCAAATCTCTGTTGGTAGCGGTGCGTGAAAACTTTCTTGTAGACGATTCTCGAAACCTTCTTAAGCCCTTGTTTCTCGCCTCTTGTGCTTCTTCTGAGAGCATTCCGATAGGCAAAATGCAGTTCCTGATTATTTCGGTGCTATGAACAAGTAGCTTATGGACAGTAGGAGACATTAGTACCAGGAATATAAATTTAGATATAAGCCTCTTGTCTCCTGAACATATGTACTGTAATGACTCAGTTTCTTCACACAAGCACTCAAATAATAAAATGTTGTCAAGCCAGTCATGGTTTTTCGTGAAAAACATCTCTAAATATTTTCCAGCCTTTTGCCATTTCGTTTTAATTTTTTCAACTGCTAATTTTTGATGACTTTTCAACGCAGCTGAAGACGATGGAAGAATATTATCTGATTTGAACTGCTGTAATATATTAAAATGTATGGAATCCATACCTTTGGAATTTCGCCAAATATTAAATAGCTCCCTTCGTGGAATTGAAATTTCTTTTCCTGGAAAGCAAATTAGCAAATGAAGGCAGATAATTTTTTCATATTTATTTAATATAACATCTAAGAAACCTCTAACATAAATTTCGCAGAGGTACTTTTTAGTAATAGATCTTTGAAGATTAAAAATGCCTTACAGTACAACATATTAAAAAAAAAATTATAAAATGGGAGGGATTAAATGCCCAAACATTTGTTTTTAAAGCGTTCACATCTTTTAGCATCTCGAATTTATTCCTAGCTATCTATAAGAATATTGAGTGGTCGTCCCCAATAATTTGGTGTTAGTGAGCAGGCTAGTGCTGATGTGACTTACGACAAAGTTCTTTCATGATATTCATTACTTGCTTTACCCATGTTACAAACACTACAGTCACAAACCTTTGGAAATGGGTTTTAAACTAGATTCTATTAAAATGTAGTCAACTGTATATGAGTTTCTTCAAAAAAATTCATACAAATCTCTTTTACTCTTCGTCGTAGATGTTGCCTCCCTGTTATTGTATTAATTACCCTGGACTAAAGTCTTCCTTTTTTTTTTTTTTCGTTCCCTTCCCTAAACTCTTTTTCCATGGTGATTGGCGGGGATTAATGCTGAGTTAAATGCCTTTCGCACCCAGGACTTGTTAGGTTGTCTCATACATCTTACTATGAATTCTCATTTTAGACTAAAACGACAATAAATGGTCTTAGATATATGTAGTCTATCATAAATGACTTATTTACATAAAAATAATGAAACTAATCTTGAACTACGTAGTTAAGCTTTGGGTCTCTCCACCAAAACATCAAATTCTTCTCAGATTCATTCCCTACAATCTTAAAACCTTTTTCCTACATATTTGTTCGATAATGGATCAAATTGAGGGTTTCATGTTTTACCGCTTTTGGCACATCCAGATCACCTTTCTTTTATAATTTATTTATTATTATTTATTGTTCCGCTTGTAGATTTGCACCTGCGCAGTGGCGCGCGCATCAAGCAAATGTGGTCACTGTTGTTATTGACTCTGACTATCTTCATGCAACAAAATCTTTATAATTTATTGTAGTTAGAGGTCTCTCTCAGTCGACGTGGAGGCCGACCAGGTAACAGGGAGGAGGAAAGAGAATGGATGAGTGGGTTAGGGTGATGTAGTGTTGAAGAGTGGAATGTTTGGTATTTGTCTTATATGTAAGATTTTACTGTCGGTATGTTCATGTCATTGTGCAGTGTATGCTTTGAAATAAACTAAGGGGCATTAGTGATTTTTCTAATAATTTTAGATTGTGAAATTTGTATTTTGTTAATGTGGACGTATAATATAATCGTTCTTTCATAATAAAATAAAAACCTTCATTGTCAATAAATCCACTTTGACCACTTGTCAAACGACTGACATATTTACTCTCATATTCCGCATTAAATTAATCTTTTCAAAAATGGATTATGGACTTCTTGTCTGGTTCACATATTTTATTTTTTTATCGAAAGCTTGAACGAGAGCATAAGATTGCAGGCACAAAAAAGATTATATCAGATTTTCCCGAAGCAAGCCATTCATCAAGCCATATTTCACTGGAGAACGTGATACGCTGTTCCAAACGAGCTGGCTATGTGGACTGGTACAATAGCTTTTCCCAGACAGTACTGTTATCATGGAAACCCATGAATTCACCATTTTTTTTTTTTTTTTTTTTTTTTGTCATGGCGTTTTTAATAATTTTAATCTTTTTTTTTAATATTTCGTTTATCATTATTGTTCCTAATCACTGTTCTTAAAGCGGCCCCTAAACGATCGATTTATTGCACAATAACTGACATTGTACATCAATATTGAGCCTCTGTAGTTCACATTGAAAGATTGTGCAACATATTGGGTCAATCAAAAAAAGTTTGATTTTTATTGTGCAATCAAGTAAAAATTGCGTCGTCTGTTTGCAATACTTCAGAAATACCTATAATTTTTACAGTGGAAGAATGGTCCTCCAAAAAAGAAGGCAAAGAAACTTTATGAGTCCGAAGAATTGATATCGCTAACTCGCAAACACCCTCAACAACCTCAAACTGACTTACGAATAATTACTTCATCTTGGGCAGTAGAGTACGAGAAAATGACTTCGCAGCAACAAATGTTTGCAGAAAATACTATCAATGATACATTGCTTGAGGGCCAAATGGGCAGTTAGCACAGAGGTTCCGTACAGATTAGTTCTAGTAAATTTTGAAAGTCACTAGCTTCACTAATTCTTAGTTCACTAAACAGATTTTCATGAGTGTACCTATTTCTTTTTTTAAGCCATTCCTTCATCCACCTGCGCTTCTTTTTTCTCATCTTTTTCGAAGCTACATCTAATGCTATAGCCACACAGCTTACTGTCTTCTTATTACACATATTGACTGCACAATAACATTGAGTAATAATATTGCACCGTGTGGGTTGGCCAAAAATAATATTGTACAAAATATTGTTCAGTATATTGAAGTAAATAATAGTCATCTAGGGGCCGCTTAATGTTTTAATTTTTTTTCTCTCTATTCTTAACAATTAAATTGTTTTTATATTAAGCCTTTAATTATAAAACAGATGTCTTCAAAATATAAACTACTAGCATTCCCCGTCGCGGCTTTGCCCGCGAGCCTTTAAAATCAATTCTGTGATCATTATCTTGGTATTGATTTAATATAATATTTTATATATTGAAAACATACCTATGTTATATATTAACAACATAACAGGGATCGGAGCTTACGGTAGGTGGAATGTTGGAGTGGGAAGCTGCCGGCTCGGTAGAAGAGAAGGAGACGCGCAATGGAGAGAGTTCACTAAAACCGCCAAACCAAAAAATTGCTTACGCGTTGTGAGCGTCTCATTTTTCGGCTTTAAAACATGGTTTTCGACGCTCCATAGGGGCTTTCGAGTTAAACTCGTCGTATCAAGATCTTAAAAACTAGTCCAAATTACATATTTTTTCTCGAAGTTCAATAATAGGTGTTCGTTAGAGTTAAACGACAATTACGCCATTTAAACCCCTTAGGGGTTACATTTTTGAAATTCCTTTCTTAGTGGTTACCTATGTACATCGTGTTTAAAATCTAAATTCCTAACTTCTAGATTCTATCATTAATAGTTTTTGCTCTGCGTTGATTCTGTCAGTCAGGACAAAGCCTCTTATATATATATATATATATATTAAGCGACAATTATACGATATATGTTAAACGACAATTACGCCATTTAAACCCCTTAGGGGTTACATTTTTGAAATTCCTTTCTTAGTGGTTACCTACATCGTGTTTAAAATCTAAATTCCTAACTTCTAGATTCTATCATTAATAGTTTTTGCTCTGCGTTGATTCTGTCAGTCAGGACAAAGCCTCTTATATATATATATATATATAGATTTTGTCTATAAAGTAAAAAAAAAAAAAAAAAAGGGATACAAAGAGCGTCTCCATAGATTTGGCAACATTTTTGTTTAATTTCACCACTTAAGTGTATTTTCTCAAAGTTTCAAAATTTTATAAATTATTTTCTCTATTTGCTATTTTTTGGAATAATTTTCCTGGATTATTTTTTACCATCTGCCTCATAGGATAGTTTAGTTTTAATACAGGCCTTATCAATTCAGATCTCAATAATAATGGAAGATAGTTAACCGTATATATAGGTAATGAAGAAGAAAAGATTGGGGGTGCGGTCAAAATAAGTAGCACGAATATGTAAGAATTACATATTTTATTTTTGCCAACGTTTCGACATGAATTTCAGGTCCTCATCATGACTGAATGAGAAAACCAGACAATAACAATTAAGAAAAATTATGTATAGAAATATCAATTGTATAAGTATAACAAAGTCAATCATATTGTGATACTTCTATGGGTTAACAATTTTTATTCGAAGAAAAATAACCATTTTTAATGCCACGCGAATTATAAATACACAAATATTAGAACAGGCTAGAAAAAATATCACTTTGTAACACACCAATAATCATATGGCTTGAGCTTTACAATCAAGACAAAGACTAACTGTCCAGTCACTCGCTTCTTATATATAGTCTAATATACAGTTAGCAAAAAAAGTCTATGTACACCATGCCAAAAATCATATTTTAGCCAAGTAAAAAAAGGAAAAATAACAAACTATTCTTTTAATTTTTTCTTGATAAATTTACCCTTAGTACCTGATCATTTTTAAACATTTTCAATTTCATAAACAACGTTTTAAGACATTTATAAAAATTATTTATACAAAATAAAAAAAAAGTCTGTGTACACTAATTATTTCAGAAAATAATATTTTTTTTTTTTTTTTTTGTAAACACATTGTTATTGTGGTGTTACTATTAGCTGGTGATCTTGTTGCAGCGCAGTGGTGCACTCATTGTAGGATTATCATTCAAAGATCGCAAAATTGCAGGCCTGTGATTTCTCAAAATTTATTTGGGCCTCCTAGATCTAGGTTTACTTTGAAGATAACTGGTTTCTTGGTAATGCTTAATTATTCTTTTAACTGTAGAGTCACGTTTCATAATTATTTCTGCGATTTCTCTCAAAGATTTTCCCTCATTTCTTAAATTAATAATCAATTGTCTAATTTTTTCACAAATTTCCATTTTTAGCAAAGTAACAGAAAACTCGCAAATCACGGCCACTATAAAGACTTAACTGACTAAAATAAAGCTTTTTGTTTATATTAAAACGTTTGTTTTTGAAGGAGCTTATAATAAAGGTACATAGACTTATTTTGCAATGGTTCAGGAGTTCTATTAGCAATTATCTTTACCTTATCTTTAATGTTATATTTATTTTTCTTTTGGTAGTGAATTTTGATTCTTTCAAAGTTACTGTTTAAAAGAAAATAATATAAAAAATGTTTTCTTCATTTCCTTTGATGTCCTGGGCAAATTTAGAAAATTTTAATGTGGTGTACGCAGACTTTTTTTACTAACTATATATAGTCGGAAGGAATGGTCTAGAACCTCGTGGAACGGCGTGGATGGTACGCGTACTTCGTAGTCACAAACAAGTGTTATGACAGTTTGTTACAACTGTTATTTCGTTCCCACAAAAGGTCTGGGACTTTTAAATCACATGTTTTTGTTTAACGATTTAACGTTACAATATTAAATAACAATAACATAAAAATTATAAAATTTAAAAAAAAAATGTAAGATTATAGTTACTTTTCTCATGATCTTATTTCAATAAATATAATCTTACATTTTTTAAAATTCTATAATTTTTTTTTTTAACTTTATTTCTATATTCACGTCTGTTTTAACTGAGAGACAATCAGTGAGGTCTATAATTTATATTTCATTTTGTTCAATGTTACACATACAATTGATATTTCTTTATAAAATTTATCTTATTGTTTGCTGTCTTATTTCTCATTTAGCTCTGATGATGAGGTTCTGAAATCTGGGTCAAAAAAAATAAAATACGTGATTCTTGCTAATTAGTTCTATTTATTTTTACCGCAACTCCAACCATTTCCTCTTCACAGATTTCAATAAAGTAAACATTTTTTTTTTTTAATTTTATTCTTAACGAAAATTCAGAACCCTAACTATGCTTGACATATACATACTTAATACTGAAATTATTGCCTTGACTTTATCCCTTACTCTTTAGCTGCGGAAGAGTAGAGAAGGTCGCAGGCTCAAGGAGATCCACATCTTGGTCCACTGTGCGTACGATCTCAGTTCTTGTGTACACCTTACACATATTCGGAGCCTTTATTGCCTACTTGGTCTGAGTAAAATTTTGAAAACATTTTGAATGTAAATTGGTGAGTATAGTATTAAAAATGCCATTATTTTGATTAGGAAAGAGATCGCGTTTAATGACAGTCATAATTTTAAATAAATAAGTATGTTAAAAACCGGTTTTTCAAAGTTCGTTGAAATAAGATAAACCTGTAAAAAATTAATATTCGTTAAAAAACTCAAAAGATGTCCTACATTAGGCATAAGCAAATATAAAAAAAAAAAAAAAACATTTTCCATTTCTTAAACTCGTCAGAAAAGTTTCACTACGTTTATTCACCTCTACACTACAGTAATTCATGGACACTCATTTACAGTGAAAAATATGAAATATACAACAAAAAACTTTGATAACTCAGCTTGAATATATTAGGGTGTAGGTTTTTCATTTGCTTCACCCTTACATCTTATATTAAGGCAACGCAAATTCCTTAAATTGACCACGCCCAGAAGTAGCGATTGTAATGTAAAACTAGAAAAAGATAGTAGAGACTATCGATAGTTTTGATTCTATAGGACATAAAACTGTCGATAGTATAGGCGACTGGTGTTGAGGGGGGGGGGGGTAGTTGAATTTTTCATTTGTAAGGATAGGAGTTATAATTTTTCATTTGCACTTTTGTCCTTTCTTAATAATTAGGGAATTAGATAAACACTTCAGTAAATGAGGGATGGGTTCCATCACACATTGATGTGATCTTTATCGATTTCAAGCTTGGTCTCAGCCGTAAAATATATAAGGGTTATAAGTCAAGGAAACTGAATTTTGAGGGTAGTGGTACCGACCCTCTTAAAGAAACCATGTCCCCAGGATTCCTAGTAGGTAATATAAGATAATTTACTTGAAAAAATGCAAGGTTCCCAAAGGAACGGTTTGTTTGCATTGCCTGATTCTGTTGCGGCACTTGCCGATCAGGAATTCAGACTGGACAGCCAGCTCTAGTTGTGGACTGCCGATAGGCTAGCGGTCCTGGGAACCTATGACCAGGTCACTTCATACCGTTAGCGAGCCTCCATCGCCCACGCTCAAGAATTTGTCCGCTAAATTAAATTGGCGAGTTTTTTTTTTTTTTTTTTTTTTTTTTTTTTTTATCCCTTCCGACCTGACGAGAGATGGATGACCCGATGGTCTCCCTAACTCTAAATCAATTTGCGAACGTTGATGGCTCTGGGAGGAAATTGGAAATTTCCTTAGTCCATTTTTTAAGCCATTAATAACTTTATAATCCCACGAAAACTGATGGTCTGAATTTAAGTCTTATTTTTTTTTTTCTAAACTGGCCGTCAGTTTATCTTTTAATTTTTTTAATGGACCGTTTAACAATGGGGTAATATAAAGCATGTTAAATATCTAAAGTTTTATTTTTTTATTTAAAGTGCTTTTATTTTCAAATATTACAGTAGGTACATATCAAATAGCACATACTCTTGGTCATAGACCATCAGAGGTAAGTACTGGTTCCTATAAGTAAACATTACATATGGTTCTTCTACGTAAGCATTACCTATAAGTAAACATTACCTTTAAGTAAACATTCCTATAAGCAAACATTACTGTAAATGTATGAATAACATCACAACAAAGAATTCTGAGAATCAAAAATTATATATAACCATTACAATAAAAATATCGATCTATAACTTTTATCTATAAACATATTGGAAAATAATAAACAAGCTTAAATATCAATTTAATACAACAATTACAATATAACAAATATTTACAGCTAATAAACGGTATGATTAAATAAATAGTGATAAACAGTAAATAAATGAATATTGTTAACAATACTTGTATATATGGGACGTTCTTTTACAAACCGAACACCTTTCTGACCGACACATTTTAGATTTAACTGAAACTTTTTTTACGGGTTCTATATCGAAAAAAAAAAAAAATACGTGTAAGAGGATTTTTTTTAATTTTCGATATTTTGAAAAATAATCAAGATCGAAAATTCGTGAATTTGATGATTTATCGATAATAGCCTGTTTTTCAAAAAATCATAACTCCGGTTCTATTTAAGCTAAAAAATCTAATTTTTTTTATTTTGAAGGTAAAAAGACAAACTTTAAGAAAAAATACTTTTAAAACAAATTGTCGAAAAATTCAAATTGTTATTAACAATTTCAATGTTTAAATCGGTTTTTAACAGTGGCGCCACCCATGAATCAACTTTTTACTATTTTTATCGTATTCTGCGTCATATTTTCTATCGAAAACGCTTTTAAAATCGATGGAGAAGTTATTTTTACTGTAAGAAAAAAATTAATTAATTTAGCGCGGTACGTCACATCGACAACGTGGGTCACATTTCACGGCTCATATTCTTGTTTTACACCGTTTATCTCTTAAATACAAATAATTGTTTCATTTTTTTAATTAAAAAACATATTTTATTAGCCAAGAAGATGGTAAAAATAGAAAAAATACATAAATAATAATAAATAAAAAACATTGTTGAAAATGAAATTTTTTTATTAAGATTTCGATAATGCATTAGTTAATAAGAACAATATTTAGAATATAATAATAAATACAATATTTAAAAATAAGACAATGTTTACATTTTCTGTTTAAAAATTTTTACAATAACCTTTTTTTCGCAAGATGAAAACCGTTTTGCTTCCAATTGCTGTAAAGAAATCGGATTAATACAATGATATTTTAAACTTCCTTTTATTGTTAAAGCTTTTTGGAAACGTTCGTACAATTGTTCATTAACTGTCGAATAACAACACGTTATATTCGGCAATGCTTCTGTTGCCCAGTAATTGATATTGCTTCTGTTCATGTATTGCACACACACAGACAGAATGAGTGACGCGAATTCATATGCAAAAAGACTAATCTTAAATATAACGTTTCCAAAAAGCTTTAACAGTAAAAGGAAGTTTAAAATATCATTGTATTAATCCGATTTCTTTACAGCAATTGGAAGCAAAACGGTTTTCATCTTGCGAAAAAAAGGTTATTGTAAAAATTTTTAAACAGAAAATGTAAACATTGTCTTATTTTTAAATATTGTATTTATTATTATATTCTAAATATTGTTCTTATTAACTAATGCATTATCGAAATCTTAATAAAAAAATTTCATTTTCAACAATGTTTTTTATTTATTATTATTTATGTATTTTTTCTATTTTTACCATCTTCTTGGCTAATAAAATATGTTTTTTAATTAAAAAAATGAAACAATTATTTGTATTTAAGAGATAAACGGTGTAAAACAAGAATATGAGCCGTGAAATGTGACCCACGTTGTCGATGTGACGTACCGCGCTAAATTAATTAATTTTTTTCTTACAGTAAAAATAACTTCTCCATCGATTTTAAAAGCGTTTTCGATAGAAAATTTGACGCAGAATACGATAAAAATAGTAAAAAGTTGATTCATGGGTGGCGCCACTGTTAAAAACCGATTAAAACATTGAAATTGTTAATAACAATTTGAATTTTTCGACAATTTGTTTTGAAAGTATTTTTTTCTTAAAGTTTGTCTTTTTACCTTCAAAATAAAAAAAAAATAGATTTTTTAGCTTAAATAGAACCGGAGTTATGATATTTTGAAAAAAAGGCTATTATCGATAAATCATCAAATTCACGAATTTTCGATCTTGTTTATTTTTCAAAATATCGAAAATAAAAAAAAATCCTCTTACAGGTATCTCTTTTTTTTTCGATATAGAACCCGTAAAAAAAGTTTCAGTTAAATCTAAAATGTGTCGGTCAATTTTTGTCCAAATCTGTTCGGTTCGTAAAAGAATGACCCATATATTCTGAAAAAGAGCTGTAAAATTTGTTTTTAATAAAAAATTTATCATTATTGATCATATTATTATAAATATTTTTTTTTTTTTTTAATATTTTATATTATACAAAAACTATATGCATATATTTATATTGTAACGTGACCCACACAAAAAAAGCTTTAAACGAGCTATTGAGTTGTTGGAACAAACTGTTCCTGTACATGTTTGTGACTGTTCTAGTACATGTTAGCCAGACATTGTATATTAAATATACGCCCAAGCTACGATTAATATATGGAATTCCAATTGTTATTTAAAAAAATCTTACAATGTTATAAGGAAAAAATCAATAGTTTCAACTCACTTTAAAAAGGAGGCAAACTTCTGGGTTTCTGTAGTTGAAATTATAGATTCTTCTGTAAACTGGGTGTGATTTTGAATTAAGAGCTCTAAGTATCTATTGAAGTAGTGTGGTTCTTTAATTTTTTGCAAAATGTCCAATTCGTTTTGTTTAAATATAGATTTTTTCATTAAATATCCAAATAAACAGTATTTGGGTCATTTCAAAATTTTGGTCACATTTATGTCACAGAACAATAATTGGGCCAAATCACAGTTGAATCCATTTTGATAATTTTTTCCTGAAATCTATCTGTTTGAAAGCTTACTTATCATTAAACATTAATTGTGATTTGTAATTTACGGCCCTGGAAAAAAAAAATGCAAAATATTGATTTCTCACTCCCTAGTGATGTCACAACCCAGAGGTACTCCACAAGTTAGCTGAATATTGTGAAACTTCTGGGTGTAAGTCCATAAATCTAGGGTTTTTTAGAAAGGTTGTTATGTCTAAGTCCAATATTCAACTGATGAATAAAAAATAATTACTTCAATTCACCTAATTAGTTCATTTCATGAGTGTCACTGGTGTTGATCCTCACTCCCTAGAAATTTTTTATAAGTTCCGCTAAACTGGAGGAACAGGGAAATTTGGTTTTTCCAACCTATGCGATAACACTGCTTCAACATGGAGTAAACATGATTTTTCCCGCTAAGAACAATCCCGAGAAAAGGAAGGTTAATTTGTGTTCAAGTTTTGAAACTCATAGGGTATTTTTATTCAACCTCACTTCCTAGTGAATAAGTTTTCCAATAAAGGTAAGTGCATTTTAATCATCCTTTTCACATTGATTGTAGTTTGATGGTAATTTGTGGAAAACATTTTTGAATAGCTTACTTACTTACTCTACTAACCGCCTGTGCCATTTAATGGCGGAAACCTCACTCCCTAGTCTCTCACTCCCTAGAAAATCTTAAAATCTAGGGATCTAGGGAGTGAGGTTAACATCTAGTGATTGAGTGTTTTCAAGTTTTTACAATAAATTTATAATACAAAAAGTCTATCACTGTGCATTATTACTTCCCTTGCTCACAAAAGAAGTGCTATTGCACTAGCTATTGCACAGAATGAAAAAGGTAAATGCTCAGGTCCGTCAAGATGTTATAAATTTTCTTGAGGATGACGAACATTCAAAATTGTGTCCAGGACAAAAGGAATGTATTACAAGAAATTAAGAAACAAAAAAGGATTTTATCAGGGTCCCTAAAAAATCTTCATGCTCTCTTCAGCAAGCAGGTAGATTACAATATAAGCTATACCACATTCACAAAATTAAAACCTATCTTGGTCCTAGCGATTAATAGTTTGTGTAATATTTTATATTTTGATATTTTCTAACTGCTTCTTATTTTCTTAAAATAAAAATGTTAAAATAAAAAACTTTTCTCACTTCCTAGGCACCTACCTCACTCCCTGGAATTATATTTTTTTCAATATGGCGTATGTATGGTTTGACTGGTAATTATGTATGCTCACATCAGTGACTTGCTCAGACAACCTTAAAGATTGATAAGGAGCAAAAAACACAGATATTATTCTTTTTTTTTTTGTTGTTTAATTTGATGCCTAAATGTGACCGAAATTTTGAAATTACCCATTTATGATTATTTATTTTTCTTGATAAAATTTAATTTTATCTGTATGACTTTTTTCGAAATTTAAGTTATGTTGCTTGAAGTTATTTTACGATCAGGCTCTTCTTATCTATTTAGGAAACAACAACTCCTAATATAGAAAGTGAAACAGTTTCCAACTTTCCCATCAGTGGAATCTAAGTCTATCAGTCTAAAAGTCTACTAGAAACTTGTACTGATAACGCTGAAGGCTTACAGCTGATAAGTAGATTCGAGGCAAGTTGAGTTAGACCTTCTTCTCGATAGCACAGTCCTAATGCCTTAAAGAGAACAAGTTAACGAAACAGCTCTTGTTTATCCTGGAGTTTTCCGTTCCTTTTAAGTTCACTAGTTCCGGTTCTAGAACTGCAAGAGTCACGCATACCTGAATCATCAAGAATTAACAAAGTTTAGTTTTTAAATTTAGTAATTCACCAAAAGTTGTATAATATTGTAACGTTAAATCGTTAAATAAAAAAATAAAAAACATATTTCAAATCCAAAACCGTTTGTTGGAACAAAATAAGCGATTGAAACGAACTGTTTGGGTCTAGATCTTTCGTGCCTAGTCCACGCTGGCGAAGAACTGCCCACATTGTTCTGGAAGATTCCAGGCCTGACTATTTACGTTTATATATAAGGAGCAGTGACTGAACGAGTTAGTTGAAGTCTGTGTCTTGACAGTGAAGTTCAAGTCATATGATGGTGTTATAACGTTATCATTTTTGTAACCTGCTCAAATATTTAAGTTGTAATAATTCGTTGGCATTGATAACTGTATATTTCAGTTAAATAAATATTTCTTAACCCACATAAGTGTTACAATATTCTTGTCGAAAAGTTTGACCGAAACATTCATTAAAGTCAGAATCGACAGTTATGTTTCTGAGAAATTCGAGGTTCGCTCTGGTTTGAAACAAGATGATTCTCAATCACCAGTTTTATTTAATTTAGAACTTATTTAACTTAGTCGTCAGGGAGGTGACTCGGATTTGGTTTTGCTTGGTGAGGACGCGAAAACTATAAAACTGTAGAACTAAATACTAAAACTTTGATGAAAGCCAAATATAACGTTACCCTTAGAAGTGGTGAGGGATTTTGCTGATATCAATGAAGGAGGGAATACGTTTGAACACGTAGAGAAATTTAGATATTAGGGGCGAACTAGAAAAAACGAAATCGATGAGGAAATTAAGCCTACATTAAGAGCCTGAAATGCTACTTATCAGTTGCGAAATTGCTAAGTTGCCTTCTGTCCCGCAACTTTAGTTTTTTTTGCCAAATGGTTATATGTGCCAAAGCCATACTTATACCCATTCTTTAGAAATGGGTTTAAGTAATGTTTTTTTGTTAGAAAAGAGTTCATTGAACGTATGAAAGATGACATTGGTGTAATCACTGAACGTAGTTCACCCTAGAGGGTATAAGTCACATCATTTCTGTAAAAATTTCCTAAGGCACTTATACCCTTATGCATTTCCACGCTTCAATTTATAAAGTAATTTTTTAAGTTTATTAATAATTAAGTTAAGACCCTAAATTTTTGATATTCGGATCCCGTTTTCATAATTTTATCTGTGTGAGGCTAAATAAAGATTAGCGAGTGAGACAGTAGTCCCGTTCCTACCTCTTTATAAGGCCAATTCCGAGTAACTTATCCTTTACAATTTTTTTTCTATTTCTATTTTAGTAACTCTGTATTTATTTCTACACGTGCCATCTTAACATATCGCGTATTTAGTTAACATAATGTTTTATCGTGAAAATACTTGAAGGCAAGAAGAAAATACATACAAGTTAGCGAATGAACATAATAGTAAAATATAAAAAAAAATTTCAATAAATTATTTTACAATTAAAACGGTTAAATGATTTTTATTCAAAGAAAATATTAGTTTCGAATGCCACACATGATTAATTGAACCACAAATAATTTAACAGGTTACAAAAATTATCGCTTTGTAACACACAAATAACCATGTGACATGAGCTTCAGAAACATCCCCCAACTCTCAAGTCCATCGCTCCTTATACTGGGTGTCCCAGACCTAGTGTAAAAAAAAAAATGGGTAATGCTGTATGTTAAACGGGGTAGAATGGCGCAGAAACGAGTTTCCTATCTCAATCTGTTGATGAGATAGATTTTTTTTTGTTTTAATTTTTAAAATCTTATTTTTTTTCTGAAAAATTACAGTTTTCTCTAATTTGGTTTAGCGGAGAAACAAAAACGATGATATTTTCTTAATCAGCATTAAATTTTCCAAAAGATGAAATGGATCTGGTTATTTTAAATCGTCTTTCAGTGGGACTTTTAACGCGCTAAACACAAAACATTTATTAAAACTTACATTTTTAATAGTTTTTGAAAATTCCTGTTTCCCCACAGGAGCATCCTGGAAGCTGCCAAATTCCCTAAAAACTGCGGAATTTAGTTAGCTTTTTAGTGGTGTAACCCATGATACAATTGCACTTCACCTTTTGAGTCTAAAAGAAGTTTTTCTGATGAAAAACACCCTAGAGTATGTCACTGCTGGGGCAATGAGGAAGCGCGCTAGAGCCTGCATCCAAAGTAATGGATGCCGAACTTCCCATGAGTTCGGAGTATGAGTAATAATCTAAAATTAATAAAAAATAACGTCTTAGTTTAAATTAAAAAAATACTTTCTTTAAAATAAATTAAGTTTTTTTCTTCTCTTCTACTAAAATTTGAAAAATTCTACATGAAAAATGTTGAAGATAAGCCTGCAACCAATAATAATCTAAAATTAAAAAAAAAAAAAGTGTATAACTAGTACTCCACATAAAGTAATCGAGAAAATTTTGAACATGCGCTGCAATAATTCATTTTTTATATGGTTCTACAATAATAATATTATTTTTTATCTTCAACATTTTTTATGTAGGATTTTTCAAATTTTAGTAGAAGATACGAAAAAAGATTAGTTTGTTTTAAAGAAAGTATTTTTTAAATTTAAACTAAGGAGTTTTTTTTTTTTTTTGATTTGGTTAATTGGACTCAGGGGACCCCAAAACGTGTATTTCCGTTGAAAACCGGAAGTCGAAATTTTTCACGATCGCAATACTTCCACTTACTATATATTTCATATATAGGTAAGTGAAAGTAAAAACTGTAATTTTTCAGAAAAAAAGTAAGATTTTAAAAATAAAAACAAAAAAAATTCTATCTTATCAACAGATTGAGATAGGAAACTCGTTTCTGCGCCATTCTACCCAGTTTAACATGCAGTATTAGCCATTTTTTTTTTTACACTAGGTCTGGGACACCCAATATATAGACGCAAGGAGAACAGTCTAGAACCTTATGGGCCGGTTACCTTCTACAACCTTATACTAGAACATCTTAGTCACAAATATATGCTATGATAGTTTGTTCCAACTGTTATTTCGATCCAACAAAAGTTCTAGAACTATTCTAAACCATATGTTTTTTTTTTATTTTTTTTTTATTTAACGTTACAATATATTTTTTATGAATTCGTCAACGTTTGTTAATGTTTGCCCCATCCTCATAAGAATTGTGATTATTATAATAATCTCACATTTTTTGCTATAATGATTGTAATTTTTTTATTTTTTATTTTACCGGACTTAACAGGGAATGCCATCTTACTTATCTTTGTTATTTCTTTATCAATACATGTTTGTTTAAATATTTTCATCGGTTGGATAAAAAATATATTAAACTTTATATAAATTATAACTATTTATTATTATTTATATAAATTAACTCTTCCCTCTCAATTAATACATATTTTTACTTTTATTTTATTTTTAAAACATTCATAATTTTTAATATCATTCCATTATCCTAGTAAAGAATAGATCGCTTTCTGTTTATTTTTTGTAAACCTAATGTAATATTCGATCGTTCATAGAGAGAAAATGTCTTTTTCTGAAAAAAAAATCAAGGAATTCGCATCCAATTTTTTTTTTTTTTTAAATTTGATTATTGAACGTTCTCTACTGTCCGCAAGACAAGAAGCTTGAAGGATATTTTTCGAATACGTTGAATTAAGTATTCAGCACTCGTCCTGACATTAAACCTGATTTGAATGACAATTAGGTTCCGAGTCATCGGGTTCGGTGGGCGTTACAGTTAGACCCAAGAATGCGTTACTTTCTTTGCATACAACTAAGTATCTTGTAACGCAATAAGATTGAAGCAGTAACTTTTTTTTCTGAAAATTATGTTTATTGAAAATTAAAAGTAATTATAATAATTTTTTATTTATTTGAGGCGAGATAGATTTTAGTCAAGTAATTTTGTGATCATTTATTTAAGACTCACTTTTTTTTAATTTTTGTTCTACGTATAGGCATTTACCAAATTATCAAGATAACAATAGTTGTGACCATAAAAAAATATTTTCATTTAGAACTTACAGTCAAAAACCAGCCTGAAAGTCAAATGGCTTTCATTTGATCATATGACTCTCAAGCTTTTATACAATAAGACTAGTTTTCGACTACTATAAGTTTTGACTTTTGGCGTTCAGCATACTTAAATGAAAATAATTTTTTATGGTCAAAGATTATTGTTATCTTGATAATGCATAATGAAAATTAGAGCAAAAAATAAAAAAAATGAAACTTTAATAAATGATCATAAAATCACTTGACTAAAACCTATCTCGCCTCAAATAAATAGAAAAATATTATAATTACTCTTAATTTTCAGTAAACATAATTAAAAAAAAAGTAACTGCTTGATTACTTATTGCGTTCACACTTACTTCGCTGTATGCAAAGAAAGTAACGCATTCTTGGAGCTAACTGTAACACCCACCCAATACTTGACTAAAGGGAAATTGTAGTAGCATGTTTGTATGAAACTAACCATTGGTAGCCCTCACATAATATTTTTAAGTTAGGTCATGATGCCATCTTCTTTTTTATACGCCTCAGTGGACTGTGAGGAATATAGATGAAAGTAGCGTTGAGATATTAGTGGGTTCAAGTAAGTCAGGAATTTATTAAGAACTAGCTGTATATACCGGTTTCACCCAGAGAGTTTCATTTTTTAAATCTATAAAATCTATAAATTGAGACTTTTATCGTAACTGAGACTTGGATTTTGTAAAAACCAATGCAAAGCGAGATCAAAACGATTATTATAACAATAAAGAATATACCCAGAGATCGGCTGATGTTATGCAATTTTAATATGGACAGGTGTTCGCACCTGGTCTGAAAGAACCACTGAGCAAAATTTGGAGAATTTAGGACAAACGGTTGGATTTCTATAAAGAAAAAACAGAATTCCATCTTCATATACATAGATTATGGCCGTATATCCCGGTTTCACACGGGGAATTTCATTTTTCTAAAGAAACGGTCGATTTCGTAAAAAAAAACATTGTAAAGTAAGATAATTATGATTTTTATAACAATAAAGAATATCAGCTGAAGATCGGCTAAAGTTATGCAATTTTAATATGGACAGGTGTTCGCACCTGGTCTGAAAGAACCACTGAGCAAAATTTGGAGAATGTAGGACAAACGGTTGGATTTCTATAAAGAACAAACAGAATTCCATCTTCATATACATAGATTATGGCCGTATATCCCGGTTTCACACGGGGAAATTTCATTTTTCTAAAGAAACGGTCGATTTCGTAAAAAAAAAACATTGTAAAGTGAGATAATTATGATTTTTATAACAATAAAGAATATCAGCTGAAGATCGGCTAAAGTTATGCAATTTTAATATGGACAGGTGTTCGGACGTGGTCTGAAAGAACCACTGAGCGAAATTTGGAGAATAAAGAATATCAGCTGAAGATCGGCTGAAGTTATGCAATTTTAATATGGACAGGTGTTCGCACCAGGTATCAAAGAACCACAGAGCAAAATTTGGAGAATTTAGGACAAAAGATAAGGATTTCTATAAAGAACAAATAAACAAACAAACAGAATTTCATCTTCATTTATATAGATTTGGACCACATTGCTGACGAATAGAACATTGAAATGTTTTTATTTTATTTTGTGCATATGGTATATTAATGATTTTATTTCAGATAAAATGAGGAACATTTTTAAGATTTTTTCCTATCGGGTTTTTCGCGCTTAAATTCACGCCTAAAATTTTTTTATTGATATGTAGACAAAGATTTCTTTTGATTGACAAATAGATGAGTAATATTCATGGGAACTTGGCCATAATTAAGCAAATTACATTCTCAGATTTTATAAATAATAAAATAATAATCCGTCTTGTTTTATTTATTTTGTTGTTGTTTTGCCAATATGCAGGTAGTTATGTTGGTTAGAAGTTCGCCGAATCAGCTAGTGATAGATATATTTTTATAAATATATTTTGAAATACATACAATACATACAAAAGTACATTTATTTATATCGATGATATTCTAACGTGAAAAAAAAATTTAAAAGAATTCTATCCTTTTATATGTTCTTACCTTTCAGATACTTCTAATTCAGACTAAATGTAAGGAGTGATGTACTGGAGAGTTAGTCTTCGGAATAGTGACACAACTCAATATTTTTTAAATTTAAGTTATTCCAATTTACACACCAATATAACTGAAATACCAAATGTTTTAGGCATGGATAGTGCCTTAATTATATTAGCAATACTGTGCAACTCCTGTTTACTGTTACTATTGACTATTATTTACTATTACCTTTGTTTGTTTGGCTAATAAGGCTAATCGGACGATGCTACAGTGGGAGTCCTAAATTTTTCCTACCCAGGTATAATTAGGATATTATATCCTCAGGATATTATATCTTCAACGAGTACCTGACATCGTACAGGCTCGTGATCTCCATTTTACGTCCACCGAGGGAAGCAAACCTGCAACCTTTAGTATTGTAGGCTGCTATGCTAATCACTACACCACAGATGGCCCCTAGTTTACTATCTATAAATAAATATTATAACAATGAAAATTTAAATATTTTCGTAAATTTTAATGTTCAAATTTCTTTTCTATTTGTATTACTATTCTTAAAATGATGATCCTGTTGGTTGTGATTATTACTATTATTTTTAATAAAATATAAAATTTATTCATAAAACTTAACAAAATGGAGAAAGTAGGACATTAAGGTCCTGTTGGCCATTGTTCTAAAACTAAATATGGAACAATAGAAGATAAAATAATAGATTGTTAGCCTATTAACGGTACCAATGTCTCCTGGGTTAGTTTCGATTTTGCGGAACCTGGTTAATCGTAGATTAAATCAAGACAACCCTTCATTTTTCACTTGTACAGTATTATTTTAAAAAATATTGAATCATTTTGATGCAATAAAACAATTCAGCTTCATTTTAAACTTTTTATTCTTATTTACTACACTGAAATAATTCTATATTTATTTCATTATTTGTATACAGTTTTTGAAATCTATTTGTTTATGAACTCATTACTTTAAATTTTTGATAAATAATATTAAAAAAATTGTTGTTATTTAATATTAGGTACTCCCATCAATCAGTTCAGCTTTCAATAGCTGCTTATTTAGAGAAGTGATTCCAATGAAGGCTCAAGGAATTATTGAATCTTATTGAATAATTGGACCAACAATATTTCCCACGTCTGTTGTAGCTTTGGCTTTGTTGTTGATTTATCTAATTATAATTGTTGTTGTGGTCTGTAGATGCTTCCTCTGTTATCAATTCTTCAGATGTAGTGTCTTTTCAATTTTGGAACTTAATTGAAACTTTAACAGGTGTGTAAATATGAAACCGGAATTTTTCAAATAGTAAATAAGAGTTGATTGTGTAAAAATGATACATACTTTTTTATTCGAAGTACTGTCCTTCGCTATCTATGCATTTTTCCCATCATTCAGGCAATTTGTGGATTCCCCGCCAAAATAATGCTTCCTCTTCTGAGTCAAACCAATCACTTAACCAATTTCTTACGTTTTCATAAGAAGTGAAGCGCTGCTCAGCTAGTGCGTGTCCCATCGATGCAAATAGGTGGTAATCGGATGGGGCCAAATCTGGTGAATAAGCCGCATGCGGAAGAATTTGCCAACCAAACACTTGGATCGTTTCCTTGGTCCGTTTAGCCGAATGTGATAGGGCATTGTCATGGAGCAAGATCACTTTGTGTGTCCTTTCTTGATATTTGGGACTTTTTGGCGCAAATCTTTATTCATATTTATCATCTGTTGTAGGTAGCGTTCCGTATTAACAGTTCATAGTAGGTAACACCCATCTGATCACACCAGACACAGAGCATTTTCTTTCTCCCCAAGCGATGCCGATGGTTCACCAGGAGTTACCCAGGATTTTTTACGCTTAGGATTCTCGAAGTAAATTCACTTTTCATCACCAGTCACAATTTGATGAAGAAATTTTCTGTACCTGGCGAGCAGCATTTGCCATGAGGTTTTTCGAGCTTCCTGCTGCCTGTCATTCAGTTGGTGAGGTACCCATTTTCCGACCTTCTGGATCTTTTCCATGCCTTTCAAACAAATGGAGACGGTTTCACATGTAATAATTGTCCAACAAACGCTTCCGAATCAGCGTTTTCAAAGTTTTTTTTTGTGGTTTTCCACGGTCTTTGTCTCTTTTATCGAAATCCATCTTTAAATTTTTTGAACCAACCGAAACATTGAGATTTGCCTATGGCATGCTCCCCGTAAGCTTCAACAAACATCCTATGTGATAATGCTCCAATTTTTCTCAGAAGGAAACGGAAAATAAATGCTGTCCGCAAATCTTGATTTGTTGGCACAAAAGTCGACATGTTCAACGCCACTAAAAACACGGTTATAGAATGAAACTGATGTTGGTATCAATATGATCTCTTTATTACATGTAGGCAAAAGCAGATAACACCACTGACGGATTAGTTAGAAGATTATATTGACTGCTAACTCCTATCATTGGCGAATTCCGGTTTCATATTTACACACCTGGTAAAGAATTTAGCTTCTTCTTTTAGGCGAGTTTGGATTTTTATTTTATTAATAAACGATAGAAACTCATCATATAAATTATTAACCTTCCATAAAAAGCATAAATGCAACAGGACATATGAGTGGAATAGTTATTAAGAATATAAGAATAAAAAAGTTTTTTTTTTTCATATATTGTTTTTGTGGATCGATCTATAAATATTTAGCTTCCTCAATATTAACTTTAACAATGTTAACTTAAATTAGATTCAGACTCAAAAAATAAATCTTCTGATATTATATTGGCTCCTGGAGCCGAGACGTTGCCATTGATAAATAAACTTCTTGACTTTTTTTGGTGAAAGGCCTATTTAATTTATTTCAACTACTCTTTTTTTTTTTGTTAACATTTTTAGTATATGTTAATGTTTCGGCTATAGTTGCATAAGGTAAAAAAAAAAAAAAAAAAAAAAAATCATGTTAGATGACGGTAGAAAATATGTTCGCATTAATTTTTAACTCTTAAAAAAGACAAGAAATCTTCAAATAAGTTCAGATTTTTATTGAACATTTTTGATTAAATATGTATATTTAAATACTTATTAACCACGAATTCTTTATCTTATATCTAGTATCCTTTATATATAAATAAAAAGGTTCATAAATATAAAGGTTCTCCTAATATATAAATTTTGATTTTCTCAATATTTTTATTTTATTTTTTTACTAACATTATAACATATACATAAACCTATGATGTTAAATAAAGATTAAATTCCTCCAAAACCTGTTGCGCAAAGTATGTTTTTAATGAAGGCTCTCAATTACTAAAATAAATGCAGGAAGTACGGATTATCCTGAAGTCTAATACTAATCAATCATTTCCATTTTTCATTATTGCTAGTGTTAATACAATAATTTTTCACTATTAGTGTTAATATATTAACATATTTTTGATGGTTAAAGAGAAATTTTAGTGACACCTGCTTTCCTAAGAGGCTCATCAATATTTATTATCGAAATAATGTGAAAAATGTAAATGACAAGGGAAATTCAGGTCAACCTGAATAAAGAAAGTTAGGTAAATGAAAATTAGATTAGTTTACTTTTTAATTGCTTCTGAATAATTGATTATACATTTTAGCTGAGTATCACCTGCTTTATATCTGAATTAATTTCCTAATAACAACTATACTTAAGTAAGTCCTAAAATTGAAAATGGATTGTATTTAAACATTTAATAATAATTTACATTGTCAATATGTACTAATACATATTTTAAAATTAGGTACTTCATTACTCATGAAATATATATAAAAAAAAAAAAAAAAAAGTGCACCCCCCCTCAGAAAACTTCTAGATTCATTACTGGTACCACTCTCCGATTTTAAATTGTTTTCTCATTTGAATAAAAAACGATTTTGTTTTTTCGTTTCAACAAAAGGGAACAAATTTCAGCCTAATTAGAAAATCCTCTTTTCTTGAAGAATAATTTGGTCACGATAAACTTTTCAAACAAAAGGTCATAAAAATTGGTGAATTAGAACAATCTTCCAGTAAATTATCATATAAATTTACTATAAATAAATAAAGGAATATGCCCTGAAGATGGACGAATGTCCGAAACGTAGGGGATAGGTTTTTTAAAATGTGACTCTTTTAAATCATTATATTTACTCGAAGATTGTTCTAATTCACCTATTATTTTATCAGATACATTAGTAATCTTTCTTATAAAATAAATATACTATTTCACACATATAGAAGTTATAAAAAGTATATACGGGATTTAAAAAAAAAAAAATATATATATATATATATATATATATATATATATATATATATATATATATTTAAATATTGTGAATTTTTTAATATAATGCAACGAGGAACAAAAAAAAAAAAAAGATTGAAAAGATGTTTAGAATTTTTTTTTTTTGGTACAGTTGGAATAAACTTTTCTAGTACTTGTTCGAGAATCTTCCACGCTTGTCGGGAATCTAATTCAGACTAAATCTAAGCAGTGATGGACTGGAGTCTTAGTCTCGCTCTAAATATCGAATCCTTTGGTTATGTTTTTGTTACAGGTTAATACTTTTTGTAATTTTGTTAATAATTTGAGTCTGTATTGTTTGTCTGACACGTTATAGTTACAATAAGAAACTGAGAGATGTTGTATCCGATTCGGTGTTTAATGTTTTCATGAAAAAAAAAAAAAAAAAAAATGTTGTAAATAATGGTACTCTTCTGAATTAATTTTCTACTACCCCCTTCTCTAATTATGCAAAAAAACTTAAAAACTAAAATTTAGTTAGATATTTAATGTTCATTTATAAGGTTATCTGACCCCTATGTATTATGTATATATTTACTAGCTGCTTAAATCCCACTTAATTTAGGTATACAGGGTATATTTAGTATTGATAGTACGTCTTGGGCATAGACGGCATACTTACATAATCGCGTCTGCGGAATTGCGGAAAGCGAGTGGGCTGATTCTATTTACTGAAATCGCATGTTTTTGCTTGTAACTCGCAAATTACGGTGAAAATCGGAAAAGTATATATAACCAAAAATGTTCGTCTGGACAAACTAAAAAAAAAAATAAAACCTGCGAAAAAGCCAGCGACCATTTTGAAATTTTCGCTGAGAACTACAGTGTTTTGCTTACAACTCCCATAAGAAGGGGTTAATCGAAAAAATGTATATGACCGAAAATGTTCTCCTTGAAAACCTGAAAAGACTGAAGCCATTCAGAAGCTTCTATGACCACTTTGATTTTCAAAAACCGAGGTTTCGCGCTTATAATTCGCAATATTTTTCCGGTGTGGCGGTTAAGGAAAGCATTAAAATGATGCCTCATTCATGAAATTTTATGAAGTATTAAGGAAGTTATGGCGTATAAAAAAAGCCTTTGAGAAATAATATATTATATGATTTTAAATATAAATTTTATCCTTGAAAAATTATTTAAATAAAAGAAATCGAAATTCGACAAAAGCCTACTTCATATACATCCTATTTATATGGATGTTTAAAACTCGAGAGGGCAAAGGTTTCTTAGATGGTGTTAAACTCGAAGACACCCTCCTATGGGGCTTCAAACTTTAAAGCTGATTCCGTCTGTATTGTTCTCTTTGCTGCATTGATGTCCGTGGTCCTATTGTCGTAATATTGTAATATGTTTTAATAATGAAAAATGGACATGTACAAAATAAATAATAAATAATATGGGGCTGGATCAAGAAAGTAGGGGAATGGATTTAAATACTAGATAAATACCTACTTTGGGTCTGAACTTTAGATCTGAGAGTGGGTCACCTGCGATGTAGTGGTTAGCATAGCAACCTACAATACTAAAATTCGCAAGGTTCACGTCCTGCGGTGACCCTAGGATTTTTTAAAGAGAGTAAAATATCCTTGGCTATACAGTCCCTCGGATAGGACCTAAAATGGAGGTCACGAGCCAGTAAGTCAGGTACTCGTTTATTATAAGATCCCTAACCTAACTATGCCTGGTTAGGCAAAATTTAGGTCTCCCACTGTAATATCTTCCGATTAGACTTAGTGGCATAAATTTACGTCAAAAAAACAAACAAGTGTTTTTTTTCTCCTTTTTTAATATTTTTTACATCCCTTCGACTGCCCAGGTCATCACAACTACTGCTCTTCTTAAATGTAGTGCATTCATTTTGTGCTCTGGAGCTATTCAAGGGTTCTTTCCATACTATTATACCAAGTTGTAAAGATGACATAGTGGCTTTTCGAAAAGTATTGGATATTGAAAAAGATGTTCTATTGTAAGTGGTGTGTTATCACAGATTTTAGAAGTTGGTCAGTGAAGTCCGAGAAGTAGGTGGATGTGACTCAGCTTCGTGTGACCAATTCTTAGCCTGGTTATTATGGCTGCTTCTTTTGGCTTTAGGTTCTTTGGAGGCGGCCAGGCATGGTTGTATTTTTTGACATTGTGTATTTTGCCACTCTTCATTCCATTTTGCATGTACTTTTTTTTTTTTTTTTTTTTTTTTTTTTTTTTTTTTTTTTTTTTTAACCCGTTTTGCCCATTCGGAAGGAAATATGTATTTAGGTCAGGAGGATCTCTTGGCTGCTTCTTTTGCCGTTTCGTCTGCTCTTTCGTTTCCTTTAATCTCGACATGAGAAGGAATCGACGACACTTCCCTCCCGCTCTGATTGTTTGAAGTTAAATTCCTGAATTCTTTACTGTAATTTCTCGGTGCTCGATCAATTTTAGTCCGGGAGCTGAGGGCCAAAAATGTGCGTGCCTGATTTGAAGAAAAGTTTTGATCATATAGGCTGAAAGTACTCATTTCATAGACAACAAATGTGAACGTCTGCCACCTCAGATCGGTTGCCATCAAATTTTGTACGCGATCAAAATCGACATTTTCGAACTTTTCAACTTCGAACTTCGTCAGTTTTTGGCTAATAACTCATATTCCAAAGCATGCACTTTAAAAACGTTACTCCAAATGAAAAATTTTACCTACAATAGTTGTAAAATATCGAATTCTGTGTAAAACGATATCATTAATTTTAAAATTAGCCCACTCCTGTGATGACAAAGTAATTAAAACGTGATGGTATTTAGCGCCTTGTGGTCTAAAATCCGTGAATTTTTTCGGGATTTTTTTTCAGTTTCTCGCATATAATTCGGCAAATACAGATCACAAAGTATTGCTTTCTTCTTACTATAAGAGGCTAAACTATTGCAAATAGAATGATATATCTGAAGTTTAAATCGGTTTAGTGGTTTAGCCGGATTCGGGTTCAAAAATCTGTAATTTTAACGATTTTGGTGGAAACCGTGTTCCTACGCCTCTAACTCAAAAACACATAGTTTAAAAGAAAAATGTTTTGGTAAAAAGTTGCTGAGCATCAAATTTAGCAGGAAATGACCTCCGTACACACAACACTAGCTAAATCATGGGGGAAATACAAACCAAACCGTGAAATTATTAGGACGGCTTACTTCCTCCTAAGACTTCGGTTTTTTAAGTATTAACTGATATTAAGTATTATTATTAATTTTGAACTAATTAAACAACCATCTTCCATGTTTTAAAATAAAAGATAAATTCTGCCAATTACCTACCTGTCTAAGTAGTTATTTTTATGAATATTTTATCAAATCCCTTGATACTTCAAAGTCTTTGCAGGAAGTAAGCACAGTGTTATTTTGGAAAGAACACAATTTCTTCTGCGGTAGATCGTTTTCGAGTTATTAACCAAAAACTGACTAAGGTTCGAAAATATCGATTTTGTTCGCATATAAAATTTGATGGCAACCGATCTGAGGTGGCAGACGTTCACATTTGTTGTCTATGAAATGAGTACTTTCAGCCTATATGATCAAAACTTTTCTTCAAATCAGGCACCTTTTTGGCCCTCAGCTCCCGGACTATTATATATTCCCTTAATTACTGAAAGAGAATCGGTCTTGATTACTGATTTTGGATTACCTTTTTTATTTACATATTCAAATGCTTTTAGTATCGCTAGTAAAAATGGAATTTATGTTGCATCTAATTTAAGGTCAGGCCACACATGTCCGCACCGCAGCACGGATCTGATTCATTTACGATGGATAGATGGTAACCGTTCACAGACGCGGATGCGGTGCGGACATGTGTGGCCTGACCTTAAGGCTTAACTAAAGGTAATATGTATGTTAAATTAAAAATATTCTGAACAAAACCTATAAAAACGGTTAAAATTACATATTACTCAGACTGTTCGAATACTTTCTGCACCGACTGAGTCTTTATCAACTGTGTAAAGATCAGGCCACACATGTCCGCACCGCATCAGCATCCGCGTGTGTGAACGGTTACTATCTATCCTTCGTAAATGAATCAGATCCGTGCTGCGGTGCGGATGTGGTGCGGACATGTCTGGCCTGACCTTTATATTGTAACGTGAAACAAAACACAAAACATATGGTTTAGAATAATTCTAGACTTTTGTTGGAACGAACTAACAGTTGGAACGAAATGTCATAGTACATGTTTGTGACTACGATGTTCGAGTAACATCTTTGCTGGCCTAGAACCTTCCAGGCAGTTCTTTTTCCTACTAAATACACTGCAGAAAAAAATTAAAGGATTACTTACAAATTAATTATTAGGATAATCAATTACAATAATTAATAGTTAATTATTGTATTAATTACAATAATAATTAATAATTATTATTAAATAATATTATTAATTCCGGCCTAGTGAAACGTGAAATTCAGCACAAAACATATGTTTAAGAACAATCCAAAACCTTCGACGCCGGCGTAGATGTTATTTGAATATCAAAGTAGGTTGGCCTACAGCCATTGTACTAGTCATAACAGCTCCGTGAAAATTGATGAAAAGAACGGTATAAAGTTTTCTATCCTAGATTAATTAGTGATAATATTGTAGTGAAAAGTATAAGCAGTGAAAAAAACCTGAAAAAAGTTACATTCAATCAGTGTTTTGTGTCATTATTAGTGGTAAACAAAAATAAGAAAAATCACTACCAGATTGAGTTGTCTGTTCAGGAAAATTACGTCATTAAAACGTCACTATCAGCTGGTCTAGTAACCTAACATTTACCTTAATAAATTACCTTCCTTTGTTTTGTTTTGTAGAAAACTAATTCAATTCAATTGAATAATTCAATTGATTAAAAATGGATGAACTAAAACAGCTAATTAAAGATATGAGTGCAAAAATAGATGGTAATACAGAACCTACTAAAGTATAGCAACAAGAATATACAGAACCATATACTGGAGACCAAAAAGTTGAAGGATGAAATCAAAAGGTATAGCTCACTATTGATAAAGATAGAGGAAAAAACGGATGCTTTAGAAGCTAAAGTAAAAATAAATGAAGAATTGATGAATAATGAACTCCGGAAAAAGAACATAATCAATATATATTATAAAGCAAAGTGTACAATGTGCGTGCCGATAAAGCTCAAAAACGACCCAACTTACGATCAAGAAGGTTATGTCAGCGTGTTGCCATTTAACCGCTAACGGAGAAGAAGGTTTCCGTTTTTCTCTTAAGGATGTAAAATTGAAGAGAAAATGACTGGAATTTTAAGCCTCTCGCACCATTTAATTAGCCTCTCTGAGATTGAGATACCAGTTTATGAATGAAAAATTTAGTTCGAGCTCGAGGCTACCAGGAAGCGCTAGGGTGCGTTTCACGTAATGCTTATTGTTCATTCAAAGGATATATATTTTTTCAGCTGTTCTTTTTAAATTAATAAAAAATCAAGCGAAAATAATTAGCTTCTACTTTGCTTTCAAAATAAAATAATGTTTTTACATCTCTGCAATCAATTAGCAAACTAACTGGATTCCCTAACAACTTAATTTTTACATAAGAAGGCTAATTGATCAACACATCACATTTAATCAATATATAATATGTACTTAGTAAATTTAATGCAATATGAGTGAACATTTCTTAGTATTACAGTGAGCGAATAAAAATAGACATAAAAAAAAGAGATAGATTTACTTATTATAAATCGAAAATAAAAAGTTTGAAGTGTTCTTATTGTATGTAATTCTGATAAAGAAGTTGATTTTATTACTATTTATGATAAGCATTCCAGTTGACAAAATTACTAACTCCAATTACAGCATTTTTTCAATAAGATTTTATTACCTCTGATAGTTCAGGATATAAAGAAATATGGTGAAAAAAAGTTTGCCTTCATGATATTTTGGTTTTTCACTTTGTAATACTAGGTGCGGAGCCCGCCCAAATTACGGGGGGGGGGGGGTATCTTAAGGGCGGTTGAAATGGAAGAAATGTCTTAAAAAAAAGTTTCTATGAATCTTCGGTAGTTTCTATACTTCTGAATCTAATAGTACCATCACATTAGTCGGCGCTTAAGTTGTACTCGAAATATATTTCTTTTAACTAAGAGATTTTTCTATTACTAGATACTAACTATAATCTAATAACTTATTCTCTGCTGACTGCTTGGAATGGGCTTATAGGATTCAGAATCACAGAAACCATTAAAAGAAAAGCATGACTCGACAAAGTTGCAGCAAAATTAAGCGTTCATTCACCATTTTCAACCCCCTATAAAGTATATAGGGTTCTTTATTTGTGCGGACTCTGCAGATTTCGATTCTTAATATTGATACCAAGTTAAAACCGAAGTTTCAAGGTTTTGTTCTATATTCGCTTTAATTTTAAAGTTTTTCTGTTATTAAAACTACCACATAACTACCGGAGCGAAGCCGGGCACCCTAGCTAGTACTATATAATGTTGGAGACATAACAACTGAAGATCACAATTTATTAGAACAGGAATGTTTAAAAATAATGAAGGAACATTTGGAAGTAAATATTAAAGTCTGTGATATTGATTATGTAACCAGACTAGGAAAAAATAAAAAAAATAATAGACCCAGTTTAGTTAAATTTGTTTCATTAAAAAAGAAAATAGAATTACTTAAACAAGGAAAAAGAATATCAAAGTCACAAAAATGTACTATGACAGTTTGTTTCAAGTTACGCTAACTAAAAATTTTATATTGAAAAATTAAATAATTAAAAAATTATTTGAATTCTAACTTCTCCCTCTCCATCCCCTCGCCCATGCCTTTAGAAAACATAATATAACTTGATTGAAAATTAGATAAATTTAATCCTTTGGTGGTACTTATGTGATCCCCTTAAACATCAGTCAGTTTCTTTTATCTGTACAATAAACACTAAAAATATTGATAAAATATGCTGACTTGAATTTAAATTCAATTTAAACAATGCGTTTACACCATGCGCCGAGACAACGCCTGAACACGCATCACCTGATACCTCTCTCCAAATCGATAACGAATAGCATTACCTAAAGCCAATGCTAAACTCATCAAGGCGGGTCATTCATTATTCAAATTGTATTCACTTTTTGCATACATTTTCGGCTAATAGACGTACTAAGCACCTCCTAGCGAAGCAAAAGTGAATAAATTATTTTGATTTTGAGCTATTAACTTCAATCTTCAACCTGTTTTTCCTTTTTTTGTTTTTTAAGGCGTTTTCTAATCTTTTTAATCGTCCGTCCAAAACAGAAGAAACAAAAAAAATAATAATAAATACATAAAACAAATCTTTCCGTTTTTGCTCATCCCACCCGCCTTAATCGGTACCCTTCTTCATTCTAGGCCCTTTCACCACCAACGTCACTTGGTAAGAACATCTATATTCAAAAGAGGACTTTGGATTTGGGTGGCAAATCTTGGAAACAAAAAAAGAAAAATCTATATTTTTCATATTTGTACCTTTATCAACAATCAAGCCGCCTTCATTTCTGTTCCCTTTCGGCCTCCATATTAACTGATCACTATTATTTTACTCTATCCCCTTAAAAAATGTATTATGCTCCACACATAACACAATCAATTTTATCAGTTTCAATAGCAATATAACGTCTTCTTAATACCTTATATTATATTTTTACAGACCTCTATTTGTTTCTAGTTAGCTCATATTCTTTGTTCGATGTATTTATATTTTTTTTTCCGTATCTTGTTCAGTTAGTCCTGAAGATAAAATGCACGTTGACTACAATAGATTAGTTTAATAATATTTATAGATTTTTGACCACCACCCCGGACTATTCTTATTTTTATTACTTTCACTTACCTATATATATTTTTTTTTTTGTTCGGTACCCTTACCTGGCCATGTGTGGCATACGGAGGGTTACTCTAGTGTTGTAACCAACCTATTCTAACCCCGATGGGTAGGTCGAGATTTATTCCGTGGGGCCTCCACGAAATAAAAGTCAACCATCTCTTATGTCCAAGTGAAATATACAGTAAGTGAAAGTATTGTGATCCTGAAAAATTTCGACTTCCGTTTTTCAACGGAAATACACGTTTTGGGGGCTCCTGAGTCCAAATAACCAAGTACCGCGAATTGGTCTGTGTGTGTATGTGTGAATAGACTAGCTCAAAAACTATAAACCTTAGTTTCTTTTCTCTTCTTCTTCTTTCTTCATTTTCTTTTTCTAATTTCTCTGGATGTTCTATTTTTATTATTACGTGTTTTTGATTTTTTCATTCTTTCTAATTTCTTTGAATGTTCTATTTTTATTATTACGTGTTTTTGATTTTTTCATTCTTTCTAATTTCTTTGAATGTTATATTTTTATTATTACGTGTTTTTTATTTTTTCAACCTGAAAAAATAAAAAACACGTAATAATTTAAACCTTACGAAACTAAAGTGGGTATTTGATGGATGTATATGCCCGCGATGTGACAGCAAAAATGTCATCAAAATTATATTTTGGGGGGGGGGTGCACTTTATTTAATAATAAGTATTATTTTTACGTTTTTTTTTTTTTTTTTTCTCGATATTCTTAAAAACGGCTCTAACGATTTTGATCATACTCATCATACTTAATGAGAATCATGTATTCTTTAATATCAGGTAAGTTTTATCGTCAAAAAAATGTTCTGAGGGGGCTAGAAGGGGAAGGGGACTTTTCCTATAAAGTACCTTTGTTTTTATTTATATGGAGAAATTAACTGCCTCTCCTTATGCCTAAAAATAAGAAATGACTAAATATGAAATATGAAAAAAATCGAGTAAACATACGACAGGAGAAAAAAAGAAAAACATTCCGATAACTCACAAAGCACGTTGAGCCCAAGCATGCGCAGTACGCCTTGTATAACACATTTATAAACAATGACACCATTGTTTATAAATGTGTAAATTTGACTAATGGCGTTCATATATTTACCAAAACACGTCAATTTCTAATCTATGTAAGTAGGTAAGTAAAAGTTGTGTGTTGCGCGCATCTCACCAGATTTTTAAATATTCGGTGAACCATCATTTATCCAAAATGGTTTCACTATCATTTATTTTTTTTTTCAACAAGTATAGAATAAATTTAATTTCTTAACCAATTTATATCCGTATTACCACAAATCGCAACCGCTCGCCAAACGCCACTACTATCTTACAATCAAGACAGAGAACAGGATCTCTCCCCATTGTCCAGAGAGATCCAATCTCGGATTGAATGATGCCCATCAGGAACGAAACAATCGGAAGGTCTCCCACAGTCTTGCCCTAGAGCGCCATTTGTCTTCTTGGGGGGAAGTCTTCTTTAGAGACGTTAGCTCCTGCCTTCAAAGGAAAACTTCATGCCTTCAAAGTAAACACGCAAAGGAAAACTTAGTAGAATGGCTCTCTTCTTAAGCTAACATTTGCTTTTCGTATAACGCTATCATCTTGTAAAGATGTGTCACCTTAGATAAAATGTTTTCATAGTGTTCTTTAAAACGGTTGTTATACATAAATTTGGTGTAACAAACTTGAAATGACCAAGCATCACTGCTGCTATTAAAGTATTTGATTATATATTTTTATTACAGTTAAAACGACAAAGTAATTTGAAATGATAATAATAATAGATAGATAGATAAAAATAAAGTATATTCATGAAAAATAGTATGTAATACAGAAAAACCAAAATAAGAAAATAGTAAGACGTAAATAGACAATAGAGGCAAGTCCGTCTGACCTTATGTCCTAGATTGTTATTATATATTAAATATAGGTATATGTAGACATACATGTAAATACCAACGTACCTACTTCCTCATATATAATTGCTCTAATTATAAAACTAGCTATATTAAACTTTTTCCTCTGCCTTGTTGGGCAATCTATTTCTACTGATCATATTCATGAGTCATTTAGTGTCTATATTTTGTTGCGGCTTTGAGATGGAGAATTAGTTTTTGGTTACATCCGCCTTTTAAGATATCTTCCATACTCAGAGTCCGTTTTCCAAAACAGTTTATCATGATTTCTGTTAGAATGTGGCATATGGAAATGAATGTGTTTTCTACTGTTTTAAGGTTGTACATAGTACAATTATTTCTTTTGTTCATTTTAGGTAAATAGTTCAGGTTCAGTAGTTCTCCTCTTGATTTAAATATCAATCTGAGAAAATAGATATCTTTAGTATTATCACAATACGTATTGTCATAATTCTGCTTGATGTGAAATTCATGAAATTCAATGAAATTAATAGTAATTTACTGACTTAATTTTTACAACAAGAGCCTCTTCTAAGTTATTACAATGGAATTCAGGCTAAAAAATATAATTATTTCCAAAATCAAAATATAACATAAATTAAAAAGAAACGGCACTCACAAAATAACATTTTAAAATAACTCAGTGATAAAATATTATGTAGATATCGAAACAAATAACAGTGCTTTCATTAATTTTTTTTTGTTACTAATAAAAATAAATACGAGATATAAAATAAAAATACTATAAGCCTATTAGCTTTATTCTTAACAAAGTATGCAGAAATGAGTATTTTTAAAAAATGTAAATCTACGTTTTAAGTTATTAAATCGAAACTCATTTAAGCGTTATTTCACAAGAATGTACACTAAGTTTTTGAAAATAAAAACAGATTTTAAAGTTGATGTTTTGCCGTATCCAGGTTAAATGAATGTTTGAATTGCTTATTATTATTGTGTTTTTTTTCAACATTATCGTTCTAAAATGATGTAACTAACTTTATGAAAATCAGATTTATAAAATAATTTGAATTTTAAAATTTAAACTTTGTAAACATCTTGATTTTTTTTTCCGAATTAAATTTGGTATATTAACGAAGTACCTAACATTGATATGCCAAAATGGCTAATCGGAGTACGGGAACATAATTTTGCCTATCTAAGTATAATTAGGATAGGGATTTTTAACGAGTAATTGATAAATAGTACATGCTCGGAACCTCCATTCTACGTTACCTACTTCCGAAGGACTGCATAGCCAAGGATTTTTGACTCCCTTTAAAAAATCCTAGGGCCACTTAGAAACGAACCATGGAGTTGTAACCTGTTATGCGAGCCTTTACGTGATGTAAAGGTAAAGATAAAGGCGTCTCAACTTATATTGAAATGTGGAACATCTTTGATGGATTTTAACCATCGACCGTTTACATGATCATATTTATTACTAATTTCTTACTCCATTCACTTGGATTAAGAACTGCAATTTAGCTTATTTCTGTATTGCATCGTATCCATGAAAAGGAAAAAGGAATCTTGCTATTGTATTTAAATTTTGTCGGCCTTTGTTGGCCATCGAACTCATCAGATATTCCTTTCAGTCAGGTGTCAGGACATGCATGGCAAATCATTCCGATACATGTAAGATCGGAGCCTGTTATGTTTGCATTCTATCGTTTAAAAAGTCACTTACTATTAATTTGAAAAGCATTATGTACGTCTGTTAGAAAGAAAAATACAAAACAAGAAAGCTCCAAAGCATAAAGTGTGAAAGACTTTCAATGAAGCATTAAGGAACGCGGTAGTAAGCAATGTTTCAGAGAAGTAATTTCGTAATAATCTGAGAAGAATTGCTGGCGAAGATTAAAAAAGTTAAACTTTCACTCCTTGTCTTTGTACAAAGGATCATTGGACGGCTTAGCTAAATAGGTCAAATGGTTTATTTTATTTTTAATTTCCTTCTTACGTATTCTATTAGGAATGAATGCAAAAGTTCCAACTAATGGAAAAACAATTAAAATACAATATAATTGTATAATTCTCAAACTAAAGGCAAGTTTCAGGTTTTGGAAAGAAATGGAAACGCCTCTACGACGAGTTAGCTTAAGACCAAAAAAATGTTATTTAAGTTCCAAAATATTTTAAAAAAATCTGTTGCGATGCGCGCTACACACAACTTTCACTTACGAACATAGATTAGAAATCGAGAGGTTTAAATAATAAGTACCACCTCCGTTTGACCAATTTTCATGAAATTTTGACCGCGGGCATATACATGCATCAAATACCGAGTTTAATCAAAATCGTGTAATCCGTGCTGGAGAAAAAAAAAAAAAAAAAAAAAAAAAAAAAAAAAAAAAAAAAAAAAAAAAAAAAAAAAAAAAAAAAAACGTTAAGATTAGACCCAATTCATTAGATAAAGTACTCCCTCCGTTTGACCAATTTTGATGAAATTTCTGCTGTCACATCGTGGGTATATACATACACCAAACACCCAGTTTGATAAAAATCGTTATAGCCGTTTTTGAGTAAATAAAAAAAAAAAAACACGTGACAATGAGATAAAATGTTAAGTAATGTGCCCTCTCCGTTTGACCAATTTTGATGAAATTTCGGCTGTCGCATCGCGGTGATATACATACATCAAATATGTAAGTTGATGTATCAAAATCATTAAAGCCGTTTTTGAGTAAAAACGCGAAATATTAAATCAAAGGTTTGTTCCAACAAGCAGTTTTGGATTGTCATGACTTCCACTCTTTTGATTGGTTGTTTTTCGAACAATAGGCAATCAAACGGGAAAACAAACCAATCAAAGCTAGAAATGATTTACTGCTTGTTGAAAAAAATCTTAAATTCGATCGACATTTAAAATTTTTCTTCCCATGAACTCTGCACTATGAGAATCTTGCTCTATTAAATAACCCGCATTTATAAAACATGGGTGATATAAAATGATTTAGAAATCGGGGGGAGGGGGGGGGGGGGAGTTTCTCTGTCTCTTGAAACGTTCCTCGCAGTTTTCCACAATGGCTTTCCTAACCCTGAGACTTTCCATCGGACTCTGAAGAGGAAAAAAAAAATGGGGAAGTCAGCTCGGGACCGTTTTCTTTTCATAATGGTTTAGAAAGTGCATCGGTGCAACCACGTATGTATTCGTAACTGCAAAAACTCTTATACAACAGTTATCACAAGTTTCGTAGGATCTTTTCCAATGGTGGCGGTTGGAAAAAAACTTAGGTTTTGACCATCTTGTACACTTCTTCATTTGACATACAAAATGTTTTGCTTCTGGAAAATACTTAGTTCCCTATTTTTTTCAGGAAGTAAAAAGGACACTCAATTATTATTATTTATTTTGAAATTATTAATTTTTTGAAAAATTGAAATGAGATTTTTTTTACATAACAAAGAATTAGCTCATTTTTGAAAATATGGGTATTGATTTATATAAATACTGCTTTTGTGTATAAATTAAGATTATAAGAGGTCTGGCTCCAATGAATAAATATTTTAAAAATTATTTAATATAATAAAGAACAGTGGTTAATTAATGTGTTACTATATAATCATTATTGTAGCTTGTTCTTTTAAATAATAAAGGATTATACCTAAATAAATAGAATTAATGAACCAATCTGTATACTTATTAAAAGCGAATTATCTCATTTGTTTTTAGGAAGATCAACAATATTATATATATATATATATATATATATATATATACAATATTATATAATTGAGTGGTGAGATATCAAATCCACCATATTTATCATCAATATCCTTATATATATAAAAATCTCGTGTCCCGATGTTTGTCTCTCTATTTCTCAGAAACTACTCAACCGATTTTAATGAAATTTGGCTCAATGTATATAGTTTTGGCCAACTTACCGGACCGGATAGTTTTTAACTTGATTAGTGATCAAAATAATTCTTATATAGCGAATTATTGCAAATACAGTAGGTCGTGTTTCGATTTATTAACATGGCGTCATATGTCGATTTCATAATGTTTTGTTTATAAGTATGCTATTGTAATACAGGTTATCATTATTATAATTTTGTATTGCGTTATGTGAGTGCAGTTATTTGTTCCTATATTATTATTTTCCACAGACAAATAGTAATACAAATTTGTATTTATTGTTAATTTTCATTAAAGAATAAATAAATCAAGAAAAGGTTACAATAAATTCTCAAATGTGTAGGTACTTTTTCTTCCTTTTCCTTTTTTATTTGTATTTAAATTAAATTACTAGCTAAGAGCTGAAACGCTTTGGTGTGCCCCACCCTGATATCAACTTTTAGTTAAGTAAATACATTTTAATAATTTAAATTAGGCTATTATTTGAAATAATACTCTATAAATGTTGTAACAGCACCTACTGTCATAGGTGTAACCTAATAGAAACCTGACTTGGGGAGTCAGTATTGCCAATAATTAGTGAAAATTAGTAACCTGGCTACACTGTGGGTAACCAGTCGTAAAAACTCCCTCACAAAAAGAGTGTTTTTTGATAAGTTGTTGTGGGATACTTTGTGATTTGCTAAAGAACTGCATAATTAAGACTTTAATATTATATTTTCAGTTGATTTATTTAACAGAAGTTTCTCTATTTTCATTATTCGTTTTGTTATTATTATTTAAATACAGTGTTTTTTTATTTTACCAAACCATTTTATCGTTTCTATCCCGAGATCTAAACTGTAAAATTTAAAAAATGTCGGTGAAGATTTGTAATTCCTCCTTTATCAACAATAATTTAAAGTTGAGAAAATTTAATCCCAATCGAATAGAGGATGTTACTTCCTGTTCAGCAGAGTTGTAATATCTTTAAATGTAAAATTTAAGAAATGTTAGCGAAGATTTTAATCCTTTCTTTAATTTAAAGTAGGCTATTATTGGGAATGATATTTCGTTGTTAATTTTACCAGAATACAATTTTTTACTTATCTTTAAATGATTGTTGATTAAGAAAGGATTACAAATTGCGGCATTTTTTAAATTTTACATTTAATGATTATTACACCTCTACTGAACAGGAATAATTGTTATTTGGGTAACTTCAAGTTTCAGATTTATCCGCCATAAATATGAGAGTACTACTGCAAAATAATCCATCGGCAGATATATTTTTTAAACAATTGCTCTATATTGGAAACGGTGAAATAGAGCTGCATCGAAATTCAAAATTTATCAAATTACCAGAAAATTTCTGAACTGTTGCAGAGACGAAAAATGAACTGTCTACGAAATATAAAGTGTCTTTCCTGATATTTTGAACAATTACTTGGACTATAATTGACTGGGTAGTCGTGCTATTTTGGCAGCAAAAAATGTTGATTTCGATGAAATAAACTTCCAAAATCAATTGACAATGTTCTAGATGTAAACGAAGCCGTAAATTTCCCATCTGAATTTTTTAATTCCGTGGACACCCAAACAATCTCCAGTTGAAGATTGGCTCACCGATCATTCTTCTTCGTAACTTAAATCCACCTCAATTGTGCAACGGTACACGTTTGGTCATTAAAAGGATCACAGGAAATGTTATTGAAGGAAAAATGTTGCCTGGAAGGTTTACAGGAGATATCGTCCTGTTGCCACCTATTCCCCTGGAACCGACAGAATCATCAATAAAATTTAAAAGGCTTCAATATCCTATTCGTTTAGCTTTTGCCATGACCATAAACAAATCCCAAGGGCAAACAATGTCCACTTGGACTTTGAAAATCCGTGTTTTTCCCTTGGGCAATGGCATAACTCACTTGGGAAATGGGTATCGCCTGCTCACGTGTGTGGAAACCATCAAATCTTTGGTTTGTGTTAAAAAAAAAAATATAGGTTAACCCAAAACATTTGAACAAATTAGTACTTGAATAAATAAAAATTCTTAATTGTATTATGTAAAAACCTCATTAAGAAGAGATTTATTATCACTCAAATATATTGCTAAATCAAAAGCTTCAACATACCACCCTCCTACCGAACACTTATTAGCCGAAGGGTTGGGAAATCGAGGTCTCAAAGAAATTGAGAAAAACGCCTATCAAAAGGACATATATGACGCGTTAACCAAGATTGGCATGACCCCGAGCAAAATTAAACCCGTTGTTAAACTAACAATACCAAGTTGAAGTAGTGTTAGGCCAATAATCAATAGATCAATGGCTGAGGTTACCAAACCTTACTTCAGTCATCCTTTTTAAAATTAGTGGAAAAATGTAGCCATTTCGAGTTAGTTTATACCGCTCCATAAAAAATGGGCGATAGTGTTGGCAGCTCTGTGAGTCGTAAACACAATCTGCCGGGTCTGCTAGTATATTATAAAGCAAAGTGTACAATGTGCGTGCCGATAAGGCTCAAAAACGACTCAAAAGTACGTTTAAGAAAGTTATGCCAGCGTGTTGCTACAGAACCCCTAACGGAGAAGAAGGTTTCCGTTTTTCTCTTACGGGTGTAAAATTGAAGAGAAAAGGGCTGGAATTTTAAGCCTCTCGCACCATGTAATTAGCCTACCTGAGAATGACATACGAGTTAATGAATGAAAAATTTAGTTCGAGCTTCAGACTACCAGGAAGCGCTAGCGTGTGTTTCACTCAATGATTATTGTTCATTCATTCCGTTCGGTTTGTAATGGTTAGGTATATATTTTTTCAGCTATTCTTTTTAAATTACTAAAAAATCAAGCGAAAATAATTAGTTTCACCTTTTCTTTCAAAATAAAATAATGATTTTACATCTCTGTAATCAATTAGAAAACCGACTGGATACCTTACAAAATTAATTTTCTCATAAGAAGGTTAATTGAGTAACACATTACATTTAATCAAATATATAACATATACTTAAGTAAATTTAATGCAATATGAGTAAACATTTTTTAGTTGTACAGTGAGCGAATAAAAACAGACATAAAACAAAAAAGAAGAGCTGAATTGACTGATTATAAATCGAAAATAAAAAGCTTGAAGTGTTCTTATTGTATGTAATTATGAAAAATGGTTTTATTTCTATGTACGTTGAGCATTCCAGTTGACAAAATAGCTAACTCCAATTAAAGCACTTTTTCAATAAGATTTTATCACCCCTCATAGTTCAGGATAAAAAGAAATATGATGAAAAAATTGTGACCTCATGATATTTTGGTTTTCACATTGTAATAGTAGGTGCATAGTCCGTCCAAATTACGGGGGAGGGGGATATCTTAAGGGAGGATGAACTGGAAGAAAGGTCTTTAAAAAAAAAGTTTCTATTAATCTTTGGTAGTTTCTAAACTTCTGAATCTAATAGGACCATCACAGTAGTCGCCGCTAAAGTTATACTCGAAATATAGTTTTTTTTAACTAATAGATTTTTCAACTATAATCTAATGACTTATTATCTGCTGACTGCTTGGAATGGGCTTATAAGATTCAGAATCACAGAAACCATAAAAAACGTTGCAATACTCGACAAAGTTGCAGCAAAATTATTTGTTCATTCATATTTTTAACCCCCTATAAAGTATATAGGGTACCCCCTATAAAGTATATAGGTATATCCTTATTTGGGTGGACTCTGCAGAGCTCAAATCTTAATATTGATAACATGTTAAAAGTTTCAAGAAAGTGTTAATTTTGTTCTATATTTCCTTTAATTTTAAAGTTTTTTCTGTTATTAAAACTACCACACAACTAGCGGAGCGAAGCCGGGCACCCTAGCTAGTATGTTTATAAAAAAAAAAGGCCAATCTTAAAATTTATATTTAAGTATTTATCTTGTTTTTGTCACCTATCTCTCTTTTCTTTTTTTCTGTTGTCAGTTTTCTATTTTCCATTTTTAAATGAAAAAGGCGATTTTTTATTATTATTATAATAAAACTTATATCGCAAAGAGTTTATAAGGGAAAACACAGGTTATAAGGGTGTTTTCCCCCCCAAGAAGAAGAAGAAGAACCAAAGAATTCCCGGAACCGAAGAGGTAACAATATTAAATGCTATTCCTCTTGAAGACTTTGTAAAAAAAATTAAAACTTGAAATCAGGGAAAACTGGCAGACCAGATGAAATAACCAAGACGCCAAATTAAAAATGATAAAGAGGAATCCCATCAAGTGGAAAACCTCGAGCAGAATATCAAGGAGGGAAGAAACCGTCCTCTGCCGAATTAGAATTGGACACTGTGAATTTTCACATGCATATTTGCTAAAAGGTCTCGCACCTCCAACATGCAGAATATGCAGTGAGGAAATTACCATAAGTCACATCTTAATAGACTGCAAAGCTTTTAGGAATCAAAGAACAAATATAGCATTAAACGGAACACTGAACGAAATTCTAGGAAATGATGAAAAAACTGTAAAAAAATCTTTGGAATATCTAAAAGCAATCAAGTACTACTCGATAATCTAAATTTCGACATGTTGCCTTTGACCCTGCGGGGTAGAGGCAACAAAAAAAATAAAATAAATAAATAATTTATTTTTAACAGTTTGTTTGGAAATTATGAAACAAATTATTTTTATTTTTCAAAAGGTAGTGTAAGGATGTGATTTAACCGCTATCACGCTAAAATAATTGTTTATGTGATTATCCTAACACTGTATAGAGGTCGGTTGTGCCCAAAGAAGGTCTCCTTACCTTAGGTTCGATCTACCACATGTGTAAAGGAATAGAAAACACCTTGTATCCATGGTAACACATCTCTTATCAAATAACAGTTATTCAACATTCCCAGTCTCTTCTTTATAAAAACCATAAATTGTTAATGAATATAAACATTAAATCGGTAAAGAAATATTAAAAAAAATAGTGAAGAACCACTTGGCGCGTGCGCCGTTTTTATCATGCGCATGAACGTAAGCACATTTACTCATGCGCGGCTTTTCTTGGCGCTTGCGTGGTTGCGCCTTGCTTCAGTTTAGTCTTGCCTTCGGAAATCATCGCGTATGTGTTGTGATTTATAGTTCAAGATAAACCTCATTTCTTCTTCTCATTTCTTTGTGTCATAAGAATTTCTGGATTGCTTGGCTGGATGCCGCAGAGAAGGAGAAATTTCTGCAATCGCAAGCATAAAAATCGCAAAATTAGAAATAAGCAAGATGATATTGCGAGAAGTAAACACAATATAGGTAAATATTAAACACTTTAAATATTCAAGTTCTAACTAAACCCGAAAACCAAATTATGTCTTAAATTTCCTTTCGAATGATGTAGTTTATATTTTTCAGAGTAGTTTTTATAGGAAGATAAATTATCAGGATTTTCAGTCAACATTTTTTTATTTGGAGATTATGCGTTTCGAATCAAACCTGTAGATCTTGATCAGGGCTAAAATGAAGACAAATTAATGAGCAACATGTACACTATCATTGCTAGAAGATGAGATACAGGTGGTAACAATAAAAAGTAACAAAATCTAGCTTATGGTATGTTTACATGACATGGTTGCTTATGAAATCTAATAATTATATAAAATATAGTAAAAATAAATATGAAAATTTGAATAAGTAGCTGGTTGACATGATAAAATAAAATATGATATTTATCTTTTTGAGTCCAGTGTTTATATCTGTGCCTCGGAGGTATGGAACACTATGTCCATTTTTTACCAAATAATACACTATTACGTATTCCTATCCACATTTTTTCACTTTATCTAGAGGTATAAAATAGTATGTCCTAGGCCAATTGTATGGTGAGTTACACACTTTTAAAAGAATAATAAGTCCACTTTTATTCAGAGGTATAAAACACCACGTGGAGTTAAATAAATAATTTTATTGTCAACAAGCAATAATAAATAAAATGTAAAAGGAATGTGCTGGTAAAATTTTGCTGCAAAAATTTAACAAACAGTTGAGGAATGAACTCTTTTAAAAATAAAACCTATTCAAACCACTCTCCTGTAAAGTTATAGAAATGTGATATAGTGGTCCTATACCTCCGAGGGATAGATATAATTATCAGATTCTATAGGTACCCATGTGATATCAAGATACCATAAGCTGGATTTCGTTACACCTTATTGTTAATATCAATAATTAATTGTCATCTTCTAGCAATACTTTACATGTTGTTCATATATTCGTCTTCAATTTAGCCCTGATGTAGATGAACATGTTTAGATCGAAACGTTGGCTCTCTAAATAAAAATCTTTTGACTGAAAATTCTGATAATTTTTCATCCTATCTTAAAGAAAACAGTTGACCATTACACAACTATAAATTATTCAGACTACATTAAAAAATTGGCTCATAATGTTTCCCAATTGCAATATCTGAAAGATTCACTAATTTTAACCATATCTTTAATGTACTCCGGAGACTACTAACTAAAAGGAAAAAAGGAAATTATATTGAAAAAATACTTTCATATGGTACAATCTGTTTGACCGCGGTCTAAGTATATGAGGAATAATTATTCCAGGTTTCCTAGCCCAAAAGATAGTGAGGTATTGTTGAAAATGAAAATGTGAAAACCTTTCAAACGAACAAATTTTAAAAACAGTTCTGATCTACCGTAAAACACGCTTTGATTTGTTACAACCTGCAGAAAGTCTCTTTTTTAAAAGAAAAATAGTTCTCAAAGAATATTTTATCTAATTTATGATGGTGCAATTAGACTATCTTGAACGGTTTTCGACGAATCATTTCTTAACAGTTTAATTCTCTTAAACTGTTTTTGATGAATTCTTTCGTATTCCATAAAAGATGTGACCCCCTTTCCCTCAAATGAAAAAAAGAAAATTGTATGAACCTTTTTTTCTTTAAATGATATCTGTAATTACCTCATAAAGTTTAGCTATCAGAACTGAAATAAGATCTGTAATTTATTTTCAATAGATTTGATGCGAAATCATGACTAAAATTTAGACGTTTAAAAGAATAACAATAACGTTGTCTAATAATATTGTATAGTTTTTATTCAATAGCAATCAACAGTTGTCATTGAGTCGCAAACAATCGACAATAGATGAAGTCATTGGGTTTCTTTCTCTCACTGTCTTGAATGTATTTCTTTTATTATGCCTTTGTTTTGTTTTATTTTTCTTTACATGAAGATTATTTTCATCATAAATAAACATCATTTAATCTAAATAAAAAACGGCATTAAAAAAAAATATATATTTATAAAATAGAATGGGAAAATTGTAACAACATATCGTCGTTGCCGCGGTGAAACCTCTTATGTGACAAAAAATCCAAAACGTGATTATGATATCATTCGAAAGATGTTTTTACATCCCATTTGACAGTAGAAAGCAGTCATGTGTTGAAAAATCGTAACACGATTTAAATTGATCAAAAAAATTCTCCAATGTATAAGATTTTACCGCATCGCAAAACGTACCATTAGAAATAATATACTTTTTTATTAATGCTTTTATTGTACAATTTCGTGGTAAGAATTACTATAAGATTTTGTTGTGTTGGTATGCATCGAATTGCTGTTATAAAGGGACTATTAAATTATTTACAAATCAGTTATTTGCTTCTCTTGTAAAATAATATTTTTGTCACTTAGGAAGGTTCACCTCCTCGCGGCAACGACGATATACTTACTGGGTGTCCCAGACCTAGTGTAAAAAAAATTGGGTAATACTGCATGCTATAATGGCGCAGAAACGAGTTTCCTATCTCAATCTGTTGAGGAGATAGAATTTGTTTTGTTTTTATTTTTAAAATCTTACTTTTTTCTAAAAAATGGCAGTTTTCTCTACTTCGGTTTAACGTAGAAACAAAAACAATGACATTTTCTTAATCAGCATTAAATTTTCTAAAGGATGAGTCAGGTTTGGTTATTTTAAATTCACTTTCAGTGGGACTTTTAATCCACTAAACATAAAACATTTATTAAAACTTAAGTTCTTAATAGTTTTTGAAAATTTCTCACTCCCCACTGGAGCACCCTAGAAGCTGTCAAATTTCCTAAAAACTGCGGAATTTAGTTAGCTTTCTAGTGGTGTAACTCATGATACAATTGCACTTCACTTTTTGAGTCTATGAGAAGTTTTTCTGATGAAAATCACGCTAGAGAATGTCACTGTTGGGGCAATGAGGAAGCGCGCTAGAGCCCAATCCAAAGTAATGGATGCCGAACTTCCCATGAGTTAGAGTTAGTTTTACTTTTTTAAGAATTGAAAGAACAATGTATGAACTCTAAATAATAGATATAAAAAGGGTAATAGTAATCTAAAATTAAAAAAAAAAATCTTAGTTTAAATTTAAAAAAATACTTTCTTTAAAATAAATTAAACTTTTTTCTTCTCTTCTACTAAAATTTGAAAAATCCTACATAAAAAAGTGTTGAAAATAAAAAATAATATTATTATTAACCATAACCATATTAAAATGGATTATTGCAGTGCGTGTTCAAAATGTCCTCCATTACTTTGGATGCAGGCTTGTCTTCTACATTTTTTTTTTAAAAGTAAAAATTTTTTTTAAAATTACATAAAACAAACTTATTAAAGTAAAAGTTATGATTGTAATAAATACCTGGTACAGTCTAACTATTGATAAATATTAGTACTTCTTTGATAGTACGTACCCAGATTTCATTACTAACGAGGAAGTATCCTTGGTGGCCCCCAAATAAGCGTAAGAGTGTTCGCCTGCAAGGAATATTAAAGTACGTTCGACTCTTTCATATTTATTCGGCACGTCAGCTACCGACGTGGTTTACTGTAGGTACCCATTACGTGCTAAGTCGTAGTATGTCTCTCAATAAGAAGAAGACTGATCTCACGCATTAATTTTGGCCTACACTTTTTACAAGTTCTACTTTATTATACTAATATATCTTTGATAGGCGGTCATAAGGTCTTAAGTCACTATTTGAACATTTGGAGATTATTTCGTAATATTATAGCACGAAATCAGAGCTACCGGTTGGTTTTAAGTTCTTAAGTCAAACTATATTCTTTTATGAAAATAAAAATTACAAATAATATAAATAATTACATTTTACATAATGTTTTGAACTTAGCCGTTGCTCTCCTGAAAAATTCAAAATTTTGACTTAAGCCCTTATGACCGCGCATCAAAGATATATGGCCAAAATAAATATTTAGTAACGGTGATGCAGAGACCTGGTTTCGAATCCCGGTCTTTGCCAACCTTTTTTCATCAGATAAAAGTGTTTACAAGAAATAGAACACCGATAGTCATCGAATGTTTAATAATTGAAGCGTGGAAATGCATAAGGGTCTAAGTGCCAAAAAAGTAAAAAAAAGTTTTTTTTTGCCAAATTGTTATATGCGCCAAAGCCATTCTTCAGAAATGGGTATAAGTAATGTTTTATTGTTCGAAAATAGTTCATTGAACGTATAAAAGATGGCATGGGTGTAAGCACTGAACGCAGTTCACCCTAGAGGGTATAAGTTACATCATTTCTGTAAAAATTTTCTAAGGCACTTATACCCTTATGCATTTCCACGCTTCAATTACTTTCTCTCAATCATACCATAACATTTGGACAAATTAACATTTTCCGTTTACTGCTCTACAATTGTTTACTGGTTGGACTTGCTGGTTACGTTTACTGGTGAGGCTTGGTTGGAAGAATCGTTGAAGGAAGAAGGTGGTCCGGCTATGGCCCTTTGTAGCTCAGTGTAGGTAGACAATGCAAGTTTAGGCGGCTAAAGATCTGCAAATTTTAATGCCATGGCAGAGGCCTTCAGAAACCTACGAGCTGCAGCTGCGGAAATGGGGCTTCAAGTCAACCATTCAAAAACTAAATACATGGTTATGAACCCACAAGGAATGCTTCCTTCCCATGTACAAGTGGATGGATGTACATTTGAGAGGGTCAAAGAATTCATTTATCTTGGTTCCTTGATAACTCAGGATAACGAAATCTTTGCAGCTAACAAATGTTATTTTGGGCTAGTGCGGCAAATGAAAAGCTGTGTATTATCTCGCACAACCAAATTGCGCCTGTACGAAACTCTGATCAGGCCAATACTGACATATGGATCCGAATGTTGGACACTATCCAAAGCCCAAGAAAATCAACTCCTCCGATTTGAAAGGAAGGTCCTCAGAAGAATTTTCGGAGCGATTTTCGATGGCAACGAGCAAGCCTGACGGATCAGGACAAATGCCGAGATATCAGATATGTACAGTGACTGCGATGTGGTGAGATTCATCAGGGTTGGTCGGCTCAGGTGGGCTGGCCATGTAGCCAGAATGAGTGCTAACTCGGTGCCCAGGAGGCTCTTAGAAGAGGAAATTCACTCAACTAGAAGACGTGGACGACCCAGGCTTCGCTGGGTGGACGGGGTGACTAAGGATGCACGCAGCCTTCTGGGGATCCGGAACTGGAGATTGGCTGCACAAAACCGGAACGAGTGGCGGACCTTAGTTCAGGCGGCCTTGATCCCTCGCGGGTTGTAGAGCCAAGGAAGAAGAAGAAGAAGAAAAAGATCTGCAAAAATCCAGCTAATTTTATTTTTTATTTTTTTTTTTTTTTGGGTAGGAGTCGTCAGCTGGTGTGATGGTAGAAGTTGCAATAAAATAAAGCTTGACCCTCCTGGGAAACATTATAGTAATGACCCCGTCATTACTCAGGGTAAACAAACTCAAAGGTTGTAGTTAGTGATGTAAAACTATCGATACTGTGGCTATCGATACTCCATAGTTTAAAACTATCGATGGTATCGATAGTTAGGGGTGACGGGATGGCCGAGTGGGCAAACGCGTTAGAAAATATGCGGTGTCACGGACAACCGACAGATGATAGAGAACCAGAACATAACAAGTTCAAAACCTGGAGCCAGGGGAAATTTAATAATAATACTCGGCATTAATCCCACACCCTCTCCCCTGGCTCGGGAAACCCCGTATAGCCTAAACGAGAGAGGGGAGGACCCCAAGAAAAAAAAATAGTATCGATAGTTTTAAATGATGTAGACTATCTGTAGGTTTTTTAACTGTAGTACTATGGAATAATTTGTTTAAGGGAAAAGTGATATCATCTGCCTCTCAGCACTCTTCTGCTAAATAATTAGTTTAAATGGAAAATAAATAAAATGTAACAATGTAATTTTATTTATTTTTCTAACGAAAAATGCTTAACTACTCTATACAAGTATTAACTTGGCGTAAAAAAAAAAAAAAAAATTGAATTTCAATTATTATTATTATTAGGTATAACGCGCTATGGGATTCTTAATCAAATAATTAGAAATCATGAAAGGAATCCTATTTGTAGTCTAAATACATATAAATTTGTCTATGCTAAAAACATGAGGTATTTGACCGAAAAATCGAATGGTTTGCTAATATATCTTCCGAATTGAATAATAATACAAAAAAAACAATAATATACACTGGAATAATAAACAAACAAAACAACTGATTGCTTGTCAGTTTCTTCACTTGGAAATCACTTTATTAATGAAAGAAACCAAATCACAGACCCCAATAAAAAATAAAAGAAATTGAACTATTGAATACGAGCATTATAGCTCCTATCATTCCAAATAAAAATTCATCTATTCAACCCCTCTCCCCTTCACGTTGTCTCCAAATACTATCGATAGTTTTATGCCCGATACCATCGAAACTATCGATAGTGGGGACTATCGATAGTTTTACATCACTGGTTGTAGTATGTGTTTGGATTCCCCAGGAGCAGTTCATTTGTGTATTTGATTGTTTGCTAAATATTTAAATATATACGCGCTAGTGCTAGCCAAGTTTAAAATAAATTGTAAACACTATTTAATGTGCATCACCTTCTGTATTGCATTCAGATTAGCCTTGAGTGCGGATGTTCGATTGTTATTTTCCGAAGGTCCACCATAAGGTCGTATATATGGTTACAGCTGTCTTTCTTGTAGGTCGGGAGTATTCGAAAAAAAGAAATATATGTATGTGTATATATTAAATAAAAATCGTTCACATAATAATAAAGGTATTTTAACCTAATTTAATTTCATGAAATATAACATTTATTTACTTTTTTTTTTCATCTTCATACTTTTATTCACTCCTGTCAGCCATTAGCGACAATCACCGAATGTGATAATATAAAATAAAGGCATTGTAGGCATATGGATACTTGGATACGTGGATACTAATATACTTAATAGTGAAAATATATATAGGTATATATTGACTTAGTGTTTGGTTAGGTTTGATGAAAGAAGAGTCACGGTGGGTGGAGGCGGTTCCGTTGGTTGGTCGAACCGTTAGTGATCAGGCGCTTTTGCGGCAGGGAAGCTGTTAAAGTCGATTTTATATCGATTTAGGAGGAAATCGATTGAAATGCTAACTAAGATCTTTGAGAATTCCGATCCTTATTAAAAAATATTGTATATTTGCCCACAAGGATTACATTTTTATTTATAATATAAATGTATTCATTTATTAATTTAAATATTTGTGATTAAAGAGAAATGATTGGCTGGGATTCGAACGAGGGCTTCCGTACTCCAATCCTTTGTACCCACCAATCTCTTCAGTTTATAGTCAAGTATCCTTTTGATATTCTGGACAGTGGGGTCAAAATAGTAGGATCTGATTGACGAAAAATCAATTTTCATATTAATTGATTAAAGTTGTTTTTGAAATGTTTTAAATATTCATTAATTTTAAATATTTTTGTTTAAAGTTTGCGCACTGAAAAGGAGATTTCGGACACCTAGGTTCGATTGCATGGCATCGATGCATATAAGTTGAACTGATAGTTTATTTTATTTTTTGAATAATCTTTCTTTTCTTTTTTCAGGTAAGTGCTCACAGTTTAACGAATAATGAAGTATATAAGTTTCCTTGCTATTGGTAAGTAGTAGAACTTGGTTGAATATAAGATTTCATGTTATAGTGGCATATTTTTAAATTGTGGTTTTAGTAATTATAAACTTATAAGCTTATGATTATTTGATTGAGCAAAATTTCGCTCATTAACATCAATCATGTCAACGAGGGGTTACCTGTGTTGTAGTTGCCTAGCATAGCAGCTTGCAATACTAAAGGTCGAGTTCGCTCCCTAGGTGGTCCTAGGGTTTCTAAAGGTAGTAAAACATCCTTAGCTATGCCATCCCTCGGATAGGACCTAAAACGAAGGTCCCGAGCAGGTATGATTCAGGTACTCGTTAATAATACCTATTTTAATTGTAGTCATAGGATAGGCGACATCTAAGACTCTGTAACATCAAGGGACGTTAAACAAATACAACAAATTAAACAAGCAATAATCATGAGAACGTTTCGGAGTCAACGTCAGCGTCTTCTTCAATCTATTCCTCTCTACTTTTTACTGCTCTTTCCAATTTCTTTTAAATCTTCTAATACGTTAACTATAATTATAGAATATATTAGTATAAATTCGAAATTCATTAACAATTTTATTTTAAAATTTATCAGTTCTAACAATCACGTTTACAGTAGTATGCTGTAACAATCGTCGTTGACAATTAAACATTTCATTTAAGACATATTGTACTCTTTTGACTTAGTAATTATTATAGTGCAGAACAAAGATACAATTTTAAAAAAATAGAAACATTTTTTTTAAATGTTTAAAACTATTCAATTGGAACTCGTAATACGGTGAGTTGGGTCAAAATATATTAATATAATTTAAGGGATATGATTTGATGAAAACCCACATTTACTAAGAATATGTACCAAATATACTAAATAACCAAATTCACTCTTGAGTTCACCGTTCGCGCGTGGTAAAATCTTAAATAAATGACTAGTGGCAGATTAGGGCAAGATCTGAAAAATGTTTTTAATAGTTCAAACCTTTGCTAACAATACGGTATATGTAGTTTTTCGGGCAATGTCGGGCGTTTTTGTTTGAACCGTCGTAACTGTTGCATATGTTTTTCCAAAACTATGTTTCAGGTGTATTTCAATTCATAAAACAATGCTTGATCATACTATAAACATCATATAGGTTTAAAAAAAAAATATAGACACACTAACCTCAAATAAAAAAAAAAGATGAATCAAGGTTTAATCCAACTTATGGTTTTTGAGACGAGTTTTGAATATAGTATTTAAACGGGCAAGAACGTGCAAAAATTTTCATAGCCACGATGGACATGATACTTTTAACTTTCAATTTTTTTAAATAAGTAATTTCCAGTGATTCTCATAACTGACCCTCTGTTTAACGAAAAAATGTTACTTAAAAATTTTAAACGTATTGGTTAATATTATCAGAATGATTTCTAAGTTTAAATGTTGCTAATATGATTTTAGCACAATAAAACAAAAATAGCAAAATAAATTTATTTCTTTTTTTGTTTTCGTATAATGCAGCCAATAATAAACTTTATAGCTTCGGAATGGGAAATTTTAGTAGCTTATATTCTAAAATAATTAATTGCACTCACAGAAATCCAATGTATCAACTTTTTTTTTTCAATCAATGTCGCGGCCAAAGTATGGACTCGATCCAGTGTGCTGCAGTTAACCCGGCGCTGGTCGCGCCCCTCCGTGAGACACCGTTGGTCGCGCGTGAGCAAATTGCTCACACCTCAGTTTTTGGCTATTCTATTATTTTTAAGAGGCATTCTTCGCCATATTTTTGTTTCTTTTAATTTAGAATATGTTTACCATTAAATTATTAATCTATTTAAGATGTTTTCATCAGCTTAATGCATTTATTATAATTTATTTATAGGAGGGGAATGAATAGAAGAGAGTAAACAAGAATAGAATGCTTTATTAACAAGATTTTTAGTTAAAAAAAGAAGTAGTTATTGTAAGAAAAGTGCAGTAGTATACATTAACCAAAATTAGAAAAAAAATAGGAAATTTTTAGTAAAAAAAATTATAAAAATATAAAAAATCGCATAAAGTTGGTACCGTGGAATAGGAAAAATATAATGTAAACCATAACGAATAACAATCTAATAACTAAATACCCCATTTTACTCAAAAATATAAAAATAATCTAAGCTTTTACTAAAAAATTGAAGAGAAGAGACGAAAATACTTTTTTTATTCTGGACGATCCTCCAAAAGCCGTAATATCTTCGCAGCACTTCTTGTTCCACTCATTTTCCGAACTAAACTAACAAACAAAACAGTTACAATATTTTATCAAAGAAATACAAACGTGTACTGACAAGATTTGGGCTCATTACGGCGGAGATGGGCAAGTCCGTGCAGGTCTCGGAGCGGCCCGCACGGGTGGCTCAGTTCTGTGTCACGGATGGTCGCGTTGTGAGCATTTTGCTCACGCTCCCGTTTTTTCGAACAAAACGTTTTATTGGGGCTTAGCGCGACAATTTTTTTTTTCAAAAACAACTTCCTAAAGTGAGTTAATGTATAAATCACAAATAGAAAAAATATCAGAATTAAAGAAAAGAAAAAAATAAGCGAAATACACAAGATTTTCGGCAAGTGTGAGCAAAATGCTCACAACTCGACCAACGACGGGTTAACACGATCATATCCCCTCTATAAAAGTATATGGTAAATTACGTCTTACGCGAACGTAACTATTAAGACTATTGTAACTATATTTAGAGCTGTAACCATATTCTTACCAACCTGAGATAAATAAAGCTTGTTTTGACTTTTATAGAAACTTTAAGAAGCCCGAAACAAATAACTTAAAACATATCCCAAGCTATTAAACTACCTCGTTCTGTGAGCCCAAGGACAAGATTTTAATGATATTAGAGTCAACTATAAAAACCGGACACGGCTAATAAATACTTAACCTCGAATACCGGGCTTATTGCATTTCTGAAGAGGATATGGAGATACTCGGAAATTACTAATAAACGAAAGTAACACAAAACATTATTGTTTTTTTATAACTCGTTTGACTAGTGACCGAAGGTAATTTAAAAATTAATAAAAAATAATAAATAATAAACAACTACAAACACGGAAGAGCTTCATTAAAAAATCCCAAAAAATAAATAAATATAGAAATGAAGAAAGATCAATATTTAAAACCTTTTTTTAGTTATAATAATAATAATAAATCATAAATTCTTTATTTATTTTCTCTGGGACATGTCCCTTAAGAACAAAATTAAATAATATACAAATAAGGCTTTAGAGCCTTGAAGTGTAAATAAACAAATTGAATTGATACAAATAATTAGGGTAGATACAAATAATTTAACTCTAGTTTAAAAAAGAAAAAAAAATACACATTAAATATTCAATCAAGTGAAAATAAACTAGTTTCTACATCTTATAATATATACATATTTACAAATAATTTTTCTGGTCCGTTAAGTACTATTTACATTTTCCAAAAAAAAAAAAAGTAATATGAAAAACGTTATAAATAACAAACTAAAGTTATAATAAAAAAAAAGTTATACTGTAATATGAGGAAAAATAAAAATAAAAAAAATGAAGAAGCTAATTGAGAATGGAGGTAATTTTAGCGGAGTCGTTGAAAAATATAGAGAAAAGGTCAAGAGGGTCTTGAAAATAAATAAATGAAAAGTTAGAAGTCTAGCTTAATTATTCAATTCAAAGCCTCATTTCAAATGCGAGTTTCCTATTCAAATCCTCTTTTAGAATTATAAAGTTTGTTGAACTTTCACTATTAGAATTATAATGAGTATGACGTAGCTAATTAAAAAAAAAAAAATCTAAATGCCGGGTGTACAATACTCAGTTAAAACAGTGGTTCATGTAAACGTAGTTTGAAAAAGCATCCGTGTTTAACCCCAGAATTATATTTATCTTAACGTTAAACAGTCATTAGAAGGTGCACATAAGCTCTATATTATTTTGAATGTCCCTCATATTTTTTTATTTTATTTTTTTATTTTATTATATTTTTTTTTTGTCTTCACATATTGAATTGCTCCTGTCAACAAACTTCGACAATCAGCAAATGTGCGCTATGCTAATTAAATAAGGGCATATGAAAGAGGCATGGGGAAGAATGGCAACCAGCGGTACCTCTTCCCTGGCTTGTTAATTAATTTGGTGTTATTTAATCTGGTTTATTAACGAAGGAGATCTCTCATCCAACGCCTTTTTAATCTCCTATTTATTGATATATCAGCTGTTGCCATGTCTCTAATCAGTCGGTTGAAGTGGCCTTGTGAGTATGAAAACGTTTATTAAGTGTCTTCATATGTTGGTCTACTGTTTCTATTTTAAAATCAGTACGTAGTGTTTTGTTAGTCGCGTACCATGGTACTTTTACTATGAGTCTTAACATTGTTGATTGAAAGGTCTGAAGTCGTTTAGGTGGGTCTTTTTAGCTGTTTCATATATCTGTGAAGAGTATGTCAATATTGTTTTTGTTTTTTTCTAAAACTTCAAAACTGGGACTGAGGCAATAATTAAATACTTATTTATACTTGATAAAACCAATATGGACTAATTATTCTTTTAAAAAACAAATCAAACAACTTATAAAAATCAAGCAAACAAAAAAAAAAAGAACTTAAGAGGTAAGAAAAAATGAATAATAACAGCACTTTAAGCAACAGGCTCTATGGTGTAATGAATTAGTGAACAGAAATAATGTTTGGTTATGAGTTAACGTGAACAGTTGACTTCTTTTAATTGTGCCATCGTATAATTGGGACCACCACTTAATTGAGCCATTTTTAATAAAACGGAATCAAATATAGGTAAAATATCACCGCTATATTGGGACAAAACATCGGCTAATTGGGCCAAAACTTTCTGCAACTGTAAAAAACTATGAGACCTGGTGTCAATCGAATAACTTAAGTATTTGAGTCCACGCCTGTTTTTCAACCAGAATCAAGGAACCGCTTCAAAAAGGTTATTCGTTTTTTTTTTTTTTTTTTTTTTACAAAAAGGAAATGAAGAAAGTCCTTAGGCGTCCTAAAGAATTGCGCTAATTATATTGGTCGTAGTTTACAATGAGTGCGACAATACACACTTGATTCTTACCTGTTAAAAAAATTGACGTAAAACATGTTCTGATTAATTTCTTATTTCGTTTTTTTTATATTTTACATAAATAGTTATATTAATTTGTTTCATTTTGTATATTAAAACACCTATTTAATAAAAATACATTTTAAGAATTAAATTAATCGTATTATTTTGACCTCATCATTAAATTAATAGACGAGAATAGGTACACCCAAATGCACCTATTTACTGGGTTTTTCCCCAAATATGTCTAATGTATGGCATCAATTGAAGGGGTCGGGGCAAAATAGTGCCAAGCAACATTTTTAACAAAAATAAACTGTAGCAGCAGTCTGCTGAATATTACGTTGGACTTTATGTCAATGCCACCTAAATATGACTATAGATGCTCTATATGGGTCATTCTCACGTAAGTGGGCACTTTTGTGTCCCAAGCCGTTTACAGCGATTTAGAAAAACTTAGGACTCTAAGACATCAATTTTGTAAATCCAGGCGAGTTGTAAAGGTAGACCCCATACGACTTAATTTTAATTGTATAACACACGTACCTTAAAAACATCAGAAAAAGGTCAAAATTCATCCCCCTGTCATGTCCCGAGGTCTGATTCTGCTCAAAGTAAGAGTTCTGTGTCCGTATACTAGGTCAATTTTTACTTTTTTTTCTGTTCAATTTGTTCAAAATACTGTAAAATTTCATAAAAGCAGTCGAATCCTTGATGAGAAAGGATTAGAATTGAAAAAAAACGTATTTTTATGATGTCCCACAGGTTTTCTTTCATTCCCCTGTCAATTTCTAAGATTAAATTTTCACCACACTATTCAGGCGGGAAATTAGTAAAAAATATATAGTCAGCAGGAAGGGGTCTTTCCCTAAGCAACCCCAACTGTTAACTTAAGCTCAATACAAATCCAAGCTCTCCAGAAGCAATTAAGTTCTCAAATTTGAGAGGTTACGTTTAATAGTCTTCATTCCCCTGTCCTCTATAGTTTTGGTCAGGCAAGTTTTTTATTTTCTAATTTTTGAGAGATAAAAGAATTTATAGCACATATTTCGTTTTTCAAATAGCATTATTATATCTTTTTTTTCCTTTCAACGGTTATCAAATAAACCTTAAAAATTCATTCCCCTGTCGTTCATTCCCCTGTCTTACTGTAAATAAAATGCTGCAGGGAAATGAAGATAGCGACGTGGATTGAAGCTTTCTTTTGGTGCTCAACTTTTTCAAAGCATCCTCAGTCCTAAATAATGAGAAATAAAAAAAAAAATAAAAGAAAAAAAAACGTTCAACGTGAATTGGTGTTCTTCCACGTCGACTCCTTGCTTCTTATATGCTAAGGAATAGTATTACACAGAAAAAAAAAGTGTATTTGTAACCATAAAATTAAAAAAAAAAACGCCGTAAAAAGTGCCCACTTTGGTGAGAATGACCAATATAGTCATATCTAGGTAGCATTTCCATCATAGACATATAGTCCTACGTAATATACAGCAGACTGCAGCTACAGTTTATTTTTGTTAAAAATTTTGCTTGGCACTATTTTGCCCCGACCCCTTCAATTATCATACATGTACGGTAGCCCAGTGATTAGGCGTATTTGGGCAATTTTTATTTGCATTTACACTTGGATTCATGATCTCCGCTTTATTGGGTCCTATGCCTTATTGGGACAAAACAAATTTTCCCTTTATGTCCCAATAAAACGAAGTCGAATGTATATAAGCGGTCATTCCTGGTTGTTTAACTTTAAACGCTATCTAGCCCTTATCACTAATTTGATCGAGCGGTTCCAGAATGTACTCCAGGCATAAGCAACATCCTGTGTTTAATCAACTGTTTAAGTAAGCAATCCCATTTAAAAGACTATTGTACAACCGGCCATCACTATTGTAACTTAAAACAAAGAAAAACATATAATTGAAAAGATTTCTAGATTCGGAACAGTTGGAACAAACTGTTCTAGTACATATTCGTAACTGTTCCAGTACCTTCTACGCTTGTTTGGAACGTTCTAAAATGTTCTGATTCAGACTAACTATAAGGAGCGACGGACTGGGGAGTTTAGTCTTGCTCCGAAGATCGATCATAGGTTCCCTTTGTGTTAACACTGTTAATTATTTTTTTTTTTGTTTATCTCACATTGTGAATTATTATTTTCATTAAAAAGTAAATTATTTAAACCCGCAATAGTGTAACAACATAGAACATTTCGTGGTCCAGTTCCCAGTTTCCCGGCTCATGTTATTATGGCGAGAAGATAATTCTGTATAATCAGGAATCGCGGCCCAACACGTTCGAACTCCCAATAATAGCTACCTTCGGGCGGGTATCTCATTTTCTTATCTTGCAGGAGGATTTGATCAAGGCAATATGTTAATACTGTAATTAAGAAATTAATAATTTAAATTACTAGATTGCCTCGGAGAATATCGGACTACGCCCAGACTATTCCAAAAGGAGAACTTAAGAAGTCGGTACTTTCTCATTATAAATAAACTAAATGTTTATACAATTATTTAATTGTCTAATTTTTAGATTCAGATATTACTTTGTCTGAATTAAGAACAAGTATTACAAACTGTAAACCAAAAAAAGCTGTAGGATTTGATATGATCCCAAATGAGTGCTACTGTTTTTTTAACGACTCTTGGATTTCATATCTTCTTAATCTTTTTAACAAAATATGGGAATCCGAAAATACCCCGAAACAGTGGTCTTCTATAAAAATGTTTCTCTTGCACAAAAAAGGAGATCCACTAAACCCAGAAAATTACAGAGGAATAGCAATATTTAACACTATTACGAAAATCTTCACCCGCATTATGTACAATAGGTTGGTTGACTGGGCAGATTCAACAAGCCTGATCCCTGAAGAGCAAATGGGTTTTAGGAAAGGCAGAGGCTGTAGGGATTGTATTTTCACTCTGACTGGCACAATTAATATTCAACTAAGATTGAAAAAAAGAAAAGTCTTTTCAACTTTCATCGACTTTAGAAGGGCCTTCGATTCCATTCCTCACAGTAATTTATGGCATAAACTTCATAGTTATGGGATAAACGGGAAATTCTTGAGGATAATGGTGAAATTTTACGATGTCGCTACGTTTAGGGTCTCAGACGGGGTGCAACTCACAAAAGAAATGATCGTATCAGAAGGGGTCCTGCAAGGTGAAATTCTTAGTCCGCTTTTCTTTTCTCTTTACATTTCCGATATTATCACTTTCTTTAAAGATAAAAATTCAAGAGGGATAAACATAACTGGTGGTAACGACTTGGTAGTTCTACTTTATGCTGACGATATGGTTTTTCTCTCCTCAACTCCGGTAGAAACACAATTAGTCCTCAACAACCTTTCAGAATACTGCAAAGCCAATTCATTGAAAGTTAACACGGATAAAACAAAAATTATGATATCACACAAAGGGAACCGTCTAGGAAAGCTCAATACCTTTACTTATGAGGGCTCCATCATTGAGGTAGTTAAGAACTTCAACTATCTAGGGACAATCATTTCTTCGTCAGGCAAATTCAGACAAGCCTGCAATGCATCTTTGACGAAGCACGCCGCTGCAAACGCAACAGTTAGAAGTATTCTCCGAAATAGTAAATCAGACAACTGGGATACTAAATGTTTACTTTATGAGTCACTTTCGGTGAGCGTACTGCTTTATATGACTGAAATCTGGGGAAGTCAATATTCAGATTTAATCGAAAGAGGACAATTAAAGTTCATCAAATACCTATTAAATTTACCCCTTAACACGCCCAACTTTTATGTAAGGACTGAAACTGGCAGAGTACACGCCCTATTGAAAATATTTGAAAGAATGCTTAACTGGTGGATAAGACTAATTGAGATGGAAGAACAACAACTGCCCAAAATGTGCTATCAACGACTTGTTGAGCTCAGTTCAAACGCAAATATGCCATTCAATTGGGTCAGCGAGCTCATAAAATTGCTCTTCATGATTGGGGCTGGGGATGTTTGGTGTCATCGAAATAATCTAGATTTTATTAAAAATTGTAAAGTAAATCTTCTAGAGGCAATGTCGAACCACCTAAGGAGCATAGATTTTGACAGGGTTGCCCACTCAGAATTTAACCTATATTATCGGAATATAGTAACTTTTGGAAATCGCCAAGATTATTTGTTTCTCAATACTCATATAAATAAAATAAGAGTGGTTGCTCAATTACGTATGGCGGGAATTAGATATGCACGCTTATCAATTAAAAGTAAACATAGGTCATTTAATATCAATCAGTTATGTAAGTACTGTAACACCAATTCCACTGACGAAATTAAACACTTTTTGCTGAACTGTTCAGCCTTCGGAGACCTCAGGCAGTCTCTGTTGTCCAGATATATTAAAAAACTTGGCACCCCAGAATTAATTTTAGAAGACCTTTTATCTGTAAAGGACATAGAAAAATTAAACAATATTTATTTGTATGTAGTCCTTGCACTCAACACAGAGATGTAATTAAATATTTAAGTCACTTCATTTGTTTTATTTTATTTTTTTACGAATTAGTTAATTTAATTTATCTAAGAATGTAATTTGCATTTCTTTTTTCTCTTTTTCGTTTGTTCTTTTCATTATAAAAATTTGTTTTATACATTTAAATAATTACTTTTTCAAGTATTTTTTAAGAACTAGTCAATTTAATTTATCTAAGAATGTAATTTGCATTTCTTTTTTCTTTTTTTTCGTTTGTTCTTTTCATTATAAAATTTTTTTTTGTATATTTAAATAATTACTTTTACAAGTATTTTTTAAGAATTAGTTAATTTAATTTATTTAAGAATGTAATTTGCATTTCTTTTTTCTTTTTTTCGTTTGTCCTTTTCATTATAAAAATTTGTTTTATATATTTAAATATTTACTTTTTCAAGTATTTTTTAAGAACAAGTGAATTCAATTTATCTAAGAATGTAATTTGCATTTCTTTTTTCTTTTTTTCGTTTGTTCTCTTCATTATAAAAATTTGTTTTATATATTTAAATAATTACTTTTTCAAGTACTTTTTAAGAACTAGTGAATTTAATTTATGTAAGAATGTAATCTGCATTTCTTTTTTCTTTTTTTCGTTTGTTCTTTTCATTATAAAAATTTGTTTTGTATATTTAAATAATTACTTTTACAAGTATTTTTTAAGAATTAGTTAATTTAATTTATTTAGGAATGTAATTTGCATTTCTTTTTTCGTTTGTTCTGTTCATTATAAAAAATTGTTTTGTACACTTAAATACGTATTTCTCAAGTACTTATTAGTATTAAGTTCATTTCAAGTATGAAGGCCAGACCTCCTGTGATTGTATTTATATACAAAATACAGTATTTTATCTATCTATCTATCTATCAATTATTTAATTGTCCCTTAGGAACAAAATTATGCAGAGACATACAATTTTTGGTCCTCAGAGTAGTAAAACAAAAATATAGCAAATTAAAATGAAAGAAAAAAGATGAGAAAATAATAATAAATAATAAAGTATTCTTCTAGTGATGAAAAAAGTAGAAATAAATTAAATATCCTTATTGAAATAAATTAAAAAAAACTGTAACTGAATGTGTGTGCAACTTATAATATATACGCATATACACTTATTTACAAATAAAATAAATGGAACTGATATTTAAAACATAAATAAATAATAAAGGCATATACCGATTTTGCGCGCGTGGATGATACTCAAAAGAACGGTCGCGGGGCGGCTATTTTTCATGTGTGTTTGTCGCTGTTTTTTCAACAGATAAATTAGGAATACACCATTAAATTATATTATATTTTTAAATTCTTTATTTATACAATTAAAAGGTGATAAAAATCTTGATCATCGATAGGCAGTATTTCAGCCAACTTACATCGATCTTATTAATCTATTTATTATCATATATAGTACATAAACAAGGTAAATATAGGGAAGAATATAGCATGTGATATAACATATCATAATCTCTATATATATATAAGAGGCTTTGTCCTGACTGACAGAATCAACGCAGAGCAAAAACTACTAATGATAGAAACTTGAAGTTCGGAATTTAGATTTTAAACGCAATGTAGGTAACCACTAAGAAAGGAATTTCAAAAATGTAACCCCTAAGGGGCTTAAATGGCGAAATTGTCGTTTAACTCTAACTATTGTTGAGATTTTAAACCATATGTTTTTTATTTGAATATCGATTTAACGTTACAATTGTATTAAAATAGACATTCACATAAAATATGGCTACTGATTATTTAAATATTAGTGGTAATCAGATTATGCAAACTGTGGTTCCCATTATTGGGGATGGTGCGTGTTTATTTCGATCTCTTCTCCATATATATAAGAGGCTTTGTCCTGACTAACAGAATCAACGCAGAGCAAAAACTACTTATGATAGAAACTTGAAGTTCGGAATTTAGATTTTAAAAGCGATGTAGGTAACCACTAAGAAAGGAATATCAACAATGTAACCCCTAAGGGGTTTAAATGGCGAAATTGTCGTTTAACTCTAACGAACATCTATTTTCGAACTTCGAGAAAATGTATCTAATTAGTACTCATTATAAAGAATTTGATACGACGAGTTTAACTCGAAAGGCCCTATTGGGCGTCGAAAACCATGTTTGACAGCCGAAAAATTAAGCGTTCCCGACGAGTAAGTCATTTTTTGTTTCAGCGGTTTTAGTGAACTCTCTCCATTGCGCCTCTCCCTCTCTTCTACCGAGCCGGCAGCTTCCCCCTCCAACATTCCACCTACCGGAAGCTCAGATTCTACTAAATCTCCTTAACATCAGTTAACATATTATATTAGATCAATACCAAGATAATGGTCACAGAATTGATTTTGAAGGCTCGCGGGCGAAGCCGCGACGGGAAATGCTAGTCATATATAGTACATAAACAAGGTAAATATAGGGAAGAATATAACATGTGATATAACATATCATAATACATAATATAGCAGTGATGTAAACATAGGAAAGAATACAATAGTATTCACACAACTGATATAAAAAAAAAAAACAATTTTTGTAATTTATGAGAATTTTTGAGGAAAAAATTTATAAACAAAAAACTATCTGAAATTAACAATGGCCATTCGTAATATTACAGTGAATATGCTATATAGTTGAAAAATATATATTATTATACTTACATTGTGGTTGGATGACAGGAAAAAATAGTTCACGAAGAGGCGCGCGGCGGCAATCTGGCCGCCCTGACTAGACGTGCTCTTCTTTGGAACTGACTCATGTAGGCATTTAAAATTTTAATACCGACGCGCTATCTCTTGTCTGTGTCAATTTAGGAATACCGGTGGGTTTCGCTAGGCTGCGCTGACTTATTGACACATAATTGAATAATTTTTAAAAAGGCGGCCAAATTGCCAAATGTGCCGAAGTATATAGATCTGAAAAGCTAGAACGGGTACTGCGGCAATGGACAGAGGATTTGAACTAAAGAGGTTCTGTGATATATGAAGGACTGCGGGATCGGATAACTAATGTTATGTGTTTATGTTATACATAACCTCACGTTGTTAACACGAAAAGCCGTTCAATTCAACACTGGAAAGGGCCCTTTGGAGGTTTGCTGTCCCTGAAGAGCGAGCATGGCGAACGGGAGTCGATAGCCCGAATCTATCCAGTGTAATTCACCGCCTTACATACATACAATATACAACTTGGTATATACAAGGGGTAATTATCAATGATAGTTTAGGTTAATGATAGGAAAAGTAACGAAAATTAAAATCGTTAAATCTTCTACATGCGAATTATAAACAAATAATCATCAGTTTTTCCTCCCGTTCAAGCATCTTTTGACCATTTTCCGAAGAATCTAAGTTTTGATATTCTAATTGCAATTAAAGAGGGAACTCACCGGTCACTGATGATGGTCTGTATAATAATACGTATTTATGGAAGACAAATCACTACCCTGTAGGGATGGGATACACAAAGATTATTAAAAAAATTTGAACCTATAAAATAATTATTAGTGGAATACCAGTAATATTTTTTTTCTTGAATATTCGGGGGAGCTTAACACTCCATAATCCCCCTGGGGCTTTCCAGGAGTAACAGCTTCAACATGTGGTTGATGTGCTCAGGAAAAGTATTTGCTAATGCTTAATTTTTTTTTTGGTCATATCTTTCCTCGCTGTTTAGGCTATACGGGGTTTCCCGAGCCAGGAAAGTAGGTGGGCGGTTGATGCCGAGTATTATTAAATTTCCCATGGCTCCGGATTATGAACTTGCTATCTTCGGGTTCCTAATCATATGTTGGTTGTTAGGGGCAACGCGTATTTCCTAACGCATTTGCCCACTCGGCCATCCTGCCACCCATGATTAAATATACTTATAATAACTAAATAATACTCCTGTAATTACTGAAAAATATATATGATATATGAATGTATTATAAATAAAAACATTTGCTGATGCAGACCGTGCCCCCCTCCCCACCACAACCAGCAGCCCTGCGGTAATGGATGCAGGTGTCAGCTGATGCAATTAGTTCTAGTTTGTTGTTCTATTCTAATGTGCAACCTCTCTGTTTGATCAATAAGTCTGTTCAGTTCATATCCAATTTGTATCAAATAATGCATTGAAAGCAATTGAAGGGGGGATATGGGAATGCAAAAAGAGTATGAGTCCAAAAAGTAAATAAAAAAAAGTTTTGTTTTGCCTGTCTCATATGTGGCAAAGTCATTCTTTAGAAATGGTTATATGTAATTTTTTGTGAGAAAGTAGTTCATTGAACTACCTAAACTAGGTACCCTTCGCGATATGATGACCAATGAAATTCATTACTTTTTTGCTATTTTCGATTTAATTGCCGTTATATAGGGTAGCCTTTTAGCTACTAAACTGGGTTGCAAGCGCCTAAATTGGGTTAAAAGCGCCTAAACTGGGTTTTCCTGGGCGGGATAGGTTCGGTGATACTTCTATTTGATCAGTGAACATGGATTTCTTCTATGATCTCCTGAACACATTGGATATTATAATCTGTACATCTTTATCTTTATATATATACTAGCTGTATATCCCGGTTTCACCCGGGGAATTTCATTCTTCTAATAAACGTGAACAAATTTTAAGTGAGATCATAACGATTTTTATAACAATAAAGAATATACCCAGAGATTGGCTGAAGTTACGAAATTTTAATATGGACAGGTGTTCGCACCTAGTAAGAAAGATCCAGTGAGCGAAATTTGGGGAATTTAGGAAAAACGGTATAGATTTTTATTAAGAAAAAACAAACTAACAGAATTTCATCTTTAAGCTGCATAACCCGGTTTGATCGGGGAATTTCATTTTTCTAATGAAACAGTTGATTTCGTAAAAAAACATTGTTAAGTGAGTTCATTACGATTTTTATAACAATAAAGAATATCAGCTGAAGATCGGCTGAAGTTATGCAATTTTAATATGGACAGGTGTTCGCACCTGGTATGAAAGATCGGCTTGCCTAAGCCTCTGTGGCGCAAGGCGGGCCTCGTATTCCTGGGCAGACTCAGTTTCCCGCGATTCTGCTTGTCTAAGCCTCTGTTGTTCAATCGTATTTTGATGTTTGTCGAGAGTTTCAGTTGCTCGTATTTGACGTTGTTTTTTAGCTTTTGAGCTCACTACTCCTGTTGAATCTCGCTTCTTAGGAGGCATTTATAAAAAATAAATTCACCATACATGTAAATAAACGTATTGTAATGTTAAAAAAAAACAAAAAAACATGGTTCAAAAATCCCAGAACTCGACTCCTACCTAGGGACGGTCTTACCGGGCCTTGTTGTCCTCTTCAAAATCTATAAAACGATTTTTTAGGCCGTTTTTTCGACTCAAACGGTCGATTTTGTAAAAAAAAAACATTTTAAAGCGAGATCATGACGAATTTTTTAACAATAAAGAATATACCAAGAGATTGGCTGAAGTTATGCAATTTTAATATGGACAGGTGTTCGCACCTGGTATCAAAGAACCACTGAGTGAAATTTGGAGAATTTAGGACAAACGGTATGGATTTCTATAAAGAACAAGCAAACCAACAGAATTTCAACTTTATTTATATAGATAAAAAAATCTCGTGTCCCGGTGTTCGTCGGAAGTAAATTCAGAAACTACACAACCAATCAAATTGGGCTCATCGTGTGTAGTTTTGTCCAACTCAAAAGTTGGACAATGGTTGTACGTTATAAATTTCAAATATGGATACGCCAAATAAATCATTATGACTTCATTAAGTAAAGGAAAACTCTCCAAAAGAGCGATAATTTTATAGAAACTTTTTTATCAGAACTAGCCGAAGAATAATTTGATGTTTTCTTTCATCCAAGAGAGCTTATAACTTATTTTATTTAATTACTTCGTTTATTATAGTTATAAGCATTTAGCCACACCAATGTTTCCCATAAAAAAAAAAGAGTATTCAAGGACCCTGAAAAAATTGCTCAACGTTTGCCGGGGGTAAAATCAGAAACTACACAACTGATCTCTTAAAAATTTGGCTCATTGCGTGTAGTTTTTTCCAACTTAAAAGATAGGATAGTTTTTATCTCGATTACTGGCCTCAATATTTCTTTTATTGCGAATTAAATGCTTATTATACTACGATTGAGTGTGATTATTTGCATTATTCTATTGTGACTATTCCAATTATATTGTTTATTACTTCCTTTTACATCTTTGTTATTTATATTTAATCGCTCCTCTGCTGAAAATCCAGTAGATAAATGAATGGATCATTAATATTTACTAATGAGGTGTAAAAAAATAAAAACTTTAACCCTTCTTAATTCTTTACCAAACAATTTTAAATTTGGCGTAAAGTTCTATTTTAAATCCCGTTGGTTTTTAAATCAGCTGAAACGTTTTTATCTTTATCAGTGAATTTCGATTTGAATTAAAAAGAATAGGATATAAATAATTCAACGCGTCATTGCTACAGAGCCACAATGAGCCGTCTAGTCTTATTCCTTCATTTTTTGATTTTACAATTTTTTATCATGTGCATTTAATGGTCATTACCATATCGCTACTATATATAATAATAAGCAGTGCTGCCCAAATACATTGGGTTGCTAAATTACACAGCATACAAATCAATATTTAAATACAGGTGTACTTATAACTAAAATATATGGTTACATTTCATTTTATAATTATAATATCATAATATTTTTTTTTACCCTTCTATATCTTTTACAATTATCTTTTTTTTTTTTTCATCTTTATTTTATTCCCATTTTATTTTTTTCTTCTTCTTTTTTATTTTTCATAATCTTACTCCTTTTATCTTCATCCCCTCTCTGAACGCTCACATTAGAAATAGGCAAACATACGGATTGCTAGAGAAAAAAAACCAACAAAGAGAGATACTCCAATGAAAAAACTTATATCTAATAAATATGCAAATACATAGATAAATAAATACCGTCAGCTGGGGTAAGATTGGCCCATATCTAAAGCTTTGTTATGGTGTTATCAGCTCCATATCTTTTGACATTGATTATATTAATTTTCAATGTATCTTAATGTGTAAGCAAACATTATATCATTAAATTAAAACCATACTGAGACCCCTCAATCATATTGCAATATTATACTGATTTTTTTTAATGTTTGGGCCAAAGTTGCCTTGAATTGGGGAAACTTTGTCCCATACTTTTAAACCATATAAAACCTATGTTTAGTATTGGTTGGGCTAAAGTTGGACAAGATAAAATTACCAACAGACATATTAGTTTGTTGTTTTACCTGCTTTTACTTCAAAAACTTCCATGAAATGATGAGAAATGGGAATAAATGAAACGGACTTCATTTTATTGAAAAAAAATTGTATTGTATAAAAAAAGATATCAGTTTACATCATACATAGTAGTTGTCCAGTTCTGGCACATGGAACTGGTTCCTCTTTGAAGCTATTTTTGGAGGATTGATCTTCTGACAAACATCCACCCAGTCGTAAGTAAGGCAATCTTGTTTTTCTGGCCAGCGCCAAACCTTGTGTCTTTTTTCCATGCATTCAACTATAGGTCCTTCTTTAGATAAACTAACAATTTTGCCAGGGTATTTCTGTCCATCATACTTAACCACTACAAAGTTATCAATAGCAAAGTCTTCAGGTTTCAACGCAACTGGTGTTTCTTTATCATTAGGTATGCCTGCAACTTCCTGTAATATTTCTTCTAGATCGGAAAATGTTTCGCTTTGCCCATCAGACTCTAACACCATCTCAACATCATCTTCATCTGAAGAAGAGTTTTGCTTTTTTTTGTTTTTCTTCTTGGAAACTTTTGTTTTCTTTGGCGCACTGGTAGAAGGTTTGTTTGCTGCTTCTGAGATGGCTGCTTCAACCTCTTCAAATGCAATACTCTTGCCAGCAGGCACTTGCAATTTTTTCTTCCTTCTTCTTGGGCCATCTTTAGTTAAAAACTTAGCTCTTTTCTTCTCCAACTGTTCCATAAAAGCTTCTCCTATAGACTCTTTATCCACGGGCTGGTTTTCTGGAAGACGGTCTAGTAGTCTTTGCTTGTTTAAGGGATGGATTCCACATTTGGCAAATCCAGCCTTCAAATTTTCTCTTTGCTTTTCTTCGAAACTTTCCATTAGCTCTTTTAGCAATCGTGGAAACAAATCTTTAGGGATCGTTGCAAATTTGGATCCTGAATCTGACTCTTTCCACTTGCGGAGGATGTCACGCCACGATCTTTTCATTGGTCCAAAGAAGGCAACGTCTAATGGTTGCGTTAGATGTGTTGAATTCGGAGGGAGGCAAACGAACCTTATATTATTCTCTTCACAGAGCTTAAGCACATACAAACTGATGTGAGAAGATAAGTTATCTCCAATGATAACTTTAGGACCATCTAGATTTTTAACACCCGGTAACAATGTTGACTGGAACCAATCTTCGAAGCATACTGCATCAAACCACCCACTTTTAGAGCGGTTATATCGAGTTCCTTCAGGACCATTCTCAGTCCATGTGGACCACAAGTGCTCAGCTCTATAGACAACATATGGGGGCAAGAGGTCACCTGCAGCATTTCCAGCCATCATTATTGATGTTGCACTTTTACTGAAATTGCAAATGTTCTCCACGTATTTTGCTCCTCTCTTACAGATAACCTTTTTGTTCCCAGGGTCGTCAGTAAGGTTCGTTTCATCGTAATTGAATATATTATTTGGGGGAAAATCTTTAACCTCTTCTTTGAGGTTATCAATGTAATTTTCAATGAGAGAAGCATCTACTTCGGCTCTGACCTTTTTGATATTGGAACTTATCCTACGAGTCAGATTCTCATGTCTTTTTAAGAAGGCTTTTGTCCATTCATAGCCAGGGAGATTGTTTTTGAACTGACAAATGTGGACACCTTTTTTGTCCAAATAGCTTTTGACTGCATAACGAAAATCCATTTCAACTACAGGGAAGCCATAGTCTGACATTTTTATTAAATGTTGTTCGAAAACGTGCTCCTCTTCATCACTAAAGATTCTTGCACGTCCTACATTTTTTGTATGAGTCCCTTTAAGTTTGTTCTTTATCGTAGATCTAGGTATATTATACCTTTTTTCTGCAGCTCTTTGGGTTAAGTCACCTGACCTAATAGCCTCTAAACACTCCTCTAACACCTCTGGTTTGTAATTGGCGTAATTTCTTGTTCCAAGGGGTTTTATTCGATTTCTCGGCATTTTTCCTGCAAAAAAATCCAAAAAGTAGTGCTTACAATAGTAATATAATACTACTCAAGTATTATATCGAAAAAATGAGTCTTGGGGTAACTTTGGCCCAGTCACCATCTTGGGCCAAAGTTACCCCAACTCTGGGCCAAAGATGTCATGAAATAGTAAAATCGAATTATTTTGTGTATAACAAAGGTAACAGCATTATTACACCAAAAATACTTGAAATAATTGAATATATAATATTATTATACACTTACCTGCTAGTAGCTCTTCAAGAATTAGCGTTCACAAGTAAAAGTTGGGAGACAACAAATTTCACCACTTTCAAACAGTAAAGATGGAGCAACTCTGGAGGAGTGGTGAGATATGGAACTAATCTCCCACTTCATCAAGTGGTGGTCCAGTGGTGCTAACTATCCAGTAATGGGTAAACTAGGTCGATAACACACCATATAGTTATAATACAGCACAGCAAAACTTTTTCTAACTTTGGGCCAATGTTACCCTTAAAGGGCCAATCTTTCCCCAACAGACGGTAAATAAATAAACATTTTGGGCGTTCATTAATACAAATTTTTATTACGCAACTACATCATTAAAACGTAGTGAATTCTTTTCGTAATGACTGGGTGGGAAACCTTGGGAAAAAACTAATTGTGAGTAAATAGTCACTAGCACGCACAAGAAGAAAGTGAATTTCCCACAGTAGGAAGTAAGAGGGAAAACAATAGTTGTTGTCAATCTGAGCTATATAATTAATGAATATTTACAACCATTGTAAGTAAATATCTGTAAAAAATAAAAGAACTTAACCTGAGAATGACTCGATCCTCTTTAAAATATTCTGAAAAAGGTTCTCATTATTCTGTGAATATTAAGTGTTCTAACTAAAAATAAATGTTATATCTAACTAGCTGTATATCCCGGTTTCACCCGGAGAATTTCATTTTTTAAATCTACAAACTGAGACTTTTATCGACTCAATGTAAGGTGTATGTAAGGACAATGTAAAGCGAGATCATTATGATTTTTATAACAATAAAGAATATCAGCTGAAGATCGGCTGAAGTTATGCAATTTTAATATGGACAGGTGTTCGCACCTGGTATAAAAGAACCGCTGGGCGAAATTTGGAGAATTTAGGACAAACGGTATGGATTTCTTTAAAGAACAAACAGAATTTCAGCTTTATATGCATAGATTATAGCTGTATATCCCGGTTTATCACGGGGAATTTCATTTTTCTAAAGAAACGGTCGATTTCGTAAAAAAAAAAAATATTGTAAAGTGAGATGATTATGATTTTTATAACAATGAAGAATATCAGCTGAAGATCGGCTAAAGTTATGCAATTTTAATATGGAAAGGTGTTCGCATCTGGTCTGAAAGAACCCCTGAGCGAAATTTGGAGAATGCAGGACAAACGGTTGGATTTCTATAAAGAACAAACAGAATTCCATCTTCATATACATAGATTATGGCCGTATATCCCGGTTTCACACGGGGAATTTCATTTTTCTAAAGAAACGGTCGATTTCGTTCGTTCGAAGAATATCAGCTGAAGATCGGCTAAAGTTATGCAATTTTAATATGGAAAGGTGTTCGCATCTGGTCTGAAAGAACCACTTAGCGAACTTTGGAGAATTTAGGACAAACGATATGGATTTCTATAAAGAACAAACAAACAAACAGAATTTCAACTTTATTTATATAGATTACAATCAAGCTTACATGCAATCCAGTAATATTTTTTAAGGATTTTACTTATACTTATTACTTTTAGTTATATATTATATAATATATAATGCCATATTAACGGAGAAGATAACATACTGTTGACTAGGTAAGATAAGCGAGTTGCTAACAGTGAGTGCCTGTGACACATTGGACCATTAACAGCCTCCACTTCCTCCACATCTGTTCAGGACGTCCTGCCGCTGCAGCTGGCGATATCATGTAGCCCCACCCTTATCTTATTTACTTTATTTTTAAACTAATATATATATATATATATATATATATATATATATATATATATATACACATATATAAATTTACTGCGGATATGAAAGAATATTCTGATAAATACTTCCAATTACTTATCAATGCCTATTACAATGCGAAAAATATTCATTAAGCTGATTCTAAAAGGGACTTTTTTCATACCATTAATTTTTACCTTCCACCCGGTAGCCCAAATAAATATGTCATCCAAGTGGTTTTGAAAGATGGAAGATGCTATATCGGGGTTTCTGTGTGATTTAAGCTGTTCGGTATCGTCAGCGAATGCCATAGCCAGTAGGGTGTTCGGGTAAGTCAGCTGTGAAAATATTGAAGAGTAGTGGTCCAAGTACACTACCCTGTGGAACTCCCGCTCTAGCATTTTTTATACTGGATGGTAGTTCGTTGTCTCTTTTAACAGTAAAGTGTCTGTATGTCAGGTTAGAGAGTAGTATTAAGTAGTAAGTCGGAGGAATAGTTTAAGATTATGGGAATTTGATGGATCATAGGAATGGATCAAAGGAAAATTCAGGAAATAGTTCAGCATTACAGAAAATTGGCTTTTCTGAAAGAACACAAACATTTAAAATGGTGTCTTTTAGACTATTAGATAGAAAATAAACTTTATGTGGTCATCCGTTGTGTAGTGGTTAGCGTAGCAACCCAAAATACTACAGGTCGCGAGTTTGCGTACCCGGTGGCCCTAGGATTTTTTAAGGGAAGTAAAAAACCCTTGGCTTTGCCCTACCTCGGATATGACGTAAAATGGATGTCCCGAACCTGTAATATGTCAGGTACTCGTTAAAGATCCCTATCACCATAGCATCATCCGATTAACATTAGTAGCAGGTACCTTAAACAAACAAAACAATACTTCCAATTACTTATCAATGCATATAAGGATGCGAAAAATGTTCATTAAGCTGTTTCTATAAGGAACTAAGAAAAAAATTTGAATAGTTCAAGATTAATGGAATTAATGGAAATTGGCTTTTCTGAACGAACATTTAACATGGTCGACATTTTACATGTCGTGTCCTTTAGTCTGATAGATAGACTGAAATAAACTGTATTCTGGGACATTGTCCCTTAAATTCATTCCCAAGTAGCTTTAATAAAATTATCTTGGTTATTGAACGAATTTATTACATTTTTAGAAATAATTTGTTTTGGTTTGTAAAGACGTTTCTGTAATATTAAATTGAATATAAATTTATGACATAAAATCATTATTTCTCTTGTCATGATAACAAAGAAAATTCTATATGTAATTTAATTTTTAAATATTTTTTATAAGAAGAGACCGGCCTTCGCACGGATTTGAACCCGGGTTTCCTCATAACCATCCGATCAAGTCAATCCTTTCTCTTCACTTGCCTCTTTCCCACCTATCTTGCAAATTTTGCGAATTAAATAGTGGAGGGAACAATTTGTCCATTTAGTGAGGTCTCTTGACAATTCTGTACCTCAGAGGTAAACTGTCGTAACTGCCATTATTAAATTTTTAAAGGAGAGCACTTTGAATTTTAAATGTTCATATTTCTTGTCGTAAAAAAAAAATAAAATAAAATAAAAAATAATAATAGGTTATATAAAACACCATTCATCAGGAGTATAAATACGAATACCTTTCGCTAGAAATATACTCCTTTACAATTCAGTTACATCAATAATTGGAAACTCGAGAATTTTGTAGTACCTCTCAGGTACCGAATTGTCAACTTTTTAAAATATCAAATAATTATTTCGCAATTATAAATTATACAGGAAGAGGTGCCGCTGGGCAAAATTCTTCCCCACGCCTATCATGCCAATATTGTCGCATAATTTCAGCAAATTCACTGATTGTCTTTCAGTTAAGACAGGCGTGAATATACAAGTAAAGTTAAAAAAAAAAAAAAAAAAAAAAAAAAAAAAAATTATATTTAAAAATGTTATGATAAGCATATATCAAACAGATTATTTATTAAAGTCCAACATGTTCGTCACTATTTATATATTTTTTGTCGTATAAATCAGGCAGGTTTATTATTCAAAGTATTTCTTTAGTTTCGGAAAAAATAATTGTATCTTTGAATATACGAGAATGTCCTTCATGCCGAATTAACTAGTAGATGCATTTATAACGTATGAATTGTTTTGCCTGCCATCTTTTGATTCCATTTTAGTAAAAACCCAATTACTAAACTTTCCAAAATTACGAAAAGCCTCGTATCCTCCTGCTATCTTTGATCAGAAAAGCCGCCAGGAAGTGGTTCAGGCGGAGTATGGACTGTAGCTGATCTAACGGTATTCAGAGTCCTACATTCCGTCGGTTCTGTACTCCGCGTCCAATCGGTCCATGACCTCAACTTCTTGGACGTTCCCCGATGTCAAAGAGAAACCAGGATATGTGGGCCATAAATCACTCGAGATGTGGGGCAGCAAAGGTATATAAGAAATATATATATATATATATATATATATATTTTAAATTGCTGCTTCTCATGAGTTGTTATGGCGCGGATTGTCCTGTCAAATTTTTTAAGATGCCTCATTTTTACTTGATTATGATTGTTTTGGGAGAACGTACGATGCACAGAAATTGGGATTGTGCTAAAGAAGAAAAATAAAAATCCTACTTCCAGGTTAGGAATGTAAAACTCTGTTTTTAGACGGCTCGGATAATATTCTGGCATGTACTAAATTAAACTAAGAAATAGTCACTACATCCATTAAATCAAACTAGATTTACTATTTTATCTTCCGATATTCACATCCATCTAACGAGTTCGTAATAATTTAAAAAAATGGCCTACAGGAGCCGGAATTCCCCTCATTTGTTTGTGGAAAAAATAATCCGGGTTTTAATCAATCAATATATATTATAAAGCAAAGTGTACAATCTGCGTGCCGATAAGGCTCAAAAACGACTTCACGTACGATTAAGTAAGTAATGTCGTCGTGTAGCCATATAACCCCTAACGGAGAAGGTTTCGTTTTTTTCTTAAGGGTGTAAAATTGAAGGGAAAAGGACTGGAATTTTAAGCCTCTCGCACCATGTAATAAGCCTATTTGAGATTGATATACGAGTTTATGAATGAAAAATTTAGTTCGAGCTCCAGGCTACCAGGAAGCGCTAGGTTGCGTTTCACCCAATGGTTATTCTTCATTCATCCAGTTCAGTTTGTAAAGGTTATACATTTTTTCAGCAGTTCTTTTTAAATTACTAAAAAATTAAGCAATAATAATTAGTTTATCCTTTGCTTTCAAAATAAAATAATGATTTTACGTCTCTACAATCTATTAGAAAACCAACTAGATTAAAAAATTAATTTTCTCATAAGGAGGCTAATTGATTAACACATTACATTTAATCAATATATAATATATACTTAAGTAAATTTAGTGCAATATGAGTGAACTTTCTTAATAGTACAGTGAGCGCATAAAAACAGACATAAAAAAAAAAATAGATAAATTGACTGAATATAAATCGAAAATAAAAAGTTTGAAGTTTTCTTATTGTAGTCATGAACAAGAAGTCAGTTTGATTAGTATGTATGATGGGCATTGCAGTTGGAAAAAGGACGTAACTCCAATTACAGCATTTTTTCAATAAGATTTTATCACCCCTCATAGTTCAGGATAAAAAGAAATATGACGAAAAAATTGTGCCTTCATGAAATTTTGGTTTTCACCTTGTAATAGCAGTAAGATTCGAGATCTGCAGAGTCCGCTCAAATTACTGGGGGATATCTTAAGGGAGGTTGAAATGGAAGAAAGGTCTTAAAAAAAAGGTTTCTATGAATCTTCGGTAGTTTCTATACTTCTGGATCTAATAGGACCATCACAGTAGTCGGCGCATAAGTTGTACTTGAAATATAATATTTTTAACTGAGATTTTTTAACTATAATCTAATAACTTATTATCTGCTGACTGCTTGGAACGGGCTTATACGATTCAGAATCATAGAAACGATCAAAAGCTCGACAATATCTCACATAACTCGACAAAGTTGCATTAAAATTGATTGTTCATTTACCATTTTCAACCCCCTATAAAGAATATAGGGTTCCTTATTTGGGAGGACTCTGCAGTTCTCGAATCTTAATATTGATACCAAGTTAAAACCAAAGTTTCAAGAAGGACTAATTTTGTTCTATATTTCCTTTAATTTTAAAGTTTTTCTGTTATTAAAACTACCACAAAACTACCGGAGCGAAGCCGGGCACCCTAGCTAGTTATTATATATAAATTAAGAGGGGTAGGAATAAACTTTTGCTACTAAATTGTATTTTGTGTTATCTCTAATTTTAATAATTCTTTGTGATATTTTTTTTCTCTCAAAATGGGGGGATGGGGGGAGAACTACTCGTAAAACATATCTAATTGCTGGCAGTTGGAATATTAGTCGTTAGAGTAATCTCAGACATATTAAATTTTCCAACTTATACCTAAAATAGCCTTGTGGCTAAACTTTAGGTAATAGAGTCGAGATGTATAACTCCGGGTAGTGGAGACTAATCTGGAGTATTATCCTAGCTCCTTACTAGCGCTAAGCTCATCCCGCTTAAGTGTCAAGTTGTATAAACTAAGGACTTAGTAATTCATTAAGCGCTCTAGCGTCCGTATCAGTTTTGTTCCAGGATTATCTTCTCAAGTGTATAATCGACATGGCATGGGTGAAGATTTGTTAATCACTGCTCGATCGATAATCATTACCTTATATATGAAAAAAAAAAGTTGTATATACTTAAGCCAGAAAAAATCTGATTGCACCTCCATATGAAACATAGTTTTTAGTTGTTGGAACTGTTAAAACAAACTGTTCTAATACATGTTTGTGACTTTTGGAGTACCTTCTACGTTTGTCGAGAACATTCCAAACAATTCTATTTCAGGCAGAATATAAGGAGCGGTGGACTGAAGAGTCAGTCTTGTTCTGAAGCTCAGATCATCTGGTTGTTTTTGTGTTGCTGTTTCGTTCAAGTTAATACGTTTTGTAACCTTGCTAATTATTTCACTACATGTTGCCTGTGTGGCATTGTAAATGGTTATTTCCATTCAATAAAAATTACTTAAACTCATATGTGGGGAGGTGAGTTGCAAAACTCGTTCGTTCCATTTTTTTGAATAATTGAGATGGCAGTGGATTCTGAAAGATATTTTAACGCTCTTTCAATATATCTTATCATATTGAAGCAAAACTTATTATTTCTTATGTATGTTTGCTTTACAAAATAGCGGTTTGTTGCAGAACTGATTCGTTCCATAGTCCATTGTGTTTCAAAACTGGTTCGTTACTCGTTTTGATGCAAAACTCTTTCGTTCCAATAATCACTTCTCACTTTGCACCCATCCCATTCCTTCACTTCAGCAGTTTCTGTTACCCTTTCTGAACAAAATATCGAAAGCCCTTAAACTCGCGTGTTTTATTTCTGTTTATACTCGATTCTTCTTACCTAGGTATATTTATAATTGATTTTTCAATGGCTCTAACAAGTTCCAACAATGGCTCCAACAATCTGCTGAAAAGCATTTTTGTGACGAGTGGAAGGCCAATGATTCATTGAATTATTGCACACGAGTTCTCAATATGTCTGCAACAGACGAGGGAAATAACGAACAACAGGATGGTGAGGTCGTTATTGTTGAAGAAGACGATAGCCTTAGGATCTAGTCTTATTGTAGTTAGATGTTTTGTATCAGTAGGCTGATATTTTTGAAAAATTCGTGAAAAAAAAATTTAAGTCAGTGGGTCGTATTATTTTGTAAAATGGTACCGAATTCATTTATAAAATGATTGTGAACCTAAATAAATATTACTTATTAAGAACTTCAACTTACGCTCTGTGAATTAAAACTTGTTCGTACCAATGTGGTGAGCAGCAAATGTCTTTCCTTTGAACATTTTGTTGCAAAACTTTCTCATTTCATATTTTGTTACTTTTTTTCGCTACCTCTAAATCAGTAATTTTTTTTATTCCAAGCTCACTTACATAGGGAAGCTGCACCTTTCGAAGGCAAAAAAAAATCATCTTTATCTGGCCACTCTACAAGACGCGGTAATTTTTTGAGTTTCCTGAAAAATCTGTTCAGGTGGAACGAACGAGTTTTGCATCTCAACTCTTCATGTATATTGCAATGTTCAAATACCTTAAAGAACATTCTAGAAAATACGGAATTCATTATTGTTCAAAAGCCTGAGGAAATAATTTGCGAAAAAAAAAAAAAACCTCTTTTTTATCGAGAAACACAAGGATTATTATATCTGCAGAAAATCCCTCTTCTCAATGAACCTAAAAAAATGAATAAATGGTCTTATAGAAACCATTGTCTACTTTAGTATGATGCACTTAAAATTAAATAGTTTTATTCAATAATAAATCAACCCAAGAAAGAAACTCATCTATAAAAGAAACTCAAAATCGGTAGATAACTTTTCCGTCTTGAACTTTTTCGTCCAGAAAATGATTTTTTTTTTTTTTTAAATTATCTAAGAATCAAATTTAACAGTTCAGCCGTTTGGAACTGAATCCCTCAGTATGTGTGTACATTATGTATAAATATGCTTTCCCTAGATTAACTGCGAAAACATAAGCATTGTATCATTCCAATGTGTACCTACTACGTTTTTCTTATTTTACTCCGAGGCTGTGATTGTGACTTTAAAAGGACATGTTGTTAAATAAAAATTATTTTATTATCCGTCTTCGACTATTTCAGTGGACCATTTATTCCAATATCCGTAGTAGTAAAACCGTTTCTAAAATAAAACTAGCCTTTATTTGAGAGTCGTAAAAGGGCAAAAAGTTATAAAACAGCTGCATTCGCGCAGATATAAAATTAAAACAACAAATATAAATTATTGTGTGACCATCACTTGAAGTAATTTGATTGTATTTTTGCTATGGTATGTAATTTTTGATTACACGTAACATTAATTTTGGCTCGCATAAACCTTTGAACTATTCGTACATTGACGTTTTAAATGTTAAAAAGTTTTTTCTCATATCACCTTAAAAATCCTTTGAATTCTGTTCTTAAGATTGTATGGAATATACCCTAATATAAAGATATATGTGGCATTATTTAAAAAGTTTATTATATCTGCTGGCTTTAAGGCCTTACAGTAGAAATCAATTAATTATTGCTTGAGAAACTATTTCCTCGTTGAATTAATAAGTTAGGTATTTTTTTCTTTAAATACGCGAACAAAAAAATTTGTCTTCGGGAAGCCATAGTATTGCATAACTGGAATGGTTTTGTTATTGTCAATGTATATCAACTGGTCCAGAGTTAGTGGCTTCAACATTTTTATCATAGAAAATACAATGTATTAGAAGTAAACAAATATAATTAGTTTATTTTATCTATGGCGGCCATTTTATTGTGAACGCGTATTGTTAGCCGTTTTCCTGGGCTTCAAATTAAATATCTCCTCTTTTTTTTTTTTTTTTTTTTTTTTTTTTTTTTTTTTTTTTTTTTTTTTTTTTTTTTTTTTTTACACGAAAAAACACTTTTTTTTTACACTTTGAGGACCACGCGATATCACTGAAGAATCTTCCTTCTCACTTCCCAGAAAAGATCCCTGCCATGACAAAGTTCTTTTGATACCCCCAAAGTTTCCAATTCTTCTTTAATTTGCCTAGGATATCCCCCTAAATTTTTGTACTTTGTACTAAAATTTTACTAACAATTTCTTTACCTAATCTTTTTTCACTCATTCTCTCCATGTGCCCAAAGAACCTTAACCTCCTAAATCTCCTCTTTTACTCAGTGTTTGATTTTTTTTTTTTAATTTCAAACTACACAAAATTCGTATGAAAAAACCGTGCAATTTAGAGCACCTACTTATATTTGTATCTATAAAAAAAAAAAAATAAAAATAACACAGTCTTCTGCTTTATTTAAAAAAAAAAAAATTCTTGAAAACCCATTTTTGTAAAATTACCGCTAAGAACTTTGGAGGTGTATATGAACCGTTATACTTATTCATAAGTTCATACTTGTACCTAAAAACCTTTATTGAAAGTCAGATCTTTCTAAAGAGGTTGGTCTTTTTTTAAAAATTCTAGGATGAGCAATAGAGGAGATTTTTGATTTGAAGCTGAGCACTAAAATGGCTAATAATACTCGGTTGGTTACAGTAAAATGGCCACCGTTGGAAAAATTAAAATAAAACAAAATAATCCATTTGCATTTGTGTACATCTAATTTATTGTACTTTCTATGATAAAAATATTCAAAAAATAAAATTGTTGAAGCAACCTTAACTTATTGTATTTATACAAAAATATTGTTTGATGGTAATATACTTAACACTTTTTTTTTTTTTTTTTTGTATCGATACAAGAAATCATTATATAAATCTTATTATGGAAAAAAAGATGATAGGTATAATATTTGGGCTCATAAACAACTATATTTCTATTAATTTTGGAATCTATATTTAATGGTCTTTTGAGAAGCTAGAAACAATTATGAACTGGAAGTGGTGTAGGTGCTAGCATACATCTGAAAGCTGTACCACTACAACCCATTGTCTCCTTGGTCAGCGGTCGCGCAAGGAGGCGATTTTACCGCGATATCGCTCAACCGCCAGTTTTTTCCTCATCAATTTTTCAATTAAGAGAACCCATATTTTATAGGCTGGGTTTGCTGGATCTCCTGCCACTGAGACGAACTGTGACAGAATTTTTCCTATATAAAGATATCCTATGTTATTTCCGTCATTTCCAATGTAATTTTTAATTGACACTATCTCGATAATTAATATGCTATGTTGAATCTCTTTGTAGATAATAACTTTAATTCCAGATTTATTTCCTAATTTTTAAATAACTAAGCAGTAGGTTAGCACAGCAACCTACAATACTAAAGGTCGCGGGTGTGCGACCTTTATGGAAATTTTAAAGGGAGTCAAAAATCCTTGGCTATACCGTCCCTCGGATAGGACTTAAAATGTGGAGGTCCCGAGGCTGTACGATGCCAGGTACTCGTTAATGTCCCAATGGTAATTAAACCTGGATAGGCAAGATTTATGACTCCCACTATAGCATCGTCCGATTAGCCTTAGTAGCATAAAGGGTCGCACAGTGAGAAAATTTTGTCATTTAGTGGCCAAAAATCTAAAACTCCTGATCGAATGACGATAATCGAATAATTCTTTTTTCATTAAAGAGCATGGGATTTTCTTTATTAGTGAGAATACAAAAATAAAAATAACTTCACTCTAAGTATTTCAAATTAATTTTTATATTGATCCTTTCTTCACTTTAATTTAAATAAAATAGTTTATTAGGGACAGGGTCATACATAGAGAATGAAATGAGTCAGTATTATTATCTATTGAGCTTACTGCTTATATACATGTATTTTTCAGGCATTTCAGGCTCCGTTTGAAAGATTTTTAAATAATCATTGTCTAAAGAAGAAAAAATCCAAAAAATTAAATTTAAACCCCCCCCTTTTTTTGGAATTTAAACGGAAAAAAATATTGTCATGTAATTCAACGAGAAATATGTTTTATGATTTAGTCTAATTCGAGGCTGAAAATAGAAAGAAAGTTCAAATATAGGGATTTAAATCGATATATCGCCGATCGAACAAATTCTATTATGGTATTTTAGCACCCTTCACCCTCTACCACTCTGAAAAAAATTAGAACCAACTATTGCCAATTCTTTTTTTTTTTTTTTTTTTTTTTTTTTTAACTATATAAATCACGAGGTTACAGCGAAAATAATCTAACGAAATCATAATAAGAAGTTGCAAGCCAAGAATAATTTTTCAGCGAGCGGTTATCATTATATTTTTATTATAACCAGATTCACAAACTGTATACCATGGTATATTCCTATTGAGTTACATAGATAATGTTTTCTGAACTTTAGGCACAGTAGTTGAATGGCTTAGAGAGTAAAAGCATGACTCTTGCCCTCAGGTATTTTTTAACAACATTCCGATACCCACCTCTGATTCAGTACGCTATCTCGGCCTTTACATGGACAAACGACTGATTTGGAAAGACCATGTTAACGCAAAAGAAAAGAACTAAACCAGCGATATGGACTTCTTACAAGACTACTTGACAGACGTTCAAAGTTATCTTTAACAAACAAATTAACCGTTTACAAAGTACTTATAAAACCACTTACGGAACTCACGGTATTGAGCTATGGGGAACAGCCAAAAAATCAAATATACGACTCGTACAGTCATTTCAATCTAAAATACTAAGAAAGATAGTGGATGCCCCCTTTTATTTCACCGTAACCTTCATGACAGACTTACTCTAAATTCCAAGCCACTAACTCAAGCTCTACACACTCCCACAAACCCTTATAATCCGCCAGGAAGGCTGTTGCGTTGGCCACGAGATTTTCTGCAGTTAACAGTTATATGTTTTCTTTTACATTTGTCAATCGTTTTCTTATATTTCTGTTCGTTCGTTTTTTTTTTTTTTTTTTTTTTTTTTTTGTTTTGCTTTTTGTGTGTTTTTCTTTTTTCATGTCATGTCATGTATTTATATATATTTGCTTATTACGCTAGTAGATAGCAAATTTGATAACGTCACAAGTCCTATAAAGTGTTTTAACCACAATAAATTGAAAAAAGAAAACTGACTTGGCGAAGTTTTCCGTTTAGAAATGTAGAATTAAAGAAAGATTCTATAGACGAATGCTATAATATAAAGGAGATACAAGATAGTCCTGGGATGGGATAGAGGCAGGTAGCAGACTAACATTAGGATGTGGGTGGCCTTTTGTCTGTATTCCCATTGTCTACTGTCCGCAGGCCCTGTCATCTGTCTATTGTATTTACCGTATCTTCTTATTGTTAATAATATCAAACTCCGGATATATATATATATATATATACTAGGTTGTTACAAAAGTCCTTGTTCACAAAATTAATTTTATTCAAATGTGAGTACAAAATTTACAAATCAAATTTATTCTTCAAAATACAGGCCATCATTTTCAACTACTTTAACCCATCTTTCAGCCAAAAGTTGTATTTGATGTTGATACCACTCTGCAGTTTTCGAGGCAAAGAACTCCTCGCATCCAGATTTGACATCATCGAAGTTTTCGAAGCGCCGACCTTTCAAAAAATGCCCTATTGACCTGAAAAGTCCATAGTCAGTCGGTGCGACGTCTGGGCTGTAAGGAGGGTGGGGCAAGACGCTAATCCCGTTCATTTCTGAAAAGTTTTGTTTAACTAATCGTGAGCGATGAGCAGGGGCGTTGTCTTGCTGAAATAACGCTTGATTCCTATTAATCAAAGCGGGGTATTTCACTTTTAAAACTTCATATACCCTATCGAGCTGTTCACAGTATAGCTCAGCGTTGATAGCCCTGCCCACTGGAACCAGCTCGAAGTGCAGTGTGACGACTGATGAGTGGAGTGTGATGACTGAAGGACGACCTGATCTAGGTTCACCTTCAAGGCTTGTATTCCCAGAATTAAACCGCCTGAACCAAAATGCGGCCGTGTTTCGATGCACCACACTTTCCCCTTCCACTGCACAAATCTCCTCGGCTGAGGCCTTTGCATTAAAACCTTTTTTCCAATAGTGCCTAAGAAGGCCGCGGATGACAAATTTTTCTTCCGACATTTCTAGTGAAATTTAATAAACTGAATGAAAGGCAGGGACAGTTGGCGTATATAGATAATTAGAGGATTAGTTAATGTAAACATTGACATAAGAATTGTATTCGTCAGAGATTAAATAAGAATTAAATTAGAGACCTCAATGTAAACAACTTGATATGCACAAGGACTTTTGTAACAACTAGTATATATATATATATATATATATACAATTATGTTTCTTGCTTGCCGATTTAAAAATTCTTAATATAACTTTTAAATATTTTTGTAATAAGAGAGAAGATTGATTGGCCTTGGTCGGTATTTGAACCCCGAGTTCCATATAAACAGTAAAGCGAGCCACTTGAGCCACCAGACACATATCTCGGTCAAGTCAATCCTTTCTCTTCACTGACCTCCTTCCCGTCTTTCTCTCCGATCTCACAACTTTTACGAATTAAAAGGGGGGGGGGGTGGTCTAATCTGTCCATTTAGTGAGGCCTCTTGATCTTCACATCTTGAACATTTCTGTTTTCCTATAAAATAATTTTGTTTTATCTTAAGTAGAGAAATTACCTGTCTCGCGTTACGCCTAAAAATAAAAACTGGCTAAATATGAAATATTTAAAAATCAAGTAAACATATACAGGAGAAAAAAAGAAAAATATTCCGTCAACTCGTAAAACACGCCTCGTGAGCCCACGCATGCGCAGTACGCCTTTAACGACATCAATATATATTATAAAGCAAAGTGTACAATGTGCGTGCCGATAAGGCTCAAAAACGACTCCACGTATGACTAAGTAAGTTATGTCGTCGTGTGGCCCTATAACTCCTAATGGAGAAGAAGGTTTCCGTTTTTCTCTGAAGGGAGTAAAATTGAGGAGAAAAGGAATTTTAAATTACTGGAATTTTAAGCCTCTCGCACCATGTAATTAGCCTAGCTAAGAATCACATAGGAGTTTATGAATGAAAAATTTAGTTCGAGCTTCAGACTACCAGGCAGCGCTAGGGTGCGTTTCACTCAATGTTTATTGTTCATTCATCCAGTTAAATTTGTAAAGGTTATGTATTTTTTCAGCTGTTCTTTTTAAATTACTAAAATATTAAGCGATTTCAAAATCTCTGCAATCTATTAGAAAACCGACTGGATTCCTTAAAAAATTAATTTTCTCATAAGAAGGCTAATTGATCAACACATTACATTTAATCAATATATAATATATACTTTAGTAAATTTAATGCAATATGAGTGAACATTTCTTAATAGTACAGTGAGCGAATAAAAACAGATATTAAAGATATACAAAAGAGATAAATTGACTGAATATAAAAAGTACCATATGAAGTGTATTATATGCAATTATGAAAAAGAATTTGGTTTTCACTTTGTAATAGTTGTGACTTTAGAGATCTGCAGAGTCCACTCAAATTACGGGTGGATATCAAGGGAGGTTAAAATGTAAGAAAGGTCTGAAAAAAAGTTTCTATGAATCTTCGGTAGTTTCTATACTTCTAGATCTAATAGGACCATCACAGTAGTCGGCGCTTAAGTTGTACTCGAAATATATTTTTTTTAACTGAGATACCAGATTTTTCAACTATAATCTAATAAATTATTATCTGCTGAGTGCTTGGAATGGGCTTATAGGATTCAGAATCACAGAAACCATCAAAACCGATGCATGACTCGACAAAGTAGCAGCAAAATTAATTGTTCATTTACCTTTCCAACCCCCTGTAAATTATACATTCCTTATTTGGGCGGACTCTGCAGATTTCAAGTCTGCAGAATATTGATACGAAATTAAAACCGAATTTTCAAGAAGGTGCTAATTTTGTTCTTTATTTCCTTTAATTTTAAAGTTTTTCTGGTATTAAAACTACTACACAACTACCGGAGCGAAGCCGGGCACCCTAACTAGTTGCTTATAATTAAAGCCGTTCTGTTCATTTAATGGAAATTATTTGTTTCATGGTAACTAAATAAAGTCTTCATCAACTACATAGAGAATTATAAAACCAGACGAATTGCAGCATTATGCTTGCACTGCCGAATTATCTCAATTAAAAACTTTTATTTATTATTTAACAATAAAAAAAAAAATATTGTACTTTGGAGAGCAAATAAAAACAAAAATAAGTAAATGAATGTAGGAAAATGTGTGATTTTTACAGGAAATTTTTTACAATATTGTTTATTTTATTGTTATTTAAGAAGTTTCGTATTGTTAACAATCTGTCAGGCTTCCTTCGCGACTGCCTTAACTAGAACTAACCGGTTAGTTGGTCACCGGTACGGTTGGCTGACTGCTTGTTACAGTTGAAAGGTTACACTATATCACCCAAAGGAATAGAGCTGTCTCTTAGGATTGTGTGTTTTTGTAGTCTTTGTTTGTTGTCGGGAGTGAAAACTCAAGCATACAATTGGGAACTTTCACGTAGGTGATTTCATATTATAATGTGTCGTTTTCTAAATAATTCTAAATAGACCTAATAAATTAAATATAGTTCCTAAAATCGTTTCACTTTTGAATTTCTATATTAAATGTAGGGCTGAAACTTGTTCCCATAACTGCTTCGATTTGGTTAGAAATGAATGAAATGAAATGAAATCTTTATTTGTATTTGGGGACACTACCCCGTCCAAATAGAGTTTGGCTGACACATATTCTTACATGACATTATGAATATGAACATAAATATAGTCCAACTACAATTCAAATCAAAATACAACATAATATAAAGAAAATACATACAATATTTACATTTTCAGGTAATTATCGGATTATAATCAATAATCTTTAAATAACTAAATAATTGGATAGCAAAATTATGATAGACATATGTACGAGAGAACAGTAGATATAGATTATTATCGGTTATTTAAAAAAAACAATTCAAAATAAAATTCCTTTCGGTAAGCGAATATAGAAGGAAGTTAGATATATCATTAATTTTAGCAATTGATTCTATTTCCAGCAACTCATAAATTGATTTTTTTACAGGTAGGTATTTGGAAAGATATTTGTTTCTGAAGCTATTGTACACGGGGCAGGTGATGAAAAGATGTTCTATTGTTTCCAACTCATTTCTGTTGCAGATGGGGCAAACTTCTCTACTGTCTATTGTATGAATTTTTCTATTAACTCTAAAACGGTGTATATTCACATTACTGACTCTTAGCTGGCTTACCAATCTCAGTTTTAATATATTGACTCGCCAACAAATATATGGTTGAGCCTGACCTAACGGGCATATAACTCTATAGTTGAGATTATAGGATGAGTTCATTGTTTGCTCGATGTCCTTGCTCAAAAAATGATTAGTAAGCTTCTCCAGCAGATCATTCACCGATTTATTTAGGGTATGAAGACTCTGAGCCAACCATACTTCTTCCGCACCAATCAATAGGAGAAAATGCCGCAGTTGTGCTGCCCAGTTGTAATGGATTGGGTCCGAATCTGCCGACGCTAACATTTCAATTAAGCATTTCCTAGGTAGTCTTTCATCTGGCATCGAAAGCAGTTTTTTCCACCACCCAAGCATCATCTGAAACAGCAGAATTTGGATTCTATCAACGCCTACCTCCAAACGAACAAAGTGATCCGGGGTGTTAATCGGCCAATGGAAAACTTTCTTGTAAAATTGCGTTTGGACACATTCCAGATTATTTGCGTACAATGGCGCCCATAGTTCCGCTCCATACATCAGGGTTGAGCGAGCGATGGCTTCAAAAAGCTTCTTCTTTGTTTCCAATGAATCGCTTTTGAACCGACATAACATGCCGATTACTCTAGATGCAGCATACCTAGCTTTATTTATAATATGCTTCTTTGCTTGGGAAAACTCGAAATTCGCAGCATGTACTCGAAATTCTGATACCTAGATAGTCGTAGTTCTGCACACATTCAAGAATGTCATTTTTGTACTTAAACGGTTGACTACTTTTGACTTTAGGTGATTTACTAAAAATTACTATTTTAGTTTTATTTGGGTTGACAGTGAGGTCATTTTCAGAACAATAGTTTTCTAAAGATCGGAGTACTTTCCTGAGCTCACTTGCTGAATCTGCAAAAAGAACGGCATCGTCCGCATAAAGAAGCCCTGTGAGGTGCGTTTTGCTGTCTACTCTTAGCCCTAGGACTCCATCATTCTCAAGAAACCTCAGCATATCAGATGTATACAGGTTAAACATCAGCGGGCTAAGGGATTCCCCCTGTAAGACTCCTTCCGTTATCTCAATTTCCTCACTAAGCCTGCTTTCCACATTGATTTTCATTTTGGCCTTATTATATAGTGATTTAATAACGTTTAACATCATTGTGCCCAATCCAATTTTATGTAACTTTTGCCACAGCTTATTCGTGTTTATGGAGTCAAAAGCTCGACGAAAGTCCACAAATAATCCATAAGCCTTCTTTCCTTTTCTTTTTATACACGAGGAAACAACTGAGTTTAGGACAAACAGGTTGTCCAGTGTACTTCTTCCTTTCCTAAAACCTGACTGTTCTTCTAGAAGTAGTCTTCTCTCTTCTATCCACGGTTCTATCCTGTTAAGCAGGATCCAACTGCTTCGATTTGGTTAGTCGTTGTTAATGGCCAAAACTCTGAGATGAAGAATGGGATGTCCTTTATTGACGAGACAAAAAAAAAAAAAAAAATATATATATATATCGTATATATCCATTGGGCCTTAGATTTTTTCCCATATATAAAATATCGTTGCTAACATAAAATGGCGTTTCTACTATTTCCGTAACCCTTTCGACTGATAGGATGAATTTTTTTGAACGTTTGATTTCTTTGCACAACCCCACAGTTCTACTCCTTATGTCCATATCAGACTTGTTTGTTTGTTTGTTTTAACGTCACTTTATGCCACTACGGCTAATGGGAAGATGCAACAGTTGGAGTCCTAAATTTTGCCTATCCAGCTATTGGGTTGATGCAAAATTAATGCAGGTTTTTAATATTCATTGAAAATAGGCCATATCTTTACTTTAACTATATATATTTAATCAAAATAATTTCCATCTGAATCAATGCAATTTTGCCAACGTTCAACAAGCTTTCTTATTCCACCAGAAAAAAAATCTGAATCCCTGGACTCAATGGAGTCACGAAAAGAATTTTCAATTTCATCCTGGTTTTAAAAATTGTTCTCCCTCAAAAAGTTATCCAGATGCCAGAAAAATTGGAAGTCTGTAGGAGAGAGGTCAGGTGAATAAGGTGGGTGTGGGAGAACTTCGTAGCCCAACTCGTGCAGTTGTCGTAGCGTTGGTTGTGCGACGTGTGGTCTGGCGTTATCATGAAGAAGGGAAGGATAGGTCCCTACCGATTCATCAATGCTGGGCAAAGACGTTGTAATTTTTTATTCATGTTGTCAATTTCTTGATAGTACTTGTCAGCAGTTATCGTCTCACCTCGATTGAGAAAGCTGTAGGGGATAACACCAGCAGTATACCACCAAACTGTGACCATAACTTTTTTTGGGTGCAGGTTGGGCTTCGGGAAAGGTTTTGGTTGTTCATCTTTGCCCAGCCATTAGGCTACAACGCCTTTTGTTGCCGTATAAGATCCATTTTTATTGCGTGTCACAAGCATGGAACAGATTTCAAAGCGGCAATTTTTTTGGTGATCGTTTAATTGGTGTGGCACCCACTTGGCCAACTTTTTTATCTTACCAATTGCTTCCAAGTGGCGTACAACTGTGGATTGATTCACGCCGAGTTCTACCGCTATTTCTCGGGTGGTTTTGGTTGGGTCTTCTTCCACTATTGACCTCAGCTGGTCGTTGTTAAGAGCAAAATAACGGCCCCGACCTTCCTTGTCTTCGAGGTCGAAATCACCACTGCGAAACTTCTGGAACCAACGCTGCACCGTGCACTCGTTAATAGCCCCCTTACCCCACACTTCGTTAATATTACGAGCCGTTTCCGCAGCGCTGCGCCCTAATTTAAATTCGTAAAAATAAATTTGACGAAAATCGTACTTCGACATTTTCGATTTAAGACCTTTGAACACACTGAACAAAACGATTTTACTGATCAAATTCATGGTGAAAGAGAGGGTATTAGATAAGGTTTGTTTTGGTATAATAATGATCAATGTTAGGATTTGCTTTGTTTACAAAATTGGAATTAAGATATCGCAATAGAGGAAACCTGCATTAATTTTGCATCAACCCAATATAATTAGGATAGGGATCTTTAACGAGTACCTGATATCGTACAGGCTCGGGACCTCCATTTCACGTCCTATCCGAGGGAGGGCATAGAGAAGGATTTTTTACTCCCATTAAAAAAAAGTAGGGCCGCCTCGGGACCCAAACCAGCGACCTTTTGTACAGTAAGTTTCTATGCTAACCACCACAACACAGGTGAGCCCCATATCGTTTTAAATGAACTTTATAGAAAGTTAGTTTGTTAGCTAGGGATAATTTTGACTGTCTATCAAGTAATCTAGATAATAGTCCATACCGTCTATTGAATTCTTTACATTTAAGTCTAACGTGAGTTTGCCAAGTAAGTCTTTAGTCCAGTTAAAGTCCTTTATATTTAATTTCATCAGTTTCCGAAGTTTGTATTTTATTAAAGTATATACATGAATTATTGAAGTAATACATGCACACTCTTTTTCTCATTCATTTTAATTTTCCACCTAGCCGCCCAGTCAACAATATCGTCTAGGTGGTTCTGAAGAGTTCTAGATGCAAGAAAAGGATTTTCGTCTGAACGGAGAATTGCAGTATTGCACTAAAATTAATAACAAAGAAATTCTTCCTTATTAAAATTATTCATTTCATCAACGTTCTTCATATCTGAAATGAATATGACCAGATCAGGATAAACTTCTAAATCTATCTACAACAATTTCCTATTTATCATAATTTTAGTGAAAAACACATCTTTTATGGTCATGTTTTAGTTGTTTCATTTTTCCTTTGAGCATGGTTAATCAAGTCTCGCTTAGTGGAGGTTTTATTGTATATTGTACTAGATGAAACTCTCTGAAGAAAGTTATGACTTCAACATTTTCTAGATGCTTTCTCGACTAACATAGATCCCTAATGGCTTTGGTTGGTTTAGGAGGGCATAAAACAGTCAACATCTGTTGATTATTTAGATATATGTACTAGCTAGTTATTACTTATAGGGAGCTAGTAACAGGTTATTATTTATTTCCAATCCGGGACCTGTCACTATGTAGATTTAGTAACTTTCAGTTATTACTTTTATAGACATAGTAACGGTTACTCGTAGGCTAGCCGGAACCTATTACTATTTCTTCTATAGATACTACCGACCTTACTACCTGACCGTACTATTATCTTGAAAGAGTATACAATTATCGTCTCGCCGAGGTATGCGTTGTCAGCTGTAACCGTTTTCCGTTACCGACACTTCTTCATCGCTCGTGCCTTGTAACGGAATTTCTTGAAGATTTCCTTATTTGGTATAAAAACCCATAAGCTCTTTGAAACAAATTGATAATAATTAAATCAATTTACCTATCATGAAAAAAAAAAAAAAAAAAATGATCTGTTTTGCCACTAGAAAAGATCTACAAATGGAGGATGGATTTTATTTTTTGAAATTTCTGTGTTGCTATGTTTTGACCGCAAATGTCCATAGGTCATCTGGACTAAATGAAAAAGAAATAGACCAAAATAGCTATGAACAGTGTAGTGTAAAAAGCTTAATATTGATACTAGTAAAATTAAATCTAAAAATCCATAGCATAAAGTTCATTTTTAACGAACACTTTATTGTCACAGATACGCTTAAAGCAGTTGTTTCACGCAAGACTAACACACTAGTTCATCGCTAATTATATTCAGTCCGAAATGGAACAACCCAGAAAGGCCTAGATTAATGCCAAACATGTGATCACGTACCAATAAACGACTATATAGGTGCCTTTACGTTGTGCCAACCTCACTAATCTAAATAAGAAACGGACTTGAAGTGGTACTTAGAATGTATTTTTGATGCTACTTTTATCTATAATAAGTTAGAGCAAAAGTCAGATCATTCGCTAGTTCCAAGTCAGCTGTCTTTTTAATGAAAATTATTGTATTAAGGTGCATAAGTGTGGTCAGACATCATTATTTGCTTCAGTGTAGGTAGCTGTTCGGAGTACGGCGGTAAGGCAAGGTTCGGTGGATTATCTGTCTGAGGGTGAAGTTCGACCAGTGTAAAGTCACCTTAACGGTTCCACGAAACACTAAAACTTTCTCAATGTAACAGAAATAATTATTTGGGGTTACATGTGGTGTATTGGTTAGCATAGAAACTTACATTACTAAAGGTCGTGAACCGAGATGGCCCGAGAGAACCGAGGTGGCCCTAGGATTTTATAATGGGAGTAAAAAATCCTTGTCTATGCCGTCCCTCGGATAGGACGTAAAATGGAGGTCCCAAGCCTATACGATGTTAGTCAGGTACACGTTTAAGATCCATATCCTAATTTTACCTGGATAGGCGAAATTTAAGACTTCCGCTGTAGCATCGTCCGATTAGCCTTAGTGACATAAAGTGACGTTAAACAAACAAACAAACAACACATAATTATTTTTGTTTCACTTTGTGATGTATTGATCGTTCCATTTATACATAATTAGACTATAAATATCAACCACAATACAGATCTTGAAAATATATAACGCAGTCCTGTCTTAAAAAGAAAAGGAGGAATTTTTGAACAATGACTTTCTGTTTACAAACAGCTTGTTGATAAGATCTGATAAGAATCCTGACCTTGGCGTGTTTGATACTGGTCTCTTTTAATTGTCTCAATGATTAATGCCTTGACTGTCTATTTTAAAATGTTTTTGACGCTTTCATATATTTTTTATGACACTAATACTTACATTCGTTATAGTACATTCGTTGAACTTTGTATTATCATTGGGAATCGATATCAACAGAGCATAGCGAAATCAAGGGAGGGGATATAGGAGAACTTTTTTGTTGAATATCAAAATATTACTTTAAATTAGACATTTACATAAAAAATCATTAATATTTTGACGCTATTTGGAGTTTAAATAATTTTTATTAGAAAAAAATAATAATTCGCAATGTCAGACAAAAAATAAAATTCAAATAATTATCCTCCCTAATAATAATAATAATGCTCCCTAAAAGTATCTACTTGTAACGTAACAGTATCACAATGGTAATCATATGGTTCCATCTCACCGCCATCCAATCCATCTCATCCAAGTAATCATGATTCCATCTTAAAAATAAATGCACTAAAAAGTATGGAATAATAACCTTTTGATTTTTATGAATACTCAGCAAAAATGAAAATGGTATAAAAAGCGAGGAAAAAATACAACACAACACAATCTTTTCGGAGGCAGCGAAAAATGGAAAATCTTCCGAATGACAAGTTACTGATAACGATTTTATTAGAAAACGTTAGACTTCTAAGTCAATAGATGGAAAGAGAAGGCGTATTTAGGAGAATTTAAGGATTTTCATAATTTTTAGCGTAGAAATTTTGTGCTGCCTCCTAAAATACTGTGTTGTATTGAACATGATATTTAATATTTCGAATTATTAATTTTTATTAACAGCTAGTGTGTGTTCGTATATTTTTTTGTCTCTCATTTTATACTATTTCCAATTTTGCTGAGTATTCATAAAAATCAGAAGGTAATTATTTCATACTTTTGAGTGCATTTATTTTTACTGGTTCCTAGTTTTCGAAGTGGCTTTAATATTATTTTTTTATATATATTAACATTTTATATATAATTTTTTTATTTTAATCTTTTTAGTGGGGGGAGAGAAATTTATTTATTAAATAGGTTTGTTCCAACAAGCACTTAAAACACGTCGATGACTAATAGACTGTCAATGTTCTCCCCCCTCTCTTTTAATTCTGAATTCGATTGGATGGTTTTCCCATTTTTTTTTTTTTACTCATCTAGTATTAAAACAGAGTTGAGCAATGTTTATAAAACCAACCAATCGAATTTAGAATAAATAAAAAAAATGAGGAACATGCACAGTGTGTTAGTTATCAAGGTGTTTTAATAGCTTGTTGGAGCATACCTTATGTTGTATGTTTTTTCCATTTTCAGCATTTTTAGCATTAATTAAACAATTTTTTTTGTTTGTACTATCTAATCATAAATATACTCTATGTACTGGAAGATCTAAATTATTTAAATGATAGAATGGTGAAATACTTCTTCCAAAATTCTTTTATTTAAAAATTAAAACAATTACATTAATTTGCCAACGTTTCCGACTATTCGTCCCTCTTCAGGGTACATTTCTTCTGTAAGATCTAGTATTCTTTACCTGACAATTTCTGGTGGCTTGGTCCATCTATGTCTATATTACAGCTTATATTCCATTACATTGTAAATTTTATATAAAAAATATTGTTCACATGTCTTAAACTTTTTTCTGCCACCTAAATTTACTTCAATTATTCTTGTCACACTCAAATTTTTCAATCTTTTATGTTTTGTACGATAACATCGTGAGTAAATTAGGAACCTAAAAAAGGGTTTAGTGGGACCACCTCGGAAAAATACTCTACAAGATGCAAATGGTTTCGTTCCAATTGGTCCATCCATCTCGGAGTAATCTTAATATCGAATTGAATATCCTTTTTCGAATTCCGTTAAAAAATGGACCGATTTCATATGCACGCAGTTAACCTATTTATGTGTCAAATTAAAAATTAATGAATTTTCATACATCCTGATATTTCTTAATCTTTGCTCTTTGATGCTCGTTTCATATCGCGTGCCCTCTTTTTCACGGTAGTTTAGAAAAGTGTGAATGTAAATTTGGCTCTCTAATAAGTAAAAAAAACTCGATCTTTCCCTGTATCAACAACGCAAATTAATAGGTCCACGCCGGCGCACAGTGCTTCGATCAATGGACGAAAATCAAAAAATCAAGTGTTTATTTTTTTCTTGCATCTACATTGGAAATGTTCCTAAAGATGTAAGTGATCATTAATTATAATATTTACATCTATTTGTTAACTCAATTGCTATAAAAAATTAAGAAATGTTTCGAAAAAAACAGTAATTGTGAACACTTACTCGTATTAGTTTAGAACGAAGGTAAATACTAGATGTAAATATTGGCTTTATCGTAATATTTTCATTTAGTCTTCTTTTTGTTTAGAAAATGTATACTGTGAACTTTATTTTAAATGAAAGTCAAAATTATTTTGGAAAATATCGCCAAGGGTAAGAAAAAATTTTTACTCACTTGATATTTTACTAGCTTTAGAGTCCGCAAAACACCCCTTTCATTTTTTAAATATTTGGAGTCTAACTAATTTAGAATAAAAATCTTTAAAGATTATCTGCGATAACCTGCTACTTTGACTTTGACAATTTTTTTTCAAATGAAATCATGCACTCAGCGCTCGCTTGAAAACCAATTCGCATCTACAACAATCAGATTAGTTGTTCTAATTAGATAAATTTTTACACTTGAATCCATATACATTAGTTTTTACTGTAAGTAAATTGATCAATATCAATAATATTAGGCAGTGTCTGAAATTATGCCCTAATTTAAAAAAAATCAATGTAGCTCCTATCTTAATTTACATTTATTTAATTTGTGTTTGGAAATTGTGTTTACTGCATTACACTATAAAAGTAATATTTTACTTTTCAATTAAAAACAACTCTCATCTAATTTTGGAACTGAATTTTTATAAAATTGGCCCAATATTCATACGTATACTTTTAAGTCTTAAAAAACGAGAACTCTTTAAAAAGTGGATTTCTGCTCCTCCCAACTGTAAAAAAAAAATGCCGATTTGTCTCATAAAAATTAGAATTGGAGTCTGATATTGAAGATTATGATATAAACTATCCATTAAAAGAAATACATTAGAGAGAAAATCAAAACACAACGATGTTCCAATTAAACAATATTTAATATCTGAACAAACTATCAATAAGCTGACAGAAACAAGTTTAGATTTGTTCACCGATATGAACATAGAAGATAATCTAAGGAGCGAATATTCAAGTGAATCAGATTAATTAATAATTCTTAATATAACTATTAATTCTTTTAGTTATAATTTTCTTATTAAAATTAAATTAATGTTCAATTTAATTTTAATTAATTATAACACGGTTTAAAATTAACTAAGCTTATATAAATAAAATTAACATGGAAATTTTCGTCATTGAACCAGAAGATTCAGCTTTTTATTTAGATTTCTCTTTTTGGCTCTAACTTGTTCAAATATTATTTCCGACTCCGCATATGAGGTATATTCGTAATCAGCTAAGAATTTCCTATAATATTCCATGGTCAAAAGATTTTTATCCAAAAAGTCCATATACTCGAAGCACTGTGCGTGGTGACTCACACTAAACTGCCGCATCGAACACTTTAGTCAACCACAAAACTTTTCACGACGATGTATAACGAGGTAGGATTGTATTGCTTATTTTATTATTGTTGGATTGTCAATACCGCGTAATGCCCTTTAATAATTCCCATCTGATAGTGCGAAAATCATTAAGTTCAGCCGCCGATGGGCGAGGAGCATGAACGAAAATATTAAGGCCATGACTCCGAATTAACAATTGAAATAAAAAATCTACAAAAACAAACTAACACATTAATGCCAATGACTTACTAAATCACTGGAACGTATAGGAAGAAACGGTTCCGCCATTAAGACAATTGCCGCCAAGAACAAAGGATCTTCCACTTCTTGCAGACTGACACACTTTCTCATGCAGGTCGTTGATGCCATTACCGTAGTGGCATCAGGTACCCACTTTGCTGAATGATGGTACAATAGAGACAAGTTTATTGTTCCTCTCAAGTTTCATGTACCGTCGGAGGAGAGTAGAGAAAATCAAGTCTTCAATTGTATTTTCTTTTTTTTTTACTCAATGTTACTGGTTTCACCATTTATTTATCATTGAATTTCCAAATACGAGGAGTGAGCGATCTCAGCAAGTAAGTCCGGTTTAAGAGGTATGTTACACCAACTTTGGATTGAAATCGGTAATAATTCCCGGAGCACACATCGATTGAATTTTTTTTTTTTTTTTTGTCTTCAAACATTGATTCGCACCTGTCAGCGGTCTGCGACAATCAGCGAATCCGATGGCTGCAGTATCGCAATGTAATATGTAAGGCATGTATGGCATGAAGGAAGGAAAGTGCCCAGCAGCACCTCTTTCCGGGCTTGACACTAATTCAGGAGAGGAAGTCTCTCATCCAGCTTCTTTTTAGCCGCCTTCGAACGGGCAAGTCAACCGTGGCCATGTCGTGAATTAATCTGTTGTTATGTCCTTCCAATTAAACAAAAAAACGTGAGTAAAGCGTTCTTATGTGCTGTTGGATAATCGGTTGTTGTAAGTCTGTATGTAGAGTTTGGTTACTTACGTACTTGGGAGCGTCCGCAATTAGTCTTAAAATTTTGGATTGAAAAGTTTGTAATTTATGTAAGTGTGTCTTTTTAGCCGAGTCGAAAATCTGTGAGGCTTATGTCCAAATGGGTTTAAGTAAGTAGGTGTATGTAATCAGTTTTTGTCTAATATTCAATTTAGAAGATTTGGCAAAAAGGGAGTAAAGAATTTTTAAGCGTATGTTCAAGGTCTTTTTTTTCATTAAGTTAAAATTCTAATCCCTGGAGGTACAGGTATGAATTTATGCCCACAATTTAGATTGTTTAGAAAGAAACATTTGTCTCACATGTTTAAAAACCAAGAACATAAAAAGCTTTGTTTTAAATTATATCTAAGAATCTTCTGCAGATGTTCCAAAATTCAAAGAGATGGTATAATGTTTTTACCGAAAAAATGGCATCAATCAAAACGGCGTATATATCATTGATTATTATTTGAAATTTCTAGAAAACAATGCGCTTTGAAAAACATGAAAAATACCGAAATTGCTTTTTCCACAACCCAATATTTTAGCCCTAAAAAAAGGGAAAAGTGTAGTATACTTCAGAGATTATTAGAAAAACTAGACTTAAAGTGATAACTATAAAACAAAACTATGTTTCGTTTTATTCGGGGCTATAAGGATGTTTTGAAGTACCGCCAAGCTTAAAAAGTAACAAGTTTTTTTATTTTTATTTTAACTCTGCAAGGTGAGATTTATCTGCAGAATATAAAATAAAAACTTAAAGCTCTTTTTCCATGTCTAAAGGCCACATTGATCTTTCCTTGAAATAAAACCTTACCCACGTTGAGACAATAACGCTGCATACTTGGACGCCTTAATAGTCCCAGAGTAGTTTCCCCTCTTGAGAAAAAGGATGATACTCAATAAATATGAGAGGAAAGAAAAGAAGAGGGCTGTGGGAGACCGGTCGTAGGATTCCGATCCAAGGGCCATTGTCGTTGGGTACACTAACGACGTACGTTGTTCCACGTAGCTCCCCTCCCTGACTTCTGTTCCTTTTTTAAATGCCGACTCTGTATAATGTGCTCTTGTGGATCCTTTGTTCGGGGCGGTGTTACATTTCTCTTCACATATAGACCTTAGTCTTTTCCGGATAACTAGAGACAAAAAAAAAAAATATCAAAAAAAATCTGGTGCGATGCGCCCAACACACAACTTTCACTTATGAATTTAAATCGACGTGTTTCGATAATTTTTATACGCCATTCACACATTTTTCCACCTTTATATGCCTTTGTATACCTCCATAAGTTATAGAGTATCTGTATAGTAAAATTTGGAAGTTCTCAGTATTTTTCGATTCATTATTGCTTATTTATTTTTTGAAGGGACTAATTCCATCAACAGTCGAGTTTTTTTTTACTGCACGCTTGTTTTTACTACGAGTTGCTTTTTGTAAATATATCGTGAAGGTGAATCGATAGGTGCATTTACGTTTCTTATGCCTTTCTGGAAATCGAGAACGATTACTGTACCTCTAAAATCGCTTTATATTGCGGAAACTTATTATGGAACAAACTTTTCTAGACTAAAATATAATTAATCATAGACTGTTATCTTATACGATATTTTTGCACACCCTCGATGCTTTAAAAAATTTAAGCATAACGTATTTCCTTTACCCTCTAAAGTAAAATAAATGATTTATTAATAAATAAAAATTTTTATATTCATAATACGGTTAATAAAATGTTGGTTGTCACATCGCGGGCATATATTGTACATACATTAAATATCGAGTTTAATCAAAAAAATTACAGCCGTTTTTTAATAAATAAAAAAAAACATGTGAAAATGGGACGACATTTATTAAGTAAAGTGTCCCTCCATTTGATCAATTTCGACTGTCACGTTCCGGGCATATACATACACCAAATATCGAGTTTAATCAAAATCGTTAGAGCCGTTTTTGAGAAAATCGAGAAAAACCTAAAAATTAGACAAACTTCTTTAAATAAAGTACCCCCTCCGTTTTACCAATTTTGATGAAATTTTCGCTGTCACATCGCGGGCATGTACATACACCAAATACCCAATTTCAGTTTGTTTGTACTGTTGTAAAACTAAGTTGTTTGATTGTACGGCTTATAGTTTTTGAGCTAATCTGTTCACACACACACACACACACAGACCATTTCGCGGGACTTGGTTATTTCGACTCAGGGGACTCCAAAACGTGTATTTCCGTTGAAGACCAGAAGTTGAAATTTTTCACGAACGCAATAGTTCCACTTACTATATATTTCATATATTTTAAAAATCGTCTACATTATCTAACATAGCCCAAATTTTATCAAAGACTGATAATGTTATTTTTATAATTATAATTATAATTATAAGACACTTATGTATTCAAACTTTTTTGTTTATTTAAAATCTATTTAACTTTGCCGATCCATGCATAATTAGGATAGGGATTGTAAGTACCTGAAATAGATTTATCACAGTCATTATTGGGTTCAGATAAGAAATCCAGTTCGATTTCTTTATAAAACAAAAAGTGGGATTTCGACTATCCAATTTTTTCTAAAATGGTACCCTAACCCCCTTGTCTTTTAAGGTCTACATATACTGTTATTAGCTGTTATAATAGCTATTAGCTATGGAAGAAATCGTTTGATCAAAATATTTTAATTCGTGTTAGGCTGAAATAATTGTTTTAGACTTATGAAAAATTATGTAAAACATACTTTTTAAAGGATAAATTGTATTGTGACATGAAATAAAAACAGATGATTTTTTTTTTAGAACCAGCTAGTATGGAATAAAGATATTTAGTTTGATTTGTTTGTTCTAAATTTTGCCTATCCAGGTATAAATTAGGATAGGTATCTTTAACGAGTACTCACTATCGTACAGCCTCGGGACCTCCTTTTTACGTCCTATCCGAGGGTCGGCATAGCCAAGGATATTTTACTCCCATTAAAAAATCCTAAGGCATCCAGGGGACGCGAACCCGCGACCTTTAGTATTGTAGTTTGCCTTGCTAACCGCTACACCACATATTTACCACCACAGAGCTTATTTAATTATAGATATAGAATGGTAGGCCTATATCGTATCATTTCAATTATTCACTTAATCCTACAGATTACATGCCAAATTTTCGCCTATTCAGGCATTATGTTTCTAGCTTGCCTGCGAAACCCTTACAGCCATGAAGATGCCTGAATAGGCGAAAATTTGGCATGTAATCTGCATAATTAAGTGAATTATTGAAATAATACGAGACTTTGAGGTCTATCATTCTATATCTACTTATAACTCAATATCTCCCCTGCTAAGTAGTTGAATATTGGACGGGTATTGAATTTTGAAATTGTTTGAAAAATGCCTCCTCTAGGCAGTATTTTTCTCATATCCGACTAATCTTCATTAAAATTCGATCCATTGATTAATTTGCTCTTTCATTCTTCTCGTTTTACTATAAAAAAAATTATAAAAATATATTTTTGTTTGGAAACGAAATAAAATATATTAACTTCCAATGAGTTTTTGTTTATTTATTAAACGTCACTTTATGTTACTATGGTTGATCGGACGATGCTACATTGGTAGTTTTAAATTTTACCTATCCGGGTATAGTTAGGATTGGGATTTCGGGTCGCTAACCCGCGACCTTTAGTATTGTAGGTTGCCATGCTCTAACCACATTTAGTTTGATAAAAGGGTTATATTTCTTCAAACAACAGGTAATGCAAGAGTTGTAAGAGAGTGATACCCAATTGAATGTAATTTTAATATTAATATGTTTCTTGTATCGAAATCCTAATAAATTCAGTAGAACTTCACACTAAAGAGAGATCCCGTGAACTGATAGCTCTGATGAAGTCATGTGTTAAGCTACCAGATATAGAGAAGACACCTCAGCTGTGGTGACCCGGTTCCCATTGAATGTGGAGCCAGCAATAATCCGATGACACCCTCCTTTTTTCTTGCTTCTTCCTTTCTTCTTTCATGAGATAAGTCCCTTATTCGTCTCTCATGCCTCTTGGAATCGAGGAAAGCATTAGAAATCTGTGCCAGCAACAAACTCCTATAATTTCTCAGAGCCATTTTAGGCAATAGGTCCTTAAGTATTTTGTATTTATTTCTAAACATTCCTGACCCTGGTTAGAAGGTAGATTAGGATGTATAGCATGAGGAAAATGCATGAATCGCGGAAATTATACGGGAATTTTTCTCGGCGTGAAATATGCTGAAATTTTATTCAACCACTTTCATAAAATATTGTGAGTTTAAATAATTTTCATTAGAAAAAAATAACATTTCATAATGTCAGACAAACTATACAAATTCAAACAATTAACAATTGTAACAATAAGGCACGTTAATGACTTAGTTGTTGGTATTGCACAATACATTGGAAAGTTTACTATTCGAAGGAGATTCGTCAGCGTCCCGAAACTCCACCGGCTTAACTTGGACCAAAATTTATGCAGGAGTCAAGTTGGAAGTAGTTTAGGGGGACAGTTTGTCCCACTTCGTGGTCTACATGTACAGCTTTTGATTGCGAAGCAAAGATATCTTCTTAGTGTAACAATAATATATATATATATATATATATATATATATATATATATATATATATATATATATAATAAATATTAATTATGCATTAACAGTCGCTCCCTCCTTTAACCAACATCATATCTCAAAAAATCGGCTACTTTTATTTAAGAATGTTTTCTGGATGCAATGAAATAGTAGTATAACGCCAAATTTCTTGGAATTTACTACAAGAACGGCATAAATAAAAAAATCTGGTGCGATGCGCTCAACACACAACTTTCACTTACGAACTTACTTAGATTAGAAATCGACGTGTTTCGATAATATGTAAACGCCAATCCTCAACTTCACACATTTTTCCACATTTAAGTAAATACTTATATTTGTACATCTCCATAAGTAATAGAGTATCTGTATAGCAAAATTTGGTAGTTCTCAGCACTTTTCGATTCATAATTGCTAATTTATTTATGAAGGGACTAATTTCATCAACAGCCGAGTTTTTTTTACTGCTTGCTTGTTTTTTAATACGAGTTGCTATTTTCAAATACATCGTGAAGGTGAATCGATAGGTGTATTTACTTCTCTTATGCCTTTCTGGAAATCAAGAACAATTACAGTTCCTCTAAAATCGCTTTATATTGTTTTCAAAAATTTATTATGGACCAAAAGTTTCTAGAAAAGTTCCAGCAGCAAATGGTGGAACGATAATGTCAAGCTATACCTAAGTCCTACCAACGGCATAAGACACCTGAGAACTTTGCTGACTATAGAAAAGCAAGAAATGAGGCCAAAGCTGTAGTCAAAGCACAAAAAAAGATATCTTGGGAGGAATTTGGGAAGAGCCTAGATGGAAATCACAGGGAAAATATCAAAAAGTTTTGGCGCACTGTGAAATTCTTGAAGGGCAAAAGATCAAAGCCAGTGAGAAATGTTAAAGATAACAATGGTGAATTGCTGACAGACACATCTAAAATATTAGATAGACGGGGTAGACACTACCTAGATCTCTTCGCAAAAGAAGACTCATTAAGAGAACAAAGGGAACAGACGATCTACGAAGTCAGCGAAGAATCAATTAATGAAGAAGAAGTGGAACTGGCTCTTGAACAGATGAAGACAGGCAAGGCAGCAGGCAGAGACAACATTGCCCCCGAGTTCCTGAAATATGGTGGACAAGAGCTCATTAAAGCATTGCCTATTTCAGACGGTATGGGATACCAAGAGAATCCCGAAAGATTGGGAATACAGTGTGATTATTCCTATCCACAAAAAAGGGAGTCCAACAGAATGTGCCGATTATAGGCCAATTAGCCTCTTGTCTGTGGCTTACAAAATGTACACGCACATTCTGGAGAAAAGGCTACGACGAATTGTGGAGAAGCAGTTGGAAGAGGAGCAAGGAGGTTTCCGCCCTGGGAGGCAGACCCACGACAATATCTTTGTCATAAGAAATATATTAGAAAAATCATGGGACAGAGATAAGAGCACATATCTAGCCTTCCTGGACCTTAAGGCTGCTTTCGACTCGGTCCCACGTCAAGAAATATGGAACGCCGTAGCAGCAAAAAATGTGCCACGAGACCTCATTACCGCCATAAAATCAGTCTACATGAATTCAAAAGGAGTGGTGAGGATTAATGGAACAGAATCTGCTCCTTTCCCCATAGATAGAGGAGTAAAACAAGGAGACAGCCTGAGCCCCCTTCTATTTACAGTGTCCATGGATGAAATCCATAAAATTTGTAAAAGGCGAACTGCTCGAACAATTATAGGTAAGTGGAACATGAGGATGATACTTAGCCAGTCACTGTTATATGCTGATGATATCGTTCTCATTTGCGACACAAAAGATAAGCTGCAGCAAGCTCTACTGGAATGGCGGGAAGAACTCCAGCGTAAAGGAATGACCATCAATGCCTCCAAGAGCAAGATACTGGTCCTATCCCGAGATGAGGAGGAGACAGTGGAGGTGGTTTGCAATGGCGAGGTTCTCGAAGTAGTGGAGAACTTTCTCTACTTGGGCTCCAACATAAATAGACAGGCAAAAATAGATGGGGAAATAGCAAATAGGATTGCTAAAGCTAACCAAATCTATTATAGCATATGCAACAGTATTGTTGGGCATCGAGATGTGGGGCTAGAAACGAAGCTCCACATTTACAAATCAATATACCTCCCTACTCTTACCTACGGGAGCGAGAGCTGGATAATGCTCGATAAACAGATCGGCCGAATAACTGCAGCTGAGATGAGGTACTTACGTAGAGTCGCAGGAAAAACGAGGAGGGACCGCGTAAGAAATGAAAGGATTAGAGCAGAGCTAAAAATTCCTGCATTGAAAACTATCCTGGAGAAACGCCAGCTAAAATGGTTTGGCCATGTTTGTCGAATGAGCGAGAACCGGGAACCCAGAAAGGTGATGGAAGCTCGACCCACTGGCAGGAGGCCACGCGGAAAGCCTAGGATTCTATATGAAGAATATATCCAGAGGATTGGAGGAAAAACTTTCCAGGAACTGAAGAGGCTGTGCAGGGACCGTGAAGCCTGGCAGCGTTGGATCGAGGCCCCTCCACGCTAGTAATGGCACAAAGGAGGAAGATAAAGAAGAAGAAGAGAAGTTTCTAGACTAAAATATACCTATATTAATTATAGGCTATTATCTTATACCATATTTTTACTAACCTGCGATGCTTTAAAAAGTTGAACACCACGTATTTACTCTATTAAGTTAAATTGATCTTTTTATTATTAAATAAAAGTTTTTATTTTCATAATACGGTTAATAAAATTTTGGCTGTCACATATACATACACCAAATACCGAGTTTGGTCAAAATCGTTAAAGCCGTTTTTGAGTAAATAAAAAAAACATGTGATAATGAGAAAAAATTTATTAAGTAAAGTCCCCCCTCCGGTTATTCAATTTGGATGAAATTACGAATTACGAAAAAAACGTAAAAAGTTATTAAATAAAGTACCACCTCCCTTTGATCAATTTTGTCGCATCGCGGGCATATACATTCACCAAACACCGAGTTTAATCAAAACAGCGGTTTTTGAGAAAATCGGAAAAAACGTAAAAAATAGACAAAATTCTTTAATTAAAGTACCCCCTCCGTTTGACCAATTTTGATGAAATTTTTGCTGTTACATCGCGGGCATATACATACACCAAATACCCAATTTCAGTTTTGTACGACCTATAGTTTTTGAGCTAGTCTGTTCACACACACACACACACACACACACACACACACACACACACACACACACACACACACACACACACACACACAGACCATTTTGCGGGACTTGGTTAATTGGAATCAGGGAACCCCAAAACGTGTATTTCCGTTGAAAACCGGAAGTCGAAATTTTTCACGATCGCAATACTTTCCTTACTATATATTTCATATATAGGTAAGTAAAAGTAAAAAGAATGATTATAAGTTAAATTTTGTATCTCTACGAACAGAAAAAATGTCTGATTATAATCTAAAGCTGTCTTCTGTGTAGTAAATATTCTGACACAATATATTATAATATATATTTTTTACTTTCACTTACCTATACATGAAATATATAGTAAGGGGAAGTATTGCGATCGTGAAAAATTTCGACTTCCGGTTTTCAACGGATATACACGTTTTTGGGTCCCCTGAGTCGAAATAACCAAGTCCCGCAAAATGGTCTGTGTGTGTGTGTGTGTGTGTGTGTGTGTGTGTGTGTGTGTGTGTGTGTGTGTGTGTGTGTGTGTGTGTGTGTGTGTGTGTGTGTGTGTGTGTGTGTGTGTGTGTGTGTGTGTGTGTGTGTGTGTGTGTGTGTGTGTGTGTGTGTGTGTGTGTGTGTGTGTGTGTGTGTGTGTGTGTGTGTGTGTGTGTGTGTGTGTGTGTGTGTGTGTGTGTGTGTGTGTGTGTGTGTGTGTGTGTGTGTGTGTGTGTGTGTGTGTGTGTGTGTGTGTGTGTGTGTGTGTGTGTGTGTGTGTGTGTGTGTGTGTGTGTGTGTGTGTGTGTGTGTGTGTGTGTGTGTGTGTGTGTGTGTGTGTGTGTGTGTGTGTGTGTGTGTGTGTGTGTGTGTGTGTGTGTGTGTGTGTGTGTGTGTGTGTGTGTGTGTGTGTGTGTGTGTGTGTGTGTGTGTGTGTGTGTGTGTGTGTGTGTGTGTGTGTGTGTGTGTGTGTGTGTGTGTGTGTGTGTGTGTGTGTGTGTGTGTGTGTGTGTGTGTGTGTGTGTGTGTGTGTGTGTGTGTGTGTGTGTGTGTGTGTGAACAGACCAGCTCAAAAACTATAAACCGTGCGAACCTGAGATTGGGTATTTAGTGTATGTATATGCCCGCAATGTGACAGAAAAATTTCATCAAAATTGATAAACCGGAGGGGGGGACTTAATAAATTTTGTACCATTTTCACGTGTTTTTTTTATTTGCTCAAAAACGGCTTTGACGATTTAGATCAAACTGGGTATTTGATGTATATATATGCCAAAGATGTGATAGCCAACATTTCATCAAATTAGTCAAACGGAGGGGGCACTTTATTTCATAACTTTTTTACCATTGTTTACCTTTTTTTTGATTATCTCAAAAACGGCTTTAACGATTTTCATCAAATTCTTAGCGTTTCATGAAAATTAGGTGTTCTTTAATATCAGGTAAGCTTTATTATTATTAAAATGTTCTGAGGGGGCCTAAATGGGGAAGGGGCCTTTTTTATTATTCTATAAAGTACCTTTGTATTTGTTTATATGGAGAAAGTATCTGTCTGTCGTTTCGCCTAAAAATAAGAAATGGCTAAATATGAGATATGATAAAAATCAAGTAAACATTCAAAGGAGAAAAAAAGAAAAATGGACACAACTCATAAAAGATGTTGAGCCCACTCATGCGGAGTACGCCTTTAATAATAGACCATTGTTCATAATTAAAGCAGTTCTGTTCATTTAATGGAATTATTTGTTTTATGGTAACTAAATGAAATATTCAGTAATTAAAAATTTTTATTTATTAATAAAAGAAATTAGTGTTTTTTTTTGTTTTTTTTGAGCAAATGAAAACAAAAATAAGAAATGAATGTGGAGAAATTTGTAACTTTGAGGGGTGGCAATTAACAAAGCACTTTAATTTCTAATCTTAATAAGTTGGTAAGTGAAAGTTGTGTGTTGCGCGCAGGCACCCGATTTTTTTTAATTTCAGACTTTTATTTGCACCTGTCGCATTGAATTTACGACAATCGCTAGATGCGCTCCAGCGCAGGCGCAAATGATGTAAAATGTATTTAAATAAAATTCACTATACTGTAAAATCATGTTTTTGAGATAAGTAGGTATTACCTTGTTGAAAGAGGAGTGCTATATGTTATGTTACATAATTTAATATTGTAACGTGAAACAAAATCACATGATTTTGTCTGTTACATTGAAAAGAGTTCTAGACTCTTTGTTGGAACCGTTACAAAACTGCATTAGTACCTGTTGTAGATGGTACGAGAATGTTCTACGCCCTTCTAGAATGTTCGGATCAAATATAAGAAGCAATGGGCCAGGGGCTTAGCCTGGCCCCGTACATCTAAGTATACGATTGCTATCGTGTCACTGGTAGTTACTCTTTGTAACGTTGTTATTAACTTGAGCTTTTATTGTTTGCTTCGCGTAAGCGATATCTTTGGGTGTCTTATGTGTTATCCTAAACACTCCTAAAAGACTTACTATATTATTTACTACTTATATTTGAGTACTACTATTTATGATATGTTTTCCTATTTGGATAAATTGTTCTATAAGATGTATCAAATTGAATTCAGCATGAACGGCAGACGACCTACATAAAACGCCCCCCAGAAACACCCACTACTGTCTGCTGACGTAGTATAGTTAATGCTATGCATCAGCGCAGGTCTGATTGCTTTCTGCCTCAATTGAAGACTATAGAATCATATTACGATTAGCTATATTTACAGGTTTTCTAACAGTACTGACTTCTGAAATTTCCGCATTTCCTCACTCGAGAGAAAATTACAAAATTTCCGTAAAGAAGCGGGGATTCTGCCCAAAATTGCAGAACTGTGAGAGACCTTACGTTATAAAGAAGCCGATCAACAATGTGATCTGTAGGGCCCTTCCAGTAACCCAAGGGAAAGCCTACGGTTTTTTCGGTATTGAGGGGTCTGTGTAACTTGAAAGATGGAACATATGATCGAAAAGAGTTATATAATTTTTGTTGGAACAGTTATAAACTGTTCTAGTACCTGTTCGTCAATCTTCTACGCTAGTCGGAACATTCTAGACTGTTCTGATTCAGACTAAATATAAGTAGTCTTGCTCTCAAGATCGAATCATATGGTTACTTTTTTTTCACCTAATGGGCTAGAAGCCTGGATTATCGTGTCATTTAGTGATTCACTCGTTCAACAAATAACCGAAAACTCACATGCGGTTATAGGAAGACGTTTCTTCTCTTATATGCATAAATATTTATTTAAAAAATCATAATTACTGGTCCGCTTCCTATAAAGCGGATTTTTATTCACTTTTTACTTTCACTTACCTACATATGAAACATATAGTAAAGGAAAGTATTGCTATCGTGAAAAATTTCGACTTCCGCTTTTCATCGGACACACGTTTTGGGGTCCCTTGAGTCCCATGTCAAGCGAAATGGTCTGTTGGGTATTTGGAACCTGAAATTGGGTATTTGGTGTATGTATATGCCTCCGCCGTGACTTCAAAAATTTCATCAAAATTGATCACACGGAGGGGGCACTTACTACTTACTTGATAAATTTTGTCTTATTTTCACGTATTTTTTTTTTTATTTACACAAAAACGGTTCTAACGATTTTGATCAAACTCGGTATTTGGCGTATTTATATGCCCGAGATTCGACTGCAAAAATTTCATCAAGATTGATCAACCGAAAGGGGCACTTTATTTCATAACTTTTTTTCAAAATAGCTTGAACAATTTTGATTAAACTTGCCATGTTTAATGAGAATCAAGTATTCTTTAATATCAATTAAGCTTTATCATTATTAAAATGGTCTGAGACGAAAACGTGCCTTTTTTTGTTTTCCTATGAAGTACCTTTGTTTTTTTATAGATGGAGAAATTATCTGTCTCTCGTTACGCATAAAAATAAGAAATGACTATATAAAATTAAGTAAACATATATAGGAGAAAAAAAAAAATATTCTTTCAACTCATAAAACACGTTGAGCTCACGCATGCGCAGTTCGCCTTTAATGACAGAGCAATGCTTTATAATTATAGATGTTATGTTTTTTCAATGGAAGTTTTTTGTTTCATGGGAACTATATGAAGTTTTCAACAATTACATAGAGAATTATAAAATCAGACGACTTGGAGTATTATGCTTGCATTGCCAAATAATCACAAGTACAAATTTTTATTTAATAATAAAAAAAAATGAGTGTTTTTTAAAGAGCAAATACAAACAAAAATATGTAAATGGGTATATGGGAACCTGAAATTGGGTATTTGGTGTATGTATATGCCCCCAATGTGACCCAATGTAAAACATTTCATCAAAATTGGTCAAACGGAGAAGGCACTTTCTTTAATACATTTTGTCTCAGTTTTCGTTTTTTTCGATTTTCTCAAAAACGGTGTTAACGATTTTGATCAAACGCGTCATTTATAATAGAAATCAAGTATTCTTTAATATCAAGTAAGTTTTATCATCATAAAAATATTCTGAGGGGGCTTAAATGGAGAAGGGGACTTGGTTGGTCAAACGGAGGGGGTACTTTATGTAATAAGTTTTTACATTCTTTTTCGATTTTCTCAAAAACGGCTCTAACGATTTTAATAAAACTGGGTAATTGACCTACTTATATGCCCAATATTTGACTGCAAAAATTTTATCCTAATTGATCAACCGGAAGGGGTACTTTATTTCATAACTTTTTTCAAAATAGCTTGAACAATTATGATTAGACTCGTCATATTTAATGAGAATCAAGTATTCTTTAATATCAGGAGAGCTTTATCATTATTAAAATGTTCTGAGGGTGCATAAATGGGGAATGGACCTTTTTTGTTTTCCTATAAAGTACCTTTATTTTTGTTTATATGGAGAAATTAACTTTCTCTCGATATGCCTAAAAAACGAAATGGCTAAATATGAAATATGCAAAAAATCGAGTAAACATATATAGGAGGAGAAAAATATTTCGACAACTCATAAAACACGTTGAGCCAACGCATGAGTTGTACGCCTTTAATGACAGCCCATTGTTCATCATTAAAGGGAAAGAGTTGTCAAAGTATTTTGAAACATGCATATTCAATTGTTTCTGTAGTAACTAAATGAACTTTTTAACAACTAAATAGCTTGCATTGCCGAATTATCATAAGTAAAAACTTTTATTTAAAAATAAAAAATTGTTGTGCACTTTAAAGAAATAATTAAAGGAATGTGAAAAAATGTGTGAAATTGAGAAATGGCGTTTCCAAATTTATCAAAACATGTCTATTCCAAATCTAAGTAATTTGGTTAGTGAAAGTTGTGTGTTTCGCGCATCGCACCAGATTTTTCCTCTCAGATCTCGAAAATCATTAATTATCCAGTTGATCCAATCAATTATGTTCGATTAAAAAAAAAAAGCTGTGACGACAAGTTTGTTTTACTGGTCTCAATTGAGTAGGCGTTTCAAAATAGAAAATAAATCCCCTCAACGCAACCGGTGACGAAGTCTATTTTCAGCTTTCCAATCTAGGATCGAATTCAGTTTAATTTAACTTAGTTCACTCAGCTCTAAGTCCTTAACGTCTAATTAAGAGATTTATCTGTTGATTAAGATTTAACTGTTATTTAAGTTTTAACTGTTATTTAAGATTTTAACTAATCCAAGCCGCTTCGCTTCTATTATTGATTCCATAATATACTGACTCGGATTGTAATTGGGAATATACATTCCAAGTACCTTTTAAGAAGCTATTATCAGCTTTATCATAGAATGCAATGTATCTATAGAAATCTCATTGATCGAATGTGAATTTTTCTTCGATATAATTAATCATCATTAATCATGGTCACAAAAAATTGAGGCGCTTTTAAAAAAATAAATATTAAAAACTCTAAAAACTATCAAAATACCTATAAAGTACCATCAGACCTATACATACATATATTCCTTTGCGAACTAGGAATTACACGAAAGAAAGAGAAATATATTTTACAGACATTTCATTCTTCTTAAAATTGTTTTAGGAAATTGTACAAAAATAAAATATATTAAGGTGACTATGTTTAATTTAGCCAAGAGTATTCCTTCAAATCTTACAGTTTTAGCTCTTTAAAAAAAATAATAGCAAGAAAAATTACAAAAATAAATTTAATTTTTATTGCATACTTATTCATTATTATAATTTATTTTTTAAACTTTAGTATTGAGTGGATTTTTTTTTTTTTTTTCAGGTAAGTTAAATGTCGCATATCGGCTACTCACATCTGTATGTATAAACAATTATTTTTACTTTCACTTACCTTTATATGAAATATATAGTAAATGGAATTATTGCGATCGTGAAAAATTTTGACTTCCGGTTTTCAACGGAAATACACGTTTTGGGGACCCCTGAGTCCAAATAAACAAGTCCCGCGAAATGGTCTGTGTGTGTGTGTGTGTGTGTGTGTGTGTGTGTGTGTGTGTGTGTGTGTGTGTGTGTGTGTGTGTGTGTGTGTGTGTGTGTGTGTGTGTGTGTGTGTGTGTGTGTGTGTGTGTGTGTGTGTGTGTGTGTGTGTGTGTGTGTGTGTGTGTGTGTGTGTGTGTGTGTGTGTGTGTGTGTGTGTGTGTGTGTGTGTGTGAACAGACTAGCTCAAAAACTATAAACAGTGCGAACCTGAAATTAGGTATTTAGTGTATGTATATGCCCGAGATGTGACAGCAAAAATTTCATCAAAATTGATCAAAGGGAGGGGGTACTTTATTTAATAACTTTTTACGTTTTTTTCGATTTTCTCAAAAACGGCTCTAACGATTTTGATTAAACTGAGTATTTGATATATTAATATGCCCGAGATATGACCGTAAAAATTTCATCAAAATCGATCAACCGGAGGGGGGACTTTACTTAATAAATTTTGTATCATTTTCACGTGTTTTTTTATTTACTCAAAAACGGCTTTCACGATTTTGATCAAACTGGGTATTTGATGTATGTATATGCCATAGATGTGATAGCCAACATTTTCATCAAAATTGATCAACCTGAGGGGGGACTTTACTTAATAAATTTTGTATCATTTTCACGTGTTTTTTTTATTTACTCAAAAACGGCTCTCACGATTTTGATCAAACTGGGTATTTGATGTATGTATATGCCAAAGTTGTGATAGCCAACATTTCATCAAAATTGATCCAATTTCAAAGTTTTCCAATTTTTCGGTTATTTCAAAAACGCCTTTAACGATTTTCATCATATTCGTCACGTTTAATGAAAATTAGGTGTTATTTACTATCAGGTAAGCGCTATCATTATTCAAATGTTCTGAGCAAATTAAAACAAAAATAAGAAATGAATGTGGAAAAATTAGTAACTTTGAGGAGTGGCATTAACAAAACGCATTAATTTCTTATCTAAGTAGTTTAGTAAGTGAAAGTTGTGTGTTGCGCGCACGCACCAGATTTTTTATAAAGCAAACGAAAACAAAAACAAGAAATGAATGTGGAAAAATGTGGAACTTTGAGAAGTGGCATTAACAAAGAGCATTAATTTCTAATTTAAGTAATTTGGTAAGTGAAAGTTGTGTGTTGCGCGCACGCACCAGATTTTTTATAAAGCAAATGAAAACAAAAACAAGAAATGAATGTGGAAAAATGTGTAACTTTGAGAAGTGGCATTAACAAAGAGCATTAATTTCTAATTTAAGTAAGTTGGTAAGTGAAAGTTGTGTGTTGCGCGCACGCACCAGATTTTTTGTATTTATAATTATTTATTTCCTAGAATCACATCTCATATTTGTAGGAAAAATTGACCAGATGTGGCCTTTACATATTCCAAAAAAAAAAAAAAATCTTGAGAAAAATTAGATATTTCTATAGGTCCATTTTTCATATTGTTTAGGCAAAGCTATGATAGTATTTAGGGCCCATTAATTTACTAAAACTTCGCTAAAGCACTTGAAGGACGTTTTATGCAAACTTTTTTGTTTTTGTTTAACGTCACTTTATGCAACTTAGGCGGATCCGACGATATGTTGGGAGTCCTACACTTGGCCTACCTAAGTATAATTAAGATAGGCATGGTTAGCGGATACCTTACATCGCACAGGCTCTCTGTCCGATATAAACCCCTTTAAAAATGTTATGGCCACCTGGCGGGATGCGAAGCCGTGGCTTTAAGTATTGTAAGCTGCTATGCTAGTCACTACGCCAGAGGTGACCCAAATTAAATAAAATTAATTTTTATTGAAGTCTCAGTAAACTTCTTTGATTGCTGAAAATTTCTTTGGTTTACTTAGCTTTATTATAAAAATATTGTTATTTTCTTTTAAATTTGGTTGGAAGATATTTATATGTATTATGATTGATTATAAATTAGCGAAAAGTATCTTCCTTTTTCACCATAAATAATTTATTTACAGCTCATGTTGACATTTCGGGGTTGTTTCCCCATTCTCAAAACATAAATAATTTTTCAATTCTATGATTGATCGTCTTTTAATAAATATTATAACAAATATATCAATGTCATATGATAAAATACACCGCTATACTTTTTTTATATGTCAGCTCATATTTGTCCATTTCTAATTTCAGTCCAGCAGCCTTTAGTCAATTAGAAATGGACAAATATGAGCTGACATATAAAAAAAGTATAACGGTGTATTTTATCATATGACATTGATATATTTGTTATAATATTTATTAAAAGACCATCATTCATACGATTGAAAAATTATTTATGTTTTGAGAATGGGGAAACAACCCCGAAACGTCAACATGTGCTGTAAATAAATTATTTATGGTGAAAAAGGAAGATACTTTTTGCTAATTTATTATCAATTATAAAAATATAATAATGAACCTAACTAGGAAAACATAGTTCCTTTCCTCAGACTCCGCTTCAAACCGAACTGTGTCCCTTTGTTCTCCGGACATTCCTGCGCTGCTGTCTGCAGTCATGCCACAGAGGCTAACGGGGTCTTTAGTTTAAGGTTCGATTGTTTTCGGTCGCATCAGTTGACTCTGGAATATTCGAAGAAAGCTTTTTCTGAGGTAGTTTTCATAAAAACTGTTAATCCTGTTTTAAAGATCGTATTTAGCGGGCTGCTAATCTAGGAGTTCCCATACAAATCTACTCTGTACTTTCATAAATTTACACCCAAAAGTATTTTGTTTGTCAGGACTATAGAAATAAAATAATATAAATCTCGATTACTGGTGCTTAAAGTGTAATGAATATCTATAAAAATGAACAAAGTGAACAAGCAGTGAACGGATGCGTGTTACTATGAAATTTAGTTAAATCGTACGAGTTTATTTTCTTATGTCATTTTCTCTGCCTCCTCCTATATCTCCTTGCCTTCCTTTATCTTCCTTTCTCTTCCTTTATCGGTGTACCTTCCAATACTTCTGTACGCCGCAGAAAGCTGGGTATTGACAGACAAGCAATAGAGCACTGCTGCTGAAATGAAATATTTAGGTAAAACGAGATCGCCCCATTGAAAGAGGTTCTGCAAAACCGCCAATTGAAATTGTTCGGCCATGTAGTTAAGATGGAGGAACCTGGGGACCCATTAAAGACGATGGACTACGTTCCGGATGGCAGAAGACCTAAAGGACGACCAAATCGTCGTATCTCGAATACATCGATTGACTTTGTAGAGGAAGAGGCAAAAATCTTCGAAATACCAGAAATCTGGCTAAGAACAGAGATTACTGGAATTCCTGGCTGTGCCAAAATAGGGTTTGGTAAGCCTAAAGGTCGACAGGAGATAGGTACCTATATTTTATTCGATTCTGCAAAGTCGAAAAGCACGGTAAAAAAAAAGATAATTTATATGATTATCACAATTGAGATCTAATTTATAGAGTCTCGTGTTTCTTTCATTATACTTCTACAGATAGACGGATATCTACATAGCCTCTACAGTATATATAAAACAAGAGGCATCGAAAACAAACGTGGGCCTATCGATATGATTAATCGAAAATCAGGGTCCGAAGTCTTCTCCGCACGATAATTCCTGAAAGGTCGATTGTATTAGCTTGTACCTACCGGAGGTCATCCAGGTATTCATGTCCAACGGTATGTAACTTGTATCGATTGTTGCTCAAATCGATGAGTATGTCCGTGTGGTGGTATATAATTTGTCAAATAATTAGTCTTTGTATTTAGGTTCATACATACTAGTTACGGAAAGCCATTTAATTCGTATTAAGAGTGAAGATTTCTTAACTCAATTAGAAGTACGGCACCACTTAACAGTGGGATTCATATACAAAACATTACACTTAGATACTTGTATAAACAATTAGAATCATAATTGTTTAGTTTTGTCCCTCACAGCCTTTTTTTGTTGCCGACTACTGTTACAACAGAATTTAATGAGAATAACATTTAGATTGTGCCCTAATATTAAATCAACTCTTAAAAGAAAGTTCAATATGTTTCATAAGAAATGAGATATTTCAATTCTAAGAGCAAATTGTGGAATTAGCTCCCAATGTTTGTAGAAAATCGAACTTCAAATAAATAAATTTATATTTTAATACATTTTCTTTATTATAGCATTTCTGAAAAAAAAAAAAATCAATGTTTTATATTCTTTTTGTGGTTATTTAATGTTCAGTATTATGCAATTTAAAGGTGCTTTAAGTTAACACCTTAATATAACTTAATTCGGTGAGTGACAACACTATATCTGATAAATCAAGTTGTTATATTTATATAAATACTTTTAACTGGAACCGCCGTGGAACCGTTACGCGACCCGTGACTGACGGTGACAAGGTCGCCGTGTCACTAATCTGTTACTCTTAATCACTTCCCGGCTGCAGCTTTCTCTTCCTTGAGATAGAACCGTCTGAGTTTAAAAATAATATAAAGAAATCCAGTGACTCATATTGTTTTGTAATAGTATCTAATAGGAACTAGACAGTTATTCGTAATTTTTCGCGTAACTACAAATAATGCTATTTCCTTTTAGCGAAATTTATCAGGAGCTAGCACATCATTCTTATCATCCCATTTCCATAACTCCGATCTCTTTTCATTTCTTTATTTTTTTTCAGTTTCGGTGTCATTGTTTAAAGATGTATACCACATCTTACTAAGCTAAGCTGGATTAAAAATTGGGCTAAAAATTCATTAGCTCTAATAACCCAATTATTGTGTTTTTTATTTAACTCCCCTTTTTTCTTTTTTTCAGACAGATTAGGGGATTTAGGCCCTTATAGGCCATTTTTTAAATTATTCTCGTAATATATATTGATGGATAATGTTGTTAATCCAGTTCGTATTTACCGTACGTTGATTAATTATAGTTTTATTCGTTTGTTTGTTTAACGTCCATTTATGCTACTAAGGCTAATCGGACGATGCTACAGTGGGAGAAATAAATGTTGCCTATCCAGGTATAATTAGGGTAGCGATCTTTAACGAGTATCTGACATCGTACAGGTTCGGGACCTCCATATTAGGTCCTTTCCGAGGGATGGCATAGCCAAGGATTTTTTACTCCCTTTAAAAAATCCTAGGACCACCACGGGACGCGAACCCGCGATAATTATAGTTTTGGACCAGGAACATGCGAGAATATTATCCAGGCCATCCAAAAATAACGCTGTTTTAGTTAAATGTGATTATTTTTATTTTCAAAATTAATGCCAGAGACTAATTGAGGAAGGGGCAATTATGTGGAATTCCTGATAAGATATGAATAAAAAAGCTTTTTATTAACACCACAACAAAACCTATACTATTTTACTATTGATCCCATCCCTTATCCGTGCATTTTTTTTTAAATTTTCATTCCTTTTTAGCCCTGTTATATAAAAAAAAAAAAATCATTGTTTTTATGCTTCGAAATATCGTTTATTTTTTTCTTCCGATATGTGTACATCGAGTTTTATATGTAGGCATTTTTACAGGCCTAAGATTTTTTTTAACGAAAGGATTTAAGTAATACATGGAATCTGCCACTAGGTACACCTAATTATTGATATTAATAAGTGAATATAGTGTTATGGAAAACTAGATAAGTATACAAATTATAAACAATATAACATAATTTACATTTTTACGTTATAAATTTCAAATATGGATACGCCAAATAAATCATTATGACTTCATTAAGTAAAGGAAAACTTTCCTAAAGAGTGATAATTTTATGGAAACTTTTTTATCATAATTAGCAGAGGAATAATTTAAAGTTTTCTTTCATCTAAGAGAGCTAATATTGTGTTTTTATAACATTTTTGTTTTTTACTTTATACTTAATTTAATTAAAAAGTTGTTTTCCTCATTTATTATCTTTGAATATTTATAACTTATTTGATTTAATCGCTTCGCCTATTCTTCTTCCGAAGTATTTCGCTACACCAGTGTTTCCCGCCAAAAAAAAAAATTCAAGGACCCTGAAACAATTGCTGTAATTTCAAGGGGCTCTCCCTCAGTAAAACTAAGAAGTCAGATACCCCTTAGTAATACTAAGGTTAATTCTTATTTAATTCATATATATTATTATAATTGTTATTATTAATAATAATATATATTAAATATTAAAAATTTATTATTATTATATTAAGTCATTTTTTGTTATCAAGGTGGGGATATGAGTGAATCATACGATAATTTCATAGTCAAATGGATCTTCAAAGCCAGGGGTGAACTAATAAAGCTAAAAAATAGAGTTTATTATGTTAATGAGAAAAAAATATGTTCCCTGTGTAATAAGAATGAGCCAGAGGACATAAATCATTTTTTAGCTAAATGCCCAATACTGAGTGAAATTAGAAGAAGATCTTTTAAAAAAGATCTTATTATATCATTTAGTGAAGCGACTGACTACTTAAATGATAAAGATTGGCTTCAATTCGCAAACTATTGTAAAGTAGCTTGGGCATATAGGTATACGTTATGTAGGGAATGTAATTATTAGCAACCATAAAAAACAATATTGACAGCTGGGTAATTATTTATGTAATTATTACTATGTTTGAATTGTTGTTTTATATTATGAAATCTATATTGTCAGTTAGAGTAGGCCAATTTATTTATTTATCTATTTCTAAATATGTTTCAATTATTGTTTTATTTATTATTATTATTGTTAGTTAGAAGGGGTCAATATATTTATTTACCTATTACTAAGTAAGAATTGTTGTTTTATATTATAATTTCTGCATTGTTGGTTGGAATGGGTAGGTAGGCATAATTTAAGATCTAATAATCCCTTATTATGTTGATATGTAATATCCTACTGATTTATTAAATGTTATAAGTGCAATTTCTTTTCGTTCTTGTTATGGGTTGTTTTATACCGCATGTTAGAAATACATTTATCTATATATATAAGAGGCTTTGTCCTGACGGACAGAATCAACGCAGAGCAATAACTACTAATGATAGAAACTTGAAGTTCGGAATTTAGACTTTAAACGCGATGTAGGTAACCACTAAGAAAGGAATTTCAAAAATGTAACCCCTAAGTGGTTTAAATGGCGAAATTGTCGTTTAACTCTTACGGAAAACTATTGTTGAGATTTTAAACCATATGTTTTTTATTTGAATATCGATTTAACGTTACAATAGTTTTTTAAAATTGTCATTCACATAAAATATGGCTACTGATTATTTAAATATTAGTGGTAATCAAATTATGCACACGTTGATTCCCATGATTGGGGATGGTGCGTGTTTATTTCGATCTCTTTTCCATATATTTCTCCATATATATATACTACTCCATATATATATACTTCTCCATATATATAAGAGGCTTTGTCCTGACTGACAGAATCAACGCAGAGCAAAAACTACTTATGATTAGAAACTTCAGAATTTAGATTTTAAAAGTTAGTAGGTAACCACTAAGAAAGGAATATCAAAAATGTAACCCCTAAGAATATCTAAAATGTAAATGGCGAAATTGTCGTTTAACTCTAACGGACCTCTATTTTCGAACTTCGAGAAAATATATCTAATTAGAACTCATTTTAAAGAATTTGATACGACGAGTTTAACTCGAAAGGCCCTATTGCGCGACGAAAACCATGTTTTACAGCCGAAAAATGAAGCGTTCACGACGAGTAAAGGCCTATTCACACACATCAGTGACGGCACCGGCAAGTAATCCGTCCGGCTTATTTTAAGATATTCTTCCATGTATTTCAGATGAGTCTGTTTCCACACAACAGGCACAGTACCGTATCAGTGACGCAGTGCCCCGTCAGTGATCCATCGGTGATATTTCAGGTTAGTCCTCACCGATATTTTTATTTTTTCACTGACGGATTCCAACAGTGATTTTCATTAAAATAAGATGAATGACGAAAAACTCATTGAATTGGTGCGTTTGTATCCTGTGCTGTACGATCTGGCAAACCCAAGGTATATGGACACTGAATTCAAAAATACTATTTGGGATAAAATTGGAGAGGAAATGAAAACAACTGGTAAGTAAACACAAATTTGTATTTGTCTAATTTCTTTGAAGTTGTTTATAGTTATATATAATACTGAATTAATTTATTTCTAAAAAAAAAAAAGAAAATCAATTTAACGTAATCACATTCTATAACCAAAATCCTATATCATTTTAATGTTTAGATTTACAAACAATCCCAATGGGTCTTTGATTCATGCAAATCTTTATGAATTTTTAAAATGAGTCATTACTAGCTTGTAAAATAACAAACATAAATTATTATTTATATTTCATATTTCTTATAAAATACATTACCATTGTTTTGTTTTGATTGAATTCGAAGAATCGCAATTTTTAAAACATGTAAACGCACATAGCTCATATACTTTTTGTCCTAGATGGATTAAAAATTTTCATTGTACCAATTTGAATAATGTATATATTTTTAAATCTGATTTTGGATTGTTTATAAAATAATTATTTGTTTCTAAAAAAAGTTAAACTTTTAAGTACTGCAAACTAGTTATATGCTAAATTAAAGCCCTTGAAATTATAAAAATATGGTACAAGATTCCTCATTCTAGGACAAATTGTGTTAATAGTATAGTAAGATATGTAGCGTTTGATATTCCAAATGTTCCATGCAAATTGCCCTTCTAGGATTTTTTACTTAAATACAACTTAAATAAAACTTGGCATTTTTAGTCACACTGATGAGAAAAACATAATCACTGAATAATAATTTTTGAAAAAATTGAGATGAAACATTCTGTAAATTATTCTCTCATTGGAATGCGCTTAATGTTGCATTCCGGCTTAGCATTTTATTTTTTATATTTTTAACCAAGGAAGAGCTCCAGCTTCAGAATTGAAATATTCTGTGAATATTTCTCTCACTCGAAATGCGTGTAATGTTGCATTCCCACCTTGAGATTCTAAATTTTGAAGTGCGCGGTTCCCACTATTCGATTCTACATGAGGAGGGTAGCTATAACTATTTTGGTCGTATTTTTTCACAAAGTTGTGCAATAAACACGCGGCCAAAATTAGGTCATCAACGTGTTCTGGGTATGCCTGTATACGCCTGTTAAAAATTCGGAATTTTTGAGACAAAATGCCAAAAGTATTTTCCGATGTTCTCCTGGCTCGGCTTAAACGATAGTTAAATTTACGCTTACGATCATCCAAATCACCCCCTGGGTAAGGACGCATCATATATTCTTTAAGCGGAAATGCCTCGTCAGCAACTATAACGTATGGTGCTTCAATATTTGTGTTTGGTATCACAGCATTTTCCGGCACATTCAGAGACTTTTGTTGAAGTCTTTTACCTAAATTTGAATTAGCGAAAATTCCCCCATCACTATTTCTACCATATGCCCCTATATCAACCGCAATAAAGTTACAATGAGCATCTACAAGAGCCAACAAAACAATAGAAAATGTTTTCTTGTAATTGAAAAATAATGATCCAGAGTTAGGAGGGGCCTGTATTGCAACATGTTTACCGTCCAAAGCTCCAATACAGTTAGGAAAGTTCCACATTTCATGAAAATCATTAGCGATGCACTTCCACGTTTCCTCCGTTGGCGTAGGTAATAATTCTTCCATCAGATTTTCAGTAATAATCTTACAGGTTTCTCTCACTATCTTATAAACTGTACTGTGACCCATTCGATAGCTAAAGGATATTGTGTTTAGCGCATCTCCAGTTGCCAAATGTCTGAAAAATTATATATTATGTATAAAGCAAACTTCAATTATAATAAACTACATATATTAAGTTTATTTAATTTTGGAACTATTAAATTTTCAGTTGGCAGATTACGTAAAACTAATGTGGTTAATTGATTTTTTTTCTAGGGAGCTCTTGCAAAACCAGATGGAATAACATGAGGGACAATTTCAGGAAGTCTCTGCGAAAAACTACAACTAAGAGTGGCCAGAAGGCTAAAAGCGTGAAGCTGTATAAATATGCGGAACAACTGAGCTTCTTGAAGGCATATTTCGATGAGAGAAAGACTAAGAGCAACATAAACCGGGACTTCTCAGATGACGAAGATGAATGCATGGTGAATTCAAGCATCATGGAAAATACCAAAAAAAGTGAAAAAAACGAAGATCCCTTAAACGAAATTAATCAGCATTCAAATGCCCAAACACTTACAACACAAACGGACTTCTTACGACGTTTTACTTCACCAAAAAAAAATAAACGGCTAAAAACAACCGTTAAAACAGCTAAAACAGCCGCTTCTACTGTAATGGAATATCTCCTAAAGCAAAACGAAACTAGCAGTCCTTGTGCACAATCGCCACTTGATCCTGTTGATGCCTTTCTAAATGGGGTCGCTCCTGCCCTAAAAAAATTACCACCACGATACTGGCACTATGCCAAAGAAGAAATATTCACAACCGTACAAAAGTACGAGAACAAATTGCTGATGGAGGAAGAAGCAAGATCTCAGTCAACTCAATTTTCCGGCCCTACATATTCCAAAGAGCCTTCAACTTCAAGAGGAATTCAGCATATACTTAATATGGATGAAAATCAAAATTTTGGTCTTGAAAGGCAACCATATTTTGGTGCACAATAAAAAAAATGAAGATATATGTTTCTAGTTTATTTAAAATTGATTTACTAATAAAAATATTATAAAACTTTTTTTTTACTAAATACTGTTTAATATATATTTTTTTTTACTTTATGTTGTGTGTTTTATTCTATCCGACTTACCTTAAACAAACCGCGAGCCGCTCTCTTGGAGAAATTGATTTTCTCCAATGTGTGTCCTGCTTTTTCAAATTCGCTTCCAGTTTCCATAAGAGAATATTGAATGCATTTTCAGACATTCTAAAATATTCGTAAAACTTTGCTCCATCGTCCATCAATTCCTTATAGAGTGTTGCAAATTCTCCTTCTGTTTGTCTTTTTCTCCAAGCCTGGTGAACCCACTGTTTCCTAACTAGTTGTTCCTCCTCTTCATCCAGAATAAGTGCTATCATTAGTAACTCTTTTTTAGAAAATCTGGGCATATTTAACAACAATGTACGTAAGTTTTAGCTGAAAAAAGTACTGACTGGTGCCGGTGACGTTACGGTTGTGTGTGAATCGAACGAACTGAGAGATTACAGGAAGTTGAATCACTGACAGGTTCCGCCACTGTGCCGTCACTGATGTGTGTAAATAGGCCTTAAGTCATTTTTTGTTTCGGCGGTTTTAGTGATCTCTCTCCATTGCGCGTCTCCGTCTCTTCTACCGAGCCGGCAGCTTCCCCCTCAAACATTCCACCTACCAGAAGCTCAAATTCTACTAAATCTCCTTAACATCAGTTAACACATTATATTAGATCAATACCAAGATAATGGTCACAGAATTGATTTTAAAGGCTCGCGGGCGAAGCCGCGACGGGGAATGCTAGTATTATTATATTTATTGTTGAATGCTTATGTATATTAAATTTAAAAGATGAAAAAGAAGATTTTTTTAGGAATAATCGGTAGTAACACTGTTAGTTACAAGATTTTGAGTTTGTAAATAATAAAAATAATATCTTATGTCTAATGGATGAAAGCCAACCTCCGGCTAACGGTTCTCAAACCAAGCCGTAAATATTTTTGTTGAGTTTATTATGTCTATTGTATTTATCATTATTTTTATATAGCTCAATAAAAATTCATTCATTCATACGATAATTTCAGAAGCCAACGCTAGACACACTGTATTTCTGCTTCCAGATTTGAAACGTCGTTTAAATTTGTCTTGAGTTTATTCAAAAGTCCAATGTGGATTTGTTTCTCTCTTTTTTTTTTTTTTTTTTTTTTATTATTTTTTTTTTTTTTTTTGTGGGCTAAAAGCTTCCATTGAAGCCCTGTACTGCCCGTCTCTGTCTCTTACTTTACATTGTACGAACTTCACCTTCGAACTTACCCTCTCTAACATCCTGTCACGAACACTGTTCGGCTAATCTAAATAAGACACGAACTCTAACATGTGCTTTATCCGTTCGCCTGAGTATTCGGGGATAGCGCTAGTGTCCCTTTTCTGATAGTTAAGATAAGCTTCAGACCATATTTTAGCATTTGCTAAATGGTTGCTTTTATCCATAATAAGTCAGAACAGCCCCAAGTTCCAAGTCAGCCGTATTAGTATTGAATATTAATAAGGTGCATAGGTGCGGTCTGACATCTATGTTCGCTCGACTTCAGGGTAAAAGTGTAAATATGTGTTCGTGGTTCGCCGCTGCGTCAAAGTTCGGAGGATTGCCTGTTCGAAGGTGAGGTTCGCAAAGTGTAAAGGCACCTTTATATACCGCCACATTATCTCAAAACTCCTACTGTTCTTATGGTATAAAATTTCCTGTAAATAATAACGGATACGCCTTATATTTATATAGTGATCGGATATTTTTCTACAAGGCATTTAAACATGCCAAGCTGCCTTGACGGAGCGGTATTCAAATCAGGTGGGAGCATTAACTGTTACTGACCCAGTTTGTGGCGGATGTGTTGTACTAGTGAACATGTTGCGTCACCTCCATTAAGTGTCATTGGCACTAAGTGTTCTCGCTAAGGTCGTGTCGTTGCTCTTCTGTCACCGATTACTCTGTCACCTGTCAAAATAACTGTTATTGAATGTTGACGTTATGAGAAAACAATCTTCTCTTGAGTCGGAACTTTTTCTGTTACCTGTCAAAATATTTGTTATTAAACTCTTAGGTAACAAATGAATTATAAAAAGGATTTTACGAACTACGATATTTCATAATATAGAAGCTATAAAATAAGTTTTATGATATAAAATTAATAAATATTAAACTGGTGTATTATTTCTTATTTTTCGAAAATATACCCAATAGATTGTATATATTTTTTCCACTAAATCATTAATATTTTGAGTTTCTTTGTTGTTTCTACGAATTTATATTAATATTATCTGTAGAGTCACAGTTTCCCCATCTATTGGCTCCTTACTGTTGTTAAATTGTTTGATGGTTTATTGTTATTGTTGTTTATCAAAATACTGATAATGTTAAATAAAAATTTAGGAAACATTAACAGTAATGAGGTGATTGATAAATCTCTGGTGACGTGTTCTGCCTGCTTGCACTGGTATTTTTCTTGTTTGAAATTAACTCGGCTCAGTCGAACCATAATTAGAAAAAAAAAGTTCACTCTATAGGGAATACCGTCCTTTATTTTATTAAATAAAGTTAAATAATGATAAAATACACTGCTGTGTCAATTACAATGGCCCAATAACAAGCTTGAAACGTCAAAATCACGACTTTAACACAGACGCGATCTACACTCTATTTCGGTTACAGGTAGACTGTTATTCGGAAATATGAGAATACCATAATTATTAAAACAATTAATAATAGCAAATTTAAACCATTAAAAGTTTTAATAACATACGTTTATTAAAATACGTTTTAATTTAAAACGTATTTTAAAAAAATATTAAATAATTAAATATATTTAGTTCTTTAAATCAAGATTAAAAAAATCTGGTGCGATGCGCGCGACACACAACTTTCACTTACCAACTTACTTAGATTAGAAATTGACATGTTTTTTTTAAAATTGCCATTTCTATAAATAATATAAAAAAGATGGCTTGATTTTGATTAAAAATGATTAATTTAATCAAAATAATTAAAGCCGTTTTGAGATATTCGAAAAAAATGTAAGTGGAAAAAAAGTTATGAAATAAAGAGCCCCCTGCGTTTGACCAATTTTGATGAAATTTTGGCTATCACATCGTAAGCATATACCTATACCAAATATCCAGTCTGATCAAAATCAACAGCCGTTGTTGAGTAAATAAAAAAAACACTTAAACATAAGAAAAAGTTTAATAAATAAAGTACCCCCTCCGTTTCACTAATTTTGATGAAATTTCGGCTGTCGCATCGCGGGCATATACATACATCAAATATCCAGTTTCATCAAAATCATTAAATCCGTTTTTGAGTAAATAAAAACCAAAACGTGAATGTGAGACAAAATTTATTAATTAAAGTATCCCCTCCAACTGATCAATTTTGATGAAATTTTGACTGTCTTATCGTGGGCACATACACAGGTCAAATATCAAGTTTAATCAAAATCGTTTGAACCGTTTTTGAGAAAATCGAAAAAACGTAAAAAATAGACAAAATTATTTAAATAAAGTACCCCCTCCGCATAAAGTACACACACACACACACACACACACACACACACACACACACACACACACACACACACACACACACACACACACACACACACACACACACACACACACACACACACGCACGCACACAAAAACCATTTCGCGGGACTTGGTTGTTTGGACTCAGGGGACCTTAAAACGTGTATTTCCGTTGAAAACCGGAAGTCGAATTTTTTCACGATCGCAATACTTCCACTTACTATATATTTTATATATAGGTAAGTGTGGGTGGCGGGATGGCCAAGTGGCTAAACGCTTTAGAAAATACCTACTACAAAGTCGAAAAGTCTTTAAAAACCTGAGGAGGAAATTAGATTTGGAATCTTTAGAGAAAAATCTTGAAGGCAATGAGACAGCATTAAAAAAAACAATAGAATACTTGCAGCTAACAAAGTACTATTACAAAGTATGAAATACACATGTTGCCAATGACCCTGCAGGGTAGAGGCATAAAAAAAAAAAAAACTGATAAATAAATATATTTATTTTAAATAAACATATTTTGTTATCCTTTCTAATTTCAACCTATATCTCCTGATAGCGATTGCCATTTAATGAATGGTACTTATTTATTTTTCATTTGATAATTTCTATGTCAGTTACAATAAAAATAACAAAAAATAAACGCAAAATATATTAATAGTTTCGTAAACCTTTTATTAAAACTGACAATATTTATTTTTTATTGTCTTCAAATATTACCATTTGATGAGTACTTCAATCCAATCTTTGGAATCTCAGTAATCCATCTTTACGACCGACAGTGCACAGTGCACATGAATGTGTTACGAATTTCTAAGACAGATATAAAGCCAGACGCTTGGGACTTAGCCGTTAAACTTTATTACGTCTTAAAATGTGATTTTATCAATGTTTATGGCTTCTAGACCCAGAGAAAACCTTTCTCTTCGCACCCACTATCTCTTAAATAATCGAAATTTCACAATTCCTGTCGAGCCTTTATCTAACTTCGATACTACACATGTCATTGGAATTTAAGTTGGTTTTGTTGCATAGTTCTGTTTTTCTTTGGTTTCTATGACGATACCTACGTATTTATTAAACATATTTCATTGGGCCGCGGCGTGGCCGAGGGGATAGCGTCTCCGATTCCCACGCTGGCGGTGCGGGTTCGAATCCCGCCCAAGCCCGCTCGACTGTGTTCGGTGACGGCCTCACAGAACAGACTCAGCGGCTTGCCATGGATTAGAAGAGGTTGGTTACCCGTAGATAACCCGTCCCGATTAGCCCTCGTGGCATAAAGCGGACGATAAAAAAAAAAAAAAAAAAAAAAACATATTTCATTCATGTTTGGGCAAAAGGGCTTAAGTAATAACAATTTTTTGTCTCGTCTTCTTCAAATTCATAATTGACTACAATTTATTCGTTATTCATAATTTATTGCAGTTTCTGTTGAAAGAGTATAGTTTCATTTATTATTGTGTAGTATGAAGAAATACAATCAGAAAGAATTTATAATGATTTTCAATAGCTTGGTAAATCGTTGTTTAAACTTCACATTCGATGACTTAAGCCCTTTTGCCCAAACACCATTGAGTTATGATCGAAACGCTTTTAAAAATATTTCATGTTCCTGTTTTTTTTTAATTCGGTGCCCCGAACAATTACTTAAGGATATTCACAGGCCTTAGGTAACCAAAAAAATGTCTTTATCTATATCGATATATTTTTATACACCGATAAAGAGAATCGTTTCGGCCTCTTAGTGCTATTTTTAAGACTTTCTGTAATCAATACATCATGTACACACTTTTTAAATATGTTACTTGTAACGTAACAGTTATGAGGTTTCAAATAATTTTATTCGTACAAAACAATAATTTACAATGCTACAAAAACAATATAAACTCAAGTATTAATCTTCAAAAAGAAGAAGACTAAAGAAGACCACTAAAAGAATGAAGGAGGTTCCAAAGTTAAGCAGATAGGGTCTCAAAATTTTCTTTATTGACTTTTATACAGTCAAATTCATATTGTATTTATGTTGACGTTTCGCTCGACTGAGAGCATTTTCAAAACTAAAGAGACCAAAAACAAGGGAAAATCACAGCTTTGTTGTTATGAATAAACAATATGTATGTATTATGAATAAACAACTGCTAGGTTCATTTTCTTCACTTAGTGAGGAAGAGTGCTGTATTTTAAGGGTTTTTTTAAATGAAGGAGCGCTTCCGTGTTTGTAGTTCTTTATTATTTTTTTCTCGACGTTTCGAGCTATTGGCTCATCCTCTGGGGTTATCTACACTACATACAATACATTAATCTTTTACGCCTTATTATGATATCCATGTATGTTTTACAATTTTTTTTTTATACATATATTGGCATTACAATGAATATCATACAATGAAAATCATAAAATAAAAACTTTAAAAAACTGTGTTTCATGTGGTAAAATAATTTAGAACTGGTATAATAAGAAATAAGAAACACATTTTTTTATATTTATGATTGTTTGATGAATTTGTTGATAAATTGGTAAGATTGATTTTCTATATTTTTTATTGTTGTTTATTCATAATGTTTTTAATTGTAAAATTTAACTACAAAGCTGTGATTTTCCCTTGTTTTTGGTCTTTTTAGTTTTGAAAATGCTTTCAGTCGAGCGAAACGTCAACATAAATACAGTATGACTTTTACTATTTAAAACTCAATATAGAAAATTCTGCTTAAATTTGGAACCTCCTTCAATATAAACTCAAATAATCAAAGGGGTTACAAAAAATATCAACTTGAAACGATACAGTAACACATAAAAATCCTTATGATTCGAATTTCAGAACAAGACTGCCTCTCCAGTCCGGCTCTCCTTATATTTAGTTTTTTCAGAATAGTCCAGAACCTTCTAGGCAAGCATAGAAGGTTCTCGAACGGACGATGCTACAGTGCGAGTCTTAAATGTTGCCTATCCGGGTATGATTCGTATAGGGTCTTTAACGAGTACCCTGCTGAGCTGAGGCTCGGGACCGCCATTTTACGTCCCTTCCGAAGGACGGCATCACCATGGATTTTTCTCTCCTTTAAGAAATCCTAGGGCAATCTGACGGGCTTATTTTGTTTTTAAGAAGTCCTACATCCATCATATGAGTATGTATACGTTTATAGTTTCCAGGAAAGAAATACTTTGTTGGGTTGATAGTAGTAACACATATTTATCAATCCAAGAGGACATTAAATTGATTATGTTGTTTTATGCAATAATCAAGGCATCTTATTACGTTTGCAGCTTTACTAAAATGAATTGAGTTAAGGAGTTACTTTCAAATTAAGGTGGATACTTATGGCTTATGAATTTCTGTGACAGATTTTACGTAAGAAATCCCAAGAATATTGGATTATATAAAACGAAAATGGGTCTAGGAAAATGATATAATGGACATTATTAAATCGGATGAAGAGGAAAATGAAATGGAAAAGTTTATTAAGTTTGTTGCATAAGTCGGACCTGCTAGTGATTTACCGTTAGTGATGGCCAGCTATGACGTAACGAATAGCTGAACTTATGACGTCATATCTGGTTGAATCGAAATTCAATTCAATCCTCCCATAATGGGCTGTCCACTCCCCCGTTTGATTCGCAAAAATTTCGATATCGGTTGGATAGAGGTCAACTGAAGAGAAGAATCTGACTTGACCGGGATATGTGCCTGGTAGCTCAAGTGGCAAGAGCGCCTTAATAGTGATAAGGAAATCCGGGCTCGAATCTCGGCAAAGGGCAATCTTTTGTTATTAAAAATATTTTAAAATTATATATATATATATATATATATATATATATATATAAATTCGTTGAGAGGCAAAGATGTTGAGTGTTGCGTCATTCGTATCTTCCTCCCACTATCTTATCACTGGTCGGTCGTGGCTCAAAGTTATCTAGTTGTCACAAGTGTTAAAGAGATTCTAATCAGAGTAACAGGTTACTTTTAAGATTAGCTGTTACATAATTGTCTACCTACCTGGAGGCATCTCTTACTAATTTGACTTCATAGTTAGGCGAGAATTTATAGGAGATCACTCATCCATCTTCTTAGATCCATAGATCATTGAATACCGTTAATTGTGATTTAGTTTGTCTGTGTATGTTATCCTATATTCTATTGTTCTGAGTTTTTACCTATGGTGTTAGAGATAGGTAAATAAAATAACTGTTGATTTCTGATAACAATTATGTAATTTAATATTATTAGCCGTTCTATAAATAAATGAAAGTTAAAACTCGAGTTCATTATCAAAAAACGTTTCAAATAAACATCCTCAAGATATCTTTATTTACTGTGATACAGCTAGCTAGATATTTTTCTTTTTTGAAAGTTTATTTTTGGTTTACTTAGATAAAAGATTTCTTCTTTTATAATTTGAAGTTAGGGCTTTCAAATAAACTTATAATTTTGGAGATTAAGACAGACCCTCCAAAATTAAAATTATCTACTTTTCCAATTGTTTTAAAAAAAAAATTACTCATCATACATTATCACATATACAGATATAAAACATTACATATTTAAAAAATAGAATTAATGAGTGAATAATTGTATTATTCTACACTATGATTTCATAGCCACTCTTCTAAAAACAGATTGTGTTCTTCTTGAATCCCTGAAATTAAAATGATTTCTAGGTACAGGACTAAGAAATGTAACATAGTGGGGGAAAAAAGTATTATTGATAATAATATAAAACAGAATTTTTAAATATTTTTTTTTATTAAATGATATTTTTACCGTGATTTCGAGGACCTAATGAATATTCTAAACGGAAATCTTGCTCATTAATGAATACCACGTAGATTTGTTTATTATGCAAATTTAATAAAACTTCGTTTTGAATCAACATTTCAGTGAAAAATATTAGACTAACTAATTCGAATCTGGATTGTGTGTAATAGTTAAGGCCATTGGTGAATTTATAATTAACCACTTTGCTTGAATTACTCATTTTTTCGGACACCCAATATGTTCAAAAAAGTTCCATTTCGTTTTAATTCATTTTTGAGCTCTTTGCTTGACGATTTTATCCTTTATTTGTGCTAAGATAATTGTATTTGTGTGACTTGATTTAATTTTTTTTCACTATTTCTGGTCGTGAAAACATCAATGATGAAACTTCTATAAACGCGTTCATTAAATAGTTTTTAATGAACACAGGGAGCAATGTTTGTTATGGTTTTTTATTGAAATTGACAAATTTATTTGCAATATATACATCAATTATGTGATCACTAAATAAAATTAATGACTTGACCTTGCTGTATAAATACGTCCCTTTTTAGCATTTAAATAATAGTTCTGAAATTGATGGCTTCAACTCTGAAAAATTATCTGCAATAAAGGAAAAAGCAAGATCGGATGAATCAAGTGTTTATTATAAAAAGAAAGTATTCGAGTCTAGATAGGTCCAAATCGGCGGAATGATTACATATTTAACATACCTGTTCATTCCTTGACTGATATTTAGGTTTGTTTATATAAAAGGTATGAAAGAATAATTGTGGCAATTCCTTTCCCTGTCAGCCTTAGACCAAAGAACAAAGACATAAATACAATAAACCATAAATTTCCGGCCAAGTTTTCCCGCCCTAGCTTTGGCGGGAATGATAAATGTACCCGCCACAACTCATGCCTCGTAAGTCAGGAGTTGTGCAATGATATAACTTCAGGAACTTAGGTGTAGACACATATAAAGTAAAATAATCTTAAAATTAAAGACAAAAATTAACTGTAAATATTAACATAGAAAATATAGTAAAAGAAAAATTAAAATGCAAAAAATTATTAACACTGTTTAACCTTTAGAATTTAGTTTTTGAAAGGTTCAATGGAGATGGACAGGTAACGGTTTTGAAATTCCTTAAATTTTGCTGTAGGGGAGAAATTAGAATTATCATCAAGATAATTATCTGAGGAAGGAAAAAGTAGGGGAGAGCGGGGTTGGTTGGCAACAGTTTTCACTTTTTTGATTGTTGAGTCGTTCCTGTTAATATAATCCCAATGGGGCTGATACCACTGTAAACTCCAAGTATTAGAGTACTTCAAGTATTTTTTTCACAACATAATATTTAATACTAAGATCATAGAAAATTGAAGAATTCGTCAATCCAGAGTATGCCAATTAACCCCCTGTGTGGGGCTGGTTGGCCTAGAAGGTGAGGTTGTATAGCCATCTCATTCAAGTACTGCCTGACACATATTATTGTTATTAAAAGCTGTACTATAATGATATAATAATTTTTAATCGGTTTTTAACAGCTTTTAAGGGAAAGTAGAATGACAATAGAAGTTTAGACTGTCGGCGCTTTTAGCATAAGAAAAATTGATCTTCCTCGCTGGAACTAAAGACAATTGGTAGTTTCACTTTTGATTATGTTTACCTTGCTTTTGTGGATTGCTACTGCGCCAAAAAAAAAGTTGAAGAGAGCCAACTAACCCCACAGGAGAGATCATATGAAAGATGTCACAGGTGTGACGGAAACTATAAGCCAATGGCCAACCTACCCCCTATGCCAACCAACCCCGCTCTCCCCTATGATAAAATGCAATATGAGCTAACCTCTTAAGTAAAACTTTTTGCCAATTACTGGTATGTTAAAACGATTTTTCTTTTAAATGTACTGAGTCGAAATAAATTTTTTTTTTCCAATGTACAACTTAAATACTTAAAAAATGTTCACATTGAAACTTAGGATTAAATTATTGTTATTGATAATTTTTATGAAGAGTATTGGAACACTTGCGTGGGTTAAACAAGGTTTATTCAAACGGAAATAACAATTTTCGATGCCACAAAATTTGTTGAAACACAAATAATTAAACAAAAAATTATCTCTTTGTAACACAGGAATATGACTTAAGCTTCAGAACAAACACTAACTCTCCAGTCCAACGCTCCTTATATTTAGTCGTAAGAAAACCGGCCTCGTAACATGTACTATGACAGTTTGTTCCAAATGTCAGTTCGTTCCAATTAAAGGTCTAAAACTATTCTAAACCATCTGTTTTCTTTTTTCTTGTTTTCTTTTTTCTTGTTTTTTGTCTAATCTAAAAAAGGTCTAGTGAAATAGAATCTAATCAAAATCTATTAATAGAAAGAAAATAGGGTTGATTTATTATCAATTTTATCAAAGAAATCAGCTTTTACCCCCTCATATGAGTCCAACCAACCCCTTATTATAACTCACTTTGCACAAAACGGAATTTATGGTACACTATGTATGTGCAGTCTATGTTTGACGGATCTCATCCCCAAATAACTAAAGTGTAAAAAAAAAAAAAAAAAAAAAAAAAAAAAAAAAAAAAAAAAAAAAAAAAAAAAATTACTCTTGTTTAAAAATAATATTTCGCAATGGTGCGAATCTGCGTCTTTGCGGCATATTCATCTAATAATACAATTAAAATTAAACAACTTCATTAATGATTGTAACAATTGAAGCGTTGAAATGCATAAGAGTCTAAGCACCAAAAAAATAAAACAAAGTTTTTTTTTAACAAATTGTTATGTCTGCCAAAGCCATTCTTCGGAAATGTGTATAAGTAATGTTTTGTTGTTAGAAAAGAGTTTATTGAACGTACGAAAGATGGCATTGGTGTAAGCACTGAACGTAGGGTATAAGTCACATCATTTCTGTAAAAAATTCCTAAGGCACTTAGACCCTTATGCATTTCCACGCTTAAATTGTCACGAGAAATGAGAATTACCTCCTGTAATTATGATAAAATATCTGTCAATACATATCCAGAAGCACAGGCTTAATGGTAAATTTTTAAGAAACTAAAAAATAATATATATATATATTTAATATTATAGCTCCTATTGTAGATATATGAATGTCTGAAAAATATATGGAATGTTTTAAGAGTGTATGACTTTAATTAAATCAATATTTCATAAATAATTTTGTTATCTATTTATTGAAAATTTCTTTCAATATTTGAAAAAAAAAAGGTTAATTTGATTTGAATGATAGTGATGTTATCTTAAGTTAAAATGAAAGTTACAATTCAGATTTTTTTTTTTTTTCTTCGCTGTTATAAGATAAACCTTAAGGCACGTGCGAATAATATCGAATTGTGTAATCAGAGCTCCTAGATCTACACTAAAGGATCGACTTTCCAAATCTCAATTACTCAGGCACAATTATCGGTTGGAATTGAATTCACCTATCGATATTGGGAATCGACTTTCTTATAGGCACTGCATCGAGTTTCCCTCAAGTAATAGAAAGTGCTTTAAGTCCCTACTTACTGTATGACTTGCTCAGTTTTCTTACCAGTTGAATATTATATCAATTACCTTTGATGATGTTTTAAAATGTTTAATTTCTAAATGTGTTATGATTTAGGGTTATAATTATAAAATGAAGTTAATAGACCTAGATTAAAATAGTTTTAAGAGTGCTCCTTTTTTTTCTTTTTTTTTTTTTTTTTTTTTTTTTGCCTTTTAATATTTATTCGAATATGTCAGCTGCCCCGCATGAGCAAGACCCTTCATGGGTTGTCATCGATACACAAAATATATATGAGCCGTTTATTTTGAAAGTTGCCTAACTCCATTTATCTTCAAATTGAGATATTTGAGGGTTGGCGTTTCAATGAATTCAAAAATATACGTATAGGATACTAAAGAGTCATACTGCTTAAGTGTACCTAAGGGTGTTGAATTTATAGTTCCTATTAAAATAGTGGCAATTATTAAGTGAATAATATGCGTTTTCTTATCAAGAATGGAGTTAGGCCACTTTCAAAATTAACGACCAGATTCATTACAAAAATTTGAAGGTGCCCAAGTCCATTCAACATAATTTAAAATGCTTCAAATAAAAAAAAAAAAAAAAAAACAATACTAAATTTATTTTACATATCTTTAAAACACTTTTAATATGGTTATGAGCGTAGGCGAGAGCGGGGTTGGTTGGCGTAGGGGGTAGGTTGGCCATTGGCTTATAGTTTCCGTCACACTTGTTATGGAGGCCCCACCATTGTACCATGTGACCCGCTCGACCTCGGAAGTCTTGTCCTGAGTTTTCAATCCGATGCTAACATTGTAGAGCCTGGCTGGCAGCCATCTTTCATATTATCTCTCCTGTGGGGTTGGTTGGCTCTCTTCGACTGGGGTTTGTTGGAGCAGTAGCAATTCACAAAAGCAAGGTAAACATAAACAAAGGTGAAACTAAACAATTGTCGTTTAGTTCATAAACGAAACTATTTATATATTTTGGGTTCATTTTTTGTTATTTTTATTGTAGCTGACATAAAATTATCAAATGAAAAATAAATCAGTAGGGGAAAGCGGGGTTGGTTGGCATAGGGGGTAGGTTGGCCATTGGCTTATAGTTTCCGTCACACCTGTTGTGTAGGCCCCACCATTGTACCATGTGACCCGCTCGACCTCGGAAGTCTTTTCCTGAGTTTTCAGATCCTGGCTGGCAGCCATCTTTCATATTATCTCTCCTGTGGGGTTGGTTGGCTCTCTTCAACTGGGGTTTGTTGGAGCAGTAGCAATTCACAAAAGCAAGGTAAACATAAACAAAGGTGAAACTAAACAATTGTCTTTAGTTCCAGCAAGGAGTATGGGAGCAATTTTTCTTATGCAGAAAGTGACGACAGTCTATACTTCTATCTTCTTCTATTGTCATTCTATTTTTCCTTAAAAGCTGGTTAAAACCGATTCAAAATTATTATACCATTACAGTGCAGCTTTTGATAACAATAATATGTTTCAGGCAGTACTTGAATGAGATGGCTAAACAACCCTACTTTCTAGGCCAACATGCCCCCACATATGGGGGTTAATTGGCATACTCTGGATCGACGAATTCTTCAATTTTCTATAATCTTAGTATTAAATATTATGTGGAAAAAAAAATACTTGAAGTACTCTAATACTCGGATTTTACAGTGGTATCGTCCCTATTGGGATTATATTAACAGGAACGACTCAACAATCAAAAAAGTGACAACTGTTGCCAACCAACCCCGCTCTCCCCTACTTTTTCCTTCCTCAGATAATTTTCTTGATGATACGACCACCATCCCACGTAAATCGTTGCCTACATTTACAGAGTTTAATACTCGTTTTAAGCGTCCGTTTTCAGAATCTAATAAATACTATCTAAGAGCTATAAGCTCCAATTTCTTGGCGAACCTTTGTTGGACATCATCGTTCCGCAATGTTTCGCTCGACAGCTTCGTAAAGCAATGCATTTTGTTTGCTATAATCTCCCAAAACACAAAACTTATCAAAAATACGCTTTCTTTCTTCTTCATCGTTATGTTTTTGAGCATTCCGCACGGCACTCCGACATTCCGCAATCCGACAACGGCAATCGTTATTTTCGAAAAAAATTTCAGGTACAATATTTCCGGTTTGAGTACAATATCTTTTTCCTGAATTCCGTTCAATCTTTCGCACTGTTTGGATGTATGATTCATCAATCTTTTCTCCATTGTTATTCGTATGTTCATCCTCTGAAGACGAATGTTGTTCTATAATTCTGTTGTTTTTTTTTTTCGATTTTTTTTTAAAAAAATCATTACTTACTATTTCTTCTTCACTATCTGAACTAAACTGGCTTGTTATGTTCTTCCCATAACATTATTAGGGTTATTCAATTTACAAATTTGTTCAAAAACTTAGTTTAACTTAAATACTAATTAATTAAAATTACCTTCATCACTACTTTCTGACATTATCAATAGTAAATATCTTTTATTTAAGTATAAATGGAGTTAGGCCACTTTCAAACTACACGGTTTGATTAATGAACTAACTCTGAAAACTTATGTGTTAAGAATTATCGTTTTTTCTCGAATTATAAGCAACCTGAAATGTTTTACTGATAAATAACATAAAGTTGTGCATTTAACCATGATGATGATGACCGGAAAAAATTGAAAAATGGAGTTTGGCCACTTTCAAAATAAACGGCTCATATAATAAAATTAAAATACGGTAACAGAAAATAATTTGCAATCTCACTTGGATTATAAATCCATCAGGTAGAGTGACTACAATAGGTATTAAGAAAGGAAAAAAATTATAATAACATCAATAATTTAAAAAAAAAAATTACACATAGTTTTAGATGGTACCTACCCACCCTTGCATCTAACGCTACAATTCATTGATCATTCAATAATTAAATTCCTTTATACGTTGAGATCTATAATTCCATCTAATTTTATAGTATTTAATTAAACTCAACCAATTTTTACCATTTAAGAGTGTTTCTAAGTATTTCGTCATCAGTTAATTGATTTTTATAAAAACAGTATTTTCGTATTTCAAATAATATGAGTTGGAGTCTAGCCTCCATAGTGATTGGATCGCTCTCTGTGCCGATTGTAACTAGATTTGTTCAGAGTGAACGTACTGATTTGAATTTTTGCACAGGTCTGGTTATAGAATTAAACGTTAATATTCTCAATTTTGGTGAAGTTCTGTGAAGTATTTATTGTGAAAAGTGAAGTATCTAGATGAGCAAAATGGTAAACGAGACCATACAGGTTGCTGATAAGGAGGCGGCAGGTAGTGGGGACAGCAGTGGTGGGGACAGCAGCCAACTGACTCAGCTGTTAGCCAGGCTCGACGCAAAGTTGGATGCTCTCGTCAACGAAAGTAAACTTACCAGAGCTGATGTACGTAAACTGAATCTATCTCAAAGTAGTTTAGAGAAAAAGGTAGATGATGTTCATACTGAGGTTAAAAGTAACATCTCTCTCTTAACTAATCAACTAAAAGTGTGCATGGAGAATGTGAAAAGTTTAAAATATGAAAATCAGGTATTAAAGAAAGAATTAGAATCATTAAAAATGACTGTTAATAGTTGTAAACAGAAATTTTACTCTAATACAATTAAAATAGTTAATGTTCCTTTTCTGAGTGGTGAGCAATTACTTGATAAAATACAGACAATTTTCGAAACAGTCGACTTTGATTTTGATGTCCGATTTTTAGGAGATTATTATAGGTTGAAATCATCTAATAACTTAAGTCCTCCGCCAATTATTGTAAACTTTCAAAAAAAATCTGATAAAATGAAATTTTTGAGTCATACAAAAGGAAAAAAAGAATTACTAAAAACTGATATTTTTAACAGTCCTCCACCCTTAAAGCAAATATTTGTAAATGAGCTAATGTCACCTGAAAATTATCAACTTTTTTCAAAAGCAAAAGAGTTTCAAAAATCTTCCAAATTAAAATATGTATGGTTTAAAAACAATACAGTTAAAGTCAAAATAAATGATAATCATCACCCTGTTAATATTGGATGTTTGGATGATTTGAGAAATCTCCTTGGATTAACCGATTCAAATTCTATTCAAATGAGTAAAACTAATTCGGAGACAAGTTTAGCTGTGGAAATGGTTTCTAATGCTTCTATTTCAAAAAAAAGAAAAACTATCGATCAAAGTGGTACATTAGACTCATATTTTTTAAGGCCACGAACTCAATCCCTGACAGATGTAAGCTAACTAAAAAAGTTTGCAAATCCCAATTAAAAATTAATCGACAAAAAGAACTTAGAATGGGATTAATCAAGTTTGGATTCTGGAACATAAGGGGACTCAATAACTTATATAATTTAGAAAATGATTCTGTTAATAAATTACTTGAATTAGATGTCTTAGGTATTTGTGAAACTTGGTCATTATCAGAACCAATTAATTTTCCAACTTTCTTAGAAGAATATGAAAAAATTACAGTTAATGCAACTAAATATTTTGAAAAAGGTAGGGGAACTGGAGGATTAATAATTTTTTTAAGGAATGGTTTATTTAGTAATATTAAGATTATTTTTCAACATGAATGGTTTCTATGCCTTAAAGTACAGTGTGGAAGTGAATGTATAATTGTCGGTATGGTTTACTGGAGGCCAGGCCGGGAGCATGACTACCTTATTGACAGCCTACGGGATGTTGTGTACAGCTTAACTACTGTTTATAGCGATTACAATGTTGTTATTGGGGGAGACTGGAACTCACGTATCGGTTTATTGAATTCCTTAGATATAGAATTATTTGAAACAACCACACTGAGTCCAATTCGAGAATCTTTGGATTTAAAAGTCACTCCGCATAGAGGAGAAAAATTAGTAGATATTATGGAAAGTGCTGGTTTTTTTGTATGTAATGGCCGGTCGACTAATGACTGTCCTGCCAATTTCACTTACATTGGTCATAATGGCTGTAGTATTGTGGATCATGTCTGGGTTTCACCTCTTTTATTACAAGATATAAGTAATTTTGAAGTAATATTTGTTTCAGAACTCTCTGATCGTAATATGTGCTTACTAACATTAGTTAATAAATTTACGCCAAAGTGTGTCCATACTGATAACCCCACTTTTACTGTTAATAGAAATAAAATGAACTTAAACATTTTTAAACTTGTTGTAAAAACATCTGAATATAAACTTAAGTTAAATGGTGAGGTTGACCAAGTTTATAATAATTTTCAAAACATGATGTTCTCTTTTATGCAGGAATCAGATATGATAAATATAATAAATCAAAATAAACTCAGATATAATAAGCCATGGTTTAATCGTAGATGTTTTGAGGCAAAAAAGGAAGTAAGAAAGCTGTACAAAAATGCTAAACGAAACTCATTCTCAGCAAACCTATTAAATTCATATCTGGTTGCCAAATCAAAGTATAAACAACTATTAATAGATTGTAAGACAGCTTATTTAGAAAAATTAAAAGCACGCCTAGTAAACACAAAATCGTCATCTGAATTTTGGAGTGCCGTAAAGAAATTTCAAACAAGCACAACGTATAGTAATGTAGTTACAATTGCTGAATGGGAAAATTTTTACCGCTGTATCCTTCCACCTAAAATTAACTTCGATTTTAACTTTTATCATTACTATATACCTGAACTAGATTCGGAGATTTCCCTAGAAGAACTGAAAATTGTTCTGAATAACCTCAAAAACAATAAAGCTCCGGGCTTGGATCTCATTCCCAATGAATGTTACAAAAATGTTAACAATGAATGTTTAGAATGGTTAAGACACATTTTCAATATGATTTGGAAAGAGGAAAATATACCTGATTCTTGGTCCAGAATTAAAATGAAATTATTGCATAAAAAAGGAGATAAAAGTAATCCTAATAATTACAGAGGAATAGCTTTATTCAATCATATTACGAAAATCTTCACGTCCGTAATTTATAACAGATTAATTAGGTGGGTAGAGGAAAATAAGTTAATACCGGAAGAACAGATAGGTTTCAGAAAGGGAAAAGGCTGCAGAGATAGTATATTTATATTAACGTCCACCATAAATATCGCGTTAAGGCTTAAAAAAAGGAAAATTTTCGGCATATTTGTTGATTTTAAAAGAGCCTTCGATTCCATAAATCATATGAAATTATGGCATAAATTGTATCTTCTAGGAATAGGTGGCAAAGTATTAAGACTGATCAAAAATCTATACAGTTCTGCTAAACTAGTTATATCAGATGGATCAATAGTTTCTAATGATATCCCTGTCTCAGAAGGAGTATTGCAGGGTGAAATTTTAAGCCCCCTTTTGTTTTCGTTGTTCATAGCCGATATAGATAACTATTTCCGAGAAAGAAATGTTGAAGGAATTCCCATACAGCGTGATAAAGATTTATTATGTTTGCTGTACGCAGACGATTTAGTTATCTTAGCAACATCTTGGCAAGATACCCAATACAAGTTAAAGATATTATATAACTACTGTCAGGAAAATCACTTGATTTTAAATACAGATAAAACGGTTATCATACCTTTCCATAAGGGGAATAGGCTAAGCGGCGTCAAAGATTTCTTATACGATAATAGCATTATAAAAATTTGTAACAGTACTGTTTATTTAGGAATAATATTATCGTCTTCATTAAATTTTAGAAGAACTAACGAGGCAATGTTAGCGAAAAGTATAGCTGCAAACTCCGCCGTTTTAAATATTTTAAGAAAATCAAAATCGGACAATTGGGATACTAAAACTAAAATATATGATTCAATTGCCCAAAGTGTGTTACTTTATCTGGCTGAAATTTGGGGCTCAAGTCACCCTCATATAATCGAAAGAGGGCAGTTAATGTTTTTTAAAAAATTATTACATCTGCCAATTAACACCCCTAGTTGTTACGTACGTTTAGAAACAAATCGGGTTCACATACAATACAATGTTTTCGTTAGGATGTTAAACTGGTGGATTAAACTTTTAGAATTGCCTAATGATGAACTCTGTAAAATTTGTTATCTACGATTAATAGAATTGCTCGATAAATTTTCGCTACCGTTTAATTGGGCACAAGAAATGAGAGATTATCTATTTTGTATAGGAGCACAAAATATCTGGATCAGCCAAAATGCTAAGTTAGCAAGGGAAAATTACAATAATTTACTGTTCTCATTTAAAAACAATTTAATATCAAAGGATGTCCAGACAGTTATTGAATCTAGATTTAGTTTATTTTATAAAAATATTAGTTCTTTAGGCATAGGCGAAGACTATTTAAGTGCAAAGCTACACATAAACAAACTAAGGTTGATGGCACAATTGCGGTTATCGGGAAAAAAGTATAGCAGGATATACCTTAATCGGAAAATTTATAAATTCAATATTGATAACGAATGTAGTTTGTGCTCTGCAATGGCTAGTAATGATTTATGTCACTTCCTAATAAGCTGTCCTGTATTAGATTTAATTAGAAATAAATTTATAAAGAAATATCTATCTGGACTGTCGATTGAAGCTATGGATCTGTTATTGTGTAACTTGGACTTGGAAAAAATAAATAATATTTACTTTTTTGTTACTACAAGCCTGAAATTAATAAATGTATTATTGTAATTTTGATCTATATCCATATAGATAGGTGTGTGAGTATGTATGTATGAGTGTATATATGTGTATATTGTATATATATGTATATGTGTATATGTGTATGTATATATATATATATATATATATGTTTATAATGTTTGTATAGTAATATTTTATGTTTTATAAATTAAGAAGGAAATTATTTTTTTTGTTTTTGTAATAATAACTTCTTTAGTGTTACTCCAACTCATTGCTATAAGATGTAATCTTTATAAGCAATAAAGATCATTCATTCATTCATTCATTCATATTTCAAATAATATTGTACACGAGGCAATGAAGTTTTGTGTATTTTTCGATTTCTCTGGTAAGGCTTTGGTATATTGAGTAAATAAATATATTAATCTAATATACACCGCGAGATCAGGACTGTACATTGGATTAATATTTATATTTTTATGTCAAAAAAAAGAGAAAAGAATCCCCCCTCTTGCCCCCCTCTTACCCCCCTCTTACCCCCCTCTCTTCAACAGGACACAAAGAGGTAAAAATCCCCTCCTCCCCCCCCCCCCAAGAGTACAACTACAATAATTTCCTTTCCCCAGCCACTTGGAATTGACATCGCTTTTCTTTTAGCTCCTTCTGAACCCCTTTCTTCGCCTTGCTTTTTGCAGAACAGTTAGCAGCAATATCGAGTTACATTTCTCATATTGTTGTCTGTGTCTTGTTTATTTAGCCCTGACGAAGACCTGCATAGTTGGGTCGAAACGTCGGCAACAATAAAATAGTTTTTTACTATTTTGTATTTTATTGACCGCCTCCCCGGACTATTTTCTACCTATATTTCATCCAGTTTGCTTTGTTGTAATTTACAATTTCTTTTATGCCTTTTTCTTCTTCTATCGAAACGATATTTATGCCGGTTTTATTGCTCCATTTATGATTTATTTACGATTAATTTTTTATATCTTCATTTCTTTTCATTCTTCCATACGTTTAGGAGTATTATCGTATCTTCTGGAACCTTTTTTTTGGGGGGATGGGAGGAGTTGTTTTTTTTTTTATTTTAACTTTTATTTATTATATGTGACCTTACCATAGAGACAAAGGGTTCTAAGTTATATTTTCTAAAAAACATCGAGTTAGATGCGAAATATATTATTTAAAAATGCCACTCTTTTGATGTGATGAAGGTATCGAAATGAACTTTATGACAGTGATAAGTTCAATCAGATAAGCGAGTTAAAGACTAGCGTGTCGAAATACTTTTAATTCTGATAAACCGTTAATGAATAGTAATTTAAACACTTTTACCATTCTTCAGTCTTAATTATTTTTTGTGCTTGAATTCTTTCCTCTCTCTAAAACGTCTGTTTTATTCGTAATGTCGTTTGTTTTATACTACATTAAAAAAAAAAAAAAAAAAAAAAAAAAAAAAAAAAAAAAAAAAAAAAAAAAAAAAAAATATTCAGTTGATATTGAAATATAAAGTATTCATCAAATGAAAAAAATTAAATTAATTGAGTAGGGTCACCTTTGGTTTAGTGGCTAGCTTAATACTAAAGGTCGAGGGTCCGCATCCCATGGTGGCTCTAGGATTTTTTGACGGGAGTAAAAAATCCTTGGCTATGCATTCCTTGTGATGGGAAGTAAAATAGATATCCCGAGCCTGTGCGATGTCAGGTTCTAGTTAATATCCCTTTCCTAATCATACCTAGATAGATAAATTGTAGGACTCCTAATGTAGCATTGTCCGATTAGCCTTATTTTGGCATAAAGTCACGTTAAACAAAAAATGTAATACGTCAATTTACATATATGCATTTTATGTTAACAAAAAAATTACAAATTAAAATACTGATATAAAGACTTTATTTTTTTTTTTTCTGCTTGAACTTTATTTAAAAAATAATACAATCTGTTACACAATTTCTGCTGCGACTAGTAAAATTAAATGATCAGTTATATAATTTTTTAAAGGCCCCCCCCTATTATTTTATATTATGGAAAAATTGCTATAGACCGGTTTACTAAAATAAATTTTCAGCAAGATATTCTTGAATTGATTTCCCTTCACTTTCCCTAAATGAAGTTCTCCACTGAAAATATTCCCCCTCTTTTCCCTTTTTAGTGGAAGATTGCCTCGACACGAGTATTATGTTTGCTTATAGACCCAGGCGAGAAAAAAAAACCTCATCGCTGAAGATTTTATGAAGAAGGTCGTATATCAATTAACAGCTGATTTTCAGGAGAACAAAAAATCATTTTTTTTTTGCAATTAATTTTTTTTTTTATGTATTTGATTATCGAAAGAAAAATTAAAATTGTTATCATATTCATTTGTATAACTTTTTTGGTGGTAGAGATTAAATTTTCCTTACAGGCTAGTGTCACTCAGGATTAATGTCAGGATAACCAAGCGAATCCTGACATTCGAAATTTTTTTTACTGTGTATAATTCTTCTTTTCTATTTACTGATGACATATTTCGTCTTTTAGGACAATAGAGCTACTCTTTTTGATTGAAAATCCAATAAAATAGAAAAATCGAAAATTTTAGACATGCAACCTTTTGCGCTAACAACGACGAAATATTGTACAACGCTCATGCCACGTTGAAAATATTAAATATAACTTGTTTTCATTCTCGTTTGTTCACTCTTATCTCATTCTCTGATAAGAATGAAAAAGAAAAAAAGATCTCTTGTAAATACATTTTAATGAACCATGTAATGGATGTTATTGTGTTAAGAGATAAAGTGCCCGTATGAGGATACGAAAAAAAAAACATTTTCCTAAGTCCTGTTTTTAAAATTTTGTGTATTATTTTATCCTATTTAATGCCGGAGTTAATGAAAATTGGGGAACGAGAGATTATGGGAACCTCTAATTAAGGTTGCTCTATAGGAGATAATTTCTAGTTGATTTCCTTATTCACAATAAATAAGAGTAGTGATGAATTACTATCGATACTATCAAAAATACTATCGACATTACTATGGAGAACTTTGGGGTCTGTTCGCATTAGGTAAGCCAGTGATTTTTTTATAAATAACTATTACAAAAGGAAGAAAATATACCTCAGAAACATATTTATTTGTACATATAACTTCAAAACAGAAATATCCTTACATCAGATAAATATAAATTACTTTCAAATGCGAAAATCAGCGATGTTCTTCAAAATATCATTCCTTCTCATACCTCCGCCTCCATATATTATTTCTTAAATATTTTATATAGTTTCATATAGTTTAGACAGTAAGTCACTCGCACATTCCTCTCTGAGTTTATGTTTCCACTCTACTAATGCTTCTACCAATTTCCCTCAGGCAAAACTTCACCGTACGCGTATTCATTTGCCCAGGAATATATTAAAACAATAACTTTCCTTAAAGGCAGGCGACATTGTTCGAGCCAGGTTCTGCTGCAGAGGTCAATCTCTGTCCTGCTTTCCCTCTTGTGACAAAACCACTTGGATCCTCTTTCATGCAGTATTAACTTCATGGGATGCCCTTTTTCGCATTCCTTGTTACTGGGTAGGATTCCCTTGCTGTGTAAAAACTTAACAGCAGCTTTCTCATTCTTCACGTGTTCACTTAAATCAAAAATATTCATAACTGAACTGAATTGGAACAATTAACAAATGGTAGGTACAAATGTAAAGGTTAGGCAATAAAATTAGGGCATTATACATTTACATATGTTATTAAGTCAGAGTAATATTAATGAAATAATCACAGTCACTTAAAAAAATCACTACCTTACCTAATCCGAAAAAGACCCAAACTTTGTTTTTAAATGGGCAAAGTAATAGCCTCTGCTTCCTAACACCCATGTACTGTATAATTGATTTAAATAAAAAATAAGCAAAATGTTACAGTATAATTTTATTTATTTTTCTAACAAAAAATTCGTATATGGGTGATTCTCATTTAATTTGACCAATTAACTTTTTTAGAAATGGAATCTTGGGTTTAAAAAAATTCAACTTATGAATAAAATTTGATTTGAATATCATCAATAAGATGTTCATGGAAACAAAAGTGAACAAAGTTTCTCAGTTTGTTCAGTATAAGTATTTTTTATTATTTTTTCAACTCGAAAATGAGTTTAGTAGGAGCGTTTCTGTATTTTTATTTACTTATTTTTTGTAATGATTTTTTTTATTCTCGCTCACTCTCGTCACTCCATATCACGGCGTAAAAACTCATTTGTAAGGCACCGAATCTTGTTTTCCTTTTGTTATGCAATAATTACTAGGCTGGCGTCTATTCCTACTCCTTTACTTGCCAAGCTTAGTAGCCTATACTTTCTCGCTAGTTGACCTATGAATAAGTCGTTCTGTCAAGGCTTAGGTTTTTCGTCGGATATTTGCAGCTCATTGATTATCTCGTTGTGAAATATATATGCTGCACAGTTTTTACTCAGTTCAGTGTCAACGATTCACCCATAATTAATTCGTTCACTGCTTTACATGTCGGTCAAATTCAAAGACTGAGAGGTATTTTCACAAGCTGAGTAGACTGAATATTTTTACACGCTGCCGATTCGCTAATTTTCTTTCTCTTGGCCAACATCTCTTTTTTATTAAGAATATATTTTACATTATGTCCCAAGTCTATTTTTGATTTTCTCTATTGCTCCTTTCTACAGCTTGTTAAAATGGCTATACAAAATAAATGAATCATGTAGGCATTTAAACATAACAATAACAACGGGGTCACCTGTGGTGTTGTGGTTAGCATGGCAACCTACAATGCTAAAGATCGCGGGTTCAATTCCAGCGGTGGCCCTAGGATTTTTTAATGGGAGTAAAAAATCCTTAGCTATGCCGTCCCTCGGATAGGACGTAAAATGGAGGTCCCGAGCCTGTACGATGGCAGGTACTCGTTAAAGATCCCTATCCTAATTATACCTGGATAGGCAAAATTTAGGACTCCCACTGTAGCATCGTCCGATTAGCCTTAGTAGCATAAAAATGGACGTTAAACAAACAAACAAACATAACAATAACAACACTTCCCCAGAATTTTTTTTCCGTCACGAGTGTTACGTAACACTCGTGACATTTTCACAAAAAATCTCTATCTTTAGCTAAACCAAGTGTCGGACATATATGAGAGGATGAACTCGAATAAATGTCCCTGAACAACATCTTTTGCCGGTATCATTCGGATTTTTCAATGAACGCTGATACATACAATTAACGTAACACTCGTGACAACTAATGTTTGTGATATACATTATTTTGCATTGGATATCAAATAACTGCCTATTAGATACTTTCTTTACGAAGTTTGCACGTCGACTGATAGCCGGTATCATCAACAAAGGTTATCATGGCCATTCCCAACATTTTCAGAGAACAGTGTTGCCCAGAACAGCCGACAAAACTCGCCTTGAATTTTTCTACTAACCTTGGGTACAGATGCATTTTCCTGATTTACATTCGAAGTATTCCAGATAACTAAAATATCACTCACACCCTGAAACACCACCGTATTACAATGAAATACCTCATTGTTCAAACTTAATCAATTATTAGGGGTTCATTTCTGGATGTGGTGAACTAACCATAACCAGCTTGGGGACTGTAACACTCGTGACATTTTCAAACTTCACATTGAGATATTTTGTTTTTTATGAGGCCTAGATTCATTTAAATGTTACCATCGTATTGCTATTACAGCAAACTATAAAAAAAATATCCAACAATATTTTTTGGATATGAAACAATATCTCAAAAACGAATGTTAAGACCGGGCACACTAAATGGTCAATTAATTTGAGAATCACCCATATACACTAAAATGACACACTCCAGGATCACGTTGTGAATGTTATCGCGTCTTGTACCTTACAAATCAAACTTCGTCTATAACTGAGAATTCCGGGAAGATGGATATTTAAGGAGGATTCGTATTACCTTTCTCTTAATTTAGTTTCCATGACTTTTTGATAAAGTTTTGATTTTTGGCGGTTAGATCATAATTTTTTTTTTTTTTGGTCTAACTTGAAATTGACAAAAATCACTTCAAGGTATATATCTCACCTATTTACAGAAATGTTTATCTAATTCTCAAATTAAAAGAAAATTAAAAAGTGAAAATGAAAGCGTCCATTATAGCTCCTATCGTTCCAAATGAAAAATTCAACTATTCTACCCCCCCCCCCTCCCCCTCATCGGTCTACATCACATACCAGCGATAGTATCGATAGTTCTATATCCGATAGTATCGATAGTTTTGCATGACTGTAACAGAGAACTAAAGACCTTGAGATTTTCAAGACTCCGGTTTTAGGTGAATTATTTTTGTATATTTTTAGAATATGGTTGCCCGAATACAAGCATATCGAGAATTAAGCAAAACAATTATATGTTCTCGCCGATATAACACAACAGGAAATGATATTAACATTATTGAATGGCATAGTTGAAAGGCTTTGATTCGATCTCCCGCTTCCTCTTATCGAAAATTATTTTTTGTTATGCCATTTGGATATGAAGACATGGCGGATCTAATGTAGACCGGAACTGATTGGGCTTACAAAGATATACTTATAATATAAGATGTTATCTCGTAATGACAGGAATTGTAGCGATGTATATCTGAGGAATGCGATGATATCCGGAGAATGAGGTGGGAAGAATCTCTTATCCTATCAACGTAGCTTCTTCCTCTTTGCCAATAACGTAGCGGCATCTTTCATATTACAGTAATTTTGTCGGAGGTATAAGCAGACGTTTTTCCTACGTCTAAAATTCCTTAAATAATCCTTTTTTTCTTCTAAAAAACGAAAAGAAATTGAAGGATAAAAAAATCTGGTGCGTGCGCGCAACACACAACTTTCACTTACCAGCTTCCTTAGATTAGAAATTAATGCGTTTTGTTAATCGCCACTTCTCAAAGTCACACATTCTTATTTTTTGTTTTTCATTTGCTCTATAAAAAACACTAATTTCTTTTATAATTAAGTAAAATTTTTTGATAGGTTAAATAATGGTCAGGATTTTCAGTTTACAATGATATTTATTATGGTAAGCCAACGTTTCGATCCAGCTTGTGGATCTTCATCAGGGCTAAAAGAAAACAAATATATGAGTATCTATGCTAGAGGGTGACAATAAATGGATACATTACAGAACTGATAATAATATAAAATATGATATACATAAATATTAAAATAAGAGGCTGGTTAACAAGATAAAATAGAATATGATATTTACCTACTGAGTCCAGGTGGATACTAAGACTAAAGGTAAAAATAAGGTGAGAGGTAGTGGTAGGGGGTAGGTTTGCCGACTTCAAAGGTTTATGGCGGGGAAATCCAACGCTTTTGAAGTGAAGGCACATGACAACTGAGTGAACAAAATATATATATATATAATATATATAAAATATATAAATATTTTGTTCACTCAGTTGTCATGTGCCTTCACTTCAAAAGCGTTGGATTTCCCCGCCATAAACCTTTGAAGTCGGCAAACCTACCCCCTACCACTACCTCTCACCTTATTTTTACCTTTAGTCTTAGTATCCACCTGGACTCAGTAGGTAAATATCATATTCTATTTTATCTTGTTAACCAGCCTCTTATTTTAATATTTATGTATATCATCTTTTATATTATTATCAGTTCTGTAATGTATCCATTTATTGTCACCCTCTAGCATAGATACTCATATATTTGTTTTCTTTTAGCCCTGATGAAGATCCACAAGCTGGATCGAAACGTTGGCTTACCATAATAAATATCATTGTAAACTGAAAATCCTGACCATTATTTAACCTATCGTAATTGAAGAACAGTTGACCATCTCTCATCTCTAAAATTTTTTGCTTGTAATAATTGGGTAATGCAAGCATAATACTCCAAGTCGTCTGATTTTATTATTCTCTATATACCTACTTGTTGAAAATTTCATTTAGTTACCATGAAACAAATAATTTTCATTAAATGAAAAGAACGGCTTTAATTATGAACAATGGTCTGTCATTAAAGGCGTACTACGCATGCGTGAGCTCAACGTGTTTTATGAGTTAACTTTATATATTTCTTTTTTTCTCTTCTATGCGTTTACTTGATTTTATCATATCTCATATTTAGCCATTTCTTATTTTTAGGCGTAACGAGAGACAGTTAATTTCTCCATATAAACAATAACAAAGGTACTTTATAAACCCCCTTTAAGCCCCCTCAGAACATTTTAATAATGATAAAGCTTACCTGATATTAAAAAACACCTAATATTCATTAAACATGACGAGTTTGATGAAAATCGTTAAAGCCGTGTTTGAGATAATCGAAAAAATCGGAAAAAAAGTTATGAAATAAAGTGCCCCCTCCGTTTGACCAATTTTTATGACATTCTGGCTGTCACATCGCGAGCATATACATATACTAAATACCGAGTTTAATCAAAATCGTTAAAGCGGTTTTTGAGTAAATAAAAAAAAACACGTGAAAATGATACAAAATTTATTAAGTAATGTCCCCCCTCAGGTTGATCAATTTCGATGAAATTTTTACAGCCATATCTCGGGCATATTAGTACATCAAATACTCAGTTTAATCAAAATCGTTAGAGCCGTTTTTGAGAAAATCGAAAAAAACCTAAAAATTAGACAAAATTCTTTAAATAAAGTACCCCCTCCGTTTGACCAATATATATTTCATATATAGGTAAGTGAAAGTAAAAAATAAGTAGAAGAAATTACGGTTTTATTTTCCCAATTCTACCCTTGTACCATACTCTGTGACAAGATTTTTTTTTAGGAAATGGTTGGGGTTGCTTTCAAAATAATTAACACTAATAAGAAAGATATCTGTTTGTTTAACGCCCCTTTATGCTAGTAAGGCTAATCGGACGGTGCTACAATTTTTTTTATAATATTCTTTATTTCCAGATCGGCTCGGAGAGCCATACATGGTTTATCTAAAATTATGTACAATGTTAGTAATATTTGACAAATAATGGGTACAGACTCATACACGAGACACGCGCAACGACTTACAATTTTGTAGATTTTGGTTTTTATTTTAATATATTTTGAACACTTATGTGGGTTAAACAAATTTTATTCAAAGGAAAATAACAATTTTTAATGCCACACAAATTATGAGAACACAGATATTGAAACAGGCTGAGATAGCCCAAAGTAGTTGGGCAGCATCTCTCTTATGAATAAAGTGTTTCCTTTCTAAGTTTGTCTCAGATTATTCTTTATAACTATAACTATAGTTCATTTTATCATTGAACTATAACTATAGTGATTACACATATGTAAACTATAGAAGGTTAGGGATCTAAGTGGCATCTTTGAAAAAAATCGAGATGCTGAATATGTTAGTAATGTTGACCCCGTTTATACTGGTAAATAGATGGAAGTAGATTTAATGACAGTGTAAAGTTTAAATAAATAAGGGAATTTAATAATGTGAAACAAATTTAAAATACGATGTACTCAAATGCTATTTATGCATATTTATTCATTATAATAATTTTTCATTTAATGAAATCATTAGTACATAATTATCCGGAATGCAATGTAAACTTTTTATTTTTTCTTCCATTAATTATTAACTGCTTATAATGAATTATCTTTCCTTTTTTTTTTAAAGAGCGTCATTGAATCTGAATTATGGGAGTTTAGTTATGAAATGAACAGGAAAACAAACCAAAGAGAAAAACAATCGTTTTCTCTTCTTATACATAGTTACATTTATCAACAGTGAAACATAAGAAAGTATGTGTAGAAAAATTAATTTTAGGCTCCTCAAAATTTGAGTTAAGATGGTATCTACTTGTAATCCAAAAATTGAATAAACAAAATGAATTAAAATTTAATTTGACATTAATATTGGTTTTTCATTTTGAAGTCGATGACTATTCAGTTATTTATGGATAAATATAGTCCGAAACAATGTTATGTGTCTGCTATTTCTTGAATTCCTTAACACTCATCGTTATTTTTTAAGACTTTTGGTCCTAAATTCACAAAATGGTGAAATAAAAGTTTATTATATGGAAAATATGCAGATGGATAGCGTGTTTTCCCCCTGATTTTTTAGATATTTACTAAAAATATTTTAACACGTGTTGTCGACTTGAAATTAAGGCCTATTCCTCCCTCATTTAAAAAAAAAAGATTTCAATTTTCATAATATCCCTTTTATTGGCTTTAAGTCAATCTATAAATCTATATCAAACAAATTCCTGTTAGTTACACCATTTTTGTGTCAATGGTTAGACTGATTTTTATGATTTTCAGTTTTTTTTGGATTAATTTTTCCTCCTAAAGGTTTAAAAACTTTGAATAAATTGCTGCCAACTAAATTCAAAACATTTTAATGAAAATAAAACTCTTTTGAATGGTGCTTTTTGTATATTTATTGAACATAAGTTTGAGTATTATTTTTATCTTAACGGAAAACTTAATTTTATTCAACTAATAAGTTAACACAAAACGTATTGTTTCTGTGGCATTACAAAATTCCCGGGTCAGTTAGTTAATAATATTTATTAAGTTTACTTGCTGCAATGATGCAACTATTCTTATTAATAATGCCATTATAGAAATTCCCTCAATACAAAGTTAAATTAAAACAAAATTAATTAATAACATAGGGGAGAGCGGGGTTGGTTGGCATAGGGGGTAGGTTGGCCATTGGCTTATATTTTCCGTCACACCTGTTGTGAAGGCTCCACCATTGTACCATGTGACCCGCTTGACATCGGGAGTCTTGTCCTGAGTTTTCAATCCGATGCTGACAGTGTAGATAAGACTGTGCTTCATTGATTGATTTTACAACATGTAAGTAAATTTTTATATTTTCAGTAAAGTTGGTTTAAAGGCATGGAAAAACATTTGACTCCGATTCTGTTCACATAGCCCCAAACTCCTTTGAAAAACCTAACCTTTCGATTAACCAGTTTCTTGTTTGATTTTTCTCCCCTGTCCTGGCAGTCATCTTACATATGATCTCTCCTGTGGGGTTAGTTGGCTCTCTTCAACTTTTTTTTTGGCGCAGTAGCAATTCACAAAAGCAAGGTAAACATAATCAAAGGTGAAACTACCAATTGTCTTTAGTTCCAGCGATGAAGATGAGAGAAATTTTTCTTTTGCGATAAGTGACGACAGTCTTAACTTCTATCTTCTTCTATTGTCATTCTATTTTCCCTTAAAAGCTGTTAAAAACCAATTCAAAATTATTATACCATTATAGTGCAGCTTTTAATAAAAGTAATATGTGTCAGGCAGTACTTGAATAAGATGAAAAAACAACCCCACCTTCTAGGCCAACCTGCCCCACACAGGGGGTTAATTGGCGTACTCTGGATTGACGAATTCTTCAATTTTCTATGATCTTAGTATTAAATATTATATTGTGAAAAAAATACTTGAAGTACTCTAATACTTGGAGTTTACAGTGGTATCAGCCCCATTGGGATTATATTAACAGGAACGACTCAACAATAAAAAAAGTGAAACTGTTGCCAACCAACCCTGCTCTCCCCTACTTTTTTAGTCGATTTTAAGGAGTGTTGTTATTCGACCATTTAAACGTTTTTTTGTAATTAATTGACACTGTTTCTGATTTTTAACACATTTCCGAAAGATAAATACTCGCATAGGGAAACCTCATATTTTTTTCATTCTCTAAAGATGATATTTATGTGGATGTATAATTTTGGATGACATTAAATTTCATGATGTTTAAATCGCATCCCGCGATGGCCCTAGGACTTTTTAAGGGTATAAAATACCGTCCCTCGGTTAGGACGTAAAATGGAGGTCCCGAGCCTATATTATGTCAGGTACTCGTTAAAGATCCCTATCCTAATTGTACCTAGATAGGCAAAATTTAGAACTCCCACTGTAGAATCGTCCGATTAACCTTAGTGGCATGAAGTGATGTTAACGAAACAAATTAACAAAAAAAAATGATGGTTATCCTATGAATTTCAATTTTTGTTTAATCTATTTTGGAGTGTATGAAGATAATGTGACATCTTAATTTAATTCATTCCCGCCTATACTAACTTCATTAAGATAGTCTAAACCTCTGAACATTTTAACCAATTTTAATACGGAAGTCTTTTCAAAGCTTGGTGGAATTCAATTTTTTTTTCCTGAACAGTCTTTTAAATCATAGATTTTTAAATATATCGATTTCTTCAATATAAGATCGACGCATTTTCTAAAAATACGACGCAAGTTGGTTACCCTACTAATAGCCGATTATTATACGGCATAAGATATTAAGAGAAAGTGGCGGGGTCAATGTAGTTCGGATGTTATCCGTCAGAGTGGAGCACCTCCTGGTGATAAGGGAAGCTAGTTCCGCTTGTAGTCCAGAGATAGCGCTGGCTCTACTATTCCAATACTCAAGCTGTGTGCTTCTTTGAATTTGCTTAATTTTACCCAGTTAAAGTTCATTGTGTTATTTATATTCCAGAAGATTATTTCGTACAAACTAAGGGTTATATTTCAAAACCCTATTTTGCACCATTAATAGAAATAACGAATACTCTGAATGAGTTGTCTAAATATTTTAAGGTAATAGTTAGTTAAATTATACTATTGAAATAAATCCTCATTCTTTGTTATTTTTGAAAAAGTTTAATAATTTTTCTGAGAAATATTTTGTTATAGATTAGTTGCTTTATTAATTTCAATTAATCAAAATAAAAATGTCACTACATTTTTGTCATTTCAAAGTACAGATCTTCATTTTATAAATCATAATTAATTCCTGCTCCTAAAGTTAAATAATTATTTGCTTAAGTTAACCAAATTTGATATCAAAGCATTAGAATATATGATGAATGAGTATTTTAACTTTTTCATCTTTGTATTTAAAAACAATTTATTGATGCTGAAGATTATTTAAATTCGACAGAGTATTTTTCTAAGAAAGGATAATTTTTCAAAGTCTATATACAGAAATAGGATTTCAAACATATTATTTTAGTAATTTTATCAGCTTTAACTTATTTGAAATTAAAAGATGAAAATTATATTTGGCAGTTTGTTTCTAATTTCTTTGCCTTCTTTTAGATTATCAAATGTTTTTTGTTATGACATGTGTTTTCCTAAGTATCCATTTATTACACTTTGCATAATATTTTATCTTTATACTATCCAAATTCATGAATTCTTACTTTAAGATAAAATTTGTGACAGTGTGCGAATCTTAGCATTTGCATTAAATAGCTAATGTTTAAAAGTGTCAATCAAAACAGTTTTGATATATAAATTTATATTTAATAATATAATATTTTGATATTTGTCGAAAGACTTATTTAAACCAATTTCTCTCTGAAATAGGTTAGGTATTTCATATTGATCCATGCGTGTTACATATAGTTTCCTTATTGGAAGTAACAATAAACATATAATAATTCTGAATATTTTTAAAATCTTTATTTTCTGCATTTTGCAATTTCTATTGTCTAAAGTAGTATATATATTTCATGTTGATTCTTTTCAAAAGAAATTAATTGCTAGTTTTATTGGTGGTATAATTTTACTGAGGCCCGTTAAGATATATAGTGTGCTATTGATATTATTTAATGCATTAAAAAAAGTATTAATCTTAAGCATTAATTAAGCATTTTTTTTAGTTAAAATCAGAAGTAGGAATTTGTTAAAACCAGTTTCAAAATGTGATTGGAGGATACACTTGCTTAAGTAATGAGTATTGTAAATAATTTGACAAATAACCTGCTCTTTCTTTTTAAGATTAAAAAAAGAAAATTCTGATTTAAAATTAAATAAGAATTTTCAGAAAATTTATGAATTACTAAATGCAAACCTTATACTTAACCGCGTATATGTACATGTTTTTACAACCTATATAAATAATAATTTAATGAATTAATTAATAATGCTTCATTCAATATTAATGAATGATGCTAAACTAATTGAAACAAATAGAATTAATGAAGAAAGTCAAGATAATTTTAGAGGGAACTTCAAATTTTATTTAGTACCATTTTCTGCCACTTGGTAGCAGTAGACCACTACTTTTCAACAGAATAAAATATATTGAAATAATCTATTATCTATTAATCAATTAATTTATTCTTATACATATAGATTACATTATAAATCATAATTACATCATTTCTTTATACACTAATACAAATGGAAAAGGTAACCAGATGAAAACCTTGTATTTAACCTTTATTAACTTTAATTTCGTCATTTTACGTTATAAATAAATTAATTTTCACTACACATCATTTTAATCTCATGAATTGGACTTAGATTAGATGAAGGAATAAAAATTAAAATTTTAGTTGGGACCTCAAACGTTACTTAGTCCCGAGTCCTGCCGCTAGATAGCAGCTTACTGTCTTCAATAGACCTTTCCAATTTAGTTTTAATATTTTTATTTATCATTTAACTTTTTCAATGATTAAAAAATAGATAGAAAGAAGTTATTTTTAAATCATAAACCATCTAATTTACACGAAACAAGATATCTCATGTTAAATTATAAGTATGAGATGCAGTATCCATCTGCTTTCTCATTTCCCTTTTATTTTTTAAAGATGGAGGTAGAACTTATTTACTGTAAGTAGTATATTATTTAAAATTTGCAGTTTAGTTTTATATTATTAACATATATTCTTTTATAATTTACAAAACTGTTGAGTACTTGAGTCTTCAAACTTAGGAAATGACTTAATGAGTTAATAAAATAAAGAAATTGTTTAATTACTCTTTAAGTTTTGTAAGACAATATTATCAGTAGCTCATCAAAGAATGAACTAAGAAAGTGGTGGAACTGAAATCATAGCATAAAAATAATATTCTCTTTTGCATAAAACAGTACTTGCTGAAGAAATTAATCAGCTGACTGCGGACTCTTTGTCCATCCTTCTATGGAATGCAAACGGCCTAACGCAACACAAAACTGAACTAGACCTATATCTTCATAAAAAACGAATTGACGTAGCATTGATTACGGAAACGCACCTTACCACACGATCTAAATTTTGTATTCCTGGCTACTTGACCTATAGGACAGACCACCCAGACAACACAGCACATGGAGGTACAGCCATTCTTATCAGAACTACACTATCACACAACCATATACACTTACCAAGTACTCCTGACATACAGTCCACAGGCATTACACTTTACATGAAAAACCACACGATAACACTGGCCTCGGTGTACTGCCCGCCAAGATACGTGCTGCTGCTAGCAGGAGGGGATTTCAACGCGAAGCACCAATATTGGGGCTCACGTTTGTGCACTCCAAGAGGAAGGAATTTGAGGGCTGCCATCCACGAGCTTTCATTAGACACAATAAATCCTGACACACCGACTTACTGGCCTGTATCGAGGCGAAAATCACCGGACCTTTTGGACTTTTTTATTACTAAAGGACTGCGGACTATACCTCACACCATAAATACTACCTCTGATCTTTGCTCTGATCATTCCGAGGTGCATTTAATTATGCTTGAGGAGGCAATAAACAAACCAAGAAAGCCAACGCTGATAGATGGACCAATTGACTGGGATGCCTTTAGTGAGTTTTTAGAGTCTTCGCTTTCGATCCCAGTCTCAATCAAAACTGAAAATGAACTGGAAGAGGCTGTCGAACTATTTACAGAAAGTGTTCAAAAAGCGGCATGGTATTCAACAATACCCAAGGTCAACTCAGCAAGAACAAATAACTTGCCACAATATCCTCAATATATAAGAGATTTGATCAGAGCAAAGAGAAGAGCGCGTAAAATATGGCAGACTGACAGACGCCCCTCAGACAGACAGACTAAACAATCAACTCAAAAGGGAAATACAAAAATTTAACAGAACAAACTATGACGCTTATATAACTGGCCTCTCGACAGACGATGGAAGCTTGTGAAAGCATACCAAGAAGTTGCTAAAACATCGAGAGTTGTCAGCACCCCTTCGAAGAGAAGATGGCTCCTGGGCCGTGTCGGATGAGGAAAAATCTGAACTCTTCGCTAACCATCTTTCTTCTGTTTTCATCCCATTTTCTGACTTAACAAACACAGAACATGAGACCCTAGTATTCAACTCATTAGATATTCCACTTCAAATGACACTTCCACCACCTTCATTCACTCCTGCCCAGGTTGCACAACAAATCCAACATTTACCCAAAAGAAAAGCCCCTGGTTATGACTTAATAACTGCCGAGGTGCTCCAGAAAAGCTCAGGTATTTCTGACAACAATTTACAACTGCATACTAAGGACATCAAAATTCCCACTACAATGGAAATATTCCATGATTCAAATGATACACAAACCAAATAAAGACAGCTACTATCCATCTTCGTACAGACCTATCAGCCTTCTTCCGATATGTTCAAAAATATTTGAAAAATTAATATACAAAAGAATAGTTGACATATTGACTGACAAACATATAATACCCGACCATCAATTTGGATTTCGCAAGTCACATTCAACGACCCACCAACTACACCGAGTTACTGACTTCATTGCTGGAGCATTAGAACAAAAACAATATGCAACTGGTGTATTTTTGGATGTAGCTCAGGCGTTCGACAAAGTTTGGCACCAGGGTCTTCTCTTTAAACTCAAGAACATACTACCGTACACCTACTATCTCATTCTTCGATCCTTCCTTTATGACAGATTTTTCTCCGTTCGGCAGGGGTCAGAAATTTCTTCAATTCGCCCAGTCTTAGCGGGGGTACCACAAGGTTCAATACTGGCCCCCCTACTCTACATTGTATACACCCATGACATACCAGAAGGTAATGAGACATTGACCGCTAATTACGCAGACGATACAGCAATACTAACAAAACATCAAGACCCGTCACATGCTTCACTAAACTTACAAAACCACTTACAGAAATTAAACGATTGGTGCAAATTGTGGAAAATTAGACTTAATCACGACAAATCACAACATATAACTTTTACTCTTCGGAAAAATACTTGCCCACCAATTTATATCGAAAATGTCCAAATTCCCCAAACAGACACAATACAATCCCTCGGACTAACCCTCGATAGAAGGATGACATGGGGCCCGCACGTTAAAATGAAAAGGGAAACTCTAGAAAACATTGTAATGAAAATTTTAATATTATTAAAAGATTAATTGTAGTTAATGATATAACAGGTTGAGTGAATTATAATTGGCTGCCATTTTGAAGAAAAACGTTAATGTTTAATGATAATGGCATTGAATTTATTGTTTATAGCAGTATTCTTTTTATTATTATAATTATAAGGTGTATGTTGAAATTAGTTAGAAATAATCGTTTGAGCATTAATTATCAGTTTTTAACAAGCATCTGTTATTCATTATATCTATGGATTAAATTATTGTTTGAAAATGTTTTTCTAAAAAAGAATGTTTGATAAATTTTTTTCAGTTTGACAGCAGCCTAATAATTGAAATTATTTATGTTATAATTTTCTAATGTTTTTATTTAACAAATTTATAATAGTTTTAATACATTTTTTTAGTTTCATATATCACTGACTTAATGGATTCAAAGAAGTACATTGATCGCTACATTACTATTTTAATATTCATGGTAAACAACAATGTTCAACACTCATCTGTCAGTTTCAATTTTTATTATTTTTTAATAGGAAATTTTTTTATATTCTGCCACGTAATTAAAGTTGCATCCCTAAGGTAAGTTCTGGCATGGACCTACTTACCACAGTCGCACGATAGTTGATTACTTTTCCGTATGTGATAACCTCATTGGAAATAAACATTGTTATTTTCCTTTGATCTGTTAAATTTTTTTCAAATGATATTTGCTTTTTATTGAAAAAGAAAATACCTTTTAAATTATGTTCTCACTTGATTTTTTTCTGGGAATGCCTCAAATTATATTTTTAATTAATAGGCTGATTATTCAATTAAAAGTTAGAACTTTTTCAGATGAAGATATTAATAAATAATGTTGACAAACACTTTTTAATTTTACGAGTGTCTTTTTTTTTATTATTCTATACCAATGTTGAATCCTAAGTAAAAAAAAAAAAACTAAGTTGAATCCATACCCAAAATAATCTAGGATGCAACCGTGTAATTAACTATTTTTATCCCAAAATATTTTATGTTTCTCTTGTATTTTATTTTCTTAAACTCAAAGGTAGAGTAAAACATCTTTATACAATAAAATGTATAAGTATGTTTATAATTTTTAACTGCTCCCGAAAGGTTTGTTACATATACATTTGCCAAGAGTCTGATGGATCTTTATTTTCATCGATAATACAAAATGATTTAATGGATATTTAATTGCTGCAACATTGGTTTACTTGTGATTGACAAAATGTTTTCAAATACAAATTTATCCTCTCGTAGTTTTAATATTTTTATTCTCATAAGTAATCAACGTTAGTTTTATCTTGTCGCTCAATCTTAAATAGTATGGTAATTAGCCATTCATTAAGAATTAGATGTAAATGATTCATTGTATTACATACCAATTCATTGTATTACATAATTTCAATCATCTTTATTTGTTTTCGCTTGGTATTGATTGTTTGAAAGTGTTTTGTTTCCTTTCAATTAGATATGGAATCGTTAATTGCCTAATTCAGGTATTGCATTGTATCCTGTTTATTATTGTTATGCATAGAAATGGTATATTTAATAATAAAATTGTTGTTAACTAATGTTGCATTATTTTCACTATTATTTTAGTTTTAGTTTTTTGCGGTGTAGTTAGGATATATGTATGTTTCAATTCTAAAATAAATTTACCTTGATTTTTAATGAAAGAAGAATTGACATTCCTGTTAAAAGAAAATGCCTAGTCATCTTAAAAGAACATCTTAAGTTTTATTGAGCAATTAATTACCTTTCTCGTGTATATACTTATATTTTTTGAAAGGAGATAGATGCATCTCCATCTGATTAAACATTTGAATATTTTCAAATGAAACTTCAGTAATTGCCATACATTTTAATTGCAAAAAAATAGCATTTGATCAAATCGAGATTTGAAGAGGTAAGCTGCAAATATTGCTTACTCACAATTAATATTCCCAACCCACGATTAATAATTTAATATTGTAAAACTATTGTGGGTTTAAATAACTTTTATTAGATAATTATAGACGACAGAGTTACCATGTCAGTCAAACAATAAAACTCAATTATTCAAAAAAAATTATCAAGTTGTAACGACATTGTAACACAAAACTAACCATATGATACGATCTTCAGAGCAAGACTAACTCTCCAGTATATAGCTCCCTATTTTTAGTCTGATGATGAAATCTACCTGATATTAAAGAATAGTTGATTATCATTAATCAAAATCGTTAAAGCCGTTTTTCAGAAAATCGCAAAAAAACATAAAAATGTGATCAGTTTTATGGAATTAAGGTTACCTATGTAAATTAGGTATTTCGATGACATTTTTGCTGTCATATCTCCGCCATATACCCAACTCAAATATCTAATTCAACTTTTGCAGGTTTAATTTTTTTTGAGCTAGTATTTTTGCACGACACACACACATTTTATAACTCACTTCACCTCATCGTCATTTACCATCGTCATTGACCACTCCTAACCATCCCTAACCACTTTATTTCAGTGAAGTGGCACAAAAGGGTTAAGTGGCTAAAAAGAAACATGGGGACGGTATCTTATAGTGACTAAGTGTTCAAATGTGCGTGTATTTGAAACTTAGTTATCTATCATATTTTAATCAGTAGTGATCAATCACTCAACCGTAATATCTCATTATTGATAACATCTATTCAGATAGTTTAATAGCCTTAATCAGTTGCAACTACTACTGAAAAATTGTGTTATTTTTATCGAAATTTCAACGCTTAGAAATAAAAATCTGATTTTGCAGCAATACTGTTAAAATTTATAAGTTGTGCAATAAAAATTGAAGAAATTTTTATAATTATAAAAGATGACCAGGCATTTTCTTTTAACAGAAATGTATATCCTTCTTTCATTAAAAATTTACGCAAATTTATTTTAGAATTAAATCATACATAAAACCTAACTACACCACAGAAATCGAAAACTAAAATAACGTTGAAAATAATGCAACATAAGTTAATAAAATTTTATTATTAAATATACCATGTTCTATGCGAAAGAAATAAACATGATACAATGCAATACCTGAATTAGACAATTTTCAAACGACAATGAAAACGAAAATTGTGTAAAAAATGCTTGGCTATGCCGTCCCTCGGATAGGATGTAAAATGGAGGACCCGAGCTTGTACGATGTCGGGATACTCGTTTAAATACTCCTATCCTGATTATACCTGGATTGGCAAAATTTAGGACTCCCACTGTAGCACCATCCTATTAGCCTTATTAGCATAATCAATTGACGTTAAACAAACAAATATTTATAGAAAACGTATATTGTAGCATGAATAAAAATAAAGCATTTTTAAAAATGATCTTTGGTGAATTGTTTTCACGAATAATACTGAATGAAATTCTTAAATTGGAAATGTGAGGGACTGCGAAACAATCTACTTTCACAAGAGGAAAAAAAAAAAAAAAATAGCAAAGGAAGAAAATAAAGCTGAAAGCTATAGAGTATTTAATGAAAGTAATATTTTTGAGGGGGAGTGAAACAAAGGCATCCCGAAGAACTCTTAGGATTTAAGACGTCCGTTCTCATCAAAGACTTCGAAGGAGGACTTACCGAAGTCAGGGGAGGAAAGCGAAAGGGGTGGGGGTTAGTGCTTTCTAGTGATTCAATAAGTCCCCACTTCGGGGCCTAGCCTCCAAGTTTTCTCTTCAAATATACTTTGTCCCCGAGTATCTTACTTCTCGCAACTATCTCACTCTCTAAGTCCATCTAGACCTTCACAGAGAAAGATGGATTATTTATTTATTTAGGTCCAATAAAAATTTATTATTTTTACATTTGTCATCTTAGTCAATTAGTGTTAAATCGAATTTAGCCAAAAATTGGTTAAGTGTCCAAAAAGAAGCTTGGGTCGCTTTCTTCGTAGTGAATAAGTGCATAAGTTAGGCGTTCACTTGAAATTTACTTCTATTAATTTGCATTTAAATGGGAAATACGGAAATACGAATTAAATCAAAATGCTGCGGTATAATTACTACGTTCCTGGTCTCCCGCTTTTCTAAGGCGGGTGGGGGTTACCAGAAACGGCTTATATCAAATTAATATATGAAATTAATGTAGTTAATACGCCTTAATGTAAATTGGATACTTTTCCAGAGGTGACGTATTTACCAATTCTATTTTATTTTAATAAACCTGTGGCATAGGTAAATGATAATAAATAAACAAATCTAGATTGAACTATATCTTTAATTTTATTGACCAATTAAGTAAATCATTTATACCCCCTTTAATATATCATATAAAGATATTTTATTGACACAAGTTAGTTAATGGATGCTGTCTGGCAATTTAACATTATTTAATAAATACTGACCACACAATATTACAACTAGTACTGTATATGTATTAACCTTATCTGGTGGGCACTCTCTGGTGTTTTCTCTGGCCTATCTGCTGGATCAGTCCCTGCCATCTCTGACGCTCTCTCAGACTCAGCACAGCATCCCATCTCGGCCTCTCTCGGAAATCTGGACTCTGCCGCTCCTGTCTATCTGGTCCTCTGCCCTTCTCGTTCCACTCTCGCCCTCTTGGCACACTACCCGACCTCTGTCCACCTCCAAACTTTCTCTCCACCCGAACTCCCTTTTCCGAACTCTCCACTCCACTCGACTCCCCTACTTTCCTCTCTCGACTCCTCCGTAAAAGTCTTCTTTCCCGCACTCTCTTCAGACTTCTGCTGATTGGCTGGCTGCAGCTTCTCCTGATTGGTTGGTTCCAGACTTCTTCTGATTGGCTGGCGGCCTAAAATTTCCCTTCCTTTCTATATTTAACGTGTTTCCCAGCGGCCTCTTTGCCGGGCCAAAACCAGGTTTTATGGCCACAAATTTCTCTAACAATCTTCCTAGGTATTTCCCTGGATGTTTGTCGGCAGCATTGCCGGTCTTAGGCTTTGCTTATTTTGAATTTCTAACAGAAGGTTTATGGCCCCAATAACTTACAAGGCGGTATTTCCAAGACCTAGCCGCCTTCAGGTAAAACTGGTCAACCCGGTGGACCATATGCAGTACTTTACATATTTTGATATTAAATTATTAATTCAATTTCCTTTTCCTATCACGGCAGCATCCACAATACATAGCATAATTTAATTTATTTTTATATATCTACTCTTTAAAAAACAAACAAAAAAAATATTACTTTAATTTAAAAGATATAAAACTCAAATTTACTGAACAGATATTTTAACATCGCTACTCACATAAAGTATCACATGAATGTAAATGAAGTAAAAGTGAACTTAAACAAAAGAACCAAAAACTAAACTAGGAAAAAGCTTCTTTAGTCATTACGGATATTAAATGCATTTAAAAGAACAGAACGAATTATCTCTAAATAAATAAATAAATTCATAAACTCATGTAATAAATGGAAAAAAAAACTAAAGATTTGCTGGAATGACCTCAGAGTTATGCCTAGTTATGATATCATGGGCACATTCAAAAATTGTGTACTGATTTGGTTAAGATCACAGAGTGTGGAACAACACAATAACAATGATAAACCGTACTCTATGATGAGAATGGAGTTCGAATGTTAAGTGTTAAACTTTTTAATTCAAAGGTTACTAAAAACCTCTTCAAAGTAGTAAAATAATTATAATGAATGTTTTATTGGAGTTATCGACAAAGAAAAAAAATTAAATTTCAAATGAATTAGAAATAAACTTTTATTTGCCGTTTTTGTTAATTCAAAGATTTTCTCAAGCTCCTGATGGACATCAAATTCCATACTTCCAGGAAAACACGCAGTTAGCATTATAAATCCACCACAACTGGGAATCCTGAGCGTATAGTTACTTGAACTTTCCTCTAATTACATCTTCCTTGACTTTTTTTATAACATTTTTTATTGCTGCTACTAACAATCTTGATTTTGCCAAAAATTATTTGAAGCTATAATGGAACCCATCGTATATAGGCATACAGAAATTTTTAACTGATTCCCTACTAAAAAAGAAAAGAAAAAATTTGCAAATGATAACGTGCATTAAAAAGCTCCTATCATTAAAAAATTCTACCCCCTCCCCCTCATCACTAAAAACTATGGATAGTATCGATAGTTTTATGTCCGATACTATCAAAACTATCGATAATCGTTACTATCGATAGTTTTACATCACTACTTAATACTACATAACGCGTTGCAGCCATCACTTTCGCTGATTGTCGCAGATTGCTGACTAGGCGTGAATAAAAGTTTGAAGAAAAAAAAACTATTCAATTGGTTTAATAAACGTAATAATTAACCACTATTTTGGCATTTTTGACGAATAATCAAACTTTGATAATGAAAATTTGATTTTATTACAATACTATTTAATCTTTAAAGTCGTTTCCTGATATGTAAGGAAGCATGACTTAACCAGTTCTTCTCTGGGATGACAGTTATAGGATCACTCTTTTACAAATAATTAGTACATTTTTTGTTTACTCTATTCTTGAACATGTTAACGAAATGTCGAAAGTCATGAATTTTTTTGGTTTTTAAAATAATTTACTTACAATATTTTACTAATTTTAAACTAATTTCCTAGGAAAAGGTTTAGGTCAAGCCGAAGATGGGAAGAATGAATTCGTGAAAGCATGTTAAACCCGCATAGCACATCAGTTATGCTGCATTACATCGGATAATATTGTAGGCGCTTAACTGCCTATTTCGGTTTTCTATTATTCTTGTTCTAATGATTCTGATTGATTTATTTGGCGTGATTGTTACAAATTTTATAGGATCATATAATTCATTATATCATAATATATGTAATTATAATTGTGAAATTCATGACATATTGTGAGTATTTGATTTACGACAGTATAAATGTATAAAGCTGAAAAGTTTCTTTCTTTGAATATCATTTTTAGGAATCACTCGTCTTATTTACAGTCTTTACTATAATTATTCGTCCTATTCACTTTCAATTTTACATTCCTAGCCTGTAAAATTGAAAGTTACCTCTATAGTTTATGAAACTATCCCATTCTCTAAACAATGCATAGGTATATCTAGGTGTTATTATGGACAATAGATTAACATATAAATACCATATTCAATTACTTGTAAGCAGAATTAGACAAATCTTTCATTTATTTTTAAAAAAAAATCGTAGCATATTAAATTTAAAAAATATAAAACTCTGTATTTTTGTTTAGTGGGATCGATTTTATCTTACAGCAATCCAGCTTGGGGGACTTGTTCAAATCAAACGCTCCACCCGCTCCTGAATGCACTCCTTAAAATTATACTAAAAAAATAAAAGATATGAAACTTCCAAATTGTGCACAGAATTTAATGCATTAGACATTATTTATTAAGAAATGTTGTTTTCATGTATATAAAATACAATTTAAACCATATATGTGAAACAAGGCACGTAAAAACAAATATTCTGTTATATCCAAAGGATAATAACTCATTTTTTAGACAACATATATTGTAGCTATAATTTTTTTTTTCAACGTTACGAAATTAATATAAAAAGGTTAAAAATGATAAAAAATTTAATCCGAAATATTTCAGAAATTTGTTAAACAATTTATAAGGTACTTAAGTGTTTAATCGTATTTTTTATAATTTTGAACTCAATTTTAATTTCATTTTTTTTCTTCATACTTAAAATGTTTATAGTTTGTCTAATATTAAATTTATTTCACTGCAGCCGTATCTGTAGTTCTAATAACTATTCAAAATATTGTTGATTTTTCTGTTTATATATTGATTTTTTATGTGACAATACAGAAGCTTGTATTCCGAGCTTTTACCTGACTCCATTCCCTAACACAAGTTATATTTCTTGGGGCAGGTCAGAATGATTTATTCATTATTAGTTAATTAAAAATAGGTTATTTTTTATGTTAATGTAAACATTATGACAAATAAATATTAATATTATTACTTGAAAAATTCTTTTTGCTTTATACGGGACGTTTTTGAAGAAGGCTCTGTGCTTGATAAAATATTTAAATAACAATAGGTGTCGCGTAGAGGATTCCTCATTGTTGGTCCTTTTCCTCCATTGAATAGTATCTTCAGGAGGGATTTTCCGCTTGAAACACTTTTTTCAGGTTCCTGGTTATTGTCCAGGTTACCAACAGTATATCATAAATATCTGTATCATCGCATTCCACTCCTTAAAGATAAATAATATTTGGAAAAAAATATAAACTAGTATTTAAAACGAAATCTAATATGTATATATATATTTTTTTGCAGAGGTGAGCCAGCAGTCCTACGTGTACTTGGAGACTATCGTGGAAGAGACTTCAGACGACCTAAGGAGCGAGTCTGAGTACTCGGCCGGAGGCTGGCCCGACACTGATTCTGATGCTGGCTCCGTCATCCACCTCCCAGTACCTACAGGTTAGTATCTAATTTATCTTTATATGTATATATATATATATATATATATATATATATATATATATATATATATATGTGTGTGTGTGTGTGTGTATAATCACCTTACAGCACCTATAGGTTAGTATCTACATAGTCACACTTATATTTTGACTTTCAAGCTTTAATAGATAAGACTGATTTTTCACTAGTAAAAATTTTTAATTCTTATCTGACAAGTGCATTCGGCCTATTTATTTGAAAATATTTTTTATGCTCACAGATATTTTTATCTTGATAATGGCGTAAATGCCTGAATGTACAACAAAAAAATAAAGGCTTAAATAAAGTATCACAAAAATACTTGACTAAAATCTTTCTATTCTCTAATAAATAAAAAATTACTAGAGAAGATAGGGCGAAAAGAACAGTCTCCTTAGCAACATTATATAATCATATGTATTTCCATCGAATTTTCGCCTATTCTGGCATCTTCAGGATAACATAATGAATAAACAAGTATGACAGCACATCTGAAAAGAAGAATTATAGGAGATTTAGCAAAAACACACTTAAAACAGTGACAAAAATAAAATCAGGAAACAGGAAAACCCCAACCAAAATTAAAATTAAGATGCCAAATAAATAAATACAAAAAAAAAATGTTTTTTTCAGATGAGCTGTCATATTTATGTATTTATTATGTTATTCTGAAGATGCCAGGATAGGCGAAAATTCGGTGGACAAATATATATGACTATGTAGTTGTTATCCCGCTTTTATCCGGGGAATTTCTGCTCGTCTCCAATATAAAGCGAGATCATAACGATTTTTATAACAATAAAGAACATAAAGATTTTTATAACAATAAAGGATATACCCAGAGATTGGCTGAAGTTATGCGATTTTAATAGGGTCAGGTATTCGCAACTTGTATGAAAGAACCACTGAGCTAAATTTGGAGAATTTAGGTCAAACGGCATGGATTTCTATAAAGAATCCTGACAACAGACAACTAACGGAATTTCATCTTTATATATATGTAGATGATATAATGTTGCTTATGAGACTTATATTTTTATTGACATTGCAGTGGCCCCAAAGCACTGGCTTAGATAAAAGTATAAACCATTGATTCCTTATATTCAGATTGAACTGCATTTATACTCTGTTTGCTTTAGCTTTTCAAACGTTATTTTTAACTATAGATGCGGAGGTATTTGTATGGTATATGAAGTTATGAGTTTATCTTGTCTAGTAGTTTAGATATAAAGATATGTATACAGTTACAGGCTAACAGGAATTCTGAAGGGATATGTAAAACAAATATGATCAGAGTTAGATGTATATATATAGGTGGGACGAGTTAGAATAATAAATACGTGCGTTGGTAGGTGCTTGAAGGTGAAGTGGGCAACTCGTAGTTGAAGGGGACACTTGACCAGCTCTTCACTCCGATCCGTCCGTCCATTCCACCACTCCATCTTTCCAACATTCCAACTCTCGTTAATCTCGACTGTTTTGTATCGAAGCATATTTCCAACTCATTTTATTTTAATTCGGATCAAAAATCAGGCGCTTTTCAGTTCATTTAAAACCTTCTACAAAGTACTACTACTGTGTCTCAGTAGCTAAAATGCGTTGAATTAATTATATCCTTTTCTTTTTAATACAAATCAAAATTCATTGAAAAAGATAAAAACGTTTCAGCTAATCTAAAAAGCAACGGGATTTAAAATTGTTAACCTGTCTATTGCTAAAACAAATAGATTCGAACTTTTCCTCACACGTGAAAAGGCGACACCTAATTACCCTAGGGAAAAACACGGATTTTATTAGTCCACGCCAAAAAAAAAAAAAAATAGATTTGGCTAATAGGCGGGCGCAATCAATATAGGGTGCGCTAGTAGTTTTGCAAAATGTCGGAAAGAACGGTGTTAGACCTAGTTGATGTGATAGAGATAATTGGTAATTTTAAAAGACCATTAATAGATGGGCAGGCTATTCTTGATGCAAACCACATATTTACATGTGGAATAATATCTAAAAATAAAAAAACAGTTATTTTACAAGCCTCGTGCCTTTAAACTAGCAATCTTAAAGGACTTCCCCATCAAATAAAAGTGGAAATCAAATTTATTAATAATAATAAGCAATTTTCTTGTCATTGTACATGTAAAGCTGGTAGTTCTGGTAAATGCAAACACATCATTGTAACTTTACTCGACGTTTTTCGGTTAGTAATAACATTAATTACCTATTCACACAATCATTGTTATGACAGCTTAGATTCTTTGTCATATTATTTATTTATTTCTCAAAACTTTCAGGTTTCGCTTTGAAAACATGGAACAATTAAGCACAACGGATGTAATAGAAAAATGGGGGAAATTAAAAAAGAAAAACAAATCTATGACACTATGGTCTCAATGTTATTTGCATAAAACTAGCATTTTGGAATAATAAAATGTCAAATACTAATATTTACCTGGATAAATATAGTCTCTTTCTTTAAAATAAAGACTACATATCGTCATATGTTTCGAAACAGGCTTATCTATTCTTAATTTTACAATCCACTCTTTAAGAAGCTTTTTATTTTTTGGAAATGACACGTCTTTTGATTTTCTAATTGAACACTGAGGGACCGAGCAATACCTATTAGATATTTTTCAAATGATTTTTTGCTCAATCGGGTTTTAATTATGGAAAAATAAATTAAAAACGCCAAAAAACCCTATGAATCCCAGGTAATGGCCCCGCTTTTATCCCCGTTTCTCTAGTTCCTGCAGCGCCGTCGCAGAAGCAGCACCGTCGCTTGCGCCCGCCTATAGCCTGCCTAATATGCTTACCCTCCCTAAATATCAAAAGAAAATGAAGTTTTGTGTCAATAAATCAACTAACACCACCATCTATTGGAAATTTGTAGAACTTACAAATAATCACACTCCATTGTAGTATAATAAGCACTTAATTTGCAATAAAAGAAATGTTGAGGCCAGTAATCGAGATATAAACTATCCTATCTTTTAAGTTGGACAAAACTACACACAATGAGCCAAATTTTAAAGAGATCGGTTGAGTAGTTTCTGATTTTACTCCCGACAAACATCGGGACACGAGATTTTTATATATATAAAGATTCTAGATAAGTACGGACGACCTCAATCACAATATTTGCACTGTGCTTCAGAATGAAATTTAATGATTTTTCAATAGGTTAAATGATTATCAAGAATTTCAGTTTTTTATTTTCGAACGCCAACGTTTATATGAGTATCTATGCAAGAGGATGACAATAAATGAATATTTTACAGAACTGACAATAATATACAAGATAGTAAGCATTATACATGAATATTTAAATAAATTAAATTAACATCTTCAAATTCTCAAATCCTAGTTTTGATTTCATATCGATGTACCTCTTGCATTATTATTATCTTTAGTATTGTATAACTTCCTTCTGTATATTTTTCAATTTTTTATGCATTGGTAACTTAAGTATCATCTCAATTTTGTGTTATTATTGAGTCCAGAAATAACAATTTGTATATAGTTCCATATATTTTGTTAGTCTTTAATATTTTATTTTCACTTCAAAAGCGTTGGGTTTACCTGTAATAAACCTTTGAGGTCGGCAAACTAACCCCCTACCACTACCTCTCACCTTATTTTACCTTCAGTCTTTGTATCAACCTTGACTCAGAAGATGAATATCAGATTCTATTTTATCTTGCTAACCAGCCACTTATTTAAATATTCATGTATAATGCTTACCATCTTTTATATTATTATCAGTTCTGTAAAATATTCATTTATTGTCATCCTATAGCATATACTAGATGTCCCAGACATAGTGTAAAAAAAAAAATGGGTAATACTGCATGTTATACGGGGTAGAATGGCTCAGAAACGAGTTTCCTATCTCAATCTGTTGAAGAAATAGAATTTTTTTAGTTTTTATTTTTGAAATCTTACTTTTTTTCTGAAAAATGACAGTTTTATCTACTTTGATTTAGACTAGAAACAAAAACGATGATATTTTCTTAATCAGCATTAAACTTTCTAAAAGATGAGATGGGTCTAGTTATTTTAAATCCACTTTCAGAGGGACTTTTAACGCGCTAAACACAAAACATTTACTAAAACTTAAATTTTTAATAGTTTTTGAAAATTCCTCACTCCCCACTGGAGCACCCTAGAAGCTGTCAAATTTCCTAAAAACTGCGAAATTTAGTTAGATTTTTAGTGGTGTAGCCCATGATACAATTGCACTTCACCTTTTGAGTCTAAAAGAAGTTTTTTTTCTGATGAAAAACACGCTAGAGAATGTCACTGCTGGGGAGTTAGTTTTACTTTTTTGAGACTAGAAAGAACAATGTATGAATTCTAAATAATATAAAAAGGGTATGATTTCTAAATAATCTAAATTTAAAAATAAAAACTCCTTAGTATAAATTTAAAAAATACATTCTTTAAAATAGATTCAACTTTTTTCTTATCTTCTAATAAAATTTGAAAAATCCTAAATAAAAAATGTTGAAGATAAAAAATATTATTCTTATAGAACCACATTAAAATAGATTATTGCAGCGCGTCTTCAAAATGTCCTCCATTACTTTAGATGCAGGGTTATCTTCAACATTTTTTTAAAGAAAGTATTTTTTAAAGTTAAACTAAGGAGTTTTTTTTTGTTAATTTTAGATTATTATTACCCTTTTTATATTATTTAGAATTCATACATTGTTCTTTCTAGTCTCAAAAAAGTAAAACTAACTCCCCAGCAGTGACATTCTCTAGCGTGTTTTTCATCAGAAAAAAAAATTCTTTTAGACTCAAAAGGTGAAGTGCAATTGTATCATGGGCTACACCACTAAAAAGCTAACTAAATTTCGCAGTTTTTAGGAAATTTGACAGCTTCTAGGGTGCTCCAGTGGGGAGTGAGGAATTTTCAAAAACTATTAAACATTTAGGTTTTAGTAAATGTTTTGTGTTTAGCGCGTTAAAAGTCCCTCTGAAAGTGGATTTAAAATAACTAGACCCATCTCATCTTTTAGAAACTTTAATGCTGATTAAGAAAACATCGTTTTTTTTTTTCTAGTCTAAATCAAAGTAGATAAAACTGTCATTTTTCAGAAAAAAGTAAGATTTTAAAAATAAGAACAAAAAGAATTCTATTTCTTCAACAGATTGAGATAGGAAACTCGTTTCTGAGCCATTCTGCCCCGTTTAACATGCAGTATTACCCATTTTTTTTACACTATGTCTGGGACAACCAGTATACTCATATGTTTGTTTTCTTTTAGCCCTGATGAATATCCAAAAGTTTGATCGAAACGTTGGCTTTCGAAAATAAATAAAATTTTAAAATGAAAAACCTGAAAATCATTTAATCTATCGTATAGAAGAAACAGTTGACTCTCTCTCACCTCTATTTAATAATTTTTTTCAGTAAGGCTAATGCGTGTATGTAACAAATACTCATTGCCTCATCCAAATAATAATAATAAGCTTCTCAATATATGAGGAGGAAAGGTTTAAAACTCGTTTTTTTTTTTAAAAAATTGAGATGGCAGTGGATTCTGAAAGATATTTTAACGCTCTTTCAACATATCTTATCAGATTGAAGCAAAACATTATTCCTTATGTATTTTTCTATACCAAATAGCGGTTTGTTGCAGAACTGATTCGTTCCTTAGCCCATTGTGTTTCAAAACTGGTTCGTTACTCGTTTTGATGCAAAACTCTTTCATTCCAATAATCACTTCTCACTTCACTTCAATTCGTTCACTTGAGCAGTTTCTGTTACTCTTTCTGAACAAAATATCGAAAGCTCCTTCAACTCGCGTGTTTTATTTCAGTTTATACTCGATTCTTCTTACCTAGCTATATTAATAATTGATTTTTCAATGGCTCTAACAAGCTTAAAGACGTTGATAATCTGCTGGAAAAACATTTTGGTGACGAGTGGAAGGCCAATGCTTCATTGAATTATTACACAAGAGTTCTCAATATATATATATATATATATATATATATATATATATATATATATATATATATATATATATATATATATATATATATATATGCCACAGACGAGGGAAAGAACGAACGACAGGATGGTGAGGTCGTTATTGTTGAAGAAGACGATAGCCTTAGGATCTAGTCTTTTTGTAACTTTTTTGTAGTCAGATGTTTTATATCAGTACGCTGATATTTTTGAAAAATTCGTAAAAAAAAAAAATGTTTTAAAGCAGTGGGTGGTATTATTTTGTAAAATGGTACCGAATTCATTTATAAAATGGTTTTGAACCTAAAAAATTTTACTTATTAAGAAGATCAACTTACGCTGTGTGAATTAAAACTCGTTCGTACCAATGTGATGGGCAGCAAAAGTCTTTCCTTTAAACATTTTGTCGCAAAACTTTCTCATTTCATATTTTGTTACTTTTTTTGTTACCTCTAAATCAGTAATTTTTTTTATTCCAAGCTCACTTACATAGGGTAGCTGCACCTTTTGAAGGCGAAAAAAAATCTTCTTTACCTGGACACTCTACAAGACGTGGTAAGTTTTTTGAGTTTCCTGAAAAATGTGTTCAGGTGGAACGAACGAGTTTTGCATCAAACCTCTTCATATATTGCATTATTATTTTATTTTGTATCTTCTATAAAATAAAATAATAATGCTTCATATATAGAAAGAGGTATAGATGTCAGTGACTGAATAAAATATTACACAATGTACAAGGTGAACGGAGACAGGAGTGGACATACATCGTCCCCGCTCTTCATATCGAGCCGTATCTTTCATTTCTTTCTATTTCCTCCAGATCTGTGACCACTGTATTAAAGTTCCCGTCTTATTCAATGTCCTTCTTTCTGGTGAATGGGGGTCCTCGATGTATCGCCGATATATTTAGCGCTGGACAGCTTGCTCCTTTTATATTATTTTTCACATCGATTTAGGTATCTGATACCGTTTTAAAGATTTATTAAAAAGATATTAAAAAACATTAAATCTATAGAGAGATTTTTTTACTTTCACTTACCTATACATGAAATATATAGTAAGTGGAAGTATTGCGATCGTGAAAAATTTCGACTTCCGGTTTTCAACGGAAATACACGTTTTGGGGCCCCCTGAGTCGAAATAACAAAGTCCCGCGAAATGGTCTGTGTGTGTGTGTGTGTGTGTGAGTTTGTGTGTGTGTGTGAACAGACTAGCTCAAAAACTATAAACCGTGCGAACCTGAAATTGGGTATTTAGTGTATGTATATGCCCGTGATGTGACAGCAAAAATTTCATCCAAATTGCTCAAAGGGTGAGGGTACTTTATTTAATAACTTTTTAAGTTTTTTTCGATTTTCTCAAAAACGGCTCTAACGATTTTGATTAAACTTAGGGGGGACTTTACTTAATAAATTTTGTATCATTTTCACGTGTTTTTTTTATTTACTCAAAAACGGTTTTAACGATTTTGATCAAACTGGGTATTTGATGTATGTATATGCCAAAGATGTGATAGCCAACATTTCATGAAAATTAATCAACCGGAGGGGGCACTTTATTTTATAACTTGTTTTCCAATTTATACCTTTCTTTCGACTATCTCAAAAACGGCTTTCGCCATGTTTAATGAAAATAAGGTGTTCTTTAATATCAGGTAAGCTTTATCGTTATTAAAATGTTCTGAGGGGGCTTAAATGGGGGAGGGGTCTTTTTTGTTTTCCTGTAAAGTACACTTGTTTTTGTTTATATGGAAAAATTAACTGTCTCTCATTACGCCTAAAAATAAGAAATAGCTAAATATGAGATATGATAAAAATAAAGAAAACACAAAGAGGAGAAAAAAAGAAAAATATTCAGTCAACTCATAAAAATCGTTGAACCTTTAATGACAGACCATAGTTCATAATTAAAGCCGTTCTGTTCATTTGAGAAGTGGCAGTTAACAAAACGCATTAATTTCTAATCTAAGTAATTTGGTAAGTGAAAGTTGTGTGTTGCGTGCACGCACCAGATTTTTTCTTTACAGTTTCATTCATAGCTATATGCACGTAGGGTGCTTAGGTAGGATCGAATCTTAATCAACTATTGTCCGCCATGGTTTTATTTCCTGATATTACACGCACGCAGTAGGGGTAAGATTGATCTTGGTATTGATGGAAATCGAAAAAAAAATCACACAGAAATTTATTTTTACTATAACCTTTTATTTATTAATGAATGTTTATTAATAAAAATGGAACTTTGACCCGATTTTCGCTGAAAAGGAACCATTAGTGTGATATCCTGATCTCCAATGAAAAGAATCGGTAGGTCTGTTTCTTAGTTCTTTTGAGCGAGGTAAGCGAACCCAAACCCAGCCTCTAAAATGTGGGTACTTTTGATTAAAACATTTAGGGAAAAACTGTCGGTTGAGCATGATCACGGTCAAATCACCAAGTTGCACGACCGCTGACCAAGAAACAGTGCTTTCCTTACATAGCACTAAGCCGAAGACTGGGCCTCTATGAATATTAGTCATAATAAATTTTATCCGACAATCTATATCAGTGACAACCTAATTGTAATGTTCTTCGTTGTTATTCCGGGATATTATCTGTCTAGCAGTAACTGCGTTCTTTAAGAATAAGCTCGAAAAATATCTCAGGGATTCTCTGTTTTTTCATGCAGTTATTTTTCTTCTTCATCAAACTAAATTATTTAGTGCCAACAAACAAGATAATAAATTATATAAAATATTTGTTTAGCATTGCTTCTTGGCAATAGTTAATTTTGGAATGATTTTAATTGAAAAGGAAAACTATTTTCTAGTTTGAAAGAAATGATTATTCGCTCATAACGAATCTTTTGATCCATTGGATTAACCAAAATCCAAGTCTGAGCATGATTTATGATAACGACATATCATTCCGTGATTCGCTTTCTTTTACGCAATTCGACAACCAAAGATTGTGGTACAAGGGGGAAATGTATTAACATGGCAACGTATCATCAGTTACATGCAATAAATCGATATTATCTCGATCCATCTGTCGGCGCCAGATTCCGGTTATATCGATAGCAGATAATTATATATGAGAGAAGGAGATTTGTTGCCGTTATTTCCAAGACAAGACGATATATCGAGTAGCGACATATTTTTTTTATTCCTTAGAGGGAGACAGGCAGTCCAGTCTGTGAGATATATGTCGGTATAAATCTTAGAGCTTTAGAGATAAGCCATCACCTCCTCCCTGCGATGGACGGATCTAGATTGAATTTAGTCGACTTAACTAAGCATCATTAACTGTTTATTAATTATTAGAATTTATTGATATTTAAAAATTTATTAATATGAGCACATTTACAAAGGTGGAGAAACTGCCTAATGCTAGGTCGAGAAATTAGAAGGTACCCTTGCCATCTTCTTTTCAGAGGCAGATGCTTCACTAACTGGATAACTTAAATCTAATATTTAATTTACATCAATATATTTTTCAACAGTGGGATCTACATGTGTAATGAGTACATGTTTTTTTTGTTTTAATCCCAGTTAAATGTTTTCACGTTTTTTAATCTTTTTCAGTATCAAAGATAAATGTTATCCTCTTTTTTGTATACTTGAGCAAGAATTTCTGCGTTGACATTGTAAAGGAAGTAAGCGCCAAATGTGATTAAAAAATTAAGGGGTGGTAAGTGAAAGTTGTGTGTTGCGTGCACGCATCAGATTTTTTTCTTTACAGTTTCATTCATAGCTATATGCACGTAGGGTGCTTAGGTAGGATCGAATCTTAATCAACTATTGTCCGCCATGGTGTTATTTCCTGATATTACACGCACGCAGTAGGCGTAAGATTGATCTTGGTATTGATGGAAATCGAAAAGAAAATCACACAGAAATTTCTTTTTATTATAACCTTTTATTTATTTAATGAATGTTTATTAATAAAAATGGAACTTTGACCCGATTTTCGCTGAAAAGGAACCATTAGTGTGATACCCTGATCTCCAATGAAAAGAATCGGTAGGTCTGTTTCTTAGTTCTTTTGAGCGAGGTAAGCGAACCCAAACCCAGCCTCTAAAATGTGGGTACTTTTGATTAAAAAAGTTAGGGAAAAACTGTCGGTTGAGCATGATCACGGTCAAATCACCTCCTTGCACGACCTCTGAAGGAAACAGTGCTTTCCTTGCATAGTACTGAGCCCACGAGTGGGCCTCAATGAATATTAGCCATAATAAATTTTATCCGGCAATCTTTATCAGTGACAACCTAAATATAATCTTCTTCGTCGTTATTCCTGAATATTATCTGTCTAGCAGTAACTGCGTTCTTTAAGAATAAGCTCGAAAAAATCTCAGGGGAATCTTTTTTTTTTCATGCAGTTTTTTTTTCTTCTTTATCAAACTAGATTAATTAGTGCCAACAAACAAGATAATAAATGATACAGAATATTTTTTTAGAATTGATCCTTGGAAATAGTTATTTTTGTATTGCTTTAAATTGAAAAACAAATCAATTTTCTATTTGGCATCGTTGAAATATCAAGCCGCGTTTACTATCTTACTCAAAAAATGGTAAGTTTGTCTCTCTGCCTGAGTCTTTTCTAGCTTAGCACTGTTTATCAGGCTAATCAGAGGGGATTACCTGAAAGCGCCACTGAAGCGTTATTGTCATGTAAGATGTGTTTGCATTTTTTTTCATATTTTTTAATTAAGCTAATTTTAGAATAAAAGTAGTTTCTGGTTCTGGGATGTATGCTGGTCTCCTAAATTAAAAAACATATAAAACACGTATGTATTTAAATGAGTAAAATTAAGAGATGGATGCTTGTTTTTCTATGGAAGTATGGAACATGACTAGCTGAAACGACGAAAAAAAAAAAACTGGTGCGATATTTTATGTTGAGCCTTTTCTTATTTTTAGGCAAAACGAGAGACAGATAATTTCTCCACTTAACCCTAGACCAGGCGCGCCAATTGTTTTTACACTACCGGGCGCGTGGTTGACTTTGGACACCATTACTTTTATTTACTTAAAATTAAGTATAGGTGTATGAATAATTTAAAATTATTTATAAATGTAGTATTATTAGCATTTTTCTACAAATAAAACAAGAAAATGATAATAATAATCAATTTGAATATTTAAAAATCTGGTGCGTGCGCGCAACACACAACTTTCACTTACCAACTTACTTAGATTAGAAATTAATGCGTTTTGTTAATTGCCACTTCTCAAATGAACAGAACATCTTTAATTATAACGCATTGGTTTGTCATTAAAGGCGTACGGCGCATGCGTGAGCTTAAGGTGTTTTATGAGTTGACGGAATATTTTTCTTTTTTTCTCCTGTATATGTTCACTTGATTTTCTTCATATATCATATTTAGCGTTTCTTATTTTTAGGCGTGATGAGAGACAGTTAATTTCTCAATATAAACTAAAACAAAGGTACTTTATAGGAAAACAAAAAAGGCCCCTTCCCCATTTAAGCCCCCTCAGAACATTTTAATAATGATAAAGCTTACCTGATATTAAAGAAGACTTGATTTTCATTAAACATGACGAATTTGATTAAAATCGTTAAAGCCGTTTTTGAGATAATCGATCAAAAAGGTAAAAATTGGAAAAAAATTATGAAATAAAGTGCCCCCTCCGTTTGAACAATTTTGATGAAATGTTGGCTATCATATCTTTGGCATATACATACATCAAATACCAAGTTTGATCAAAATCGTATAACCGTTTTTGAGTAAATAAAAAAAACACGTGAAAATGATACAAAATTTATTAAGTAAAGTCCCCCCTCCGGTTGATCAATTTTGATGAAATTTTTACAGTCATATCTCGGGCATGTAGATAGATTAAATACTCAGTTTAATCAAAATCGTTAGAGCCGTTTTTGAGAAAATCGAAAAAAACCTAATAAGTTTTTAAATAAAGCCCTTTGACCAATTTTGATGAAATTTTTGCTCTCACATTGCGGGCATATACATATACCAAATACCCAATTTCAGGTTCGTACGGTTCATAGTTTTTGAGCTAGCCAGTTCACATACGCACAGGGGACCCTAAAAGGTGTATTTCCGTTGAAAACCGGAAGTCGAAATTTTTCACGATCGCAATACTTTCCCTTACTATATATTTTATATATAGCTATGTGAAAGTAAAAAACAGAATGGGGAATATGAACTTGTCTTTTTTCTGAAATACAGACAATAATGCTGAAACAATTTGAATAAACAATATGCCCGGTGTGGCTGTGCGGTAAAGCGCCGTACTCCCATGCCGGAGCTGCGGGTTCGAGTCCCGCCCTGGGTGGTGCTTTTCTTTCGTAGGAGAAGTATGACCCAGTGCCATGGGTGTTAGTATGGGCAGTATAGGGCTTCAGTAGAAGCCTTAAAGTCCCAAAAAAACAAAAAAAAAAACAATATTTTTGTTTGTTCATACTTAATAGAATAAATGCTGCGAACCGAGGTAGTGTGGATACTTCTCGAGGGCAGATCTAGGGGGGGGGGTTGTAGTTGTCATGATCCCTCCCCCAAAATTTAGCAATTTATATTTTTTGTATTTCTAAACAAATAATGCAATTATATACCAACTGGGGTCAACGGTGGTATAGTGGTTAGCACGGCAACCTACAATACTTAAGGTCCCAGGTTCGCGCCCAGCGGTGGCCCTAGGATTTTTTAATGGGAGTAAAAAATTCTTAGCCATGCCGTCCCTCGGATAGGACGTAAAATGGAGGGCCCGTGCCTGTACGATGTCAGGTATTCGTTAAAGATCCCTATCCTAATTATACCAGGATAGGCAAAATTTAGGACTCCCACTGTAGCATCGTCCGATTAGCCTTAGTGGCATAAAGTGACTTTAAACAAACAGACAAACCAACTGAACTATAAACTTAACACTTTAGATCGCAATAGTCCCTGCTGCAAGAAAATATTCGTTGAAAAATTTGGAAACGAAAGTGCTGTCAGGCGAAAGGCAACTTGTGAGTGTGAGACTGGGGGGACGTGACTCCTCCCCCCCCCCAATTCTGTGCTAAATCCACCCCTGATACTAAATTTGTCCCGTTTGTTTTCCTACGTGGTTGGAATATTAGTCATGGGGATCTTTACTTGATATATTTCAAGTTATCTTCCATCTTAATGCTTCCAACTTTTTTACTATAATAATAACTCTTAATTCTATATGTTGAACCATCGTTCATATCTCTTTATTAGTTTTTGAAATATAAATTATGCCTAATTTGTTATTTGTAAGACATAATTCGCTTGGCTAATTCCTGTTCCAAATTATCAACAACTATTGCACCATCAGGTTCAATTAATTTGATTCTATACCATTCTATTACTATATATATATATATATATATATTATTAGAGGTTGGGTTGTTGAATAGACTTTCCTATTTGGGCTGAGACAGAACAGGATATGAGTGGGCTATTAGCACACAATGCTAGTTCCTTCTCCCAGGGAGCAGCTCTATCAATTTGGAATAGTTATTGATGTCTCTCATACATTGTAGTCTCTATTAGTCTGGCTACGGGAATTGTTTTATATTAGTAAATATTTATTTTTGAATTATTATATTTATTACACTCTACTACATGAGTGAGCAGTTGAAATAAAATTATCGTCAGATTCTTTCTTATAAAAAAAAGACTGCTTAAAGATACATTTAAATATTCGTATAGCCCAAAAAGTTTTTGATCTTATATCCTAAAGGTACTCATTTCATAGACAACAAATGTGAACGTCTGTCGCCTCAGATCGGTTCCCATCAAATTTTAGAGGCAATCAAAATCGAAATGTTCGCCCTTTTTTCAAATTTTCGCTCATAACTCGAAAAGAATTTATAGCAGAGAAAATTGTGTTCTCTTTTAAATAAGGAGGAATACAATTTTGTGTCAACGGAGTTCCTCAAAGTTAATATCGGTTAAGTCTTTTCGCCAAAACCGATTATCAATTATCAATTATGTGCCATCGAGGAAAAATGAATTACGCTCGTGAACTAAAGCCTGCAATATGAAGAAGTCTACTCCAAAAAAAAAAAAAAAAAAAAAAAAAAAAAAATGTTACCTATAATAGTTGTAGAATATAAAATTCTGTGTAAAACGAGTCCTTTAATTTTAAAATTAGCCCACTCCAGTGGAGACAAAGGAATTAAAACCTGAACGTATTTAGTGCTGAGTGGCCTAAAATCCGTGTAATTTTTGGATTTTTTTTTTCAGTTTCTCGTGTATAAATCGCAAATTCCGATCACGAAATATTGCTTTCTCTTTACTGTAAAAGGTTATACAAATGCAAATATATTTGAAGCTTAAGTGAACTATCAATTTTAGTTATTATATAAATATTTATCATAATTACAAACTATATTACTCGGGGCATCAGTACCTAGAAATGTTTTAAGCAAGTAGGTTAACACTTAGTTCTGACAATGAGGACATCTGTATTAAGTTTGTTCCAACAACCGGTCGTGAATTGAATAATGCGCATGTCCCTTTCTCCCAATGTTTTGATCTCACCCGTTCACGCAGGAACTGTTTAATGCTGTTCGCTCTATCGGGCGGGAGCTATTCCAGGGCATAATTCCTTATTGGCAATCCAACAATAATAAAATAAACAATAAAAAATACTATCCTACTAGTTATGTTTATAATATGATAATAATTATAATTGTTATTAAAAAATAAATATTTATAGGTTTATAAAAGTAAATAAATACAAATAAATATACAAATAAATGAATTTATGTTAAATTTTCATTATTTTAATTTTCAGCTATATAGAAATTATTTCTAATTTCTTAACACTTTGGCTGCCATGTCACCTGAAATCGAGTAACTGTTCTCTTGTCAGAGAATCAAATATTAAAATTGTGTAGAAACGAGAGCGTGACTCTCAGGTATGCTTTTTTGGCAGTCAAAGTACTATAAAGATCTAATTATTTGGCAGTGGCGGCATTCTAGCGTGAGCCACCGGTGGTACGCGCCGCCCGATGAGGCAGTCAAGTGTGAGCCGCTGGTGGTACACGCCGGCATGAACGTGTTAGGTTTGATTGGTTTGTTTTCCCATTCGACTAATCGAGCATTGAAACAGAATCGAGCAACGATTCCATGATCGATGACTCGACTGGCTATTCTTCGAAAACCATCAAATCAAACATAGAATCGAGAGACTGAAGAAAGCGACATATACAGTAGTTAGTCCACGACCAATTGTTGGAACAAACCTTATTAAGATGGCCTCATCGTAAGAACTAAGTGTTAACCTAGCCTGTTAAAGGTTTCCAGCTTCACCACTAATATTGGCCGATAGTTTAAATATTCATTACTTTCGTTTTCATTGGTCATGCACAGCATTACGGACCCTTACCAATGAGCTGCTCCTTTTCCCTATAATGTATAACATTTAAACAAGAATAAAAACTATAACAAATACAGCTTATCTGTGCTTGATTATATATTAGGATGGCATTGGAGCGTTGACAAGGCCACGTGAATAGGAGGCGATATCTTCCGTCGCTAGTGGTTTCCGGGAAAGGGGCGACATGAAGAGTCACCCCGTGATTAATGCTTCTCAGAGCTCGGCCTGCCGCGCTGTGCTCTCTTTGTCGTGCTCCAGATTCTGAATAATCTAAAGAGGAACTGTCTCATTTTGACTCATCTTTTGAATTTTTTTTTTTTTTTTCAAAAAGGAAAATATGTCTATGTTCAATGCAAGGCTGGTAACTTCTTGTAAAAACTCTCGAAATTTTACATTCAGGGAATTTATCTCTAACGTGTTACACTGCTAAATAGTTGTGGTTAACATTTTGAGTCAGTACTAACATCCTTATTTAGTTTTAAATTATATATATATATATATATATATATATATATATATATATATATTGGTATATAACACTTATGTGGGTAACAAATATTTATTCAACAGAATAAACAGTTATCAATGCCAGCAAATTTATAAAACTTAAATACTTGAGCAAGTTACAAAAATGATAACGTTATAACGCACAATCATATGACTTGAGTTACACAGTCAAGACACAGACTAACTTGTTCAGTCACTCGCTCCTTGTATATAACCGTAAATGGTCAGATCTGGAATGTTCCAGAACAATGTGGACAGTTCTACGCCTTTGTGGACTATGCCACGGAAAGATCTAGACCCTAATAGTTCGTTCCAACCGCTTATTTTGTTCCAAAAAACGGTCTGGGAGTTTACGCCATATGTTTTTTTTATTTGCTTATCGATGTAACGTTACAATATATAAAAATTTCGTGTCCCGATGTTTGTCGGGGGTAAAATCAAACTACTCAACCGATCTTTATGAAATTTGGCTCATTGTGTGTAGTTTTGTCCAACTTAAAAGATAGGATAGTTTTTATTACGATTATTGGCCTCAATAATTTCTTTTATTTCAAATTAAATGCTTATTATACTACAATTGAGTGTGATTATGTGTAAGTTCTATAAATTTCCAACAGATGGTGGTGTTAGTTGATTTATTGACATAACATTTAATTTTCTGTCGATATTTATTTTGGTTTTGGACTAATAAATTCCGTGTTTTTCCCATGGCCAATTAGGTGTCGCCTTTACACGTGTGAAGAAAAGTTCAAATCCATTTGTTTTAACAATAGACAGGTTAACCAAAGTCATTGTGCGCCTATTAGCACTACAATAAATAGATATTGTGAATTCTAATAATAACAAAATCTGTTGCGTGCGCAACACACAACTTTCACTTACCAACTTACTTAGATTAGAAATTGATGGATTTTGTTAATTGCCAGTTCTCAAAGTCACACATTTTTCCACATTCATTTCCTATTTTTGTTTTTATTTTCTATATAAAAAAAACTATTTTTTTTATTATTAAATAAAAGTTTTTACTTGTAATACTTCGTCAATGCAAGCATAATACTCCACTACTTACTCAATACTATACTACTCAATTATTTCAAATTAAATGCTTATTATACTATAATTGAGTGTGATTATTTGTAAGTTCTATAAATTTCCAACAGATGGGTGTGTAAGTTGATTTATTGACACATTTTCTTTCGATATTTAGGGCGGATAATTTCCTGGCTTGGACTACGGAAATCCGTGTTTTACCCATGGGCAATTATAAGTCGCCTTTTCACATGTGGGGAAAGCATCGAATCGATTTGTTTTATCATAAGAAATTTTGGTAACCTATTTCAGGCGGAACCTACCTATATGATATCTAATCTCATATCACCATGTGTTATATTCTGAATTTAATCTACCATTGAGGCATTTATTACCAATGATACTAACTCAATAGTAGCCCTCTACCTGCGTCAACACGATTATCTCCTCCATTTGATTGATCAAATTTTATCATGGCATTTTAACACCCTTTACCTTATACCATGGTGATAAAAATAGAACCAATTTTTTTCAATAAAAGAATTTATGTTAATTTAAATACTATCTTTTCGTAAATAATATTGTCAAAATTGATAAATTAATATGCATTTTTATCCAATAATTTTACAGCTATTTTTCTGATTTTTTAAAATATATTTGGTGCAATAATATAAAAAGTAAAGCCAAATAAAAAAAAAAAAGTTACTTTTAGCAAAATCTATATAAAGGCAATGCAATGTTCATTAATGAAGAAAGAGTTGAAAAAAAGAATCGATTATCGTCCTTTGATCAGGAAATATAGATTTTTGGCCACTGAAAAAAAAAAATTTCCCATCGTGCGAATAGGAAATCTTTCAAAGCTCCCATGGTTTGAGAAAGACTGTTCTATCCCCTACTCATTCAAAAAGATGTCTTCTTTACATCTACATTTTTGAAGTAGTTTAGCTATTAAGATTGCACTGTAGGTTAAAACGGAATGAATAACAACTTATAACTATCTCAAATGGATAGTTATAAACACTACGTAAACAGACGAGGATGATATATAATTCAATAAAAAATTAAACAGCTGAAGCAAGGAGAATAGAGACAAGGTGGTCTCACTTGGATAGGCAAACCCGCACAATCTCTTCCCGCTTACGTCACAGGACGCATGACTCAGCGCATGCGTATTGAATTCTCTTTAAATATTATAATTTCCCGTTGAAGTGAAAAACATTAATATTTTCCATAATTTTAAATTCTGATTTCAAAGCCGAGATTTTATTTCCACAAACCCGACCATTATTCACGAACATAATACTTTTATTACATAAAAAATTAGGTTTGAATAGTTATTTTTTTTCATAACACTGAAATAATCTTTCATGTACATACCAATTAATTATATTTTCCCAGTGATTATTTATATCTGGTGTGACCACTCATTTGATTTTCGCTAATGAATTAATAATTTAAACGAGGAAAAATTTATTAATTGAAATAAATAAAAACCTAGAAGTTATAGAAATAGGTTTCATTTATAATTGATGGTAAAATATGGGTTACAAATTCATTTTAGGTAAAAAAAAAAAAAATCAATAAAATGTAATAATCATTAATAATAATGTAGAAATTAAGAAAAACAAAACAACAATGTGCATTAAATAATTTATTTACATAGAAATATATATATATATATATATACAAAATTCAAAATATAAAATTACATGAACATATAAATTTTTTTACTACTACCTTAGGTATTGATAATGAATTTTTCTTTACAGAATTGATGTTATTCATTAATTTCATCACCAATATTTATTTATTATTTCCTCAGATTTTGGTCTCGAGGAAATCTGTTGAATATACATTAAAAGGTTTTCAAACTAGGTATTAAGAATATAAAAATCAATTTTATCTTTCTTAAGAGTTCAAGACTTAAGCTTACCTATGAAATTATAATTGTGGTGAATTTTTTTGGGTGTTCTTGCATATAGCGACTGCGCATATCAAAAACCACCTACTGTAAAATTATTTAAATCTTTTCATCAAAATATTAAATAAAAACTTAATTAATTAGGTTAATGAAATCATAATACCTTATTTGATAATACACAATTAGAACATAAACAATGGACTCTCTATTCACCTTGCAGCTGAAGAATCTAAGAATAGGTTATGTGAGCACAATAAAATTTTTCCAACTTTCTTAAATCAATTATAGTTATGTTTTGTATTATAAATAATTATATGTGTAGGTATGCATAATAACCGTAAATTAAATAGTAAATGTAAATAGAGAACGATTACATCATTCTGTTGACAGAAAGGTCGACCTAGAGGTAGTTGGATATACCCAATGCCATGGGCATGCGATATGTCAGGGCTGTTTGGACAGTCGGCTGGGGAACAGCTGATCGGATACTGGCGCCAAACCACTCCCGCCAGAAATCTGTTTCAGTCTAATTTGTCTCCATTTTGATTTTTTTTTTTCCCCTCTGTTGTTTGTATTCCATTTCCATATTTGTGTTTGGTAAGATGTTTTGACCTCCGTTCGACATGGATATCGTTTAAATTATTATTCTGATGTTAAGACGTATAAAAATAAATCGGATTATTAACGGTGAGGGGGAGATGTTTGATTCTTGATGATGTTATAAGATAAAAGATGGAGCACCTTCCGAGCCATTTTTGGGATAACATGTGATATTTTAGGGCAATTTATCGTAATTAAGGCATTAACATGTAGCAATTTATGTATGTATGTATGTATGTTTATGTCACTGTTAGGTATGTTTGTATACCCTCTCAATGTGCTCACACGTCTGGTTCTTCCAGTCATTGGTGAGTCATTTTTGTTAAAATCGATATTTACAGCGATCTAACGTTCTTGATTAGAGTGTTAAGGTTATAGTATACTGTGTTGTTGGATTTTTAGAGGTTATATTTGATCAAAACTGCTTAATATCTTCAGATATTGTTATTTTTATAAATCATTTTCTAAAGATTTTTTATCTTATTATTTCATCAAATTTAATGAAATTGTTTTGAAAGTTACCTTCCCAATCAATCTCCTAAATTTGTCAGATCCACAGGAAAATCCTTAAAAAATGTTATGATCAAAAGAAAAAAAAATATTTAGGCACATCATGGATACTAACCATATTTTAAAGTGAAAAATTGAAAGGTTATTTGATTTTCTAAGGAAAAAAGAAGTGGTCAGACAACAAATAAATCGTTTCCTGTTGATAGGCCACCACATAATATTTAATACTAATATTGTAGAAAATTGAAGAATTAGTCCATCCAGAGTATGCCAATTAACCCCCTATGTTTGGCCTAGAAGGTAGGGTTGTTTAGCCATCTCTTTCAAGTACTGCCTGACATATATTATTGATATTAAAAGCTGCACTATAATGGTATAATAATTATGAATTGGTTTTTAACAGCCTTAAAGGGAAAATAGAATGAGAATAAAAGAAGATAGAAGTTTAGACTGTCGTCACTTTCTGCATAAGAAAAATTGTTCTCATCCTCCTTGCTGGAACTAAAAACAATTGGTAGTTTCATCTTTGTTTATGTTTACCTTGCTTTTGTGAATTGCTACTGTCCCCAGTTAAAGAAAGCCAACTAACCCCACAGGAGAGATCATATGAAAGATGACTGCCAGGACAGGAGAGAACAATCAAGCTAGAAACTGGTTAGTCGAAAGGTTAGGTTTTTCAAAGGAGTTTGGAGCTATGTGAACAGAATCGGAGTCAAATGTTTTGTCATGCCTTTAAACCAAATTTACTGAAAATATAAAAATTTACTTAGGTACATGTTGTAAAACCAATCGATGAAGCACTCCTTTCTCTACACTGTTAGCATCGGATTGAAAACTCAGGACAAGACTCCCGAGGTCGAGCGGGTCACATGGTACAATGGTGGGTCCTTCACAATAGGTGTGACGGAAACTATAAGCCAATGGCCAACCTACCCCCTATGCCAACCAACCCCGCTCTCCCAAACTGATTTCTCGACAGACGTTCAAGTTCAAAAGTTCGACCACACGTAAATCACTTCTTCAATATTGTGCTTAAAAGCATAAAATTGCTATTTTGTGACATTTGATCAGCTACTTAAAGGGGTCACCAATCCAATTACATACTATGCTCGACGTTGCTTAACTTTGAGTACCTATAGCAAGCGTTTTAGCCCCCGCGGATTTCCCGGCCCCCAAAGTCATGTTTTGACATTGGTGTGAAAACGAAATAAGCTGTGAAAATCATTTTTTTACGAGAACATATATTTATCGTACAACCCATTAGAGGAGCCTCGCAGACATTGCAGCTCAATTGATAACTAATATGGCTGCCGACATTTAGCTTGGCTTGGCTCCAGTTCCGATAAGACACAGTTACTTTACCTGTAATTTTATTATATCTCGAAGGTTGAATGCTTCAGTCTTATCAGTTCTCTACTGGCCAAATGAGCAATTTATGTTTGTCTTTACACTGTGCGAACCTCGCCATCGACAAGCCTGTTCGGAACAGTGTTCGGCTATCTAAATAAGAAACGAACTCGAACATGTCCTTTATCTGTTCGCCTGTGTGTAAGGGGATAGCGCTAGTGTTAATGACAAAACTAACCTAATTTTAAAGAAGACTTGATTTTCATTAAACATGACGGATTTGGTCAAAATCATTAAAGCCATTTTTGAGAAAATCGTTAACTTAATTTAGGGAAATACTCCCTAGTTAAATTAAAAGAAAAGTTTAAAAGAGAATAATAAAGTAAGAATCTGGGATAAAGCATGAGTTGAAAACAAATAATAAAAAAAATTTCACTTACCAATTTACTTAGATTAGTAATTGACGTGTTTTGATAAATATGTGAACGCCATTCCTCAAATTCACACATTTTTCCATATTCATTTACTTATTCTTGTTTTTATTTTCTCTCTAAAGTACACTGATTTTTTGTATTGTTGAATAAAAGTTTTTGCCTATTTGTGATAATTCGGCAATGCAAGCGAAATACTCCCCCGAGTCTAATTTCATAATTATTTATTTAGTTGTCGAATACTTTTTATAGTTACCATGGAAACTAATAAATTTACATTAAATATGTATGTTTAAAAAACACGTTGACAACTCTTTCCCATGAACAGAACGTCTTTAATTACAAATAATGGTCTGTCATTAAAGGTGTACTGCGCAATCGTTGGCTCAACATATTTTATGAGGTGGCGGAATATTTTTCTTTTTTTCTCTTATGTATGTTCACTAGATTTTTTTCATATTTCATATTTAGCCATTTCTTATTTTTAGCCAAAGCGAGAGAACGTTTATTACTCCACATAAACCAAAACAAAGGTACTTTATAGGAAAATAAAAAAGTTCCCTTCCCCTGTTAAGCTCCCTCAGAACTTTTTAATGATGATAAAAATTACCCGATATTAAAGAATACTCGATTCTTATTAAACATGACGAGTTTGATCAAAATCGTTAGTGCTGTTTTGGAGAAAAACGTAAAATATGCAAAAATGAGACAAAATGTATTAAATACAGTGCCCCCTCCGTTTGACAAAAATTATTAAAGACGTTTTTGAGAAAATCGGAAAAAAACATAAAAATTGGAAAAAAGTTATGAAATAAAGTGCCCATTCCGTTTGATCAATTTTGATGAAATTTTTGTTGTCTCATCGCGGACATATACACATACGAAATACCCAATTTCAAGTTCGTAAGGTTTATAGTTTTTGAGCTACTCTGTTCACACACAGACCGTTTCGCGGGATTTGGTTATTTGGATTCAGTGGACTCCAAAACGTGTATTTTCTAACGAAATTTTTTACGATCGCAATACCTTCCCTTAATATATATTTCATACATAGATATGTGAAAGTAAAAATTAAATCCTTAATATCTATCCTCTAAATAAAGAGAATTTTTTTTTTCACCTCCCTGTAACTATTCTTAGATTTCCACAGGCATCATCATAAATCCAAAGCAGATTTAAAATTTAGACTCTTCCAAGCGAAGAATTCAACCTTCCGCTTTTAGGCCGAACCCATCCTCTTAGAATTCTTCCATCATCTTTTCGCCTTTGAAGTCTAAATCTGGTTTAGTTCGGAAGAACTCCGAGCTTCGTCAATGATCGAAACATTAAATGGACCGAAATATTCTAGCTTTATGATTAGGCATTCTTGTCTGGTTTTACTTCCCTTGTATTTCGCTCCACTGTTAGTTGATGGAAAAAAGTAAGTTATTTTATTTTAATTAATCCAATCTTAAATTGTGGCTGACCACCAATTTTAAATTAGTGTAAGTAGGTATCAGTGAAGAGGAAGGATTTGCTCTGCCTTGAGCAAATCCGGGCTCTGTGGTGTAGCGGTTAGCATCCTCGCATGTAACGCAGGAGACCCGGGTTCGACTCCCGGCGGAGCCAAATCTTTTCTCTTCAAAAAAAAATAAATTTTTTAAAAACAATTTAAAATTGGTGGTCAGCCACAATTTAAGATTGGATTAATTAAAATAATTTAAAAAATTGACTTATGTCAGTAAATATCGTAAATTGGACAAAATTTGTCCACCTCCCGCTACTACTCGCAAAACTTGTGAGATAGGGGGAGTAGGTATCAGTGAAGAGGAAGGATTTGCTCTGCCTTGAGCCGGGCTCTGTGGTGTAGCGGTTAGCATCCTCGCATGTAACGCAGGAGACCCGGGTTCGACTCCCGGCGGAGCCAAATCTTTTCTCTTAAAAAAAAAAATAAATTATTTATAAGTTATTTTATTTTATTTCAAATAAAATATTGACAATTATTTAAATAAGTTCAAGTAAAAAAAAAATATGTATACACAGTACATTACAAGTTTAGAAATGGTTATAGGTGCCCAAGAAGGTTTCTAACCTGTATTAGGGCCACCCTTACATTGTGGAGCAAAACAAAAAGTCTTAGTCTGCGTTAATAATTTTTAAGTTAGATTAAATTTAATAATATAATGTATATTAAAAAAAAAAAGAAAGTGCCTTACAAAATTTTTTTGGTTGCTCAAAATAAACTAAATCTTTTCTGTTAAAATATGTATTTTTAGAGAATGTAAAGATATAGTTTTTATATATCATTTATCGTTGGTCTTATGATTTTTTTTTTTGTAATTTCCTTATATAGTCTGGAAGGCCATTACAATGCTTTGGTTCAAAGTAATTATATGAATATTTAAAAAAAGCTTAATTTGTTTTGAATTAATTAAAAAAATTGGAGTGTCTAGTTTTATGTGGAACAGTAATGTAACTTATATTACCACTTATGTTGTCAAATATTCTTAAACTTTTATATCAAAAAATAGGTGACTGACTAGAAATATTTTTAACAGTGAAAAGTATTTTATTTTCATGAAATACCAAAATTAATGTTTTTGCTTTCTTATAATCCATGCTTGGGTATCTATATTCAAGTGGGATTAAAATCGTATATCTTCCGTCTTTAAAATTGTATCATCTTCGTTTTAGTTTGTTTCAATTACGAATTTAGTTATGTAAAAAATTATTCTATATTCATGTACTCCTCCTGACAGTTGATCCTCATACCCGGAAATGAATGATATGGAAATGTGATGCAGATTTCTATATTCCTAAAGCAACCTTAATTTTCTGCAATGCATAGAAAGATTCTTGATAAGATTTGAGATGAAATGACTTGACTACATAATTTGCATTTCCTGCATGCGGGGAAAAAATTCGTTTTTGAATATTAATCAGGAAAGAGGAGGTCTATTGCTTGTAGCCAGCTTTTCAACTTCGGACTTCGTGCTCTACATAAATTTATATTTGAATTTTTTTGTTCGTTGCTTTTAGATTTATCACAATCAATATACTCCATATCTATTCATATTCTTATTCATTTGATATGGAAGAAAATCATTTCTATCTTATTTATGTTAATTAATTACTTTCACTTAACTATATGATATATATTATTATATTATACGATTGTAAAAAATTCGAATTCCGGTTTTCAACGGAAATACACGTTTTGGGGGTCTCCTGAGTCCAAATAACCAAATCCCGCGAAATGGTCTGTGTGTGTGTTAACAGACTGTCTTAAAAACGCTAAACTTTACGAATCTATTTAATACATTTTGTCTCATTTTTACATATTTTACGTTTTTCCCCAAAACAGCTCTAACGATTTTGATCAAACTCGTCATGTTTAATAAGAATTAAGAGTATTCATTAATATCGGGTAAGTTTTATCATCAATAAAAAGGTCTGAGGGAGCATAAATGGGGAAGGGGACTTTTTTGTTTTCCTATAAAGTACCTTTGTTTTAGGTTATATTGAGTAATTAACTGTCTCTCGCTTTGTCTAAAAATAAGAAATGGCTAAATATGAAATATGAAAAAAATCTAGTGAACATACATAGGAGAAAAAAAGAAAAATATTCCGCCAACTCATAAAATATGTTTAGCCAACGCATGCGCAGTAGACCTTTAATGACAGATCATTGTTTGTCATTAAAGACGTTCTGTTCATGTGAAAGAGTTGTCAACGTGCTTTTTAAACATTCATATTTAATGAAAATTATTGGTTTCCATGGTAACTAAAAGAAGTTTTCGACAACTAAATAGGGAATTATAAAATTAGACTCGGGGGATTATTACGTTTTCATTGCCGAATTATCACAAGTAGGCAAAAACTTTTATTTAACAATAAAAAAAATCACTGTACTTTTGAGAGCAAATAAAAACAAAAATAAGTAAATAAATGTGTGAATTTGAGGAATGGCGTTCACTTATTTATCAAAACACGTCAATTACTCATTTAAGTAAGTTGGTAACTGAAAGTGGTGTGTTGCACGCATCGCACCAGATCTTTTTATTTTTTGTTTTCAACTCCTCCCTTATCCCAGATACTTGTTTTATACTTCTTTTTTAAACTTTTCCTTTAATTAAATTAGAAGGCATTTTCTTAAATTAAGTTTACAACTATTTAATGAGATACCCTTGGCTAAAACAATTTTTGAAGAAACTTTAATACCAGTATCACTTTCTTTATAACTTTATAATTGAGGAGCTTAAATTAGAGACTAGGGATTGGCTTAGGGGCTTCCTGTAGTTGTGTAAGTCAAATTGCCGAGGAGGGGTGGGAGAGGGGGGGGGGGTCGACGTGAAATTTCAGGCTTACAGTTCAAATAGAGTTCTAAGGCTCCCTGTTCCCTTTGAGAGTGTCAGTCACGACTAATATAGAGTCTGAACTTTCTGACATTTTTATTTTAATCTAATTTTTTTTTTTTTTTTTTTTTTATATCTTTACATACCTAGTTGATCCTCTGTCTATCGCGGGCTTTTTCTTTCGAGTTTATTTCATGATGCTCTATAAAATTTGTTGATTCAGTCTGCCTTTTGGCCTACCGCAATAATTTTCGCCACCAATATACCCGAGGATCGTGTTCTGAATGATGTAGCGTCTGGTACCTAACAAATCATCTTGAATGAATAAATGAAAATAAAACTTTATTCTAGGACTTTTAGTCCCCTAAGAATAACAAAAAGGAAACATATGGTAGTAAATTAGTCTGACTAAAATTAGATCAGTGGGATGAAATTATACATTATATATAGGATAATAAAAATACAAATAGTGTTTATTCATAGTTCTAAATATTGACCATTTTTAAATTTGTACGGAAGATTGATTATCTAGGAGATGGGTGAATAAATGGTATTTAAATGAGGCCAAGGAGGATGCGCTGCGTGTGGAGTTAGGCAGGGAATCCCAAAGATGGGTTGCACGTACTGTAAAGGATCGCTCAAAGGAGGCTGTTCTACGGGTAGGAACATACAGGGGATGGGATCTTGTGTTTAATAGGTGGATGGACGAACGAGGTGTAAGGAGGTCGAGGATATAGGTGGGTTTTTTGTTCTAAAGGATTGGAATAGAAAGGAACCAAGGAGATATTGTCGTCTGGATTCAGGAAGAAGAAAACCTTGCTCAGTATACATCGGGAGACGTGAGAGTGCCTGGGAAGATCGAGAATGAATCTGATAAGGCGGTTCATTAATCTTTTTAATCTCATCTCTAGTTCCCCAGACAGTATACGAGGCATCCATAATCAAAGTGAGGAAGGATGAGAGAGGAATCTAGGAGACGGTGGGTGCTCCTGGAGAATCTAAGGAGCTGTTTTAGGACTGCAATGAATTTTCGGGTAATTTGGGATACTTGATGGTTCCAGGAGAGATGATTATCAAAGGTGAGACCAAGGTTTTTTTATCGAATCTTGGAAATGAATAGGTGTTATTGATATATAATAGTGGATAGTAAGGAAGGGAATTCAGGAAGGGTTTTGCGCCGATAAGGATTGCTTTTGTTTTCTCTCTCTTCGTTGACAAATGAGGATTCCGGGCGAGTGGTTACTTAAAAAGGGTTGGTTTTAACTTCCTCTAAATCCAATTTCCTTGATTTTTTGATAGTTTTGTTTTTTTCTCGAACTTTATATTATATAAATATTACCTCTGGCTACTCTGGAAGCCATCCTCCATTGACTGAAATGTTTATCTTATTTCCTAATTTATAGAAAAGATAAAAGTAAAATAAAAAAAATACATTATAGTTCCTATCGTTCCAAATAAAAAATTTAACTATTATACCCCCTCCCCTCGGTTCATTACCATCAACTATCGATATTATCGATAGTTTTATGCCCGAAACTATCGATGAGGGAAACTATCGATAGTTTTACATCACTAGTAAACACTCTTCTTATTTTATCCTTAAGTGTTATAGAAGCAAGACAAACTCTGCACAATCATTACAGAGTGTGTATTTTGTTGCGTTGGAGGCACGGAAGAGTTAGATCTTAATTTATTTTTTTCTCAGCTGTCTTAGAGATAGAATAATAAGTAACTTTTATCCTTTTCTATCTGGTTAAATAGTTCTTATGTATTTCCCCATTCTGAAAATCTTCGAAAGGAAGAAATCATTGATAACTATCAGTATCTAAACTGGTTTTGTTCGGTCTGTCGTCATACGGATATATATCGCATATATGTTGTCGCTGTTAAATCAAAAGCGGCATATGTGCAAAAATTGAGTTTTTGAGTCGTTGTTGTCAAAAAAAAAAAATTTCCCGTCTACTTTTGTGTCAAACCGGCATATCAGATAGTTGAATAAAAATCCGTCAGATGGCGTTGTGCCGCTATGCAATTAGTGGAAATAGCCATTTTTTTTATCAGAAGACAGATCTATTGCGCAATCCACTTTAATAAGCAATATTCGTCTAAATTTTATTCATGCATAAGTTGACACTGAGGTTAACCAAACGGACGTTAAATACAAAATATCACATGCGAAAACTTTAAAATGCTTCGGTGAAAAATATACATTTTGCATATATGCCCGTTTGATTTCATAGCCCTGCTTTACTAGCCGTTTCATTTATTTTTTGTTGCTTTTTCCTAGGCCAAGGAAGAGGGTGGAGGATTAACTCCGCCTCTTGTTTGGTGACTTGAATTCGTAAATTTCAGTTTACAACATGCTGTTAGGCTACGCGTTAGTTCACTTGGTCATTCTCCAATTATACTTATCTTTGCCAACCATTCTATCTATTAGGGTGTATTTGTGGAAACATAATATAGAATAATCTTGTTTCCATTCACCATTACATGTACCAGTAAAGTTCTAGTGACCGATCAGTACTCTTGCAAATTATTTCATCCAGAAAGATAATGTTTACAACAATTTCAACATCTTTAACAAACAAGAAGAATATAATAATAATAATAATAATAATAATAATAATAATAATAATAATAATAATAATAATAATAATAATAATAATAATAGTAATAACTCTTTATTTAATTGTCCCGGGAACTAGTCCCTTAGGAACAAAATATACAAAAACATATGATAGGCTTCAGCGCCTTAGAGTATTATAACAAAAAATGAAACAAAAAAATAAAATAAAAACAGAAGAAAAAGATAAATAATAAAATAATCTTCTTGTAATGAACAAATTAAAAATGAATTGAATATCCTTGTTGAATTCAAGTGAAAATAACTAAGTTTTTGCAGCTAATAATATATACATATATTAAAGATCGTCCAAAAAGAGAATTCGGGGTTTGAAAGTTGAATAAAATCTCAAATATAGAATATCAAGTAGGATGTTTACGTTTTATTTAAACACAATGAACTGGAAATTTATTTAGAAAAAACAATATCGTCTAGGTGTCCACCATAACGCTGCTGGCACTCTTCGAATCTCAAACGCAGATTTCTAAAAACGCGTTGACACATTGTTCCTGAGATTGCCGTCATTTCTGTTCTGATATTTTGCTTCGATTGCGTTAGATTCGTCGGTTTCTTTTCGTATACCCTACTTTTCAGGTATCCCCACAGAAAGAAGTCAAGAGGACTGAGATCGGGATTCCTGGGAGGCCAGCTAATGGTGCCTCTACGAGAAATCACTTTGTTTTGGAATAATTCGTTTACCGTAGCAATCGAAAAGTCTGAAGTATGGCAAGTGGCTGACACCATGTTCTAAAGTTATGTCTTTTAAACTGTTTAAGTTCTTGGGCCAGAAAACCTCTTACCATTTCACAGTAACAAAAACCCGAATACCCTTTCTGGACACCCTGTATTTAAAAGATAAATAAATAATAAAGGCCTATACCAATTTAAAATTAATATTGAGAATTTCGCAGAAACTATTAACAATTGTTAGGGAAACTGGATGGATAGGAGTTGATTGAACAGGCGGGATTTAAAGGATTTAAATATATGACCTAAACAGTGTTTCTATTAAAAAAACTTTTTCCACCAGGTAACACCTTGAGTTTAGACAATCCTGTTGCTTACAATTTGATGTTCTAGGGAACGGTCCGATCGCCCAGAACGACTGGAGCGGTAGCGAAAGAGACCTCGCTGTACCGAAGAAGCGGCGCAGGAGGATCTACAACACAGATCCTGGGGTCCACGACGACGAAGACGATGAAGATGAAGTCCTTCCTCCACTGTCTTCCAGGTAAACACTCTTGAGCTAGAAATAATGATGAACTGATGAATATATATATGTCTATTTGATATAGCGATATCCTCTTCGATGCTGACCACATTTCTTCCTTCTTACAGATCATCCAGCCTCCTGCAGTTCGAGACGCTGGAGAAGCAATGCGAGACAGTTTTCAGGACAACAGCCTCCGCCGAACCCTTCCACTCTCCCTCCTTGGCCAGCTCCTTCAGCTTCGACTCCTTGGAGACCTCGAGGTGGCGGTTCTCCGGCTCCCCGGACAGCCTAGACGGAGGGCAGTCCACTATAAGCTCTTCCTGTTCCTCCAGCAGCCACATCTCTAGTTCAGATGAAGAGCGCGTGTCCAGGTCTTTCTCTTCCAGGAGTGGAAACGAGAGCTACAGGTATGTCTCTGTAATTGAAAAATATATCTATTGTGCAAATACTCTTCTTATTACAAACTACATTTCTTTTCTCGGAAATTAATGGTTTAGTCAATAATGGAGAAAACCTAGAAGCAGTTGCTTTAAAAACTTGAATACATGTAGAAATACCTGTTTTATATCAAACATAGAAATATTCTTTAAGGTTATTCCGGAATACAAGAAACTTCGTTTAACAAAAGGAGCAAATTACTTTACCAACTTATGAAACTCTTTCAGCTATATAAGGGAATCAAAATAATTTTAACAACTTGCTAGGACTGAAATTTTTGGGACACACCATTAAACACTCCCACATTAAAGTGGGACACACCTGTGATAACATAACATCTGTAAAATAAATTATCCACTTTATATCACTTTTTAATTCAAAAGAAAGTCCTTATTTAATCATTAATCATTATCTTGTTAAATAACTTGAATGGTCTGAGTTGAAACAAACACTTCAAAAAGCGAAATATGGCAAAGCATCGGTTGATAGTTCAATCAACCTTCAGGAATTAATAACATATTCTTTAATAATTTTCTCGCTATTCGTACCTGGTCCTATGGTAATAATGAGCCAGAGGTTAATGTTGCTGTATAATTAACGTATACTATCTCCGATGATAAGGTCGAGTTGATTCCTGGGTCCGCCACGGAATGAAAGTCAACTCACCCATACTAGATTCAAACCACTTACGTTGTTCCGAACCAATACCGGTGACGAATACCGATTCTAATTTCTAAATGGGACGAAAGAAAACAACACATTGAAAACTAAAAGAAATTTTCTTATCTATTTTCACAATTTTCAAAAAGTATTGTTTAATTTTTAATAAAAGTAATTAAAAAGTGAACACATATAATACTTTGTATTACCTTTTGGCTTACATTCACTTCTTTTTCCCCAAATATACTTTAATTAAATACTTATTCGGTATCTGCCGGAATAAGATATTTAGGACTTTATCTGGACAAAACACTTGGTAAACTCACTTCAGACTTAAATGACAAGAATTAAATAGACGATATGGACTTTTATCTACGTTAATTGACAGACGTTCAAAATTACCTAACTAAATTAACTTTGAATAAAGTTATATTAAAACCTATGTGGTATTGCTGTATAGAACTATGGGTTTCTGCTGAAAATCCAAGGATAATAAAATTGGACTCTCTCAGTCAAAAGTGTTAGGAAAAACAGTAGACGCACCATTTTATGTCCTTACATGCTGACTTAAACAGCCAAAGAAAATTACATTACTCTCACCTAAGACTAGCTTATAAAATAATCCACTGACAGAAAATTTGAAATATTTAAACAGCCCGCACAGTCAACTTCGACGACTACGAAGTTAGTGGCCAAGAGACCAGCTAGGTTAATTATTAACCCTGTAATGGAATGCTATCGAATCAGCCTCCAATATTTGCTTATTACAAATCAATTAGCAGTTTGCAAATCTTAAATTTTTCATTGTCCATTTGAGGTTAATAAATAAATAAACATTCGCTTCAAAGGTTGAATTAAACTAAAATAGTTTTGTTTTTTATTTATTATAGATTTCTATGTTTTTTCACATATCTAGTCAAAAAAGCTTTTTTCATAAGCTTTTTTCGGTTCATGTTGCTTAATGACTCATTAGATTCAATATTTTTATTTTCCATTGTGTCTATTATTATATTATTTTTGTAGAAGTTCTTCTGATGTAACAAGAAATGCTTATATAATTTATATCGTTCATAATATTCTATGATTATTATTAAAAGTTTCACAATGTTTAATACCGATGATTTTGTATGATAATGGTCGCATTTCGATCCTTAGCAGGGACACCTGCTATTACTGAGGATTAGGACGAGGTCTGCCACATGTCTCTACCAGCAGATGGCGTTATGCTCCGTTAGGTCTTATCCACCAACCGGTTCACAATTTCATCGCTTCGTCTTCTGATCTATAAAAATATATATGTATATGTATACATATTTATTTATCTGATTAATCCTAAGTTAAAGCTCGGATTATTGTTAAATCATATGAAAAAAAATAAAATTATTTATTTTGAAATAACTTGCCAAATTTAGTAAAATATGGAGCACTTTAGCTGCAAAATTTTTGCTTTCCTCCGTCCCCTGTGAACATTTGGGTCAGTTAAAGAGATATTTTTAGGCATAGCTTTCCGTCTCGTAGTTTTCTAATGAAGGCAAACCAAACGAATGCACACCTCTTGAGCCTAATGGTCATTTCATTTTCTATATTTGTACTTTCTGGTATCAGCTGATCCATTTTGACAGGAGCCAAATTGAAATAAACAGAATTCCCAACTTCTGCGCCAAACTTCTTATTCGACCAACAACTGCATTATTTTAACCGTATGTGTACTATTGATATATGGGGTAGTGATGTGAAACTACCCATAGTACTTTCGATACTGTCGATAGTTTTAAACTATCAAGACTATCGGTAGTTAAAAAACTTATCGATAGTTAAAGAAATGATCTGTGTGTGTTTGAACAGACTAGCTCAAAAACTATAAACCGTGCGAACCTGAAATTGGGTATTTAGTGTATGTATATGCCCGCGATATGACAGCAAAAAGTTTTATCAAAATTGATCAAACGGAGAGGGTACTTTATTTAATAACTTTTTACGTTTTTTTCGATTTTCTCAAAAACGGCTCTAACGATTTTGATAAAACTATTTTATGTAGTTATATGCCCGCGATATGACAGCAAAAATTACATTAAAATTGATCAAACGGAGGGGGTACTTTATTTCATAACTGTTTTCCTCATTTTTTCGTTTCTTTCGATTTTCTCAAAAATAGCTTTAACGATTTTGATTAAACTCGTACTGTTTAATGAGAATCAAGTATTCTTTAATATCAGGTAAGCTTTATAATATATCTGTTAAAGAATTAAGTTGTTATTAATAGTTTTGACTTCTAGTTTATTTATTAATTAACCATATTTTATTATAAAAACATATGTTTTCATTAAAACAGTTGTTACAATGGAGGTTACCTTTGTGCTTGAATAAAATTGTTTATTTCAAATAATGTTAAATTGTTATTTAGTATAAGAATACTTTTTTTTTTTTTTTAACTAAACAATTTATTTGCACCTGTACAATTACAATAAGCAAATGTGCTAAAATAATTACAAAAGGCATTGGTAGGCATGAGGGAGATAGCACCCAGTGGTGCATCCTCCTGGCATTTAAAAGATTTACTCTGTCAGACTAGGAGATCCCTCATCCAACTCCTCTTCAGCCTTCGCCGAGGTATGTCAGGAATGTCACGTCTTGCCATATCTTGTACAAATTTGTTGGTATGTCCATGTAGTTTGTCGTAAAACCGTCTGTAATTCATACGTATATGATTTTTCACAGTCGAAACTTTTAAGTCATTGTGAAGGGTCTCGTTTGAAATATAGGGTGGTGAGTTCGTAATTAATCTTAAGTATTGGGATTGAAAGGTTTGTATTTTGTTAATACGTGTCTTTTTTTGCGGGTCCGTAAATTTGGCTAGCATAGATCCATATAGGTTTTAGTAAATAGCTGTATAGGTTAAGTTTTTGTCTGAGGGGTAACTTTGAACGTCTATGTACGATGGAGTATAATAGTCTTAGTCTGAAATTTAACGTTTTTCGTTTCATCTTTACGTGTGGGCCCCATGTCATCCTTCGATCGAGAGTAAGTCCCAAGTATGTTACTGTATTTGTTTGTGGTATTGGGTGATTGTCTATGTAGACTGGAGGGCATGTTTCGTGTCTTAAAGTGAATGTAACGTGATGTGACTTGTCTTGATTTATCTTAATTTTCCATTTTCTACACCAATTTTGTATGTTGCCAAGGTTGTGTTGCAATGTTAGGGTGGCATGTATAGGATTCGTGTTTCTTGTAATAATAGCGGTATCATCAGCATACGTCGCAGTAAGTATGTTATTGTCAGTTGGTATATCGTTTGTGTATATTAAGTACAGGAGTGGGGCAAGAATTGAACCTTGTGGGACGCCTGCAGAGATTGGTTTTATTGATGAGATTACTGTGCCCTGGCGGACAGAGAAAAAGCGGTCGGAGAGATATGATTGTAAGACTAAATAGTAAGTACTGGGAAGAATAGGTTTCAGTTTGAAAAGAAGGCCTTGGTGCCAAACCCTATCGAACGCTTGAGTAACATCTAAAAAAGCCCCAGAAGCGTATTGTTTTAGTTCGAGAGCAGAAGATATGAAGTCTGTTACTCTGTGTAGCTGTTGTGTTGTGGAATGAAGTGAGCGGAAGCCAAATTGATGATCAGGTAATATGTTTTGTTGTGACAGTAAGTAAAGAATACGTTCGTGTGATAGTTTTTCGAAAATTTTGGAGCATAAAGGAAGAAGGCTAATAGGTCTATAGGAGTCAGGTTTATTTTTGTCTTTGTTTGGTTTAGGGATCATCAAAATTGTTGAGTATTTCCATTGGATAGGAAATTTAGTTGTCCTAAGTATAGCGTTGTATAGTGTTGTGAGAAAGACTAAAGCTTTTCTGGGGATTTTTTGAAGTAACTCAGCTGTGATAAGGTCGTAACCAGGAGCCTTCCTCTTTGGCATTTTCATAATCTGTTTTGATACCTCTGAAGGAGTAAAGGATTTTGGTGGAAGAAACATCGGAAGAGGGAGTTTAAAACTTTGGGGGGCTGAAACCTCGGAATGCTTTAAAAGCCGTTTGGTGTGTCTCCATAAGCTGTTGTCATCTGATGTCAGATTTCGCAAGTATTTGTCAAAGTCAGTTTGTTTAAATTGCCGTATTTCTTTTTTTAGTTCATTATTAAGTTTTTTAAAAGTTCGTCTGTCCGAAGGAAGTCGGTTAGTTTGCCATTTCTTACGTGCTCTCCTCTTAGCTCCAATTAGGTCACGAATATATTGAGGGTAGGACGGTGAACTTGGTGCTTGCGTTTCTCTTATTTCTTGGGAGGACCAGGCAGCTTCCTGAACAGATGTTGTGAAGAGTTCAACTGCTTCTTCCAAGTCATCTTCAGTTTGCAGAGCTAGAGGGACATTCAGCTGCTCATCAAGATATTTACTAAATATATCCCAGTTCATGAAACCGCGGGTGAGAGACGGTATTTTTTCTCTTAGGAATGCCTCCATACCAAGCATCAAGTTCACCGGCAGATGATCTGAGCTGAGGTCTGTATCAGTTGTAACAGTCATTGGAAGATTCTTCAAGCCTTTTGCTACAAATATGTCCAGTACGTCAGGTTTTTTAAATTGTGAATTGGGTAAGTAAGTCGGTTTATCGGGAGCAAGTATGTCCAAAGATAAGTTTTGAGCTGCACACCTGAGATTCCTGCCTCTTGTAGTACACAGGCGAAAGCCCCATTTTGTGTGTTTTGCATTATAATCCCCGCCTGCTAGAAATGTTGTCCCAAATGACTCAAATAGATTAATGAACATTTGAACATTAATAGAATATTTTGGTGGACAATAAATTGAGGCTATTGTTAAAGTTTTGTGTTTGGTCTGTAAGTTTATGGCTGTTACTTGTATCTGTGCCGTCGAGTCTATGTGTATGGGGTTGTGTTTTAAGGTATTTTTTATTAATATGGCTGTTCCTCCATGAGCATTGTTATCGGGATGGTCCGTTCTGTATAAAATGTAGTTTGGTATAGAAAGTTTGTTGCGTAAAGTGAGATGTGTTTCCGTTAGTAGTACAATATCAATACGTTTCTGGTTAATGTATATTTCTAGTTCCGTTTTATGTTGTATTAGTCCGTTAGAGTTCCAAAGGAGGACTGACAGGGACCCGACAGTGAAAGATCTAATGTCCATAAGTAGCGGCTAGGGCTTGTGTTATTTGTGAAATTTGAGTAATAAGATTGAAAAGGGGTTGGATGAGAGTATTTAAATTATTTAATAAATTTAAATGGTGAGGAGGTTCAGAGGTAACTGGCTGTACCAGCTGATTACTGATCCCCCTCATCATACCTGACCTGGCTTGATGTTGAGGTTGAGCTTCAGTGTTTGGAGGAGGGTGAACTTGACTGTGCATTCTTGAGTATGCAGGAATAGGTTCCGGTGGCTGCTGGTGATGAGGTTGGTTTGGCAAGGCTGGAAACTCTCCAAGGTCCGGTGGTTCAGCAATTACCGGCGAAGGGCGGTGAATATTTTTGCGCTGAGCTCGAAGGATCTTGAGGGCTTGACATCCTCTGTAGTTGGCTGGGTGAGCCCCCGAGCAATTGGCGCATTTTGCTGGCTTGTCTCTGGGTTTTAGACAGGTTGAGCTTTCATGAGCTTCGCCACAACGGACGCAGCGTGGCTGGTGGTTGCAGTAGCTCTTCGTATGCGCATAGCCTTGGCATCTAAAACACTGTGGGATTTGTCTTTTCTTTCTTAACTCTTCCACTTTAATTCTAGTGTAATAAATATGGTCTAAATCAAATATTTTTTCATTAAATGTATTTTTAGTTACATCCACGAAAAACATTTGTAGTGGTAATTTAGTTTTCGTTGATATAGCATTTGTAATATTTGTGGCTTCGTATCCAAATGCTTTCAATTCCTCTTGTATTGCGGAAATCGGTGTTGATGGGTGAAGTCCTTTGATCACCACGCGAGGGTTCTTATCTTCTAATAATTGATTCGGCGTTCACTTTTTTTAAACACCTGACTGCTCCCCTATATGATTCGGGAGTGGCCGGGTAAACAATTACATTTCTGTTTGTAGTCTTTATACTGAAATAATTTGGGCCTATTTCTTTTTTTAAAAATGATATTAATGCTTCAATGTTTTGAACATCTTTTAAATATATGGGAGGAGGCTTGATTTTCTTATTATCAATTGTGTTTTTTTGAACATTATTTTGTTCATTATTTTGGTCGCTTGACAAATTTGCCAGGGTCTCATACCTGTTACTGGTCGTTATGTTGTTGGGTTTTTTTGTGCATATTCTCGGGTCCCATGAAGATGCCGACCTTTTTCGACCTGTAATGATTTCCCATTCATTATTTACTTCAATTGACGGCCCTGCTTCATGCTGCAAGTCCATATTGTTATCTTCTTCAGTCATTGTTACTTCAAAGTATGTTTATTATATCGTTTTAAGTTTTTTAAGTACACTTATTGTTTGTTCCTAAAAACTAACACTTATATCACAAATTAACACTAGTTTTTAAACACAGAAAATAGAAAAATAAAAAGTATATAAAAAAACACTAAAACTAACCTTTCACTTTTCACATGTTTTTCAAATTAAGAGTTTCAGACACTTACAGACTAAATTAACAAAAACTATTTTCACTAACTACTAAACAATGAAAATACTGTCTTTTGTGTTGAAAATCACACATCCAAATTACTTAAAACTTATATTAGAACACATTTTCATAGGAGATAATAATTACACGTGGTGGTCACTATGCAGTCCATATGATCTCTCCTATAAGAATACTTCACTTTATCATTATCATTTTTTGTTTGTTTGTTTCCTATAAAGCAAACTGTTTGTTTATATGAAGAAATTATCTGTCTCTAGTTTCGTCTAAAAATAATAAATGGCTAAATATGAAATACGAAAAGAATCAAGTAAACATATATGTACTTGAGAAACAAAGAAAAATATTGTATAACACTCTCCGTCAGCTCATATAACACGTTGAGCCAACGCATGCGGAGTACGCCTTTAATGACAGACCATTGTTTATAATTAAAGCCGTTCTGTTCATTTACGGAAATTATTTGTTTCATGGTAAATATATGAAGTTTTCAACAACTACATAGAGCATTATAAAATCAGACGACTCGGAGTATTATGCTTACATTGCCGAATTATAGCAAAACTTTAATTTAATAATAAACAAAATAGTGTAATTTAGAGAGCAAATAAAAACAAAAATTAGTGAATGAATGTAGAAAAATGTGTGGCTTTGAAAAATGGCTTTCAACAAAACACGTGATTAGAAATTGATCAAAGTAATTTGGTAAGATAAAGTTGTGTGTTGCGCGCTCCGCACCAGATTTTTAATTTTTAGATTTGGTAAAAAGATAATACATACACTTGTTACATATTAGTTTAATGCAGTGTATTTAGTATTTTTGAACTATTTCGTTATCGCTAATTTTATATGATATATCTCTCTGTCAAAGCGAGGTTGAAACCTCCGTCACCATGTTTATTGATTCTTTGTTCCTCCCCCCCACTCATTCGGCCCATGTTTCAGGTGTTTTGAATATGTAAATACGGCTTTGGAAAAGCTCTCATCTAAAAATATTTTTTTTTTCTCTATAATATTATCTGTATAAATGAATTCTAAATTATTCCGTACAACAACATATTAATGACTACAGTTGCTGACTACAGGATCAGTAACCTGCCTGTACCTAAAGCAATATTTCCTCAAGTTAAGTCGAGCACCTGCTTGGGTTCTTTCTACCTGCAGCTGTCCCCTGGTGCTAAGGTCTTCTCTCAGTCAGTGCCTCATCTGTCTGTGTGTGTGTATGTGGGTCTCTTAGTGTCCTGTGTCTTTGTGTTGAGTGTCTTTGTGTTGCTTGTGTCAAGGGGAGTTCACAAGGATTACTATAGTGATAATCCACTGATATAGGTAACATATCTTTCAAACATTTTCTGATTATAGCAAAGGCCACTGTATTTATGTATACTCTGAGTAAATCAATTGGAAAATATTTGGAATGTTGACACCAACATCATATGTTTGTTTCGCGGTCATAAGGACTTAAGTCACTATTTGAGCATTTGGAAGTTATGTCGTAATATTACAGCACGTAATCAGAGCTATCGGTTGGTATTAAGGTTTGAAGTCAAACTATATTTTTTAATCAAGATAATAATTACAAATAATATAAATATTTAGATTTTACATAATGTTTAGAACTTTGCTGTTGCTCTCCTGAAAAATTCAAAATTTTGACTTAAGCCCTTATGACCGCGCATCAAAGATATAATCGTTGAATAAAAAGATCTTGAACTTTAGTCCCAATACTCAATTTAATGTAAACCGATGTTATTAAAAATTAATTTAGAGCTCATAGATTTTTTAAAATCTGCAAGGAAAATTTTTACGACTCATTATAAGAACATCAATGTACTCGAGAAGCAAAACTCTATATGTGCCTTTAGTTGACAGAATTAATAACTCCGATTTCAACATTTATCAGGAAACCACTTTTTGTAATATTTCCCTACGGAAAATTTCTACCTTTATGTTTCGTATTTATATTTTAGTAAGCTGTTGATGTTTTAATATTTCTGTCATAATTTTACAAAATAAAAAATTTCGAATCAGAAGAGCAACGTGATCTCAAGTTCATTCCTGAAAGTGTTGACATGACTTAATAGTTAGTCATTCTTTCAACTAAAACGCCCATATGTATGCAGAACTAAACTTACCAATATTTGGCCTACACGTCATGACGGTTTACTAATGATTAAATATAAATTTCAGCGTGAATACAAACAGTTTAATAAGAGAAGGAGGTTGAAAAGGCGCTGGATTCAAGATCTCAATAATATACAACATTGTAGTTTAATCAAGTATAGAAGGGATTGCTTGATAGTCCTGAGGCTGTAATGATATATGCACAATGCCTTTTCATTTGCTTATTTTCAGCTATCTGTAGACATGAAAAGAATAAAATAACAAACATAGAATGTTGAAAAATTCTTAATTAATCATAGTAAAAAACAAAACTTTGAATTAGGAAGAAATAAGATGTTCTGGATGCCTGTCAGCTAAACTATTTCTTGCCACCAAGGTTTCGAACCCGTCTGCTCTAGATAGACATTTAGGCCGAAAATATCAAGTTAAATTTTCCTGAGAGCGTAAACTATTATTTTGTTTAGTCAACATGTATTATATTAGTGGATAAATAAATGAGAGTTTATTTAATCAAAGTAATGTACAGTGTTTTTGTAAGGTTTCGTTGAAATAGATGGGTTCTGTTAAAAAATAACAAAAAACGGATGTCTGTACGGTCTAGTTTTAAAATCTCAAATTTAAAAAAAACACATTTAATTTCGGCGATACTCTTTATTTTAAATGTGTACCACACGAGCATTTCTTTTTTTTACTTTCACTTACCTATATATGAAATATATAGTAAGGGAAAGTATTGCGATCGTAAAAAATTTCGACTTCCGGTTTTCAAGTGAAATACACATTTTGGGGTCCCCTGAGTCCAAATAACCAAGTCCCGCGAAATGGTCTGTGTGTGAACAGACTAGCTCAAAAACTATAAACCGTGCGAACCTGAAATGGGTATTTAGTGTATGTGTATGCCCGCGATGTGACAGCAAAAAATACATCAAAATTAGTCAAACGGAGGAGGTACTTTGATTCATAAATTTTGTATCATTTTCACGTGTTTTTTTTTTATTTACTCAAAAACGCCTTTAACGATTTTGATCAAACTGGGTATTTGATGTGTGTATATGCCAAAGATGTGACAGCCAACATTTCATCAAAATTAGTGAAACGGAAGTGGCACTTTATTTCATAACTTTTGTTTTTCCAATTTTTACCTTTTTTTCGATTGTCTTAAAAATGGCTTTAATGATTTTGATCAACTTTGTCATGTTTAATGAAAATTAGGTGTTATTTGATATCAGGTAAGTTTTATAAATATTAAAAATGTTCTGATGGGACTTAAATGGGGAAGGGCCATTTTTACTTTCACTTACCTATGTATGAAATATATAGTAAGTGGAAGTATTGCGATCGTGAAAAATTTCGACTTCCGGTTTTCAACGGAAATACACGTTTTATGGTCCCCTGAGTCGAATTAACCAAGTCCCGCGAAATGGTCTGTGTGTGTGTGTGTCTGTCTGTGTGTGTGTGTGTGTGTGTGTGTGTGTGTGTGTGTGTGTGTGTGTGTGTGTGTGTGTGTGTGTGTGTGTGTGTGTGTGTGTGTGTGTGTGTGTGTGTGTGTGTGTGTGTGTGTGAACAGACTAGCTCAAAAACTATAAACCGTGCGAACCTGAAATTGGGTATTTAGTGTATGGATATGCCCGCGATGTGACAGCAAAAATTTCATCAAAATTTCTCAAAGGGAGGGGGTACTTTATTTAATAACTTTTTAGGTTTTTTTCCATTTTCTCAAAAACGGCTCTAACGATTTTGATTAAACTGAGTATTTGATCTATTTATATGCCCGAGATATGACTGTAAAAATTTCATCAAAATTGATCAACCGGAGGGGGGACTTTACTTAATAAATTTTATATCATTTTCACGTGTTTTTTTTATTTACTCAAAAAAGGCTTTAACGATTTTCATCAAACTGGGTATTTGATGTAAGTATATGCCAAAGATGTGATAGCCAACATTTCATCAAAATTGGTCAAACGGAGCGGGCACTTTATTTCATAATTTTTTCCAATTTTTACCTTTATCTCAAAAAAGGCTTTAACGATTTTTATCAAATTCGTCACGTTAAATGAAAATTAGGTGTTCTTTAATATAATGTAAGCTTTATCATTATTAAAATGTTCTGAGGGGGCTTTTTTTTGGTTGGGGGTGCCTTTTTTGTTTGTTTGTTTCCTTTAAAGTACCTTTATTTTTGTTTATATGAAGAAACTTTCTCTCGTTACGCCTAAAAATAATAAATGGCTAAATATGAGATATGATAAAAATAAAGAAAACATAAAGAGGAGAAAAAAATAAAAATATTCAGTCAACTCATAAAACTCGTTGAGCCCACGCGTGCGGAGTACGCCTTTAATGACAGACCATTCTTCATAATTAAAGCCGTTCTGTTAATTTGAGAAGTGGCAATTAACAAAACGCATTAATTTCTAATCGAAGTAAGTTGGTAAGTGAAAGTTGTGTGTTGCGCGCACGCACCAGATTTTTTCCTTTGCATTTGTTCATATGGAAAAATTAACTGTCCTCGTTATTCCTAAAAATAAAAAATGGCTAAATATGAAATATGAAAAAAATCAAGTATACATATACAGGAGACAAAAAGAAAAATATTACGTCAACTCATAAAATACGTTGAGCCCACATGGAGCATTGCCGAATCATCACAAGTAAAAATTTTTATTTAATAATAAAAAATTATTGTTTTTATAGAGCAAATAAAACAAAAATAAGAAATTAATGTGGAAAAATGTCTGACTTTAAGAATTGGCAATTAACAAAACACACCAATTTCTAATCTAAGTAAGTTGGTAAGTGAAAGTTGTGTATTGCGCGCAGGCACCAGATTTTTAAAATAAACGTCTTAGGTAACGTGTGAGTTTTAGTGGGAGAGTGGGAGTGGCTGGAGGTTTAAAGATTTTCTTGTTCTTCAATTCTTCTAAATTAAGTCATATGTCTTAAGGATCGGTGTATCGGTGATCCGTTAACTACACTTTGTGTTAAGAAATACCCTAAAAACAATTAGTAACGTACAATGATATTTGTGGCTTTTTTTATATTTGATTATACTAAAGGAGGCTTTCATGTGTATTTCAAAAGTTGGAAGGAAACTTTCTAAATGCCTTAAAACTAACAATGGGCGGATCCAGGGGGCAGAAATATTTTGCTATTTTAATTTTTTTTTTTTTGTATTTTATATTAATGCATTTAGGTAGTTACTATGCCCTTAGCATAACGTTTTTGGGGTTTAGATCGTAGTCCTTCTTGATACAAGACAATAATCTCCTAGGAAAACGGTGCTGTCGGCCACGTGATTATGAGTGACCCCGTAATTCGTGCTAAACCTGGAACCAAGTGTGGTGTGTGTGATGTATTTTTTACAGTGATTTTTTAGCGTCAATCCAGCGTTAATAAATCTTAATAAAACTTTTCCTTTACAAAAAAAAAAAAAAAAAAGAAGTATTTTTCATTACTCGAAAGTTCATTAAATCCTCGGTTATTTGAAAAGAGATGGTAACATGACCAAGCCTTTCTACGAAATTTTTTGTGGTATTAAATTTCTGTTATTTTTTATTCCCTGTTTTCCCGTCGCCCTCTGAATTTGTTTTGCTGGATTTAATTTAACTGCTCTTTCATCAAAGAACATTCCGGTGAGTTCATATCAACTCAGAACTCAATATGTTTTACCAATTATTTACCGAATATTTGAAACGATTACTCTTCATGCTTTCATTTATTATCGGTTGATGGGGAGTAAATATTGTTCGGTGTTAAAGTAATTTTTTTTCCCAAATGGACTTTGCCGAAAGGCATTCCATCTTCACAAAAGTAGGTTGGAGTAGTCCCATTTATCGACGGGACAGTTGAAGAAATTCAATTATCACTTCAGCCCTGTGTCAGCAGTCCTTTACTTTAGTCTTTTCCGAGTTGGTTCTCTCCATCCAGATACCTCCTAATTTAATTTATTTTTTAATTATTTCCTATGCTTTACCATGAAATATTCCATTCTCGTCACACAATACATCCAAGGAATTTAAAAAATCATGAAAGGAACACAAACAACAAAATAGAAGTTCATTCTGTCTATCTAAAGGAAATTGAAAATCTACCTTGCCACTTCAAGTGAAGTTAAATAATTTTACATAAACCTGTTTTACAATTTCCTCTTAATTTTTTAAAAAATAATGGCATAGGAACTATAATTAAATCCAATAAATAAATGTAATTAAATCCACCACGATTTTGATTAGTAAAGAGATCAAAGTGGATTTGATGCCTATGATCCACATTACGGGATGTTTGGTTTCTGAATATATATTAGTTTGTGCTGCAAACTCGTTTTTATTCTATAAAATTAAAGATTAAGGTCGCATTGGCATTCAACCTTTTCACACATCTATACATTCTAACCCTGTTCGATTATTTTGAGTGAATTGTTGCTATAGCGTTAAAAAAAAATGTTCGTGATTATTTTGACCTGATATTTTAGCCCCCAAGGTAATTCGAATTCCTTTAATCATTTTTATATTACATACTGAAGCACACTAACCTCTTTAAAAAAAAAGAAGTCACAACCCCCCATTATGGGATACCCAATACTTCCTCCAATTCCATGCTGAGGTACCTTCTTATCACTGAAATAAAAATAGTTATTAATAGATTAAAATGATTTTAAGGATGATATATGAGAATAAAATTATTACAACGAGTCGAAGGAGAATAAAAAGCCACAAAAAGCAAAAGAGACAAGAAAATCCTGTCCAAGAAAATTGTTTCAGAAGAAGGTGCTTCGTTAAAATAGCAAACAAAAATGATACGAAAAAAAACAAAAAAAAAACAATTGGACTTATAGCGAAATTATTTACATGGAAAGTGACGATAGCAGTAATACTGAGTTTTTTGAAACGTGTATTTTTTGTAATACAGATTTAGAAAATAAAGAAACTAAAGTTAAATATTCATACTGTGGAGTGTCCTGCCATGGGAGCTATGTTGAAAGCGACTCATCCTCGACAAATTTTCTTTGTATATTCTGCAAAAATCTGTCTAATAAATATTAAATTTTGATAAAACTAAAATTGTCAAAAATTAAGTGATTTTTTAAACGTAATAAACATGTATTTATTTACAACATTAATTTTGTGAATATCTTCTGTATAATAAACAAATTTTCCTTTATATACTTCATTTTATATCATGGTCCCCTAATACGGGATATCTACCCGTACCCTCCCGTACCCCCCCCCCCCAAGACGTACATTTTACCAGCCTGCCACCCCAGGACGAACTCGAGAACGAAATTTGTTTTTTCACGTCGAAATTGGATAGAGTAAAAAGTTAATATCCACCCCTCTACCGAGTTCTCCCCAAATCCGACTCCTCTAATCAAATATCATAAAATTATGTTTAGCCGTTCTGAAAGGTAGCTAATCCAAAAATTATTTATTATAAATGCCTAAAACTTAAAATGTTAGAACTGATATTGAAAGACCTAATTAGGATTTTGGAATTAAAAAAAAAAAATCAGATACTTCTAATCCACATAAAAATGTTTCCTTTAACTTTTATTTACTCAAAATGAAAAAAATAAATAAATTATATAGACCTCTTGTCTACCTACTTCTATCTTCTCCTGAAAGCTTGCTCTTGCCGATTATGCTTATCTCACTTGATACCTATATATATAAATTTAATTAATGTTATAATTCATGCATTAAAAAAAAAATTAGAAAAGTGGCATGAAAAATAATCCATGTATATTATAACGAGCGATGTCCACATATATTAAACTTATTTATTTTTTTTTTTTTTTAAAGAATTACTGAATTATCTTGAGATGACAATTTTCTGGATGCGATTTATTTAAGAAATTCTATTTTATAGTCTTAAAACTTTATTAAGTTACCTTTCTAAACATTATAACCCACATAGCAGAAATATTTATATAATAAATAAGTAGAACAACTGGTTTAGATTTAGTCTTTTGTAATATTTTAGTATAATTGGCTATTATCTTTATTTAATAAACATAAAAATAAGAAATACTTATTTTGTAAGATTATATTATTAGATTAATTAATTATTATATTTCGGTTTCAGGTCATCTCTCAAGTCCCATCGCAGCTTTGACAGCCTCGTCAATTGCCAAGAGAAGGCTACGTTACTCAGCGGGGAGTTTTCCCAGAGCCTCAACAACACGATGATGGCCGTGGAGGAGGAGGAGCCCAACACCGCCCCGCCGCGCTGCCTCTACCAGACGGTCGAGTGCCTCAACGAAGTGGCAGGGAAGCCGCCGAGCAAGCCCCAGGAGGCCAAGAAGAAGAGCCAGAGGTCGGCCGAGAACCTGAGCGAGGACTCGGGCTTCGGGGAGCACATCCCGCGGGGCAGCCTCCGAAGGGCGAGCAGTTCGGGGGCGGAGCAGGGCGGCGGCTCCCAGCCCAAAATAGACAGGCAGCCCGGGTGGGGGGAGGCCAACTATAGCTACTGGCAGAGTGCCCCCGATCTACTGGACCAGTCTGTTCCTGCGGTCGAGAAGGTATCCACCACCTCCCTCGTCTTCCCCGCCCACGAAGAGGACAGCGACATCCCCGAGAGCAAGGGTATCAGCATGAACACCGTGAGCACGCCCAACCTCTACGGAGAGCAACTGGAAGACGGAGAGTACGAGCTCAAGTTCGGTGATTCCAATGCTCTCAACAGGGCCCACAGTTTCAAGGAAGGGGAGCTCCGCAAGACCAAATCGAAGGGGAGCAACATCCAGATCACGACGAGTTTCATCAACTTGAACGCGAGCGCCGCGTCGCTGCACTCCAAAGTGCACTTCAGCCCGGTAGTGTCGGAGGTATCGTTCAGGGACACCAGCGAGGAGGAGCTGGCGGAGAAAGTGGGGAAGGATGTGAAGGTCACGGAGAGTGGAGGGGGCCCGCAGCATAGGCCAGTAGTGGTGGAGCAGTCCGTCATGGAGCAACCGGCCAAGAAGAACAAGTTGGGCGGCTTCTTCCAGAGGTTCAGTCTTCGTCGGCTGTCCGGGAGGGACAAGAAGAAAAAAGAAAAGAAATGGGCCGGAAGCCATCAGCAGCAGCAGCAGCCGGGGGCGGTGCAGAAGGCGGTGGAAGTGGAGGACGTGCAGATCATCCCCCTGCACCCCCCCGAGCCGAAGCCCCCCGCGGCCCCGAAGCGCATGCGCGAGCCGCCCCCAGAGCCCAGTGCCATGCCGACCGCCCCCAGGGCAGGCCTCCTCGAGACCGACCTCGACACGGTCCACGATGGGCCCCCCAAGACCCGCAGCCTCCTCGACCTGGGGGCAGGGGGCCCCAGCCAGCAGCCACCCTCACCCACCGGCGACACCAGGGCCAAGAGCATGGAGTTCCTCCTCGACAAGCAGGCCCAGTTCTCGGTCAAGGTAACTCTTATCTCTTATCAACAATTTCAGTTTGTCCAGATTAAATTTATATCTCAATAATTATTCAGATATTTTTATTATTTTAAACATATCATATAAATGTTAACATATAGCGTATACTATAAAAATAATATAAATCGTTAATGTAAAATTTCTTGTATTAAAAACTCTCTGAAAAATTTATCATTCACACACTAAATGTCTGGAACATTCTTTGTCGCCTTGTGTTTTACTGAGTGAGTGAGTTATGTTTTTTCTAAATATTTATTTTGGTATACCATATAAAATAATGCTGAACTATATACTTAGTCACTACTTACAAAAAAAAAAAAAAAAAAAAAAAAAAAAAAAATCAAATATCAATATCTCTCTTATAAGGTATTTAATATACTTATTTAATTATACGATAAATAATCTTTTTGATTTAGGTAATAAAAAAATCTTAAAACGGTGTAGGTGGTAACAAAAGCATCCGAGTGAGTTAAGTTTTTAAAAAATAAGTACCGGACAACACATTTAAGTATTATATATTAGATGTAAATTAGACCAGGATAAAAAAAAAAGTTATAAACATAATTGTAATGCATTATAAAAATATACCTACGTGTTCCATGATGAAACATTTAATATGATTGTTAAGTTATACATAAGGTAACTGATTTCAAGGTAATCTGTTATATTTCGTTTTCTAAATACCGAAATAAAATTAACGATTCTATCAATTGAGCTGAACTATCATATTAAGGCTGTTATCAAGTAGATAATATAGACAAAAAAGTATTTTAGTTATTTTTTTTAAATTATATATTTTTAATAGATATTTAAATAGAGTATCTATAATATAAATGAGCTTAACCGCTGTGTTGAACAATCAATGAAAAATCTTTAGAAGTTGAATGAACTCGGATATCGCTATTTAAACTTTAACATTTTAAATACTTATTTAATTAATTTTAGTTACCATAAAACGTTTAAAAATATTAATTATATCATATTTTTAACGAATGGTTTATTTATTCTGTGAAATAATATTATTGTATAGTGTTTTTATTTACTAAATAAGTCTTTCAACTAATCAAAATATGTAATTATTTTTTTAGTTTCGAAATAATTTTTTTTTTATATCAAAGTAGATAAGAAAATATCAAGAATCATAAAGTTGTATCGTTTACCCTTTTCTCAAATTTAATATTTTTTTCAAAATATTATATCAGCATTTTTAAATGTAACATAACCGAATTACATAAAAATTCTTTTCCTATTCCGAAAATTCGTTCTAAAGGTTTGTCGCTTTTGTATGCTAATTCGATACCTTGTTATTCAAGGTAGAGTTTTCAAGGATCTTTCTTAAATAGTGAATTTAGGCATTATTCAAATCGAATAATAAGATGACAATTAACGAAAATCTGTTTTACTATGAAACAAAAAAAAAAAAAAAAAAAAAAAATGGTTTGTATTAGCTAATTTTTAAATGTTAAAGGAATTTTAAAAGGAAAGAAGTAAGGCGTAGATCCATTTAAAAAAGAAGATTTAATCTAAGCGAGATCCTTCCCCCGATACGGGCAGCGTATAAAAGGATTAAAATCGTTTAATCAAGCCCAACATATTGAAGATAATTCCATTTAATTCTTCATCCGTGTAATATTGTGTTTCTTTTTTTAGCTTGTAATCTTATCTATGAAAGAATTTTACTTTTATCAGTATAAGACATGAGTTGTTCTTATTAATAGCGTATTTCAATTATTATAATTCCGTTAAAAACAAAAGAATATTTCTTAAATTTTAAATCCAATCTGATTATCATTGATTCGGCACCTGAGACCCTTACTTTCAAGGTAAGAATCGATATTTTTTTAAAATTCAAACATTCGAGTCCATTGAAACTAAAAAAAAATAAAAAAATATCGATTCATAAAGGCCTTATCGATATTTTTAAAGCCAAACTGTGTGTCTCAAGTGTTAGCGGTACCTGAGAGCTAGAATGTAGGGGTTGGTTGGCATAGGGGGTATGTTGGCCATTGGCTTATAGTTTCCATCACACCTATTGTGAAGACCCCACCATTGAACCATGTGACCCGCTCGACCTCGGGAGTCTTGTCCTGAGTTTTCAATCCGATGCTAACAGTGTAGAAAAGAGTGAGCTTCTTTGATTGATTTTACAACATGTAAGAAAATTTTTATACTTTCAGTAAATTTGGTTTAAAGGCATGACACAACATATGATTCCGATTCTGTTCACATAGCCACAAACTCCTTTGAAAACCCTAACCTTTCGACTAACCTACTAATTTCATTGTTGAATGAATGAATTTTATTAAAACATTGAATGAGAAAGGATTGAAAAGAGTTTGACTCTCATGTGTCGATTGAGTATGTTCCATACTCGATTGAGTAGTTTCCATTGTTTTTCGATTTGTACAAATCTTATAATTTTGGCTCTGAGGTAATAATTTATAAATATTATTATTTTAAAAAAAAGAAAAGGGTTTCATACCTTGGTTTTCTTCTGTAATTATTGTCTCCTATGATGTTTAATTTCGATTAATTTTTTAAAAAATAATTTCGATTAACTCTTTTCTTGAATTTGAATCTTCGTTTGGAGACAAAAAGAAGACAAACGCTGAACAAAAAAAAAAAAAAATAAATAATAATAATAATAAAATAAAATTACTTTGAGTTATTTTTGATATTTTTTTTATTCAAATCGTGTATGTGGTCATACTCCAGAAGTGTGGTTTCTTCTTTCTGAAATGTCCAAATCTCTTTTTGGCCTTTATATTTCCAATTTTATACAGCAGCTTAAGATTCCATCTTCCTTTATGATATATATATATATATATATATATATTTTCAATACATTAAAACTTCACAACGTTTCGAGGCTCATTGCCTCATCTTCAGGTGTAAAATGCATAGTAGCCAGTGACCACCACAGTGAGGTGGCCTAGGAAAGAAGTGTAATCTGACATAATTATTTATTTATTGACGAGAAATTACTGAATTGATGTATTGTATGGTTATAATATATGTATTGTACACCTGAAGATGAGGTAATAAATCTCGAAACGTTGTGAAGTTGTAATGTATTAAAAAAAAAATGTATATATATCATAAAGGAAGATGGAATCTTTCACTGTTGTATAAAACTGGAGTAACAAAGACCAAAAAGAAATTTAAAAAGTCTTTCAGTAAAATATAAACTATCAAAAAATGTCCAAATCTCATGATCAAACCCTAGACAGTTTACGGAATATCTCCGAGAGGTTCGAATATTTACGGAAATGACCGAACCGTACGGTATGGCGCTGATCTGAACTGTAGAATTTTATATCTATTTCGAGGAAGCAGAGCGAGTGGGATCGAAAGCTGGGATTTAATATTCCTATTTAAGGTCCCTGAATTTATATGAAAAGGGGGCGATGGGGGTTCGCTAAATTCATAGAGATACAAATGATGGAATATTACACTCACAAACATATTATCAGTACTCAACCATTATCGAAATTCCGTCTATTTAGTTATCATAGAATTATGGCGCACGCATGTTTAAGAAACCGCATTCCGATAATGTTACCGAATGTATGCCTATTTTTTGTGTAAAATAGGTTTTTTGCTAGAAAATATATATAGTAATATTATAAGTTTCCAATCCTGATAATTTTTTCTCTTATATATATTTTGATATATTCTGATAAAAAATCCATAATTCTGTTTTATTTATTCTTCATCTTTTATTACGAATTTAAAATATTATTTATTTTTATTTTATTTTATTTTTAATAAATGGAGCCAACATGTCCTTCAATAAAAATTAATAATACTTCTGTGCCTTCCAAAAACTATCTACGTTACCAAGGACTACACTTGGACAAAAGACTCGCTCGGAACATACGTACAAAACTAAAAAGAAAAGAACTGACCAGACGATACAAACAACTGTCACACCTCCTAGACTACAGATCATCACTTAACTTACGAAACAAAATACTAATATACAATACGATACTAAAACCTGTTTGGACCTACGGAACAGAACTTTGAGGTTCCGTTAAACAGGTATACACAAAAAAAAAAAAAATCCCGTTGGTATATTTCTAACAACAACATACACAAAGACTTAGACATTCCAACAGTAAAATTATACATCCAAAACAAATACACTACATTTCACTGCTCAACTCATAACCATCCAAACCCACTTGTTTCTTCTCTTTCTTCATTCCAGTTACTCGTCCTACGGAGATTAAAAAGACAATGACCGAGGAATATGCTATAGCACAGCAATTAAATCAAGAAAATCGCAGAAAAACTTTGCATTCTCCACAAATTTGCTATGTGCGCTCCAGCGCAGGCGCAAAATATTAATAATTAAATAAAATTTATTTATTTTGTCAATGGTGTGAAATACAGTTTGTTTTCAATAACAATTACATTAAATTGTTATCAATTTGTGATTTTGCTATTTTTTATTTTTAAGTGATTTGGATTTGCAAACTGAATTACGAATATAATGGTCTATCTAGAAATATTAAATACTAGCTGTATATACCGGTTTCACCCCGAGAATTTCATTTTTTAAATCTATTAAGTCTATAAAGTGAGACTTTTATCGACTCAAACGGTCGATTTCGTAAAAAACCAATGTAAAGCGAGATCAAAACGATTTTAATAACAATAAAAAATTTACCCAGAGATCGGCTGAAGTTGTGCAATTTTAATATGGAGAGGTGTTCGCATCTGGTATGAAAGAACCACTGAGCAAAATTTTGAGAATTTAGGACAAACGGTATGGATTTCTATAAAAAACAAACAGAATTTCATCTTTATTTACGTAGATTACAGCTTTGTATTCCGGTTTAACCCGTGGAATTTCGTTTTTCTAATGAAACGGTCGATTTCGTAAAGAACCATTGTAAAGCGAGATCATTACGATTTTTATAACAATAAAGAATATCAGCTGAAATTATACAATTTTAATATAGACAGTGTTCGAACCACTGAGCGGAATTTGGAGAATCAGGACAAACTGTATGGATTTTTATAAAGAACAAACAAACAGAATTTCATCTTTATTTATATAGATTTATACTTTTTACTAATAATGTAATAATGAGTTAGCTAATGGATTTCTTGGATTAAACTCTAGAATCTAAAAAAATAAATATTCTTTTTATATAACTATATTGAATTATATCTGTGCTATAATAAATCAGGGGGATATGTTATTTTTTGTGGAACTTATCGTTACATCTCGCATGATTAAAGTTTATTGACCCCAGAAGTCGATATAAATATTATTTGTAATTTGAATATTCTTTCTGTTGGAGAATTGTATTTTAATAATAGTCGAAGCTTGTTGTAGAGTTTATTCGTATTATAATATTAGATAATGAATTTTATATTTATGGTGAATATATACCATATAGGGTAAACCATACAGTTATTGACCCTCAGTAGAGTTATTGACACCCTAACTTTAATTTAAAGAAATAAGTAAACAAGTCCTAATTTTATTTCAATATATAAAGGAATCTAATGTTTGAAGGGTCCTCTTAGGCATCTATGAACTAAGACTTTAACAAACTAAGCATAGGGAAGATTTCACAATTAAATCCATAGGGTGTTAATAACTAGTTTTTGCACTTGTAACAATAAATACTGCCATAAGGTAAAACTATTGAATTTTTGACCCAAAAAACCCTCTTGATTCTTTAAAAGCATAGATAAAGAGGGGATAAAGGAAGTTTCAATTTGATCCCTTTATAAAAAGTATTTTTTTTAATTCCAACACAGAAATGATATTTGAACAAACTTAGGCGGGCGATGTAGTCCGAAAAGGTGATACTGTAGTAAGCCTGCTCTATCGATTGAAGTTGACCATTCACACTCACTCACTAATGCTAACAATCACGAGATGCAATTAGGCCCACCTTTTTAAAAATGTTTTTCGTCACGGAAGTCTACATTTATATTTGTAAAAATCGGGTGTTGGTTTAACTCTTTTCTAACGAGCGTAGCGGGTATTGTGTAGTCACATCTATTTTCACTAGTTCTGATTCGAAATAAAAATCATTCGGATAATCAGAAGCTATACATTTTTATCTGTAGATAAAATTTCTATCGAATGAAAACTGGAATACTATCACTATGTACTTACACTTCATACCTGTCATCCCAGTGAAGAAGGGATTACTTCGAATTGAGGATAATCCCCCAAATCTTGCCGTACCGGGTTACTACGAACAGCTATTTACACTGAAACGTGGACTCGAGTGAACAATGATGTCTCTTTCGTGAACAATGACTTGATTTCTGACCGCACCTGTACACCGTAATACAATAAATTTCATATCAAAGACGGCTGAATGGATCTAGCGGCTGTTCTGACTTTTTCTTTAACTTATAATGGATAAAAGCAACGTCAGAGAAATGCTAAAAGAAGGTCTAGAAGCTTATCTTACCTGACTCAAAAGTGTCACTAGCGCTATCTCCGAACAAGCGGCTGTACAAAATACCTGTTTTAGTTCTTTTCTTGTTTAGATTAGCTGAACATTACCGGAGACAGGCTGTTCGTGAACGCTTAGTTCGACGCGGTGTAAATCCACCGCGGGAACCTAAAGATGAGAAGGTGTAACACAGAAATCAGTTTTCAATCAGATAGCAAGTTTAAAACCTGGAGCCAGGGGGCATTAAATAATACTCTGAATTAATCCCCCACCCTCTCCCCTGGCCCTGGAAACCACGTATAGCTTAAAAGGCGAGGAAGAGGAGGAAAAAAAGTTTAGCCGAACAGTGTTTGTGAAAGGCTGTTCGATGGTGAAGTTCGCACAGTGTAAAGGAACATTGAAATGTAGATACTATAATTAGTTTTAAATCTGTTCTAATCTTACGGTGAACTCATTCTATTCAACTTAAATATCTGATTACTGATACAAACTATTCAGTTTGTTTAATTGTTTGTTTGTTTAACGTCCCACAGTGGGAAAATTTTGTCATTTAGCGGCCAAAAATCTATAACTCCTGACCGAATGACGATAATCGAATAATTCTCTTTTCATTAAAGAGCATGGGATTCCCTTTATCGGTGAGAATAAAAAACATAAAAATACCATCGCTCAAAGTATTTCAAATTAATTTATATATGAATCATTTCTTCACTTAAATTTAAATAAATTAGTTTATTAAGTACAGGGTTATACATGGAGAATAAAATGAGTCAATATTATTATCAATAGAGCTTTCTGCTTATATACATGTCTTTTTTCAGGCGTTTGCTCCTTTTGAAAGATTTTAAAATAATTATTGTCTAAATAAGAAAAAATCCAAACAATTAAATAAAAAATACCCTATTTTTTAGGAATTTTAACGGAATAAAATATTTTCATATAATTCAACGAGAAGTATATTTTATGATTTAGTCCAATTCGAGGCCGGGAATATAATAAAGGTTCAAATATAGGGATTTAAATCTTAAAATCGATATATCGCCAATCGATCGAATTTGATCGATCTAATTCTATTATGGTATTTTAGCACCCTTCACCCTCTACCACTGTGAAAAAAATCAGAACCAACTATTGCCAATAATAGAAGTTATATCAATTTAAATACTTTCTTTTCATAAATTACATAGTTAACGTGGATGAAATTAAAACGCATTTTTATCCAATAATTTTACAGCCATTCTTCTTATTTATAAAATATGTTTGGTGCATTAATACAGAAAGTAAAGCTTAATAGGGAAAAAATTGATTTTATTTTAAGCAAAATCTATGCTCATCTCTCTGTTTTATTATTATTTGTTTTCTATTCAGCGTTACTTTTTATATTATTGCACCAAACATATTTTATAAATAAGAAGAATGGCTGTAAAATTATTGGATAAAAATGCGTTTTAATTTCATCCACGTTATTTTTGGCCGCTAAATGACAAAATTTTTCCACTGTGCGTCCCTTTATGCTACTAAGGCTAATCGGACGATGCTACAGTGGGAGTCCTAAATTTTGCCTATCCAGGTTTAATTAGGACAGGGATCTTTAACGAGTACCTGACATCGTACAGGCTCGGGACCTCCTTTTTACGTCGTATACGAGGGACGGCATAGCCTAGGATTTTTTACTCCCATTAAAAAATCCCAGAGCCTCTTCGGGAGATGAACCCGTGACCTTCAGTATTGTAGGTTGCCATGCTAACCACTATACCCGCGACCCCTGGGTTTGTTTAATGTCCGTGTTAGTAGCTACAATTTTGGATTTCTTTTACATATGTTGGCACCAACTATTTGGGTCATCATCGCCAACAATCAATTTCTGTTATATCTTATTATATCAATTATAATTAATAATTATTAATTGTTATATTTTATTAGACATTTTTGCTAATCTCAGAAATTCGAATAATTAGTCAGTTGTGTGCATACTGTTCTGTAATGCTGTCTTTAGATCATTAGGTGAACCATGTACCTGGCATAAGCCCTGCAGTCCGTTAATATGCTGTTCAAACTTTATTATAAGGCGTTCCCTGAAAAATCACCACTTACACCAGTCAATACTATAAAATTATATGATCTCTTATTGTAAAGTAAAAATAAATTTTATTGAGTCTGTGATAGGATAAATTATATAAAATATTAGACTTGCCGTAACAAGATTATTGGGCGAGTTATCTCGAACACGTGTCCGCTGCACGACATTCACGCCCTCTATAAAGTGTCACAAGGGCCATTTCTTGTACAATTTATTTTCCATTGTGTCGTAGAGTATATTCGTATATTCCGTGTATTCTACTCTCTCCTTGAAATATATAGTCTGAATATATTTGTACCGGAATGTTATTGTGACGGGAATTTTCTTTAAAATGTTTAGCCTTACGAAGTTTTTGTTTTGTTTTTAGTCCGTTACACACTTTTGCAAATGTGTTATTTAAATTTTAAAAATAATGAAATGCAAAACTATTCAAATTTTAATAATAACAAAATGCACAACAAATTAAATTTTAAATATAACAGAATCCACAAAAAGCTTGTCTCTTAGCATGAAAAATCATATCGCACCTTTAATTTTAAGACTGCTATATCTCCAAATAATTATATCAGTGATAATTACATTTCTAGTGTTTCATTTAATCATATCCACCGTGAGGCATTTATTTATGTCTAGAAGAGTAAATATTTCAGTTTTAGAAACCACAATCAGTAATAGTATTTGTTTTCGAACTACATATTTTCATCTGTATTATTTAGCAGTTAAATTTTATCGAAATGACAAATCAACTAAAACAAATATTAATAAATATCTTAAATCTCGATTTATTAGAGCAAATATTTAAGTTTAAGAAACTAGAATTACCAGCATTAGGTATTAGTTTTCTAGCAATATATTTTCAAATTTATTTAAACTTTAGCATTTAAAGTTTATACAAATGAAAAATCAACTAAAACAAATATTAATAAATATCTTAACCTTAGATTATATTTTAAAGATACAAATATATCGGTTTCCCATTTTGTAGACATGTTGCTGAGGTTTCAGAACCAATAATAAAATAAAAAATCGATCTTTTGGAGTCACAGACGACAAAGTTAGTTATGAGAGACAAAGTGTTAGCTATGGATGAATGTTAGTGAAAAATATAATATATTATATATATTATATATATATATATATATATTACTTTACTTTATTTGAAATAATGTGAAAAATATTGCTTGAATTATTTTGTTAAAAAGACTATGATTTAGGAAATTTTAATTTTCCCCCTTTTATATGTAGCTTATTCTTAATAAAGATTGTTTATGACTCTTAATATTTATTTTATTTATATATTATACCTATAAATGATTTTTTTTTTTTCAGGTAAGTGATCAAATTTGCTTTCTCTGCATGAAATTTGTTACGGTGATGAACCCATTTATCCTGTTTTGTTACTACTTTCTACTATTGGTGAGTTCATATATATTTAATAAAAAATAAAACGCATGTTAAATAAATTTTAATGTAAATAAGATTAGCTATATTTATGATTGTGGAATTGTATTTTCGGGGTGTATATAATCTAGTGAAAATTTTTCCTAACTTCACATAGTCCGCAGGATTCCGCCTTGTGGAACAGGCTAGTCTAGGGGGAAGATTGGTAAAATTCTGGAAAGGGTCGAAATATTCTGGCCTTGTAAGGCTCGATTAATTGTTCAAATAAAACTTATTGATATTTAAAAGGTAAAATGCGTCTTAATATAATGCTTAATAAATATAGTAAATGAATACCGCTATATCACAGCCCCACAGAAAAAAAAAAAAAAAAAAAAAAAAAAATGGTGCCGAGATCTTACAGCTGATTTTAACTTCTTTGGGGCGCTGATTCCAAAAATGCAATCATATTTTTTCTCTCTGCTCTTCTTTTTTAGCTTACCTAAAACGAGACTGTTTGAACAAATATTCAAGAAAGTCAGCCATCTTGAAAAAAAAAAACACAAAAAAAACTAACATTAACTTTAGTTACAAAGTGATTATGTAAATAATGTGTGTGTTTATGGTTTTAATTAATTTAAAATGTTTTATGTAAAGAATTTTAATATATATATTTCTTTTTCACCTGCTATTAACATGCAGATGTATTCGAGTATTTATATTATAATAGGTAAGTGAGGCTATTTACATATCTCAACAACTAGAGTTGATAGAGGAAAACTAATAGCAAATTTGTATTGAACGCACCAATTATACTCCGAATCAGCTATAAAACTCTCGGCACCAAGACCACTGAAGGCCTGTGCATTTAATTTTTCGTTTCTCAAAATTTCTAGGGGGTGCACCTGCTCTTCACTGCCCCCCCCCCCTCCCCTTGCGGACTCTCATGACTGCACTTCTACTGAATCGTGTCTTATAATATGTGAATTAATTTTTTTCTTATGATATATATAAATAGAAAAAAAATTATATTTTCTTTTATTATTTAGCATTCTCCTGTCAAATTTCTGTTAAGACAGCTGATTTATGAGATACAGATATTGTTATATTTTTTTAAGATTACATTTACCATGCTTTCCATTAGATTTTGTATAAACGAAGTGTTAAAAGAAAAAGTTTCCGGGTTGAAGGATTTAGGGTCGGCTAAGAGGTTGGTAAGACAAACTTGAAGTTAGTTTAACCAGATGTTGAAGTAGGGTTGGTTTAGTATTAGTGAATTAGTGATCTGGTTAACTAACTTGCTGCGGAACTGTGATTTAAGGTTTCATTTCATGGATGATTAGAGAGAGACTGTTGTTTATCCAAGAACTGTGATCAGTTATCTCCTCTAGTTTGAGAATATCTAAATCTTCCGAGTATTTGATAGATTCATTGGGCTTAGAAGTTTCCTAATCAGATTCATCAAAAGTCCTAACTAAAGTGAGATCAGGGCTCACCACCTCCCATCTCGATGTACGCCACGCTGCAGGTCACTTTCTGTTATGTTTATATTGTAACGTGAAGCAAAGGATAAACATATGATTGAAAAGAGTCCTAGATTTTTTGTTGGAACAAACTGTTCTCGTACCTGTCCGTAAGCGTTATTGTTGCCTGATATGTCATAGATGTTTATAGTTTTTAACAATGCTAATTCTATGATAAAAAATTTTCGATCCTGAGATTTATGCTGGTCTCCTTTATTTTATTTCAAAAATACATAAAAATATTTTATTAAAAAAATATTAGGGGAGAGCGGGGTTGGTTGGCATAGGGGGTAGGTTGGCCACTGGCTTATAGTTTCCGTCACACCTGTTGTGAAGGCCCCACCATTGTGCCATATGACCCGCTCGACCTCGGGAATCTCGTCTTGAGTTTTCAATCCGATGCGAACAGTGTAGATAAGAGTGTGCTTCATTGATTGATTTCCCAAGATGTAAGTAAATTTTTGTATTTTCAGTAAAGTTGGTTTAAAGGCATGGAAAAACATTTGACTCCGATTCTGTTCACATAGCCCGAAACTCCTTTGAAAAACCTAACCTTTCGACTAACCTGTTTCTTGTTTGATTGTTCTCCCCTGTCCTGGCAGTCATCTTTCATATGATCTCTCCTGTGGGGTTAGTTGGCTCTCTTGAACTTTTTTTTTTTTGGCGCAGTAGCAATTCACAAAAGCAAGGTAAACATAATCAAAGGTGAAACTACCAATTGTCTTTAGTTCCAGCGAGGAAGATGAGAGCAATTTTTCTTATGCAAAAAGTGACGACAGTCTAAACTTCTATCTTCTTCTATTGTCATTCTATTTTCCCTTAAAAGCTGTTAAAAACCGATTCAAATTATTATACCATTATAGTGCAGCTTTTAATAACAATAATATTTGTCAGGCAGTACTTGAATGAGATGGCTAAACAACCCATACTCTGGATTGACGAATTCTTCAATTTTCTATGATCTTAGTATTAAATATTATGTTATGAAAAAAATACTTAAAGTACTCTCAATACTTGGAGTTTACAGTGGTATCAGCCCCATTGGGATTATATTAACAGGAACGACTCAACAATCAAAAAAGTGAAAACTGTTGCCAACCAACCCCGCTCTCCCCTACTTGAAAAAATATGACAATGTTGGTATGGTTAAGGAAATCTCGTATTCAGCGTCTTTTCCTATCTTGGGGTATGTCAGCCAAAACAATCTTTAGTTAATCGAAATGATAAGTAAGTTGAATAGTTGATAGTTAGTAAGTTGAAGTCATACATATATATTATATATACCTGAAAAAAAAAAAAACTTGTGATTTATAAGAGTCTAGACTTGTGGTTAGAACAAGTACATGTCCATGATTGTTATAGAATCTTTGAGAACCATCTGTAATGTTCTAATTCAGACTAAGTATTAGGAGCGATGGACTGAGGAGTTGATGTTGCTTTGAAGATAGAATCATATGGTTACTTCTGTCTTACTGTGTCGTTACAAGTTGATACTTTTTGTAACCTTGTTAATAATTTGAGTTTTTGTTGTTTGCCTGCAATTGCGAGTGATCATTTTCCGTTAGTAACAATTATGTATTTAAGCCTGTGTTACAATATGTTTCTTCAATAACAATATAAAATTTCAATTTATAAATAAGTATAAAAACTGAGAATGATGCATAATACTTTTTTGTGTTTGTTCATGAAAACAATTTTCTAAAATCTTAAGACATGTTGTAACGGTTAAGTTTTGAAACGAAGTTTTGATCCAAACGATGCTTAGCTGTTTGACCACCACGGGTATTTACAAAAGATCAAATAGACATGGCAACAAGGTCACTTTTTTTTATATCAATGTTGGGACAAAAATCTCGTAGCTCATGGATCGCGTAAATGGACAATAATAAGTTACCGGGGGCACAGTATTTAACTTACATAGTAACACTATACTTAAAACATTTCCAATAAATTATTAATGATTGCGACATTATTTTATTTTTTAGATTTATGGATAGAATTATTGATTTATTTTCTACGTACATGTACTGTAACACTTATTTAGTTTTAAATAGTTTTTATTAAGCAGAAATTATATTTCAAAATGTGAGACAAACATAAAATCATCAATATTTAACTAGGTTACAGAAAGTATCGGGGGGGGGGAGGGGGGTCACCTGTGGTGTTGTGGTTAGCATAGCAACCTACAATATTAAAGGTCGCGGATTCGCCCCAGGATTTTTTACTGGGAGAAAAAAATCCTCGGCTATGCCGTCCCTCGGATAGGACGTAAAATGGAGTTCTCGAGCCTGTACGATGTCAGGTACTCGTAAAAGATCCGTATCCTATTTAAACCTGGATAGGCAAAATTTAGGACACTGTAGTCGTCTGATTAGCCCTAATGGCATAAAGTGACAAGCAAACAAAATACCTAAAGAACTTTTTCATTATATTATAATCTTGAATTACATTAATGAAATAGTAATACATCTTCCATTCATGGAAATACTAAGTTCGTTTAAGGAATTCTGCGAAGTAGATTTTAACATAAAAAATTGGCGAGTCCTATTTCTGGACTAGGCCTGGCACCTATTCCTAGTTTGTGCTTAATCCCTATTAGGCTTTGGGTATCGAAGAGTGAGAATTTCATTTCTTAAACATTACGAGAATGATTGTTTGAAATTCTTATGATTGTTGTTCAGTAAAAAAGATCAGAGTTTCTAATACATTGATTGGTGAATAACAATCTTCCATTAATTTCCTTAAATAGTCCCCTAGCGTGATGGAATTGCTGAAATTTTCGCCGGATGAAAACCAGATGGTTGGAATGAGTGGGGAGTTAATTTTGCAAGGATAGGTATCTTTCCGACATATGGTACATCATAATATTATTAATAACAAAATTAGGAGCACAAATATTTTTGGTTGGCCAAGGATTGGTCTTGAAAGAAATTGATGGTTTGGTGGAGCCCCAAAGCTCGATTCCATTACTTCAAATACTTCTGTAATTGGTTGTGAGTTTAGAGCCTTTGTACAATAAGTGTTGTAGTAGTTGTAGAAACGTCTAATGGTGTATTTTTTCAATTTTGTGTGAGGATTTTAAGTTTAACGTTTGTCTAGTCGGATCTCAAGTAATGGATCGTTTCAACGGGGATAATAGTGAATCGTAAAACTGTAGGACAGGTTATCCTAGGTTTACGACAAAAATTCTTATAACATCTAAAAGAATAAAGAAACATTTTTATTTCTTTATTTTTTTTTTTATGAATTACTGTTAATAATTTGTTCCCTTTTTTTTTTTTTTTTTAATTTCCCAAATAAAATCCCTAACATCAAATAAAAATGGAAATCGTTGTATGAAATCTCACCTCCCACAAGTCTCAAACTGGCAAAATTGATAAAGAATTTATCTTCGAAGTTAAATTATTCCATGTTGCACAATAGAGTAAGTACAATGAAACGTTTACTGTTTAAATAAGTTATACACAACATCACCATTATGAAATATGGTACCTTTTTTTCTTTAGGTAATTATATAATATGTTGTGCCCCAGTAACTAGCTTCCCCTTATCAGTACAAACAAACCAAGAGCTGTAATCAGTATTTACTCGAGCCCTTTCGGCCTCAACCCACGCCTGGATCAGATTAAAAAAATAAAATATTTAATTCATGAATCTTTCACTGCAGCCGTTTTTGTTTTTAAATTGCAGATATTCGGTTTGAGCCTAGGAAATTTTTGAACATGTCAAGGATTTAAAATTCAGTGCAGCAATTTTTTTTAAAAATTACTTATGCTCGGTTTGAGCCTATGAAATTTCGTAAATTTGTTAAGGATTTACAAAAAATTATTATACAGATTTAAAAAAAAAAAACAAATAAAGAAAAAACAATTCTTTCTTCGGTAATTCACATAAATATACTGATATAACAATATTAATCTATAAAATAAAATTTCAAACCATCAAAAATATTTCTAAAAACTAAACCCGCTTGTTAATCGATACCGATTACACTCCGAGGATTCAATATGTTTTCATTTAAAAAAAAAATCGCTATGTGTACTACATGTTGCATTTTAACTGTATCGAACAACCTTACTGAATCAATGTAGAATAATAGGGGTCACCTGTGGTATTACGGTTAGCATGACAACCTACAATACTAAAGGTCGCAGGTTCGTGTCCTGCGATGGCCCTAGGATTTATTAATTGTAGTAAAAAATCCTTGGCTATGCCGTCCCTCGGATAGGACGTAAAATAGCCTGTAAGATGCCAGGTACTCGTTAAAGATCCCTATCCTAATTATATCAGAATATGCAAAATTTAGGACTCCCACTTTAGCATCGTCTGATTAGCATTAGTGGCATGAAGTGACGTTTAACAAACAAACAACCAAACAATTTAGAAAAATAAATAACTATTAAAATAGAAAATTGATAGACATAGATTTGATGACCTTAAGAACTACTGTTATTTCAATGGTGAATAAAAAATCATAGGTTCTGACTTTTCTTTAAGATGACTGTTCATTTTTTTTTTAATAAAACATTTGTGACTACTTACACATCTTTAAATTCCACTGTTACTTACTGCGCTTGTGACAGTATTTGAACTATATTCAATACATTTTATATGAAACCTAAGATATATATATATATTTTCTCAAACCAATTTCATTATTAAACCAATTCTTTTTGTATTCAAATAAATTTTAATAATAGATGAATCTTTAAACTCGTGCTTATTCAATTTAAAGTTGAAGCAGGTTGAACTTAGTGAAACCAAGTTAGGTGTACATACATCAGTAAACGTTATCATTTTTTTTTATAATTTTTTTTTTTTTAAGCTCGACTCTAATAAGTAAAATGTAAACGTTTTCCCCTGCGTTTTAATAGTGAATGATTACCTACAGTATCGTAACACCAATGTGAGTTTACATAAATGTATTGACAGAAAATTATGATACAATGAGAAGGGCCAACTCATCTAGAAAGGCCTTAATCATTCTAAAACTTGGAGTCACGTACTAATTCTATGTGTACTAATCGTGGATTGACTGTGAACCAGTCACAGTATATTTTAAAATTCCTCCAAGTTTGACGTTAAGCTTCTACTCTTATGGTTCATTCAAGACGGTGAACCTTTCACGCCGTTCTTACTAATTTGAAAAAATAAGCGTCAAAGAAGACCGCTCAGTTACCGAGATTATCCGTAACTAAGAAATCGATTCATGAAGATTATTTTCTGGAATCGATAGATACATTTAAGATCATCTGCCGTCTCACAGTGGGAAAATTTTGTCATTTAGCGGCCAAAAATCTATAACTCCTGATCGAATGACGAAAAACGAATAATTCTTTTTTCATTAATTCATTTATCCAATAATTTTACAGCCATTCTTCCTATTTATAAAACTATCCTTGGTGCAATAATATAAAAAGTTAAGTTCAGTATCAGAGAGATGATCATAGATTTTGCTTAAAATAAATTTTTTTTCCTATTGAGCTTTACTTTTTTTATTACTGCACCAAAAATACTTTATAAATAAGAAGAATGGCTGTAAAATTGTTGGATAAAAATGCGTTTTGATTTCATTCACGTTAACTATGTAATATATGAAAAGAATGTATTTAAATTGATATAAATTATTTTATTGGCAATAGTTGGTTCTGATTTTTTCACAGTGGTAGAGGGTGAAGGGTGCTAAAATACCATAAGAGAATTCGATCGATCAAATGCGATCGATCGGCGATGTATCGATTTTAAGAATTGAATCTCTTTATTTGAACTTTCAATTTATTTTCAGCCTCGAATTAGACTAAATCATAGAATATACTTTTAGTTAAATTATTTGAAAATATTTTTTTCCGTAAAAAGTCCTAAAAAATTGGATTTTTTAAATTAATTGTTTTGGATTTTTTCTTCTTCAGACTATAATTATTTAAAAATCTTACAAATGGAGCAAATGCCTGAAAAAGACATTTATATAAGCAGAAAGCTCAACAGGTAATAATACTGCCTCATTTCATTCTCTATGTATAACCCTGTTCCTAATAAACTATTTTATTTAAATTAAAGTGAAGAAAGGATTAACATAAAAATTAATTTGAAATACTTAGAGTGATGCCATTTTTCTTATTTTTTATCTCACTGATAAAGAAAATCCCATGCTCTTTAGTGAAAAAAGAATTATTCGATTATCGTCATTCGATCAGGAGTTATAGATTTTTGGCCGCTAAATGACAAAAGTTTCCCGCTGTGTGACGGTAGATAACTTTAAATGTCATCTATCGATATTAGTAAATAATCTTCTGCAGTAGAGGTGTCACATTGGTCATGATACCCACTAATATTTTGGCTTTTCATTTGTTTTGTAATTTTAAGCGAATATAGTAATTATGTAGTTCCTATGACCTCAAAATAACACTTTATGTTGTCCAGATAGCGGCCCTTCTTAGTACAAGGTAATTATCTCATTAAAAAACGGTGCTGTCAGCCACGTGATTATGAGGGTCATGACACCCCAAAATTTAGCGCTGAATCCGTCCCAGGTTACTACTTGTTGCTGAGTAGAGCAGGACAGAGCTGACTTCTATATTTGGCAGTGCGGGGCTGGTTGGCCGATATTAATTAACCTTCCCCGGGCAGGCTAGAGGTGAATTACTAATGTTGCTACGGTATCGATTTCTGATACCTTCCCTGTAGTACTGTTCCACTTCTTATCTTGTTTAAATATAGGAAATTCAATTATTCCATTCATTTCTCATGTTTTTTGTTTACGTTATAATGCAATTCTAGATCAAAATAAACGTGTAAATAACAAAAAAATAATAGAAATAAAATTGAATCAGTTATATCGGAAACGACAAGTATTGTCACGAGGTTAAGAATTGACTACACTGCGACCTCAATTAATTTACAAAATCATTAAATTGTACAAATATTTGTCATGGAAAAGGTAGTCTTGACGCCTCAAATATTTTCGACTCAGTGAATAAATAATAAATATTTGTGTTGTTTCTCATTATATTAATGCTTAAGTATATGTGTTTTACTTTCACTTACCTATATATGAAATATATAGTAAGGGAAAGTATTGCGATAGTGAAAAATTTCCACTTCCGGTTTTCAACGGAAATACACGTTTTGGTCCCTTGAGTCCAAATAACCAATGTCTGTGTGTGAGTGAACAGAGTAGCTCAATAAACTGTGCGAACTTGAAATTGGGTATTTGGTATTTTTATGAACCCGTCAATTGGTCAAACGGAGAGGGCACTTTATTTAATAAATTTTGTCTGATTTTTACGTTTTTTTCGATTTCTTAAAAATAGCATTAACGATTTTGACTAAACTCCTCTAGTTTAATGAGAATCAAGTATTCTTTAATATCAGGTAAGCCTTATCATTATTAAAATGTTCTGAGGGGGCTTAAATCGGGAAGGGGCCTTTTTTGTTTTTCTATGAAGTACCCTGGTTTTAATTTATATGAATAAATTATCTGTCTCTGTATAAAATGTATTTCATGATTATTAACGTTTTTTTTTTTTTTTCTCAAAAACGATTTTGATAAAACTGGGTATAATGATGTGTCTATACAAAACTTTCCACGGCGATTTATAACTAAGCACGATTGTTTTGTTTATTTTATTATTGTTGGATTGTTAATACTGCATAATACACTGGAATAACTCCCGTCCGATTGAGCGAAAATCATTAAGCTCAACCGCCAATGGGCGAGGAGTGTGAATTACATTCCCGGTGTGAACGTGAAGCATCCCGCCCAATTGTAGCCCAGTGACATTTCTTGCCATTATCTACATGCTTCATACTTTTTCGGGCTGAAATAACATCGATTTCTGTTTGATTCCCATCATTGTAATCAATATTGTGGTGAATATTTTTTCTTTTTGGTCTCTGTCTTAAAACAACAAAAAGATAAATACCAGCTTATCCACAGTCGAAAACATTTGTAATAATAGCAGCTAATAGAGGCCTTATGATTATTATTTTAGCGGTGAGATAAGATTGGCTGTTGACTTATCAAAGACCGCAGAGTTGGAGCAGAACCAGGGGCAGCCTATCTTTAGCCCGGCCTATCTGCAATTGACCCATTTTCATCTTTTTTTTTATTCATTTTTTTTTTTGTTTACCATCACCATTGCCATTCTTTGCCAACTTCTTATCAGTTCTGTTTCATTGAGCAACAATGCTATTGACAAGAGAAAGTATTGCTATGTTTTTTGTATGCGTTCCTGTTATAACTGCAATGCGAAATGCTTCTAGTGATTATCAGTATAAATCAATCGATTGTTCGAATTATAATCATCAATAAGCATTAGGCTAGGAGCACATTGAGATGTTGTGCAGTTTTTGTGAAACGTGGATTAGTTAGGAACCGCGCACATTGGGACGCAGAACAGGGCAGTGCAGTTTCCTATCTACTGCACGTATTGAAAAATCTGATCTCTGCTCTGCGTCGCCTGTGCCTCAATATGCGCCTTATCTTACAAAAGAAAAAACTTGAGTCTTTTAAATTGGCTTATTCAGCAAAACATGTTTCACCTAATTTATTCATGACTTCGTCTTATTTATCGTATATTGTCCGTTATACATAATAATAAAAATTAAAAAATATATAACGTGGAAAAAAAGAAAATAATGTGATTGAAAAGATTTCTAGACTTATTGTTGGAACTAACTGTTCTAGTGCATATTCTAGAGCAGTGGTCACCAAATGGCCGACCGCGGTCCGGATCCGGACTGCCGGCTAGTTTTGTGCGGACCACGATGACATACCGATCAACGAAAAAAAACTTAAAATAAATCCTATACAAAATAGATACAGAGTAATAACTATCCCAAATATTTGAATAATCATTAAAATTAATGTAGTTAAACTTAATTCTTCAAAAATTTTCCGGGAGATTATCCCCGGTGGTTTCCCCTGAATGGACCGCGGAAGCTCTTTGAAACGGACCTTCATTAAACTTAATTGGTGACCACTGTTCTAGAGGACCTTATAGATTGTTCTAATAGGACGCTGCCCCATGACGTGAAGTGAGAATCTATGATCTACAGAATAGAAATGAGGTGCGAACGTTGAGCCGCATGGTGAGGTGACGCAGTTGTAGAGCCACCCTCAGCTGCGGAGGTTTGTGTTCTTGACGGAATTTTCACTGAACGAGCAGGTCTGGAAAACCGGAAGTAAAATTAACACGTTAGGTGCGGCGGCGCATTTTAGGGGTATCCTGAATTGCACGGTATCGGTCCCCGGGGTCTGACTGCTGGGATGAGACACAGACGATATCGGGCGTCGAGGTCCAATGGGAACGCTTTGACGAATGCGTTATCTTTTGATTAAAAGGGAATTAAATGAGCGTCTCTAGGCCATTATCTCGTGGTAAGAATTGGAACTAGACATAATAGGCGCAGGGTAGGCCGATACAGGATTTCGACTATTTTTTATTGAAAATCGGACCTCGGAGTCCGATTCTAAAAAACAACAGAATTTCTGCTTTTAGCAATATTTTCTGCACTAAAATGCAATAATTTCATTAAAAATCGACTAAATTGAATGTTTGAAGTGTTCGGACTTTCGGACATTTTGATGTGAAAATCGGCTGTTAAGAAGGGAATGTAAGACATCGGACCCCGGGGACCGATGCCGCACTTAACGTGTTAATTGGGGCAGTTAGGGCTAGAACAATTTTATACAATACATTACATCCTGAGTATTTAAAAGTCAAATAAAAATAAAAATTAGAAAATTCGTCTTCGAGGATGAATTTTCCGTGTGTTTCCCTTTCTTTAAATAATAACATTAAGGAAGTATTTCTTCCAATAATGTTGTTATTATTTGATTTTCGTGATCGTCGGAGCTCTATTAGTAAATCTTGTACAGTTACTAATTCGGCCTTACAGGTCCGAAGTTTTCAATGGAATCACGTACCAACTTTCGCACCACCTGTGCGCAGTTAGCTTAATCCCTGCTTTCCTGTGTAACTTTCGTAAATGAAATTTTTGGCAAATCAATTTTGAATGGTGAGGTCGGTTAAGGCATCATCCCCTTAAACACTTTAATTTTTTCTATGAGCTTCTGCAGCATGCTTACCCTTTTTAAAATAATACCACAAAATATGGCGATGTTGAATGACATCTTCTTCCAGATTGACAGTGCAAAAAGCAAATACAATACTTATCTATTTTCAGCAAGAGTTGACAGGTATAGTCCTTGACATATTACAATTAGGACAAACAATCCACATTAGGGATTAATTCTTCGGATAAGAATTATCGTAGTGGCATAAAAATAAACTGTAAAATTTGCCAACCCAATAATATGAAGGTATTTGGTATATAAATATTAAATGAAACAATTAAGTTTTCTGGGTGAAATAAATACTTAATAGTTTCTCTCTTTATATTATCAGTACATTAGTTTTTCTTTTTTTTTTTCTTACACATTTCATTTTTAGAAAAAACAATCGATAGAAAAATATTATTATGAAATATGAGAGCTGGAACTAAAGATTGTGTTCGAGAGCTCAATCTAAAGTTTCTTGAAAACAAAACCTGGGTCTTTTTTACTTTACCCACACCAGTTAGGTACTTATTTCTAAAAGAGTTATTTATCTTAATATTAAATTAGAACTCATGATTAAAGTAATCTATTTAAAAAGATTAAAATGTAAACAAAAATGATAGTTTAATATAGGGGAGAACGGGGTAGGTTTCCAACAGTTTTCACTTTTTTGATTGTTGAGTCGTTCCGGTTAATATAATCCCAATAGGGCTGATACCGCTGTAAACTCCAAGTATTAGAGTACTTCAAGTATTTTTTTCACCACATAATATTTAATACTAAGATCATAGAAAATTGAAGAATTCGTCAATCCAGAGTATGCCAACTAACCGGATTGACCAGATTAACAGGTTGGCCTAGAAGGTGGGTTTGTTTAGCCATCTCATTCAAGTACTGCCTGACACATATTATTGTTATTAAAAGTTGCACTATAATGGTACAATAATTTTGAATCGGTTTTTAACAGCTTTTAAGGAAAAATAGAATGACAATAGAAGGAGATAGAAGTTTACACTGTCGTCACTTTCTGCATAAGAAAAATAGCTCTCATCCTCCTCGCTGGAACTAAAGACAATTGGTAGTTTCACCTTTTTTTATGTTTACCTTGCTTTTGTCAATTGCTACTGTGCCAACAAATCCCAGTTGAAGAGAGCCAACTAACCCCACAGGAGAGGTCATATGAAAGATGGCTGCCAGGACATTCAAACAGGAAACTGGTTAGTCGAATGGTTAGATTTTTCAACGGACTTTGGGGCTACGTGAACAGAATCGGAGTCAAATGTTTTGCCATGCCTTTAAACCAAATTTACTGAAAGTATAAAAAATTACTTACATGTTGTAAAATCAATCAATGAGGCACACCCATCTCTACACTGTTAGCATCGGATTGAAAACTCAGGACACATATTCGGAATCATCCGACATGGTACAATGGTGGGGCCTTCACAACAGGTGTGACGGAAACTACAAGCTGATGGCCAACCTACACCTATGCCAACTAAACCCGCTCTCCCCCCTACTGCATCTACAACTTCTCAAACCGCCTTTAAATGCTGGAGATCTTCTTTAGTGATAAGCAAGCTTCGTAAAGTATCATCCTCTTCTGCATCTCCGTGTTTTATGCAATATTCCCAACCTTTGAAATGTCTGACATACCTTTTTCCGATTTAAGAACACGACTCAGTTTTACCAGATGCATTGTTAACAACTTAAACGTTTCTTAAAACCTTGGAGGTACTTGGTAGGTAAACCCTTCATATATAATTTTTTTTTTCTCTAAATGAACAAAGGTTATTAAATAACCGAGGTGTGGCTATTAAATAACGAGTCTGACGCTGCTACAGAAGAAGTGCGCATGCGCCAAACGCCAGCAACCAACAGCTGTTATCGTGAAGCCTTCTCTTTTGAATGTAGTGCCTCTCGCTTCTGTAAACAAATCAGTACAGCCGTAGTCTTCGTTCGCATTAGAGTTGTTTTTTTGTTTCGCCGGAAAAATGTTAAGTGTAACAGTAGAGCAACGAATTGTTGTGAAATTTCATGTGAAACTTGGAAAAACCGCTACTGAAACTTCTAATTTATTGAAAGAAGTGTCCACCATCCAAGCACTGGAAGAGCCCATCTTCACCGAGAGCCAAAAAAGCTCGAATGAGCAAATCAAAATTCAAAGCAATGTTGATTGTTTTTTTCGATATTCATGGGATTGTGTACCTTCACTGGGTTACTGAAGGTCAAACGATTAATCAACACTACTACCTTCACGTTCTTGCTGAACTCCGCGAAAGAATAAGGAAAAAACGACCTGAATTGTGGAAGGACAAGTCATGGGCTCTCCACCAAGACAATGCGCCGGCTCATTCCGCATTGTCTGTTAAGAGGTTTCTAGCCAAATTCAGCATCCCAGTGTTAGACCATCCGCCTTATTCGCCGGGTCTTGCGCCGTGCGACTTCTATCTGTTTCCTATAATGAAATCTGCATTAAAAGGAACAAGATTTGAGTCTGTTGAAGCTGTGAAAGAGAAAGCGGCACGCGTCTTGAAGGAGCTGACAGAAAAAGACTTCCAGCACTGTTTCGAACAAAGGAAGATTCGCATGGAGCGTTGTAGGGATAGAGGAGGGGTGTATATTGAAGGTGATAATAAGTAAAAATGTATGAAATAAAAATAAAATGTTTTACAGCGTCAGTCTCGTTATTTAATAGCCACACCTCGTATTTACAGATGAATAAAATGATTATTGCCATTAAAATTCTTTTAAATTGAGGAAGTATCTCCTTGATTTAGAAAACTATTATCTACGGAATCGAACCCATTAGCCAATGCATCTAGTTCCTTTTTCCGGTGGCCATGATATTTAGAATGTTGAGTGTGGCTTTCGTTATTACAAAGGGAAGAGGCTATTCCTAGAACTTTTCGATTCCTTCTTGTTTAATAAACTTGGGCGAATATAATTGGAGATCTGTTTGTTTCTCTTTTTAAGTTTCTTCTCATGTACATATATACCTCCTCCATCTTGGTCTCTTGTTTATTGCTGGCTCTAGCTATTTCCGTTTTCACTTCATCACCGACTATTTTTATAAAGTCTAAAAAAAAAGCTCCCCTTGGTGTCTTGTGTAGTTTAATATATTTTAAAAAGTATTTGGAAATTTTTTCTAGATAGCAAAAATTATCTTTTAAATATTTGATTGGTAAAATATCAAATCCTCCTTATTTTGATATGTTTATTAAAAACAAGCGAAATCTTAACATTTTTCAACCTAAGTTTCGGAATTACTTCCATCTTTATAGTTTTCTTTCAACATTTATATCATTGACTTTAGTCAAAATCATACACGTAAGTGAGTGAATGAGTTGATACTGTCATGAATGAATTGAAGGGGTCAGTGGATGAAGGTGCTATGTCACAGTTTTTTGAAAATTGAGATTTTGTATTGGATGAAGGTGTTATTTGTATATAATTCATATGTACTGACTTAAAATATTATTTTCCTTCTATTTTTAGAGATACCAAAACTTGAAGGTGCTATGTAACATATATACTTATATTTTTAATTTTTTTTTTTTTGAGGAGAAAAGAATGGGCTCAGCTGAAAAAAAAAAAATTAAAATTAATTTAAACAAAGGTGGGTGCCCACAATAACGATTAAATTAATATATACTTATAGTTTTAAACGGATGAGGGTGCTATGGTTACTTAGTACTTAGTACTTAGTTCTACAAATTCTGGTACATATAGAATGCAGTCATCCAACAACATCTTTATCTGAATTCTACCAGAAAAGTTACAATTGAAAAACTTTAAACCCATTTTTCTCAGAAGTTTACATTTGTTACATAGCACCTTCATCCACTGACCCCTTCAATTATTTGATTCGGGACGTTTTTTTTTCATATATACATCACGCCAAGATGTAAAACAATATTTAAATAATTAAGAAGTAAGATATCAAACCCTTGTTATTTCTGATATGTTCTTAAAAAAAAAAATCTTTACATTTTAAACCTACGTTTCTGAACTTTTTTTTTTTTTTTAACATCATCTCTCATTTTTGTTACCTATCTCTCTCTATTCCTTTCTTTTTTTTTAGTCAGTTTTCTATTTTCCTTTATTAAATAAAATAGGTCTTTTTCTATTATTATAATAAATTTTATATCACCAACAGTAGAGAAAAACACATAATGATATCTCCTATCTTTGTCACTTAGGTAATGTAAGTTTTATTATAATAACAGAAAATGTCCCATTTTATTTAATAATGGAAAATAGAAAACTGACTAAAAAAAAAGAAAGAAATAGAGATAGGTAACAAAAATGAAAAGTTGTTAAAAAAAAAAAAAAAACGGAAAAAAAGTACCAGAAACGTAGGTTTAAAATGTAAAGATTTGGCGATTTTTTTTTTTTTTTTTTCCTAATGGAAATACCTGAAATAAGAAGGGTTTGATATCTTACCTCTCAATTATTTAAATATTGTTTTACATCTTGGCGTGATGTATATAGGTATGAAAAAAAAAAAAAAGGTCCCGAATGAAACAATTCATTCATGACTATATCAACTCATTCACTCACTTACGCGTATGTTTGTAACTAAAGTCGATGATATTAACGAAGGGTTATAATTACTATGATTATTTTAAGAAAGTTTATTGATTCTAAATTTATGTCACTAAGCTTTGTACATATCTTCCTATAGAATAAGCACTATAGTTGACCGTTTAAAATGTCCTTCAAAAAAGTTAATTCGATAGGTCAATTGTTTAAAAAAGAAAATTAAAATATAATTCAAGGGATCCTGCGCCTTTTCAGCCTCTTGCGGATGTTATCAGGTATGTTTTTCTTGCATATCTTTTAAATGCGTTTATTTGGGTTGCTTTTAACCCTTTGCACTCGGCACCGTTTCGGACGTTTACCTACCGGAAACTCGACGCAACTTATTCGCGAAAACGTACACCCTGAAAACGGAATATTATACAGTAATTTTTTAGAACCAAGTAAGGAATTGTAATGAAATTTGGGTTATGTGTATTAGTGAAGCTTCAAGAACACATAGTTACAAAAAAAAAAATTATTGTTTTTTAAAATTTTATATATTTTTTTTTTATAATTTTATTATTATTATTATCATACTTATATAAGGGGATAGTAATAATTATTATTATCATAATTATATAAGAAAGGGTCCAAAGGCTGATGGCCCTTAAAATCGCTAAAGGCTTTCGAACCCTCTCCGATGAAGCCGCCTTCGTCTTAGCCAAAATTGATCGCTAACACGCACTGTCATACACCGATTATCGAGAAAATCCACAAGCTATTAAGAAAACTACAAACTGATGGAAATAATTGGATTTCATTTACTTGGATAAAAGGGCACTCGGATATACCTGAGAATGATTTGGCAGACAAGGCTGCAAAAGCTGCTTCCAAAGATACTTCCCTGCCTGTATCATACACACAGATATCGAAACAATACTTAATACACATGCTACACCAACAAGCAGTACAACGATGGCAAGCACGATGGAACTCTTCACACAAAGCACGACATTTGTACTTATTCATCCCACACTTACAGACTTACCTCAATAAAACTGACTCATGGACAGATTTCTATACAACACAAGGAGTCACAGGACACGCAGCTGTGAACAGTTACCTTCATAGTTTTAAAATCAGGGACCGCCATTGTGTCCCTGTGACTTCACACAAGAACAAACCATTCACCACCTAATACATGAATGTAGACTACTTACTGACTACAGAAATTCGCTAATAACAAAACCTATACAGAAACTGGGACGATGGCCTGTAGAAAATCACTTATTATTTGAAAAAATATTTGTAGACGTGAAACTATTTTTTAAAAACGCACTAATTAAAATTAAAGAAGTTAATGAAAAATATTTTTGATTGATAACTTCTTTCTGGCTTTCAAAAAACAAAAAAAAAATTCTATTTTGCGGCTGAACGCTATTAATCTAAGTTATAATAATTTCTCTACTTTATGTTTTCAAGTTTCATTTTTCAAGTTTCATTCATTATTATTTCAAGTTTGTGTTTACTGTAAGTTTAGTATGTGATTATATGTTCTGTTTATGTTATATGTTTAAATGTAATAATGAATGTAAGTGCTTATCTATGTTTTTATGTTTTAATATGTACATATATGTTTATATGTTGTTTACATGTGTTTATATGTTTCAGTATATGTAAGTATGAATGTATGTACGTAAGTTCGTCAATATGAATGTAAAAGGTATTTATTGTGTAGTTGCTGAACGCTACTATTTTGTCTAATCTTTTTTTCTTCACTTAATCATTTGCTTCGTATTGTCATGTTTCATTAGGCTTTGTTTTGTTTTATTGAAGTTTGTTTATTATTATTTTTTTTTAAATCATATTATTTGTATAAAATATAATATAAATACGTCTCATGTAACATGTGTCGTTGTTGATGCTGCAGAGTTCTATGCACCAGTATCGCTGGAGGCGGCCCCCTGGAGTACCACCGGCGACACAACTAACCCAATTTCAGGTTCGCACGGTTAATAGTTTTTGAGCTAGTCTGTTCACACACACACACACACACACACACACACACACACACACACACACACACACACACACACACACACACACACACACACACAGACCATTTCGCGGGACTTGGTTATTTCGACTCAGGGGACCACTAAACGTGTATTTCCGTCGAAAACCGGAAGTCGAAATTTTTCACGATCGCAATACTTCCACTTACTATATATTTCATATATAGGTAATTTCCGGTTAAAGTAGAAGCACATGGAAAACTAAATCAAAGTAAAGGGATTATTTGTTGCCCCGAACTTAGTTATTGTACAATATAGGAAATAAAAGATGAATTAAAACCACAAAATATAGCCGATGTTAAAGGATTAACGTACTATAAAAATAATGAAAAACACCGTGAGCCGCGACCATCCTTTATCACCAAAAGCGAAATATCCTACAAATAGTTTTTACGATTTGTTTATGTCCTCATATGTTAAAAACTGGAAATTATTTGCATTGTGTCCGTAGCGGAGCCCTCGAGTTTGAAGACAAATTTTAAATAGCTTCGCTCCGGAGACCTCGAGTGCAAAGGGTTAAGCTTGTTGTGAAACTTACTGTAGTAAATCCATATTTGTTCATCGAATCTTAGTGAGGAGCTAAGTTGCTTTTTAGGCATAAGTTTTTATCTTAGGTCTAATTTGTGTGTCGCCAAGGTGGAATCGCAGATTAAATATCTTTCGCTTAGCAGATGTTTGTGGGGCCTATGTCATCCTTCATTACTATGTGATTTTGGGGGGTGATATGTTCTTTATCACGTTAGACTTTCGCTTAGGAGGGAAAATGCGATTTGCTGGAAATTACTGTGATTTAGTCTTAATTTAGGGTTAACACTAGACGTGTAATTTCTTTAAGATCTGTGAGGCACATATTGCAAGGAAAGCTAGACGGTCGTGGATTATAGTTAAATTATAATTTTCTGATAGAAAGACATAGTTTTACTACAATAATAAAAGTCATTGTAATTTTCGTACATTTTGACCCCGTTCTTTACGGCTTGTGAATAAATAGCTTGGCATGCTAACTGAGTAATTAATATCTTAATTTACTCAACTTATACTAGCTATTAAGCAATTGCTAAAATAACTGGCTGTCGGGTTAATAGCCGGTTATTTCACTTTAATATTAACAAGCCGTTTTATCCGATGAAAATTGCCGGTAACCAGGCACTGGAATTTCTTGATAGAATAGAGGGGGGGGGGGGGCGTGATAGATTTTCAAAGTCAGCCGGATATTTTGGTATTTTTAAAAAATAAAACTTAGCCTTTTTTTGTTCTTCCTCCACTTCCTCGCCTTGTAGGCTATACTGGGTTTCCCGGGCCAGGGGAGAGGGTGGAGGATTGATGCCGAATATTATTAAATTTCCCCTGGCTCCGGGTTTTGAACTTCCTATCTTCCGGTTCCGAATGATACGCTGCTACGGGCAACGCGTATTTCCTATTTTCGGGTTTTGACCACTCGGCCATCCCGCCACCTGAACCTGTTATAGTCGTTAGCAAAAAATAACCGATTATAATATCAGAATTATCCTGTTATCGGTTATAACTAAAGCTCGGAATTCGGTGTAGTAAACATTTGAAAACGTGCATTAAAAACTTCAAAACCTGCATTAAAAATTTCAAAACATGCAATAGAAATGTATTGCTTGAAAATCAGGCATTAAATTATTTTTGTGAACGAAAAATAGCTACTTTGGAATAAAATAAGTAGCGGAGAGTAAATTGAAATAGAAACTCTTTTATTTTTACAAATTATTTTTATAATACTGGTTTTAGTATATGTTTTGGTAAAATCTCTGAATTTAAGATTTATTGTATAATACTATTGATCTAGTTTATTTCCGTTATAAAAAAATAGGAACATAAAAATGTGGAATAAACAGTAAAATACTCCCATATGTGCTGTAATTATATTGGAAATAAGAAGATCTTCAAAAAGGAAAGATACTACTCAAATTATGGAATCACTAGATGCAATCTCCGGTGCGTAGGCTTATTTTTAAATCACTCTGGTAACACGCAATACCCCTGTTACCGTTCTAGTGTTAAAATGAAAGTAAAAAATTAAATACTTACTTGTGCTACAGTGAGTATCAATTTGTGATTTCCTCTCACATCCAATACTTTTATCACTAGATACAATCCCTATTGAGTACAGGATATTTTTCTATCCATCCCGCAATTTTCTTCACTTCCTCCAATTTTTTACATTTTTAGTAAAAATATATTCGACAGAAGCTAGTTTGATGCTGACAGAACGATGAGAATTGAGAAACAAAATGTAAACATCCAGGAACTACTGAATCCTCAGTTATAGGAAATTGGAGGTTTGTGTTTATTTACATCTCCCAAGTTCCCTTTTTTTTCTATGATATTCACATTTATTTTTCCACTATTATTTTGATGTGTATTTAAGAAAATTAAAATTTGTTATATTTTTTTTGTTCACAATATCAAATGAGGCAATTTCGCCCAGGGAAAACTTCAAAACGTGTAATTTCGTGCAGTATAAAACTTCATTAAAACATCCCATTAGGCTTGATTCGGATAACTAACTCGAGTTCGCTTTATTCTGACTTACCAATAAAAAGATGCAATTGCACAGGAATACGAGCTCTAGTTATAACCGACCAGTTAATACATCTGTGATCTTTATAAAATAAAGAAAGACCAGAAATATGATTTTATGTTTATATTATCCTTTTTGTATATTCTGTTTGAGTGACCAGGATTAACCGATAATTTTATGCAAGGGATTCGCAAAGATTTGACCTCGCAAAGAGAGATCTCCACGGCGGAAACCGCTAACTTCTACGCCTCGGGCAACAGGCCATTTCCTGCTAGCGGGGAAGTTACGGGTCGGGGGTAAATTATCCCCCCCCCAACTTCATCCCCTCCTGTCAGTTTAGTTATTGGCTAAGACTCGATTTTCCTCCCCTTCATCACCCTTGCAAAATTGTCTCCTTTATCGGTTCTCTTCAACTAATATAATTACTACTCAGCAAGTTATCGAAGGAATAAAACAACTCTTATAAACACTCTCTGGTTCTCAATGGAAAAAAAAATATAAAATTGAACTCTATTGATCTCAAATGCTGTGTCCCTTATAAAACATCTTAATAAATATGAAGATGTGAGATGCAAAACTCGTTCATTCCACCTGAACACATTTTTCAGGAAACTCAAAAAACTTACCAAGTCTTGTAGAGTCGCCAGATAAAGATGATTTTTTTTTGCCTTCGAAAGGTGCAGAACTACCCTATGTAAGTGACCTTGGAATAAAAAATTTTCCTAGTTAAGAGGTAACAAAAAGAAGTAAAAAAATCTGAAATGAGAAAGTTTTGCAACAAAATGTTTAAAGGAAAGATTTTTGCTGCTCACCATATTGGTACGAACAAGTTTTAATTCACACAGCGTAAGTTGATCTTCTTATAATAATTAATATTTATTTAGGTTCACAACCATTTTATAAATGAATTCGGTACCATTTTACAAAATAATACCACCCACTGACTTTTCAAAAGTATCAGAGTACCGATATAAAACATCTGACTACAAAAAAGTTAAAAGACTAGATCCTAAGGCTATCTATCGTCTTCTTCAACAATAGCGTTGTTTGTTGTTCGTTGTTTCCCTCGTCTGTGGTGGCAGATATATTGAGAACTCGTGAGTAATACTTCAATGAATCATTGGCCTTCCACTCGTCACCGAAATCCTTTTTTAGCAGATTATCAATCTCGTTGTTGGATCGTAAGTGTTGGAGCCATTGAAAAATCAATTGTTAATATAGCTAGGTAAGAAGAATCGAGTATAAACTGGAATAAAACACGCGAGTTTAAGGAGCTTTCGATATTTTGTTCAGAAAGAGTAACAGAAACTCAATTGAACGAATGGGATGGGTGCAAACTGAGAAGTTAATATTGGAATGAAAGAGTTTTGCAATAATACGAGTTACGAACCAGTTTAGAAACACAATGGGCTATGGAACGAATCAGTTCTGCATCAAACCGCTATTTTGTATAGAAAAATACATAAGAAATAATAAGTTTTGCTTCAATCTGATAAGATATGTTGAATGAGCGTTAAAATATCTTTCAGAATCCACTGCCATGCATGCCAAAATGAAAAACACTACCGTAAACCGGGGTGACTTCGCTTAAATTTTGTAAAAAAGATAATTTCTTCTGTATAAGATGATAAATCGTTCACAACAAAAAAGAGGAGAAGATGTAAGAAAAAATGAGCAAGATCATTTTGTGGAACTGTCCAAAGTCACTTCCAATGATGCTAATGTTGGAACAAAATCCGAGAATTATTGAATGGAGATTTACTTGTGTCTTACTTTTTATAGAGGAAAAACTTTTTTTTTTTTTTTTTTTTTATTGAAAGAAACAATACATTCTGCCACAATCAAGGGCATTAATATTAGGGCTGTATGGACACATTCAATATAGAGGAAAAACAATGACATGTCCTGATACGCCGGACCAGGCTAGTGTCCAAAGCTGTTTGTCTAAAGTTGACTAAAGGAAGTCCTTTCACATAAAAGGAGAGGCTTTTTCCGCTATTCTGAAACTTCATTTTTTTAGTTACTTTAAGTTTATCTGTACTTTGTACTGGCATTACAGGTCCACTTTTTAGAGGACGTTTTTAGATTCAATGTTGATGAAAGTAGCAATCTGTCGTTAAGTGACACACGGGTAAAAATCATATGTGCCACCAACTATTATTCGCCCTTTTTTTGTCATTTTGTAAACATAAATTTCACTACTTGGTTATATTTATGTTTCACTTTCGTGAGGAAGAGTGGTTTGTTCTAGGATTTCTTTAAATGAAGGAGTCTCTTCCATGTGTTACATTGTATTTATTTTTCCCAACGTTTCGGGCTGTTGGCCCATCTTCTGGGATTTTACCATATTTATTTCCATCGCCAATTGCCTTATTTAAAGTTGTTATATATCAACATTTAACTGTCTATAACCTTATTTTACACTCTCAACTTATTTTTAACATTTTTTGGCTCTGGACTAATTTGACTCACAAGTTATAACTTGTGCAGTTGCTTTGTGGTAACCCCAGAAGATGCGCCAACAGCCCGAAACGTTGGGACAAATAAATATAACACAACACATGGATGAGACTCCTTAATTTAAAGAAATCCTAGAATAAATTTCACTGTTGTTTTCTATAAACAATTAGGAATTTACAATGTATGGGTCTTTTTTACTATAACCACACCAGTTATTTTTTTATATTATAAGTGATTTATCATACCTTTATTTAATAACAGGTGTTTATTTAAAAAAAAAAAAAAATATATATATATATATATATATATACATATACACTAAAGAGGTTTCGTACCTATTACCTCGTTAAAGTTGTTTTTGTTAACAATGAATTTGATAAAACTGACAAGGGGAGGGCACGGCTATGGGGTCGTCGATCGGGCCCATTTTTTTTCTGGTGATTCTACATCGAAAAATAGTCGACACGTGTCCGAGCGTTCCGTCCAATGGGCCTTAGGTTTTGAGAAATAAAATAAAATATCTTGAAAATCCTTTATTTTTTATCTTGAGTTTGGAAAATGATATCGCCATGATTCTTTCACTAATTCATTTATTTTAGAGAGTAGATTAAAGGAAAAATACAATCGTTAAAGAATTATTCATATTTCTTCAATTTAATTTAAAAAAAGCTTCAAGTTTTCAAGTAAACTAGCTTTATACATTTTTTCACATAAAAAAGAATAGCAGAATTGAGTTCAGCACCTCAAGAAACTCTGATGTCTTAAATATCATCCAAAACAAAAAATAAATTGTTTTTCCTGTCAGGAGCAGCTTAAAAATGTTTCAGCAAAATTGTATGTGTAGTTTCAAAAGTCTGCATCTCGTGTTGAGCTGATCCGATTTTTACGTTCTTGAGCTCGTTGCATAGAAGAAAGCTTCCTTTTTCTAACCATATAAATAACTATTGTATTATCTCGGGAAGCTCTTGTAAAAAATGGTCCTCAAAATAAAAATTAAATTCAAACATTTCTTTATATTATGTTGATTCCTGAACAAGGAAAAATATCTCCATTAGGTAAAAATGTGTAACTCTAGAGCCTTTATTTACCCTATAAATTTCATGAGAATCGGTAGAATTTTCTCCGAAATATGGTCGGATTTTTGGATGTTTAACGAAATTGTAAGGGTCTATCTAGCCTTAGCGAAACTTTTAATGCAACTTTTAATTTTTTTTTTTTTTTAATCTTCCCAAAATTTACTTATAGGTTTTTTTGATTGTCCTCAAAACGAATCTGAAATCTGTTATGAAACAAATGAGCCGAGTAACAACCAAAAACAATACTAATAATTTAAAAAAAAAAATAATTAAAAAAGTAATTGTAGTGAATACCTAAGTTTAATTCGGATTTTTTTTCCTTAAATTTTTGTTTGTTTCGTTATGTTTGCTGCATAACATCACAGAGTATGCAGCCATGCATATGGTTTCCGTTTTCCATTTTAAATATTTGTAATGGACCTTCTTTCTTTTACTCGTTTTCTCGTTATTGTATCACTTGAATTATAGTAAACATTCGATATAATTTTATATTATATATTTTTTGGAAGGAGAGAATAGGAGATGAGGTTTTGGATGCAGCGAGTACAGGGAGCTGAGTAAGTACCAGCCGCTGCTGATCAATACGGGGGCACTAGCCTCTGTGTCAGTAGGACTTCTCCAGGAGTGTCTTGTCTTCTACCGTTATAAAGTATGCATATATGTATTTAGGTGTGTGTATATATATATATATATATATATATATATATATATATATATACACACGCATATTTGTAACGTTACATCGCTAAATATAAAAAAAATAACACAACATATCGTCGTTACCATGCTAACGTAACGAATGTGCAACTAAAAACCTATGCATATTCGTTACTTTAGCATGGTGACGACGATATGATTGCAAATCGCAGATCGTTTGTTAGAACGAAATAAATGGTTGGAACGAACTGTTTGGGTCTAGATCTTTCCAGGCTAGTCCACGCAGATGTGGAACTGGAACATTCCAGACCTGAATTTACGATTATATATAAAGAGCGAGAGACTGAACAAGTTAGTCTGTGTCTTGACTGTGTAGCTCAAGTCATATGATTGTGTGTTATAACGTTATCATATTGTAACCTGCTGAAATATTTAGGTTTTACTAATTCGTTGGCATTGATACCTGTATATTTTTGTTGAATAAATATTTCTTAACCCATATAAGTTTTACAATATATATATGGTCCGTCCTACTTTCATGGCACCTTTAACTAATTATTTCTGCAAAATGAGAAAAGGTTGAATTAATCAAAGAAAAACGCGTTGATGAGAAGTGACTGTTCAGGAAATTAAATAGAATTTTTTTTTTTTTTTTTTTTTTTTTTTTTTGTCTTCTAACTGAAGTTCTTGAAGACTATTACCTTCATAGCTCCTTCATAAAAACCTCTTTCAAAAGAAAAGCCGGAGATGATAATGAAGATGCTTCGTTATAAATAAATTATCGTTAATAGAAGAAGATAAAGTGTTAAGAAGAAAAACAACGTAAGAAAACCATTTATCAAAACGGCCTAACTACCTCATTCACACCTCTTAGATTAACTGTTTTATATTTACTCGTTAGCGTTACATTCTGTATCGTGCTTCTTACTTTTATACAATCTTGTAATTTTATTATCTATCTCAAAAAAATCTAGTCTCGAATGGATTACATGTATTGATATAATATTTGAACTCCAATGTGGGTTTAAATAATTTTTACTTTCACTTACCTATATATGAAATATATAGTAAGTGGAAGTATTGCGATCGTGAAAAATTTCGACTTCCGCTTTTCAACGGAAATACACGTTTTGGGGTCCCCTGAGTCCAATTAACCAAGTCCCGCGAAATGGTCTGTGTGTGTGTGTGTGTGTCTGTGTGTGTGTGTGTGTGTGTGTGTGTGAACAGACTAGCTCAAAAACTATAAACCGTGCGAATCTGAGATTGGATATTTAGTGTATGTATATGCCCGCGATGTGACACCAAAAATTTCATCAAAATTGCTCAAAAGGAGGGGGTACTTTATTTAATAACTTTTTACATTTTTTTCGATTTTCTCAAAAACGGCTCTAACGATTTTGATTAAACTGAGTATTTGATCTATTTATATGCCCGAAATATGACTGTAAAAATTTCATCAAAATTGATCAACTGGAGGGGGGACTTTACTTAATAAATTTTGTATCATTTTCAAGTGTTTTTTTTTATTTACTCAAAAACGGCTTTCACGATTTTGATCAAACTGGATATCTGATGTATGTATATGCCAAAGATGTGATAGCCAACATTTCATCAAAATTGATCAACCGGAGGGGGGACTTTACTTAATAAATTTTGTATCATTTTCACGTGTTTTTTTTTTATTTACTCAAAAACGGCTCTCACGATTTTGATCAAACTGGATATTTGATGTATGTATATGCCAAAGATGTGATAGCCAACATTTCATCAAAATTGATCAATTGGAGGGGGCACTTTACTGAATAAATGTTGTCTCATTTTCACGTGTTTTTTATTTACTCAAAAACGGGTTTAACGATTTTGATCAAACTAGGTATTTGGTGTATGTATGTGCCCGCGATGTGACAGTAAAATTTTCATTAACATTGATCAAGTAGAGGGGATACTTTCCTTAATAAATATTGTATCATTTTCACTTGTGTTTTTTATTTACTCATAAACGGCAAAAATAAGAAATGAATGTGGAAAGATTTGTGACTTTGTGAAGTGGCAATTAAGAAAACACGTCAATTTCTAATCTAAATAAGTTGGTAAGTGAAAGTTGTGTGTTGCGCGCACGCACCAGATTTTTATTTATTTCAAATTATAATACACAACGTCAATAAGACTATAAAACTCAAAATAGTAACGTTACAAAAATGTAACTGTAGGTGACATACTAAGCCCATCTGTAATATACTAATACATGTTTGTGTATTAGTATTCTTTCTTCGTATGGGGGACCTTGAAGCAGGAAGTTTATTCGGTGTCAGTCAACTCAAGAGAGCAATTAGGAGACCGAATCATATATGCAGTGCACCAAATATCATCAGAACAATGTTTAGCTGCAATTTATCAAGTGAGTGCTAGATGTGATGCTTGCATTGGTGCAAGAGGACCACATTTACATTCGAAAGAACATAACATAAATATAAATGTATATAAATAAGTATAAAGATTAAAACTTGTTTTTTTTTTTTTTTTTTTTTTTTTTTTTTTTTTTTTTGCGATTTTTTCTAAAACTAAGCAAAAACGAGCGAATCTCTAAAGGACTTGTTGTCTTAGTTTTTCGGTCCCCTATTAGTCCCTGAAGTTTTGCCATTTAAATTCGGGACACCCTGTATATATAGGGGGTAGGTTGGCCATCGGCTTATAGTTTCCGTCACACCTGTTGTGAAGGCCCCACAATTGTACCATGACACCCGGTCGACCTCGGGAGTCTTGTCCTGAGTTTTCAATCCGAAGTGTAGAGAAGAGTGTGCTTCATTGATTGATTTTATAACATGTAAGAAAATTTTTATATTTTCAGTAAATTTGGTTTGAAGGCATGATAAAACATTTGTCTCCGATTCTGTTCACATAGCTCCAAACTCCTTTGAAAAACCTAACCTTTCGACTAACCAGTTTCTTGATTGATTGTTCTCCCCTGTCCTGGCAGCCATCTTTCATATGATCTCTCCTGTGGGGTTAGTTGGCTCTCTTCAACTGGGGTTTTTTGGCGCAGTAGCAATTCACCAAAGCAAAGTAAAAAATAAACAAAGGTGAAACTACCAATTGTCTTTAGTTCCAGCAAGGAGGATGAGAGCAATTTTTCTTATGCAGAAAGTGACGACAGTCTAAACTTTTATCTTCTCTATTGTCATTCTATTTTCCCTTAAAAACTGTTAAAAACCGATATAAAATTATTATACCATTATAGTGCAGCTTTTAATAACAATAATATGTGTCAGGCAGTACTTGGATGAGATGGCTATACAACCCCACCTTCTAGGCCAACCTGCCCCACTTTGGGGGTTAATTGGCATACTCTGGATTGACGAATTCTTCAATTTTCTATGATCTTAGTATTAAATATTATGTGGTGAAAAAAATACTTGAAGTACTCTAATACTTGGAGTTTACAGCGGTATCAGCCCTATTGGGATTATATTAACAGGAACGACTCAACAATCAAAAAAGTGAAAACTGTTGGCAACCTAACCCGTTCTCCCCTATATTTTTTTTTCTTAACTTGACGCTATAGTACTGAAATTTGCTTTTTGTAGCCTTATCAATATGATAATCCGTACAACTTTTTAGTTAAAATTTTCTATATTGATAACAACATTCTATTCTTAATGGTAATAAACTTTTCATTCTGAATAAATTAGTTTCCTTCAAATATGTACCGCTAGTTGATCCCTGGCTCCCGATTAATCGGTTCCCTTCTGTAGTTGATCCGGAATTGAACGGATAAATGAGATTAGGGCTCAATTTATATTTAGGCCTATCGCAATAAGAGGAGCAATTTGGGGATGACCCCGACCCCACTAAATGACTTCGTTATCAGCCGGCGATCCCCCTCTACGGTTCGACGGCTCCTGATATCTTTTGGTCGATGACAAATATTATAAATTACAATATCTTAAACTCTTTAATTAGAGTATTATTTATATTTCACAACTTAATAGTATGTATTTAAGTAGAGATGAGAGATGGTCAACTGTTCTTCAATTACGATAGGTTGAATGATGGTCAGGATTTTCAGTTTACAATGATTTTATTATGGTAAGCCAACGTTTCGATCCAACTTGTGGATCTTCATCAGGGCTAAAAGAAAACAAATACTAGGTTGTTACAAAAGTCCTTGTTCACAAAATTAATTTTATTCAAATGTGAGTACAAAATGTACAAATCAAATTTATTCTTCAAAATACAGGCCATCATTTTCAACTACTTTAACCCATCTTTCAGCCAAAAGTTGTATTTGATGTTGATACCACGACTGAAGGACGACCTGATCTAGGTTCATCTTCAAGGCTTGTATTCCCAGGATTAAACCGCATGAACCAAAATGCGGCCGTGTTTCGATGCACCACACTTTCCCCTTCCACTGCACAAATTTCCTCGGCTGAGACCTTTGAACTAAAACCTTTTTTCCAACAATGCCTAAGAAGGCCGCGGATGACAAATTTTTCTTCCGACATTTCTAGTGAAATTTAATAAACTGAATGAAAGGCAGGGACAGTTGGCGTACATAGATAATTAGAGGATTAGTTAATGTAAACATTGACATAAGAATTGTATTCGTCAGAGATTAAATAAGGATTAAATTAGAGACCTCAATGTAAACAACTTGATATGCACAAGGACTTTTGTAACAACCTAGTATATGAGTAACTATGCTAGAGGGTGACAATAAATGGATACATTACAGAACTGATATAATATAAAAGATGGTGTATTCATGAATATTAAAATAAGAGGCTGGTTAACAAGATAAAATAGAATCTGATATTTACCTACTGAGTCCAGGTGGATACTAAGACTAAAGGTAAAAATAAGGTGAGAGGTAGTGGTAGGGGGTTAGTTTGCCAACTTCAAAGGTTTATGACGGGGAAATCCAACGCTTTTGAAGTGAAGGCACATGAGAACTGAGTGAACAAAAATATTTAAAAACTAACAAAGTAGATGGTATTATATATAACTATTTGTGTCTGGACTCAATAATAACATAAAAATGAGATAATACATAATGTAACAATGCATAAAAATTAGCGTTGGATTTCCCCGTCATAAACCTTTGAAGTCGGCAAACTAACCCCCTACCACTACCTCTCACCTTATTTTTTACTTTCACTTACCTATATATGAAATATATAGTAAGTGGAAGTATTGCGATCGTGAAAATTTTCGACTTCCGGTTTTCAACGGAAATACACGTTTTGGGACCCCCTGAGTCGAAATGACCAAGTCCCGCGAAATGGTCTGTGTGTGTGTGTGTCTGTGTGTGTGTGTGTGTGTGTGTGTGTGTGTGTGAACAGACTAGCTCAAAAACTATAAACCGTGCTAACCTGAAATTGGGTATTTAGTGTATGTATATGCCCGCGATGTGACAGCAAAAATTTCATCAAAATTGCTCAAAGGGAGGGGGTACTTTATTTAATAACTTTTTAGGTTTTTTTCGATTTTCTCAAAAATGGCTCTAACGATTTTGATTAAACTGAGTATTTGATCTATTTATATGCCCGAGATATGACTGTAAAAATTTCATCAAAATTGATTAACCAGAGGGGGGACTTTCCTTAATAAATTTTGTATCATTTTCACGTGTTTTTTTTTATTTACTCAAAAACTGCTTTAAGGATTTTGATCAAACTGGGTATATGATGTATTTATATTCCCGAGATACGACTGTAAAAATTTCATCAAAATTGATCAACCGGAGGGGGCACTTTATTTCATGACTTTTTTCCAATTTTTACCTTTTTTTCGATATCTTAAAAACGGTTTTCACGATTTTTATCAAATTCGTCATGTTTAATGAAAATTAGGTTTTCTTCGATATCAGGTAAGCTTTATCATTATTAAAATGTTCTGGGGGGGCTTTTTCTTGGGGGGGGGCCTTTTTTGTTTGTTTCTTTCTTTCTTATAAAGTACCATTGTTTTTGTTAACATGGAGAAATTAACTGTCTCTCGTTACGCCTTAAAATAAGAAATGGCTAAATATGAGATATGATAAAAATAAAGAAAACATAAAGAGGAGAAAAAAAGAAAAATATTCAGTCAACTCATAAAGCTCGTTGAGCCTACGCATGCGGAGTACGCCTTTAATGACAGACCATTGTTCATAATTAAAGCCGTTCTGTTCATTTGAGAAGTGGCAATTAACAAAATGCATTAATTTCTAATCTAAGTAAGTTGGTAAGTGAAAGTTGTGTGTTGCGAGCACGCACCAGATTTTTACCTTTAGTCTTAGTATCCACCTGGACTCAGTAGGTAAATATCAGATTCTATTTTATCTTGTTAACCAGCCTCTTATTTTAATATTCATGTATACACCATCTTTTATATTATTATCAGTTTTGTAATGTATCCATTTATTGTCACCCTCTAGCATAGTTACTCATATATTTCTTTTCTTTTAGCCCTGATGAAGATCCACAAGTTGGATCGAAACGTTGGCTTACCATAATAAAATCATTGTAAACTGAAAATCCTGACCATCATTTAACCTATGTATTTAAGCCTATTTAAATAGCCAGATAGAGGCTAGATGAGCCAAACGAGGGTTTCATGACCCCAACGACGAACCGAAGCAGAATAGAAATTATATATGTATATTTATTTTACGGAAAAAAAAAAAAATTCTGAATGCCGCAAAAATTATGAGAAAACAAATAATTAGACATGTTACAAAGATTACCACTTCGTATCATAGAAATAACCACATGACTTAAGCTTCAGAACGAGACAAACTCTCCTGTCCATCGCTCCTTGTATATTGTCATAAGTCTTCAACCTTCTGGGCCTGCGTAGATGGTACTCGAACATTTTAGTCAAAAACATGTGCTATGATACTTTGTTCCAACTGTTAGTTCTTTCAAACAAAAGGTCTTATTTAGTCCACAGCCAAAAGGTGTTAAAAATAAGTTAATAAGGTAATATAAGGATATGATAGTTATATTGTCATTTATAACAACTTTAAATTAGGACAATTGGCGATGGAACTAAAAGTTTGTAAAATAGATAACCCCAGAAGATGGGCCAATAGCCCGAAACGTTGGGACAATAAAATAAATAATAAATGGAAAAGACTCCTTCATTAAAGAAATATTTGTCTTCGTTATCTACAAATACTTTATGCAAACGTAGAGGGATTTTATCGTACACTCTTTAAACTCCCTAACATCGTATGACTTAACTTATTTACATGTTAAAGGAACTTAACCTAACGTTATATAATATTAATGAATATGATAATAATTTACATAATCCTGCAGCTATACAATTATATATCCTTTCTAATTTATTTCTATTCAAACATTATTATAATACTGAATCAATTATGCCTTTTTATATAATAAAATCTATAGCCCGAGATAATACGTAGTAACGTAACGGAACACAAAGGGCCTCCATAGAAGAAAGAATAGCCAAACTGGAAAGAATAAACTTCGCTACTAGAAATTTATATAATAAGCAAAATTTGTCCTTAAATGCAAAAATAAGGCATTACTGTACAGTATTAAGACCTGTAATACTGTATCATATGGAAACAGTCAGCCTTCCTAGCCCTGAGAAAATTCTGAGGATTGAGAGGAAGATTCTAAGGAGGATTCATGGACCCAAGATAATGCAAGAAGGGTACAGACTAAAATCTAATAAAAAAATATACAAGAATGTGGAAGATTAGGAAACTGTCGTCAGGATCAGAAGACTGAAGTTCTAAGGGGACATGGTCAGAATGAGTAATGAGAGACAAAACAAGAAAATTTTTGACAAAGTCTGCAACTATAAAAGTATGGGGGGTTATGTTAAGCAAATAAAAGAAGAATTGGACAGGCTGTAGATTACAGATAGGGATTGCTTGGATAGAGAGCTTTTTAGGGAAAAACTGAAAGGGGTTGGGGTTCTTGTGGGTAAGAAGGAGAGACGAGGGAGAAAATGGACTGAGGAAGAGCCAAGGGAACAGTCCAGGAGGATGAAAGAGTATTGGAGTAAGGCAGAGGGTGTGAAGAAACTGAAATGATATTCGCGTGGTCCTTGCTGGCCGTTTCGTTTTAAGAAAAAAAAATATATAGAGCCCTTATAGATACACAACATAATAATTATATGTGGGTCACCACAAATTATCAAAATTATTGTTATGCGGATGCGGGATTTATATGGGAATTTCAGGCACCATTACTGCTAGACATCCTGCGACCGGGGATAAAACAATTTATTTCAATAAGGCGTGAATTTATTGTGAAATTAATGCTTATATTATGATATTATTTAAACATTGAATACCAAAAAGAAAAAAAAAAAAAAAAAAACCGGTGATAGAACCGTTGAGATGATTGAGGATGGATGAAAGGGCATGAGAGCGGTCGGTATTGGGGTCCCAAGGGACAGGAGATGTCAGCTCTGCGCTGGTCCCAATGGGATGATGCCATTGCTAGACTGCTACAGCCAATCTCAGCTCCTTGCAGCTATGGGCAATAAATCTCTGTTCCAGTTGGATATTTCACTACTGAACATTATTATTTGTGCCTTTTTAATGTTTCAACCTACATTTTAGGGCTCAGTCCCTTTTAAAAATTACTGATGATTGGTAACATTCGGTCTCTTGTGACTTCTTCCAGTAGAACCTGCAATTCAGATAAAATTAATTTTTCAAATCTTATGTTGTACATTTTTAAAATAATGCATACAACAAAAATCATTCTTGCTGCCAAAAAAGCACCGGACCTATTTTTGTAATTCCATGCTTATTCTTCGCATAAATTATTAACTAATGAGTTTTATCCGATATCAACCAACTTTGAAACACTTCTCGTTTATTGATCAAATAAAAGTGATAGAAGTTTAATTACACATATATTGTACTAGCATCCCCCGTCGCGGCTTTGCCCGCGAGCCTTTAAAATCAATGCTGTGATCATTATCTTGTTATATATTTAATATAATATGTTAACTGATGTTAAGGAGATTTAGTAGAATCGGAGCTTCCGTTAGGTGGAATGTTTGAGGGGGAAGCTGCCGGCTCGGTAGAAGAGAGGGAGGCGCGCAATGGAGAGAGTTCACTTAACAACTTACTCGTCGTGAACGCTTCATTTTTCGACTTTAAAACATGGTTTTCGACGCCCCGTAGGTGCTCTCGAGTTAAACTCGTCGTATCAAGATCTTTAAAATGAGTCCAAATTTGATATTTTTTCGCCATTTAAACCCCTTAAGGGTTCCCTTTTTGAATTTCCTTTCTTACTGGTAACCTAGATCGCGTTTAAAACCTAAATTCCGAACTTCAAGTTTCTATCATTAGTAGTTTTTGCTCTGCGTTGATTATATCATTCAGGACAAAGCCTCATATATATATATAGAAGAGATCGAAATAAACACGCACCATCCCCAATCATGGGAATCACAGTGTGCATAATTTGATTACCACTAATATTTAAATAATCAGTAGCCGTATTTTATGTGAATGTCTAATTTAATAATATTGTAACGTTAAATCGATATTCAAATAAAAAACATGTGGTTTAAAATCTCAAAAATAGATTTCCGTTAGAGTTAAACGACAATATCGCTATTTAAGCCCCTTAGGGGTTACATTTTTGAAATTCCTTTCTTAGTGGTTACCTACATCGCGTTTAAAATCTAAATTCCAAACTTCAAGTTTCTATCATTGATTCTGTCAGTCAGGACAAAGCCTCTTATATATATAGAGATTATAATTTGTAGGGGGGCTCATCATAAATATTTTATTAGTTATTGACTGAATTTCAATCACTGATTGTCCATAGATCAAATAGAAATAAAATGATAATAATTTTTTATAAATGTTATTGGAAGTAGTTAACTTAGGGCTAAAATTATAAGTATTGAGGGTGGGGTCCACAGTTTGGAATTCGGGTCCTTTGTATTACCAGACTGCACATTTTTTATGAATTAAAATGTTTTTTTGTTTAGTCAAAATGAAAAGTTATTAACTTATTTTTCAAATGTCTTTTCTTATTTAGTAAAGTTTCTTATTTACTTAGTTTTTTTTGGTTTTATTTTTTGGAAATGAAGTCTCTCGGATTAAAATCAATTGGAAGTAGGCAAAAATTAAAACAAATTAAAACACGAATATATTGATTTGTACTGGAGGTAAAAGCCACTCTGCAATCTAACATTTTATGTACAGTTTCTGTTGTGGCCAACACACTTTGTAAATTTTTTTTTTTTTTTCTAAATTAATATTGCATTAACCAGTTAATTAATATTAAGCTCGTAATATTAAGTTTGTACGTGGCATGATGTCAACTTCGGAACCCATACGAAGACTTCGGGTCACTTCGGAAGTCTTCGGGTCGCTTCGGGAGCCCTCGCCTCTTCTCGTTCAACCATATGTTTAAATTAAAAGAAACAAAAAAAAAATACTGCATTAAATTACACACACGCGGTGTGAATGTTGTCTGATGAGGTTGTTTGAACCAGTTTCGACCAGTTAGAAATTTAATTTTGTCCGTATTTTTTTGTTCAACTTTTTGTTTATTTATGTTAGTTAATGGTTTATGTTGTGTTTTATGTTTTCATTAAATTAATTTTTTGTGTATCAAGGTTCAAAGAATATATCATTATTTGCTATCCGACATTAGTTTTCAAGTTTATTTATTTATTTATGTTTTTAAAATTGTATTGTTTATTTTATAGCTTTAAATTTTCACCAGCGTATGGTGAGGTGGTTGGGCTAGGAAAGGCTCACCCTGAACATCTAACCGCCTACACATTTTCTAAATATTAATATAAAAAAATATTGAAAATGTTCCATCATACATGCTATAAATTATAAACATGATTTACTGACTTAGTCATCATATAGCTTTAATATTAATAGAAGAATAAAAAAGGGAATTTTTTCGAATTGAAGATTTCCTAACATATATATCTTTACCTCCAAAGTATAAAATTTAACACTATCGATATAAATACCTTGATAAATGTTTCCATTTACTTGTAAAATGTTCGTTGAGCTGTTTCTACAAATAATGAAAACTCAAGTTTAACAATTTATTTTAAGTATACAATTTTAAATTTAACTCAATGAAAAATGGAATCGGTGTTGTTTCCAGGGTATACTGTATTCTCAAAGAGAAAAGCAGTAAAAAGTCAAAAATTGTGATATAGTGCTATCGTTGTGAAATTGTACATGCGATGCTCCATAGAAAAACACTAAGAAGTAAATAAGGAATAAGGAAAGAGTAGGAAAAAATAAGCCGTTTTCTACTTTTCTTTTCTTTACTCACTGTTTTTACTTTCACTTACCTATATATATAGTAAGTGGAAGTATTGCGATCGTGAAAAATTTCGACTTCCGGTTTTCAACGGAAATACACGTTTTGGGGTCCCCTGAGTCGAAATGACCAATTCCTGCGAAATGGTCTGTGTGTGTGTGTGTGTGTGAACAGACTAGCTCAAAAACTATAAACCGTGCGATCCTGAAATTGGGTATTTATTGTAGGTAAATGCCCGCGATGTGACAGCATAAATTTCATCAAAATTACTTAAAGGGAGGGGGTACTTTACTTAATAACTTTTTAGGTTTTTTTCGATTTTCTCAAAAATCTAACGATTTTGATTAAACTGAGTATTTATTGTATTAATATGCCCGAGATATGACTGTAAAAATTTCATCAAAATTAATTAACCGGACGGGGGACTTTACTTAGTAAATTTTGTATCATTTTCACGTGTTTTTTTTATTTACTCTAAATCGGCTTTAACGATTTTGATCAAACTGGGTATTTGATGTATGTACATGCCCGAGATATGACTGTTAAAATTTCATCAAAATTGATTAACCGGAGGGGGGACTTTACTTAATAAATTTTGTATCGTTTTCACGTGTTTTTTTATTTACTCAAAAACGGCTTTAACGATTAACAAAAATAATATATGAATGTAGAAAAATGTGTGAATTTGGGTAATGATATTTAGCAAAACACGTCAATTTCTAATCTAAGTAAGTTGGTAAGTGAAAGTTGAGTGTTGCGCGCACGCACCAGATTTTTTTTCTTTGCAGAGCAATACAGATAAAATAAAAAAAGCGCTTAATCTGATAAGGCTGCTTTTGGTGAATTATAGACTGGGCGCCTCCCAAATTGAATGGAAAGGTGGATAGGATACCTGATCCATACTGGATGGGACTCGCCACCTGCCTGCCTGAATATTTTATGGACGAGGGTGGTAGCACTCTAGGGAACAGGGCTGGGTGGATGTCTGTGCTCTGTGCGCCTAGTCTGTTGGGCCCGCACTATTTCTCTCTATTTACATCCCCCCAATATCTTCCATGACTTCAGAACTGTCTTCTGTGTTACTGTTTCCCACCGGAAGGGCGATGAATCAATAGGTGAATTTACATCGCTTCGAACCAAACGTTCACGAATATCCTGCCCACGACACTGTTCGGCTAATATGGCTCCTAGTAACGGAATCTCATGTCACATAGGCGTAAAAAAAACAAATTGGGCATTCATTTTAGTTATAAACAAAGACCTAGAAGACGGTATAGAGATAGAGGCATGTTGGCTTATAGAAGAATATTGGACTCCTTGGGCATAAGCCACCGTCATCTATATGGTACCTCAGTTGTTTCATTGAACTAAAGGAGCCTTTAAACTGTACGAACTTCACTCTCGAACAATCTGTCTCCAGCACTGTTCGGCTAAACTAAATAAGACGCGAACTTGAACAGGTCTGTAACCGCTTGATCGGAGATAGCCCTTCTCGCTTTTGAGTTAGTTGTGATAAGCTTCTAGACCTTCTTTGGGCATTTTTCTGACGTTGCTTTTATATATATTTATACATATAATAGGTTAGAGCAAAAGCCATAACAGCTGCTTTTTCCAAATCAGCCTCCTTTGTAATGAAATTTGTTGTATTAAGCATTAGTGCGGTCAGCCATCATTGTTGGCTTGACATAACGTATAAATGTATATAGCTGTTCGTGGTACGCCGCACAGTGGTGCGGATAGGGACAAAACCCTAAAAAATGAAGGTGCGCCAACCGGAACTTTAGAGATATTTTTTGAAACCTAAATACCTCTAGAGTAAGGATCCGTACCAATTTTTTAGATTATAGTTCATTTAACCTCTGAAAATAAGGCAGTTTTGTGCATATTGTAGGAATGACACGAAAAAACTTTTGTTAACGTCCTATTTCGAAGTGGAAGCCCAAATTTTTCCGAGACCGTACTTTTCGGAAATAGCTTATTTAGACAACCTTGAAAAAAGGTATTTAATCCTAGATTTAAAAAAAAAAAAGTTTAGAATTGGGTGATCTCTTGAGACATGTCATAAGTGATATGGTTATAGGTCTTTTTCAATGTTAGCTCCGTCGACCTCCGTCTTCTGATTGATATTAAATCAATCCAGAAGTATCACTGAAGATATTTCAAAAGATTTCAGATCCGAAAACGTCCGAATCGTTGAATGAGATCATTTCGTAGTTAGGAATTCGTGAACGGGAGTGACGTTTGCTTAAGTGTCCCCTCCTCCAGGTGCAATGTTTTCAATCGCTAATACGCTTCAATTCAAACTGCATACCTACGTTCAAACGAATACGCTTCTGGACCAAATGGATTTGTCAATATGTCAACAATTGTTTATTTGCCTCAGTTTTCAGTTTTCTTTCAGCGAAGAGAGTGAAATATTTATCATCGTCATGATAATCGTTTATTTAAAATTTACTATGGATAAAGACGTCTTTTCCTACTGCGATGTATGTGATATGCTGATGAATTTTTTTTTTATTATTATGTACAAATATTATTATGTCATTTTGTGTGATTTGCAATCTGCAAATTAGCAATAAGCAAATTTGTTGAATTCCTATTGGATGAATTGCTAACATACTATATACTAAGTTAGCATATCTCTCGGCCACCGCCTCAAAAGTCGTCGGGGTGGAATGTAAGGGTTTATGTTTGATGTTAGTGTCTGTGCTAAGGGGTTCATGTTAAATGTTAGTCTTTGGTGGAAGTTTTTGTAGTATTGTGTGGCTGTATCGATAACTGTTGGGATATTCAGGTCCTTGTGTAGTAAGTCATTTGTCACATAGTATGGTGCGTCTGCTATTTTCCTCAATACCTTGGACTGAAATGACTGAATTCTTTGGATGTTTGAGGGTTTTGCAGAACCCCATAGTTCTATCCCGTATGTCCATACTGGTCGTATTAGTACTTTGTAAATAGTAAGTTTGCTTGTTATTGATAATTTCGAACATCTGTCGAGTAACTAACTAGATAACGTTCCAAATCGTTTGTTAAGTTGTTTCCTTTTCAGTCCGATGTGGGTTCTCCATGTCAGTCTCTTATCTAGGTGGAGCCCCAAATATCTTACAGCTTGGGATTCAGGGATCGGTGTATCGTTGAAGTATACTTGTGGGCATGAGCCATGGTTGTGGGTGAAGGTAATAAATTCACTTTTCATCCCATTCATTTTTACCTTCCACCTGGTAGCCCAACTAAATATATCGTCTAAGTGGTTTTGAAGGATGGAAGATGCTATATGCTGATGAATAAGAATTCGTCGCTAGAGCAGGCGTTACCAGCATTAATTCCAGGGGTGGAAGGTGAGCCCTTATTTACAATTATTTCGGAAATAAAAAAAAGATTTTTTAGATATTGTAATAAATGCTTAAGGAAACGTCATACAATGAGGACTTTTTTTTTTTTAAGATTTTTTAAACGTTTTTTAACAGTAAATGGTTGGAAAACAACTTTATCGTGCCCTTTGTGTCGATGGGTTGCTAGACCGACTGTGAACCTGGTTCTAGAAATTTGGGGGGGGGGGTTACTAATCAAAGATTTTTCTGAATGTAGTAGGAAATCTTGAAGAGCAACGAAGGAAGATGTACCCAATTTTATGTAGGTGTCATCTGACCCATACATCAGTAACTTGAGGCCTAATGTGGAAAAAAAGGAAATAGCTCTGGATGTCGATGCGACAGTTTTAATTTTAGAATAGTAATATCACATCATATAGATGCATATAAATGAATGATTTATATAAATATTAATCTTATATTGTACTGAAGATGGTGAAACCCATCTACAATAGTATTGTTGACGTTAGAATAATAGTATTAATTTAACTTTCGTAGTTATTTTTGTAAATATATACCATATATCATATTAGTTTGATGTTTATATATATATATATATATATATATATATATATACTCAATTTTAGTTCAAATTCTGTTGGTTCCTATAATATTTATTACGATCCAAGTAAAATCGAAATTTTATTTTTATAAATGCGTTTTTTTTTTACCCTGTAACCCTCAAAATGAAATATTACATCTTTGAAAGTGCCATAAATCGATTCAGTGACCCGAAAAACCATGGAATGCATATATTTAATCGCCATTTGTGACCGGTTAAGGTTTTTGTCCCTAAATTGGTCATTTTGAACCACTGTGCGCCGGTACGTCGAGATTCGGGGGCTATATGTTCGAGGATGAGTTTCTCACGGTCTAAAGGGACCTCCACAGGTATCTTTCTTGTAATCGTTTTAACACAGGGTTACTCTACCCCACTCTGAGAGTAATGCCTCATGATAAAGATTTTTAACTTGATCCTTAAGGTGAACTTACACCGCGTCGTACCAAACGTTCAGGAATAGCCTGCCCCAAACATTGTTCGGCAAACCTTAAGACACGAACTCGAACTCGAGGGTGGTAGCACTCTAGGGAACAGGGCTGGGTGGATGTCTGTGCTCTGTGCGCCTAGTCTGTTGGGCCCGCACTATTTCTCTCTATTTACATCCCCCCAATATCTTCCATGACTTCAGAACTGTCTTCTGTGTTACTGTTTCCCACCGGAAGGGCGATGAATCAATAGGTGAATTTACATCGCTTCGAACCAAACGTTCACGAATATCCTGCCCACGACACTGTTCGGCTAATATGGCTCCTAGTAACGGAATCTCATGTCACATAGGCGTAAAAAAAACAAATTGGGCATTCATTTTAGTTATAAACAAAGACCTAGAAGACGGTATAGAGATAGAGGCATGTTGGCTTATAGAAGAATATTGGACTCCTTGGGCATAAGCCACCGTCATCTATATGGTACCTCAGTTGTTTCATTGAACTAAAGGAGCCTTTAAACTGTACGAACTTCACTCTCGAACAATCTGTCTCCAGCACTGTTCGGCTAAACTAAATAAGACGCGAACTTGAACAGGTCTGTAACCGCTTGATCGGAGATAGCCCTTCTCGCTTTTGAGTTAGTTGTGATAAGCTTCTAGACCTTCTTTGGGCATTTTTCTGACGTTGCTTTTATATATATTTATACATATAATAGGTTAGAGCAAAAGCCATAACAGCTGCTTTTTCCAAATCAGCCTCCTTTGTAATGAAATTTGTTGTATTAAGCATTAGTGCGGTCAGCCATCATTGTTGGCTTGACATAACGTATAAATGTATATAGCTGTTCGTGGTACGCCGCACAGTGGTGCGGATAGGGACAAAACCCTAAAAAATGAAGGTGCGCCAACCGGAACTTTAGAGATATTTTTTGAAACCTAAATACCTCTAGAGTAAGGATCCGTACCAATTTTTTAGATTATAGTTCATTTAACCTCTGAAAATAAGGCAGTTTTGTGCATATTGTAGGAATGACACGAAAAAACTTTTGTTAACGTCCTATTTCGAAGTGGAAGCCCAAATTTTTCCGAGACCGTACTTTTCGGAAATAGCTTATTTAGACAACCTTGAAAAAAGGTATTTAATCCTAGATTTAAAAAAAAAAAAGTTTAGAATTGGGTGATCTCTTGAGACATGTCATAAGTGATATGGTTATAGGTCTTTTTCAATGTTAGCTCCGTCGACCTCCGTCTTCTGATTGATATTAAATCAATCCAGAAGTATCACTGAAGATATTTCAAAAGATTTCAGATCCGAAAACGTCCGAATCGTTGAATGAGATCATTTCGTAGTTAGGAATTCGTGAACGGGAGTGACGTTTGCTTAAGTGTCCCCTCCTCCAGGTGCAATGTTTTCAATCGCTAATACGCTTCAATTCAAACTGCATACCTACGTTCAAACGAATACGCTTCTGGACCAAATGGATTTGTCAATATGTCAACAATTGTTTATTTGCCTCAGTTTTCAGTTTTCTTTCAGCGAAGAGAGTGAAATATTTATCATCGTCATGATAATCGTTTATTTAAAATTTACTATGGATAAAGACGTCTTTTCCTACTGCGATGTATGTGATATGCTGATGAATTTTTTTTTTATTATTATGTACAAATATTATTATGTCATTTTGTGTGATTTGCAATCTGCAAATTAGCAATAAGCAAATTTGTTGAATTCCTATTGGATGAATTGCTAACATACTATATACTAAGTTAGCATATCTCTCGGCCACCGCCTCAAAAGTCGTCGGGGTGGAATGTAAGGGTTTATGTTTGATGTTAGTGTCTGTGCTAAGGGGTTCATGTTAAATGTTAGTCTTTGGTGGAAGTTTTTGTAGTATTGTGTGGCTGTATCGATAACTGTTGGGATATTCAGGTCCTTGTGTAGTAAGTCATTTGTCACATAGTATGGTGCGTCTGCTATTTTCCTCAATACCTTGGACTGAAATGACTGAATTCTTTGGATGTTTGAGGGTTTTGCAGAACCCCATAGTTCTATCCCGTATGTCCATACTGGTCGTATTAGTACTTTGTAAATAGTAAGTTTGCTTGTTATTGATAATTTCGAACATCTGTCGAGTAACTAACTAGATAACGTTCCAAATCGTTTGTTAAGTTGTTTCCTTTTCAGTCCGATGTGGGTTCTCCATGTCAGTCTCTTATCTAGGTGGAGCCCCAAATATCTTACAGCTTGGGATTCAGGGATCGGTGTATCGTTGAAGTATACTTGTGGGCATGAGCCATGGTTGTGGGTGAAGGTAATAAATTCACTTTTCATCCCATTCATTTTTACCTTCCACCTGGTAGCCCAACTAAATATATCGTCTAAGTGGTTTTGAAGGATGGAAGATGCTATATGCTGATGAATAAGAATTCGTCGCTAGAGCAGGCGTTACCAGCATTAATTCCAGGGGTGGAAGGTGAGCCCTTATTTACAATTATTTCGGAAATAAAAAAAAGATTTTTTAGATATTGTAATAAATGCTTAAGGAAACGTCATACAATGAGGACTTTTTTTTTTTTAAGATTTTTTAAACGTTTTTTAACAGTAAATGGTTGGAAAACAACTTTATCGTGCCCTTTGTGTCGATGGGTTGCTAGACCGACTGTGAACCTGGTTCTAGAAATTTGGGGGGGGGGGGTTACTAATCAAAGATTTTTCTGAATGTAGTAGGAAATCTTGAAGAGCAACGAAGGAAGATGTACCCAATTTTATGTAGGTGTCATCTGACCCATACATCAGTAACTTGAGGCCTAATGTGGAAAAAAAGGAAATAGCTCTGGATGTCGATGCGACAGTTTTAATTTTAGAATAGTAATATCACATCATATAGATGCATATAAATGAATGATTTATATAAATATTAATCTTATATTGTACTGAAGATGGTGAAACCCATCTACAATAGTATTGTTGACGTTAGAATAATAGTATTAATTTAACTTTCGTAGTTATTTTTGTAAATATATACCATATATCATATTAGTTTGATGTTTATATATATATATATATATATATATATATATATATATACTCAATTTTAGTTCAAATTCTGTTGGTTCCTATAATATTTATTACGATCCAAGTAAAATCGAAATTTTATTTTTATAAATGCGTTTTTTTTTTACCCTGTAACCCTCAAAATGAAATATTACATCTTTGAAAGTGCCATAAATCGATTCAGTGACCCGAAAAACCATGGAATGCATATATTTAATCGCCATTTGTGACCGGTTAAGGTTTTTGTCCCTAAATTGGTCATTTTGAACCACTGTGCGCCGGTACGTCGAGATTCGGGGGCTATATGTTCGAGGATGAGTTTCTCACGGTCTAAAGGGACCTCCACAGGTATCTTTCTTGTAATCGTTTTAACACAGGGTTACTCTACCCCACTCTGAGAGTAATGCCTCATGATAAAGATTTTTAACTTGATCCTTAAGGTGAACTTACACCGCGTCGTACCAAACGTTCAGGAATAGCCTGCCCCAAACATTGTTCGGCAAACCTTAAGACACGAACTCGAACCGGTACTTCATCTGTTCGCCTATGTGTTCAGACTAGTGTCGCTTGTGTGTTTTACGATAAGCTTCTAGACCTTCATTCTTCATTTGTCTGACGTTCCTTTTATCCATAATAAGTTTGAGCAAAATTCAGAACAGCCGCTAGTACCAAGTCAGCCGTCTTTGTAATGAAAATTATTGTATTAAGGTGCATTAGTACGGTCAGACATCATTGTTGGCTCGACTTTGCTTGACGAAAACCCGGGTTCGAATTCCGGCTTAGGCCAATCATTTAGCTTTTTATAAAAATATTTTAAATTATAGTAATAACTTTCAAGTAATCAATACAAGAAAAACGACTGAATTAATTTATAAATAATGTAACGGTATAAATTGTATGATATGTTTAATACAAACAACATATTATTCTCGTCAAAATTTTACCAGAGGTGGCTCAGAATTTCTTCTTTTAAAGGGGCTTATGAGAGGTCTGGTCTTATCATTTCCATCAATTCATCGATTCCTAGTTCTTTATTTGAGAAAAAAATAAAAAACCCTGTTCAATCTTTAACAAAAATAAAAAAAAATCATAGCAACTTTTTAAATACAGTGATTTATCTCAATTTAATTTGTAATCTTTATTATTACCAACAAGTAGCCCGTTGTTTGAAAAATCTGAAAACGAATTTTCTAAATTCTATATGGATTGCCAAACAAGAGATTTCATGCATTTTGCGTTGTTCGTGATTGTGAATGTTGGATATCGCCCTTGGGTCCGAAAGCGTCTTCAATATTCATAACTGCACAGTCCTCGCTCGGAATAACAAGCGATCACTTCCTTAGATTCTGCGAGGCTTTGGATTCTGTATACATCTTTGATATTTTCCTATTGAGGAACATTGATTCGGTATGTGTTTTTTATTCATACAGTTTTTGTTAGGTGGCTGAATTTTAAAATTATCCATACAACATAAATACCAAGTTTCACTCGCTTCAAAATATATAGAGTTATAATTATTATTATTTTTTAAATTTATCTATTTTTTTTTTATAAAATCTACCTGGAATTGTCATTTACAAAATTGGTTTCAATTTACACTTGGTTATTTAACTTTATCCTCTTCAAAAGTCATCACAGCCTTCACCGAGTACTCCAAGTCTCCCAGCAATTCCTTAAGGTCGCAACGAAGTTTTGCAAATCTTGTCCATTCAAGAACGATTACCTTGACTGTCCTGATTGTGGGGTGACAGCGTTCACAGGTTGCTGCCTCAAGTCCTCTCAGCTAAAAATTCACAGTTCCCAATGCGGAGTCTGCAAAAAATTCTTTTCTCTGTGGAAATTTTTTTTTTACTGGTTTTTGAGTTATGAAGTTGTTGAAAGGAGAGAGGGATATGTGTTTTAGCCTATCTATTCCAAATACAAGCCTTCGAAGAAAACATGACAGACGCAAAGAGACGTATCTAAATGATTTCCAAAAAACCAAGTTAAATATTTTCCTATCTTTCTTTATCAGTGAACTCAGCGCAGACAATACACATGTTTACCATCCGTCTCTGACATCTGTTGATATGTGACGTCTGTGTTGGTCCAACCAGTCTTTGTCTGTCTTTTAGATGAAAATACTGTTATCTTAATAATATGATAGAAAAAATATTTTATAAAAATTGGGGATTTGTTTATAGAACATCCAAGCTGTATACAAGTGTGCAAAGTCCCATCTTATTTTCTACCACTAATTTGTTTTATCTGCAATTTTGTTATGAACTGGAGATGGATTTGATACAAGGTTATCTTGTATGAAAAATGTTTTTGATTTCGAGCTTTTTTGTTTTTTAGTGCATCTACTCTTCGACCCGCCTTTTGAGTCAACATCATGGCTGTAAAAATGTATATAGGTAGTCAATTAGGAATATATTTACCTAAGTAAGATGTGGAAATTTTCAAATCTTATAGTATTTTTTTTTTTTTTTTTAATTTTGATCATTCAGGCAATTCATTGCAGGAAAAATGGAAATGACCTGTGTGAACTAGTGTACTATCAGGTCAAAAGGGGTCAATTTGTCTTTTCTGCAAATTATGGGAACATTGAGCATGAATTGATGACAGTATAGAATTATATTTTTTAAAAAATAAATGCCGTAATTTCTCCTGTTTTATTATTTTTATCATTAATGTTTTTGAATTTTTTGTCATATGTTACCCTCATTGAACAAACATGTGAGCGATGATGTTATCATATGCTTTTGCCACATGAGCCCCCAGGCACATAACCTGGTCAAGTCAATCCCTTCTCTTTGATTGACAGAGGAGATAAAAAGAACTTTCAAAAATTATATCCATGAAAATAAAAAAGATGGGTATTCACAATAATAGTAAAATTAAACAATATCTCACAAACATGAAAGATAAAATAAAGAAAACAGATGTTAAAAATAAAATAAAGAAAACAGATGTTAAAAATGTGATATACAAACGAGAATACAAGGACTGAGAGAGAATTATATTGTGGATACATTTTTATGTGATATATCTTTATGATAGTTCTACCTATAATAAGTTATTTGAAAATAATAAGCCTAATGTCAATAATCTTGTTTCATTATTAATTAATTTTTAAAATACATAGTTCATTTTTCATTTTTTAGTTCATTTCACCAATTAATATTTTATTTTTTATTTTGTTTCAGGTAAGAGATGATTTATAAGTCTATTGCTGATTATAACAGCTTTGGTGAGTTTTAACATTTTTTTTTTGTTAAACTATAAAGTCCTAGCTATCGTTTTAGGCTACACTATCGGAAATTATATATGATTAATTTATTTTTTAATGCTCTAATTTTTCCAAAAATAGGATCTTCAATGAAGTTGATTAATACTTATGCTGCTAATTTTTTTTTATTTTATAAAAAGTCACAGTCAATACAAAATTAACAGTGGCGAAACCAGGATTACCTACTATCATGGGTGAGGAGGCTTTAGGTAACGTCAGTCTAAGGGGGTAAAATGAAATCTATGTTTTCTCATACTCCTGTAAATTTCGATAAGAAAACACGGCCATAGGCAAATGAGTTGCTTTATGGATAATTTTAGAAAAAAAATTATCCAACTATATCTGTCAGTAAAAATTGTACTATTATTTAGACGACAAATACGTGAATGGAAAAGTGTATTAAAATACGCTTAAAATTTAAATTTAATTCAAAGTGTGATTTGAATTAAAGCTTCCTTTCTGCTGTTCTTTATGGATGCGGATCGTATTCATTTACTTTGAAACACCTCTAGTCAGTTAAAGATAAACTATTGGAATATCAGTTCCTTAAAGGAGGTTAAGAGTTTAAGAGTAGCTGAATTATGAAAAAGAAAAAAGAGGTAGCGAAGCTTTCTAGATGGGTTGCGAGTGAATTGTTTAAAAGAAAAGCTACTTGTTAGAGTCCGATTGTTCCGATAAAATGTAAATGGAATTATCTGGGGGGGGGGGGGGATTTAGGGATTGTTTTAAATACTGAAGAACGCGATAGGAGTTCGCTAATATTACCGTCAGGTCAAAACTAAATAGAGGCGCTAGTTTCGTTGGCAAAATGGGGTAAAACGTATATTTAGCAGTCAAAAGTCGACAACGAAAATATCATTAATAATAATAATTAATGTGAAATGATAAATAGCTCACTAATTTGTATAATTAAACTAAAGCAAAAGCATAATGGATGATTAAATCAATAAAATTACCAAGAAAAAGTGCTCATCATAACAAATGAGACGATGTTTAGGTTAGCCCTAGCTATATATATATATATATATATATATATATATATATATATATATATATATATATATATATATATATATATATATATATATATATATATATATATATAAAGTTGTTAAAGAAACTCTTCCGGTTTAAAGTTTAAAGTTAAAGTTGCGGGATTTATTAGTCTTCCTTTAACCATAATTAACTAAGAAGTTCCAAAAAATCAAAAATCTTTATAATAGAATTAACTGTAATTTTTAATGAAAATAAAAAAAAAATTTAAATTTAGTTATGCATTACAAATATTATATGTTCATTTATTTTTTTGTTTAACGTCCCTTTATGCCTAATCGGAGGATGCTACAGTGAGAGTTCTAAAGTTTGCATGTCCAAGCATAATTATGATAGGGATCTTTAACGAGTACCTGAGATCGTACAGGCTCGGGTCCTCCATTTTACGACCTATCCTAGGGAAGGCATAGCCAAGGATTTTTTACTCCCATGAAAAATCCTTTTTTACTCCCACTTTGGGGCGCGAGTTTTATTATTGTGGGTTGCCATGTTAACCACTACACCACAGGTGACCTCATAAATATTATATTATGCTCATCCTAATCAAGATTATAAAAATCGAAGACAATATTATCTTTGTTGATCTAAAATGCTAATTTCCGTTGTTCAACCCTTAGTCTGGAAGGTTCATTTCAGAATACGATTCTGGTCATCGTACATATTGCTGAGTTTTTCCCCCTAAGCTAATCTTAGAACTAATAATAAAAACAAATTGAAATAACAGTTCTCTACCTACGCGGTCCTTCCCTGTCGTTTGAAATTTCATAGAATAGAATCTTAGCACTTTCAAGTGTTCATTATAGTAAAATAAACAATGACAATTTCTGTCTCTAAAATACATATGTGGCCCCTAAAAGATGTGGGATTTAAGTGACATTTTAGAAAAAATGAGTTAGATTCGTAATACTCTAATAAAAATAACACTCTCTTGAATAAGATTGCTGTTAATTTCATGAAAATGATAAGTTTAAATAAATAATTTTGTTTTAAATTTCTTAACATCGGATGAACTGGTAAAAAATTAATATTTCTACTCCCTCCCCAAGAAACCAATCCATGACATTCATGTACCGTTAATCATCTCATATTATTATAACTTCCGAGAAAGACATGTATCTAAATTTCTTTTCAAAATGTGATAAACTCCTAACAAGTTAATCATCTTCCTCCTCCATAGTTTTCCTATGTTATAATAACCGCTCTGCTATTCGGAGGACTAAAAAAATGAAAGATCGTAAAAATCGGACTTACCGTTCTTGATTCACAAATGGGTAACTAACATGATTTTATTTTATATATCTACAACAGATTATAAAAATGTCTGATACTAAAAACGTAAGAACTGTTAATGAAAGTCAAAGACCCGATTGAGATTTTTTACTTTTACTTACCTATTTATACTACGGGAAAAGTATTGCGATCGTGAAAAATTTCGACTTACGGTTTTCGACGGAAATACATTCTTTCGAGTCCCCTGAGTCCTAAAGCCAGTCCCCAGAGGAGCCAAGTCCCGCGAAATGGTATGTGTGTGTATAAACAGACTAGCTCAAAAATTATAAACCTTACGAAACTGAAAATGGGCATTGGGTGTAAGTTTATTTATCAGAGACGAAATACACTTTCTATCGATTCACCTTCAGGACATATTTACAAAAAGCAACTGGCAGTAAAAAAAAAACTCGACTGCTGATGAAATTAATCAACAGGGTCCCTTGCAAAAAGAAATAAGCAAAAATGAATCGAAAAATTTCAAGTTTTGCAATACAAATGCTATATAACTTATAGAGATATACAAATATAAGCATATACATTTGTGGTTTAGGCGTTACATATTATGAAAACACGTCCATTTCTAATCTAAGTAAGTTCGTAATTGAAAGTTGTGTGTCGCGCGCATCGCACCAGATTTTTTAAATATAAAAATAATCTATCAAATCCGAAAAAAAACTTACAAATAATTTTTTTTTTTAAACTTTACTTTTGATTTACTCAAAATAGGGATAAATTCCACTTGACACCTTCGCCTTAACAGTGCCCACTTAAGTCTTTGATTATTCGTTTGAACCCTTTTCCATAACTCTTAGGGTTAATATTCTAGTCTTCTGTAAATCGGATATAATAATTATGTTCAGTGAAAGAGAGCAACAAAGAGGTTGTTTAAAATATGTCGATAGTATAAACACTGGTGGATAAATAGTGAGTAATGAATCTAAATAGTGCATAGTGGGGGCTTGTGTTGGAACTGGGTTAGGGATTATCTGGGATTTGTTTTGATTTAAATTATAGTCTGCTTTGGACTAGCTTTATCCTGTAGCCATTGATCTATATTTTGTATAAATCCAGTGTTAATTTATTCAGTATAATATTGTTCTTGTTTAATGGAGCATTTTGATACCCAAAGCTTAACTACTATACATATGTAATCTATTGAAATGGTTTAACGGAAGGATTATTGATTTTGTAATTAAGTGAGCCGGAGAATTACTGGAGCCAGCAAAGGGCGTCTGCAGTATTTTATCGACGGGGGCAGGTTAGTAATGTATGGCAGTATTTGAATGGGTTTTTTTATTTTCAAACTTTTATTCACAACTCTCAGCAATCACGGAGTATTATGGCCACAAATAATTAATTTGTAATTGGCATTTGGGATATGAGGAAAGGAATGTGCCCTGTAACGACTCTTTCTGAGCTTGACTCTAATTCAGGAGAGGAGGTCTCTCATCCACCTTCTTTTTAGCCGCCTTCTAACGATCTCAGCTGTGGCCATGCCTTTTATTAATATAAATAATAAAAAACCTGTACCACTACAACCCATAAGGGTCTTGGGTGCAGTACTATGTAAGGAAGAGTACCGTTTCTTGCAAGGAGGTGAAGGAGGTGCGTTTGCAAGGAGGTGATTTGACCGTGACCACGCACAACCGCCAGGTTCTTTCCCCTTAATTTTTCAATTAAGGGTACCCACTTTTAAAGAGGCTGGGTTTGCCCCAGGAGGGTCTCTCGGCCCACAAGACTAACTGTGGCGAATAATAAAGATATCATAAGCCATGTCAGATTCGAACTCGGGACCTTAAGCACAGTAGTCCACTGCCTTACCAGTGGGCTACCCCGCTCCCTATAAATAATAAAAGGATAATAAAATTAGTCTGTTATTATGTATAATTTTAAATAAAAGCATGAATACAGAGTACGAATGTGTTGTTCGATAGTTGGTTGTTGTAAATCTGTATGCACAGTTTGGATACTTAGGTACCTTTTATTATAATAATAGGCGTTGACATGGATATGATAATAAGTCAAGAAAACCCACTTTTATTACTTTCACTTACCTATATATATGAAATATATCGTAAGGAAAAGTATTGTGAACGTGAAAAATTTCGACATAGGGTTTCCAACAGAAATACAGGTTTTGGGGTACCCTGAGTCGAAATAACCAAGTCCCGCTAAATGGTCTGTGTGTATGTACTTGTGTGTAGGTGTGAACTGACTAGCTCAAAAAGTATAAGCCGTACAAAACTGAAATTGCGTATTTGGTGTATGCATATGCCCGCGATGTGATAGCAAAAATTTCATGAAAATTGGTCAAACGGATGAGGTACCTACTTTATCTAAAGAATTTTGTCTAATTTTTACGTATTTCTCGATTTTCTCAAAAACGGCAATAACGATTTTGATTAAACTCAGTATTTGGTGTATGTATATGCACGCGATGTGACAGTCAAAATTTCATCAAAATTGATCAATTGGAGGGGTCACTTTACTTAATAAATGTTAGCCCATTTTCACGTGTTTTCTTTACTTACTCAAAAACGGCTTTATCGACTTTGATCAATCTTGGTATTTGATGTATGTATATGCCCGTGACGCGACAGCCGAAATTTTATCAGAATTGGTCAGAAATTGATCAAAGTAAGTTGGTATGTGAAAGTTGTGTGTTGCGCGCATCGCACCAGATTTTTATATTTTGATTTTAACTGCTGAAATTAAGTTTATTCATGAGAAGCATGTTCCGATGTTGATAGCAACTAAACCACTTTAAACACCGACTTTACTATTAAAAATATTTATTACTTTACTATTAAACTCTTCCAAAACTATTGGCATGACTTCTTACTACTTTTTCCTATGAAAACACAAAAACGTTCATTTTTGACTTACTTCCTTTTCCATGTAAGTGCCTTAATTTTTGTTAATTGCGTCCTCCCTACTGAGCCGGAAACTTATGAGGACTATGTGCAAATAGGTTTAATTAAAAAGAGGTATGTATTAAGTTTATGTTTGATTTTCAATTTCGATGATTTAAAAGAAAAAAACAACAGTATTTTTAGCAGGGAAAGTCTCTTTTCATTTTTACATTTGGGCCCCAAGTCATTCTTCTGTCGAATATTAGTCCCAGGTATCCTACTGAGTCTGTTTGAGGAATTAAATTTTCTCCGATATATAAACTGGTGGGTAGGGTAAACCATACAGTTATTGGCACTCAGTACAGTTATTGGAACCCCAACTTTAACTTAAAGAAACAAGTAAACAAGTCCTAATTTTATTTCAAGGTATACATGAGTCTAATGTTTGAAGGGTCCTCTAAGTTATCTATGAAGTAAGACTTTAACAAACCAACCATAGGGAAGATTTCACAATTAAATCCACAGGGTGCCAATAACCAGATTTGGCACTTTTAACAATAAATATTGCCATATTGTAAAACTATTGAACTTTTGACCCAAAAAACCTCATGAGTCTTTTTGAGGATAGATAAAGAGGAGCTACAGGAAGTTTCTATTTGATCCCTTTATAAAAAGTTTTTTTTTTTATTTAACCACAGAAATGTAGTCTTGAGGGTGCCAATAACTGTACGGTTTACCCTATATGGCGTGAGCCAGTGTCAACTTTATATGTAAAAATTTGTCCATGATTTATCTTCATTTTCCAAAGTTAGCACCAATTTTGTAAATGTAATAAGTGATGCCAGTATTATTTATATAATGCTAAAATTGCTGTACCTCGCCGTCAAAGTCACAGAGTTTTTAGGTATGTCATATATGTATTTAATGTATAGCAACGGTATTTTAACCGTCCAATGCTGCTTTAACAATATTGATCTTTGTTAGTACAAGTTTGAAATTTTTTTATTGTAGCTTTATCTCTGTCTCTCTAGTACGAAATATGACCTAAATGGGAATCGGTCTCCCATTGCTGAAGGAATCCTGGCTCTATGCCAAACTTCCCGTTCCAAATTGAACTGTCTGACCCAAAAAAATAAACCCACGATGAGTTTTTCGACAAATTTTCTGTGAAATAGTTTTTCACTTTGTAACATATCATTTAAACATTTTCCCCAACTTGTTATTCAATTTTACTTTCGCAAGTCGGATAAAATTAACTAATTTTTCACTGTTTTGCTATCATATTCTTTATATGAAGTGTAGCATGTAAACTATGTACAAATTGTCACGACATCTAAGGTTAAACCAAGTCTTTGTAAAAACATTACCAGCGACCTCATAAGCCATTACAACCATTCAAGTTTTACTAATGTTTGATATTCATTTATGTTTGACCGTAGAAATGATTGTAATAAAAATGGTTGGTTTGCGACCATATGAAACAACACTTTACGACATCATAAAACACTGACGCCATTAATTCGTGGAATAACAGAAGAAAAAAAATCCCATCCTAATGGTAGTAGGGAAGCGACATCGATGTCGATGTTTTAAGTAGTTGATCTCTTTTTTTTATTTTATTTTTATTGAATTGCTGTAAAGAAAAATAGAATACTTAAAATTTGACCTCATAAGATAGAGTTTAAACTCAGTAAATGCAAGATTGAAAGGGATATACATGATAACCAATATTTAAATAAATTTTTTTAACATGGATGTTTTGTTAAAAACAAAGAATTTTTTAACATCCATGTGTAGACAAAAACAAAAATTTTCTTAACAACGATGTTTTACGATTGATGTTTTGACTGTGAAAATGTTCGTAACATCGATGTTTTAACAAAAATAAAAATATTTTAACGATTTTTTGACAAAAACAAAGACGTTTTTAACATCGAAGTTTCGATAACTGAAATGTTCCAAACATCGATGTTTTAACAAAAAAAAAGAAAAGATATTTCTCAATCGATGTTTTGACAAAATTTAAATATTTTTTTTTAAACCAGACGTTTTAATAAAAACAAAGATGTATTTAACAACGATGTTTAGTCAAAAACTAAAAGTTTCCTAACATCGATGTTTTATGAAAAACAAAGATGTTTTTACATCGATGTGGAAACAAAAACAAAAATGTTCTTAACATCGATGTTTCAACACAAAAAAAAATGTTATCAATTTTTTGACAATGATGTGTTTAACATCGAAGTTTACATAAATACTAATATGTCCCTAACATCGATGTTGTAACGAACAAAAAAAAAAGTATTTTAATCGGTTTTGATACGATATAAATTTTCTTGACATCGATGTTTTAATGCATTAAAATACATACATTTAATAAAATGTATTTATCGATTTTTTGACAAAACAAAGATGTATGTAGCATCGAAGTTTAGACAAATGAAGAGTCCACGGAAGAAAGGGGGGATGTCATTTAGAGTGCTTTCCGAGAAAATCGAGTTCCTAGGTTTGGATCTTTAATTACTTACGTATCTTTTATCATTTTTCTTCAATTTTTTTATATGTTCTTTTCCTTTTTGTTTTGCGTGTCAAAATAATAAATTTGCCCAAAACAGACATATCACGCTCTAAAAAAAAATGTTTTAGTAAAAAAAACAAAACAATTTGAACATAACAGAAAGGGAGATAGTCATGGACGCTCCCCCTTTCTTCCCTGTTTTATTGATGAAATGGTGATATTAATACACAATCTATATAACTTCTAACATGACTCTCCCCCATTCTAGGTTTTTCCGCGTGGACATTCCCCCTTTCTTCCGAGTACGTGGTTCTTTCCATCCCTTGTAACCAACCTACTGTCATTTTTTCTGACTATTTCTTTTCACCAACATATTCTACTCATCTAGACGAACAATTATATGTATATAACTAAAATTCGAAAAAAATTGACTCTCCTCCTTTCTTCCGTGGACTCTTCAAATACAAAAGTGTTCTAAACAAATCAAGTAACAAAAATAAAACTGATCAATAAAAAAATATGTTTATAAAAAAAATATCGATGTTCTATCGTAATTTAATTAAATTTTTTTTTAACATACATGTTTTGATAAAAACAAAGATGTTTTTAACACCTATATTTTGACAAAAACAAAGATGTTTTTACATTGATGTTTTGGCATAAACAAAAATATTCTTAACAACAAAAAAAAAATTTAATCATGTTTTGACAAAAACAAATATTTTTAACATAGAAGTTTAAAAAAAAAATATATATATAATTTTTAAATCGATGTTTTGACAAAAATAAAGCTATTTTTAAGATCGGTATTTGACTATATATTGAATATATTACCTCTGCTATACCTGTTTCTGTAAAATGTTCAACGAAAAATAAGTTAATAAAATATGAAAACGCAAAACAATAGTATCATTTGAATTACTTATTTAATGCAGCTACTAGCAAACTATTTTTAAATATTCGCCAGAAATACGATTCTCTGTACATGCTAGCGAAGCGACATCGACGTATTAATATGCTTGGGTCCTAACTGGTTAATCTTTAATAAATGAATATGAAAAATCATCAATGTCGGAACAACGATATTTTATACATTAATTAAGAAAAACAACATGTTTTACTCTTGATCATCGATTTAAATACGTTTGGGCACTAATATGTTGTGTTTAAAGAATATATATATTAAAAATCTTCAATGTCGAAAAACGTCGATGTTTTGTGGTCGTTGTTTTTCGACATCCATTTTTCGTGTGTACAAACATCAACGTTCAAAACATCAATATTTTGCGTTGCAAAACATCTCTAAATGTTCTTTCCTAGTCAAACTATGGAGACTGCTAAGTGAGTGTAGCCTGATCCGCCTAGGGCACTAGTTTTATTCCTTATGCGACTGCACGCTTTGATAGCTTTTGATAGAACCTTCTGGGCACATTCAGCCTCTATATTTAGAATACCCAGTTTTAATTAACTAATTCATTATTTATAAGGAAAAACCTGTTTTTTTTTCTTTTTCTATATTATTCTTGGTGTTAGAATGCATTTGTTTGTGTCCTTGTTTTAAGACATTGCTTTGATTTATGTGTTATTTATTGTGTTCAGCATATACATATCAGGATCAAATTTTAATACTCTTAAAGTTTTTGTTGGTTGTAAGCCTCCCTTGTGTCGGGAATATTATTTTCTGAGAGGAAGTCTTTTGTTCTTTTATGCAAAGGCTAAGGGATTTTCCCTGCCGAATGAAAGTAGCTTGGATGTGAAAGAGCACGGGGCTCTATTGGAAAACAATTTGCGAAGAAGGTTACCAGAATTGGGTAGTAAGCTTTTATGTGTTTGTTTATTTTTTTCGTCGAGAGAGCATTTGAGAGCGGACGACTCTTTATCTCAGTATAAGCTGTGTGAAATTTCACAAAAATTCTTTACTTCCTAATCTACTTGTAATTTAAACTTTTAACTAAAATTGTAATCTAATTGTTGTAAAGTGAACTATGGTGTCTTAATCTACAGAGTCAGGTATTATATCAAAGATATTCCCATGTAATGTTTTTGATTCAATCTTATAAAAATAAATGAAAATTCATTAGCTAAAAAAATTAAGTGAAACCTTACTTCTGTAAATTCCCTGCTCTGTTGTCAATTAACCTGTGCTAATAATTAATTGCTTTAACTCTAACTATGATCAGTAATTTATTCTTTGAATAAATTTAAGACTTAGCATGTAACCTTTGTAACCCGAGTTTTACAAACACCTTTCGTATAGCAGATGGCAATGTTGAAGGTCTGAAGTCTGAGGTTTGTGTGACGCCTGTTGGCCCTAGGATTTTGTAAAGAGAGTAATAAATCGTTGGTTATTTTGTCCTTCGGATAGGATGTAAGGTGCTATCCGGGACGGGAGGTCCCGAGCCTGTGCGATACGAGGTACTGGTTAAATAACGCTATCCTAATTATACGTGGATAGGCGAAATTTCGGACTACCACTGTAGCTTCGTCCGTTTAGCCTTAGCAGGATAAGTGACGTTAAAACAAACAAACAAAAGATTTCTAATGAGACCATATCTACCTATAACCTTTTTATTTCATTTTCGTACTTTATTAATTTTTTATTTATTATTTATTAATGAAGGGTGTGAGAACACTTGAAAATAAAAAAATAATGCGCATAATAAAAATTTTAGTAATCGATTTATAATATAAAGCAAAGTGTACAATGTGCGAGGCCGATAAGGCTCGAAAACGACTCCACGTACGATAAAGAAAGTTATGTCGTCGTGTAGCCCTATAACCCCTAACCGAGAAGGTTTCCGTTTTTATCTTGAGGGTGTAAAATTGAAGAGAAAAAGATCGGAATTTTAAGCCTCTCGCACCATTTAATTAGCCTATCTGATAATGACATACGAGTTTATGAGAATTCACTTCGAGCTCCAGACCAGGAAGCGCTAGGGTGCGTTTCACTCAATGTTTATTATTCATTCATCCAGTTAGTAAAGGCTATATATTTTTTCAGCTGTTCTTTTAAAATTACCAAAAAAATTAAGCTAAAATAATTAGTTTCTCATTTGCTTTCAAAATAAAATAATGATTTCACATCTCTGCAATCAATTAGTTAACCAACTGGATTCCTTAACAAATTAATTTTGACATAAGAAGGCTAATTGATCAACACATTACATTTAATCAATATATAATATACACTTAAGTAAATTTAATGCAATATCTATTAAAGTACAGTGAGCGAATAAAAACAGACATAAAAACAAGAGATATCTTGCCTGAATATAACTCGAAAATAAAAAGTTTGAAGTGTTCTTATTGTAGTCATGACGTTTCATTCAACAGATCGAAAGTTGTAATAGATCATAGTTGAAAAATCATACCTTGCTAACGCAATGATTATTACGCCATATCGCACGTCTGAAAGAAGATGGTTAAAACTCGAAAAACTGTTTGTTTTTTTTTTTGGGGGGGGGGGATAAACACATGAAATTTGAACTGCTTTCTCAGTGTTACTCTCTACCTACAAACAGGGACTAGGCAAAATAGTCTTTGATCACAAATAATCTACCATTCACCGAACAAAAAAAAAAAAAAAAAAAAAAAAAAAAAAAAAAAAAAAAAAAAAAAAAAAAAAATCTACCATTGGAGCGTTTAGTACTTATAGGAACAGTACTGGGCTTATAAGATCCAGAATTCATCAAATAATCAATTCAAAGAAATCATTAAAAACGATGCATTACTCGACAAAGTTGCATTAAAATTAATTGTTCATTTACCATTTTCAATCCCCAATAAAGTATATAGGGTTCCTCATTTGGGCGGGCTCTGCAGATTTCAAATCTCGATATTAATACCAAGTTTCAATAAGGTGCTAATTTTGTTCTATATTTCCTTTAATTTTAAAGTTTTTCTGTTATTAAAACTACCACACAACTACCGGAGCGAAGCCGGGCACACTAGCTAAGCAATTTATAAAAGCTAAATTTAGGTAGTATTTTTTTTTAATTATCTGTGATGTTTAATAAATTAAAACCATATTCTCAATCTGATACAAGTCTTACATAATCTCTTTTTTCATAAGCCCACACAATTTTGTAAGGGGTGCGTAGGTAGCTTTTATTTCATATCTTGGGCGTGGAGGCTTTTATATGATGGGAGGGGCAGTAGCGGATCCAGAAATTCTGAATAAGGGGGGCCCACTTTTTTATTTTTTCATTTTTTATGTGTCATAAATGAACTAATTTAAAATATTAGTGCATAGTTACATTGTAAATTACTATTAAATCTTTAAATACGATCAAATTTTTATTTAAGGAGTTGTTTGTACAAGTTACTAAAGATAGCCCTTTTGGATACAGAAGTAGTAATTTTTGACTGGTATCTTCACCTCAGTGGGGTGGGGGGGGGCACCCTCCTCTGGATTCGCTACTGGAGGAGGGAGCGCTGTTAGGGAACTCTGTTCCGAGAGGACTTCATGGAGAAGTTCAAAACATTCAACAATGGATAGCAGTGCGTTGTACAAAAAAGTTTGTACAGTTGTTAACCCCGTATTTCTTTTTTTTTTTTTTTGTAACCCATATCTGTAGGTATAACAAACTTATTGTAACCATGGTGGAAAGGGCTAGATTTCTTTTGTGGGGTCGCCACCGAACAAATCTAACTGCCAAGGGATGATTCCTACCACCGCCGTTCGGATCGAGAATGCTGAAGTGGATCGCGTTCTAACTCTCTCAGCTATCCCGGCCCAAAACTATTATTAGTAAAATTCCTCCTTTATATATTATATAAAATATATTATATCATTCATGTTTGGGCAAAAGAGCTTGAGTCATAAAAACTTTTTAATATCTCTTTTTCTTAAAATTCAAAATTGACTATAATTTATTTGTTATTCATAATTTATTACAGTCTCTGTTGAAAGAATATAGTTTCATTTATTATTCTGGAATAAAGAAATACAATCAGAAAGAATTTATAATGATTTTCAATAGCTTGGTAAATCGTTGTTTAAGCTTCACATTCGACGACAACCCCTTTTGACTAAACACCAGTGATATAATATACATCTTTATATATATAAGACGCTTTGTCCTGACTGACAGAATCAACGCAGAGCAAAAACTACTAATGATAGAAACTTGAAGTTCGGAATTTAGATTTTAAACGCGATGTAGGTAACCGCTAAGAAAGGAATTTCAAAAATGTAACTCCTAAGGGTTTTAAATGGCGAAATAGTCGTTTAACTCTTACGGACACCTATTTTTGCACTACGAGAAAAAATATCTAATTTGGACTCATTTTAAAGATCTTGATACGACGAGTTTAACTCGAAAGCCCCATGGTAAAACATGGTCGAAAACCATGTTTTAAAGCCGAAAAATGAAGCGTTCACGGCGAATAAGCATTTTTTTCTTTCGGCGGTTTTAGTGATCTCTCTCCATTGCGCGCCTCCCTCACTTCTACCGAGCCGGCAGCTTCCCCCTCCAACATTCCACCTACCGGAAGCTCCGATTCTAGTAAATCTCCTTAACATCAGTTAACATATCATATTAAATCAATACCAAGATAATTACTAAAGAATTTATTTTAAAGGCTCGTGGGCAATGCCGCGACGGGGAATGCTAGTATATTATAATAAAATTATAATAATTTATTTATTTATTTCTCTTTATTGCTTTTAAGATTTTACATCTTGTAGCAAGGAGTTCTCCAGACATACAAATAAATTAATAAGTTTTACATACAAAAAAAATAAAAAAAATATACATAATAATAATAAAATAAATAAGAATATATATAAATGAACAAAATTAACTTTACACTGATTCGTATCGGAATAAAAGAATAATGCAGAGGGGGAAAAAACAGAATTATACATAACTAGGTAATGAAATAAACTTTCATCTTCTTCAGAAAATTGCTCCTCTCCTTCCATAATTATATATAAGTAATATCACATTTATAAAGATAAGAACAAGCAGACATGTATTTTAAAAGTATATGTACATCTTACACAAGTATTTACCCTTCAGAAGCTTAAAATAAATCAAATAATTTCCATTGAATTAATTTCAAAAACCCTAAAAATAAAAGTCATTCTTATAAAGCTTCTTATATTTGTACTTTGTTTAATATAAATGAAAATATTAATTTTCTTTATATTTTCAATTGTGAACAAATCCTCAAACATTAAATAGGGACTGAGATCTAGGTTTATATAAAATTGTAGAAATTGGGATCTTATGGGAGCTAATATGGGACATGAAATAAAAAAATGTTTAAGGTTGTCAGGTTCATTACTATTACAGAGTGGGCATTTTGAATGGGGATCAAAACTAAAAATAGATCCGCTGATAATTAATCTTTGAAATTTATTTCTTGCTAAGCTAACTTGAGAGATTGTTCTGATTTTATTTATATGATGACAGCGAAACATTAGGTAGTCTTCACCAAAAGCAAGATTTGATAGGTTCCTGAAATGTATGCTGTAATTTGATTTAGAAACAATGTCTATGTCCTTGCTCAAAAGGAGACTGTCCAAACTTGTGATTAAGGAATCCTTTCTCTTCAACAGAATATTTGGGTCTTGACTCATCAATACATCTTCAGCTCCAATAGAAATCATAATTTTTTTTAATTCTAAAGCCCATTCAAACGGAATGTTTCTGTTTTCAGCAAGTTCTAACAGCCTTTTAAAACAAATCAAAGGTAATCTAGTTTCCTGCATTCTAAGGATTTTATACCACCAGTTTAATGACCGTTTAAAGATATCTAGTTTTCAATGCCCGCAGCCAATTCGGGGTATTCCTAGGATGCTGTAGAAGGCATTTTAAGAATTTCAGTTGAACTTTCTCGACCTCATCCCCATGAGGCAAACCCAGTATATTATAATAAAATTATAATAACATAATTAAGACCTTTCCTTATTATTTGTTATTTATCCAATATAACATAATTTAAACCCTTATATAGTTAGTCAGTAATAAATAATTTTACTTCAACATTATCTTAACCCGCTGAATTTGTTGAATTCAACAAATTCAGCTACTTGCAAACTCCAAGTAGAGTGGCTGATTTGGCCCCGATGTTCGGGCGCCAGTTCGCAGTTTGCTAATTGCCTTATATTTGCATTACAATCGATAATCGAATTAGTCCTCGACTGGGAGACAATAGTTCGTTATATCTTCCCACTCGATTGGAAACCATTTCATTCATCAGTTGTTTACTTTAGTCAATCTGCATTCTAACTGCATCCGCTGCCTTTTAAGAATAAATCCATTACAGGTCCTCGACTTGAGTAAACAAGTTTATTTTAAAAGCTTCTCGGAATCTTGATTATTCTCAATGCAATAAATACTTTCCATAAACTACATTAATACTGAAATACCCCATGTATATTATACTAAAATATGTAAAATAATACTAATAAGTAATACTAAAATATGTAAAAATATCCATAATGTGTAATATTATTCTTATTCTTATTATAACAGGGAAACGGGATAGCTTATTGTTTAGGCATTTAGTTGCTGTGTCAAGGACCTGCGTTCGGATCTGGCTTGGCGCATGATTTCTTAAATATTCTGTAACAATTCGTCTCGAAAGACTCTCCTGTTGCAAACCCAGCCTCTAAAATGTAGGTACTCTTAATTAACAAATTAAGGGAAAAAAGCTGACGGCTGAGCTTGATCACGGTCAAATCACCTCCTTGCACGACCGCTGACCACGAAACGGTGCTTCCGTGCACAGTACTGAACCCAAGACATTTCATATAGTAGTGAAGTAGCAAAGGTTTTTTAATTTTAGTAACAACCCCCCCAAAAAAAATTTAACAAACATTATCCATATATAATTCATAAAGGAAAAACTCGACGTTTTTATTTTTTTATTGTAACAGATTTTTTCAGAGACCGTTTCTTGTCAAGGATTTCAAAATAAATTCATTGCTGAATATGTATTATAATGGTTTTGGTCTCGTTTGGAACGTGTGAAGAATCAGTCTGGACTAAGTGTTTTCTCAAACTTAGGCCACTTTTTTTGAAAATCGACTTCCGATTATTTAAGTACAAACTTAAGGGTTGCACTTATTGGCCTCGGTCAGTTAACTTCCAAATTACCTTTCTTTTGGCACTTTGTTTGCTAATAATCATCAATCGTGTTACACAAGGAAAAATTATCCTAAATATAATAAAGCTTTACATTTAGTGGAGAAAAGTGAACATGCTTTAATACTTTGAGGGCAAAAAATATCCTTATTTTCGTAGTTGCAATCCAAAAAAAAAAAAATTCAATATTCCATATCAGTTCAGAAAGGAAATTCTTCTGAAATTTTCATTACTTTGTATAACCGGTCTGAAATCATCTGGGCTGATTACCATTATTACCGCATGTACCGGTAATAACGCTATAGAACGTCCACAAAAAGTCTAAAACCTTCCACTGCAGTCTGTACATGAGTTAGCGAGACCGAAGGGATTTGAAACAGAGGTGAGTTGAAACAGTAAAGATTTCTCGGAGCTCAAAATCGATAGCGAATTGGCAACTTCGCTTTTCAATCACTTCCCTCCGCCTGCTGACATGTCAGTTCGCGTCGGTGGCGCAAGTCGCACGGTTATGGAGTTCTTCAAGCCACTTAACAAAAATCGTTAAAAGTGTCTTTTTAACGTTTTTTTACGGTAAAGGAAAAACTCGACGTTTTGATTTTTTAATGTAACAGATTTTTTCAGAGACCGTTTCTTGTCAAGGATTTCAAAATAAATTCATTGCTGAATATGTATTATAATGGTTTTGGTCTCGTTTGGAACGTGTGAAGAATCAGTCTGGACTAAGTGTTTTCTCAAACTTAGGCCACTTTTTTTGAAAATCGACTTCCGATTATTTAAGTACAAACTTAAGGGTTGCACTTATTGGCCTCGGTCAGTTAACTTCCAAATTACCTTTCTTTTGGCACTTTGTTTGCTAATAATCATCAATCGTGTTACACAAGGAAAAATTATCCTAAATATAATAAAGCTTTACATTTAGTGGAGAAAAGTGAACATGCTTTAATACTTTGAGGGCAAAAAATATCCTTATTTTCGTAGTTGCAATCCAAAAAAAAAAAAATTCAATATTCCATATCAGTTCAGAAAGGAAATTCTTCTGAAATTTTCATTACTTTGTATAACCGGTCTGAAATCATCTGGGCTGATTACCATTATTACCGCATGTACCGGTAATAACGCTATAGAACGTCCACAAAAAGTCTAAAACCTTCCACTGCAGTCTGTACATGAGTAAGCGAGACCGAAGGGATTTGAAACAGAGGTGAGTTGAAACAGTAAAGATTTCTCGGAGCTCAAAATCGATAGCGAATTGGCAACTTCGCTTTTCAATCACTTCCCTCCGCCTGCTGACATGTCAGTTCGCGTCGGTGGCGCAAGTCGCACGGTTATGGAGTTCTTCAAGCCACTTAACAAAAATCGTTAAAAGTGTCTTTTTAACGTTTTTTTACGGTAAAGGAAAAACTCGACGTTTTGATTTTTTAATGTAACAGATTTTTTCAGAGACCGTTTCTTGTCTACGATTTCAAAATAATTTCATTGCTGAATAAGTACGAGTATTATAATGGTTTTGCTCTCGTTTGGAAAGTGTGAAGAATCATTCTGGACTAAGTCTTTTCTCAAACTTAGGCCACTTAAGGGTTTGTCAGTTAACTTATAAAATAACCTTTAAATAATTATCTTTTGGCACTTTTTTTTGCTGATCAACATCAATCCTTACAAACGGAAAATTTATCTTAAATATAATAAAGCTTTACATTTAGTGGAGAAAAGTGAACCCGCTTTAATACTTTGAAGGCAAAAAATATCCTTATTTTCGAAGTAAAAAAAAATGTCAATAATCCATGTCAGTTCAGAAAGGAAATTCTCCTGACATTTTCATTACTTTGTATAATCGGTCTAAAATCATTTGTACTGATTACCATGATTACCGCATGTACCGGTAATAACGTTGTAGAACGTCCTCAAAAAGTCTAGAACCTTCCACTGCAGTCCGAACATGAGTAAGCGATCGACTAATGAATCAGCCTAGCCTCTATCAGCGGAGTTATACAGTTACTTTCCAGTCATAGTTAAATTTAACTGTTTCGCTAGATTATATTATTTTCATGCTCTCATTAGGAAAAATCACAAGGAAAAACTCGACGTTTTGATTTTTTAATTTAACAGATTTTTTCAGAGACCGTTTCTTGTCTAGGATTTCAAAATAAATTCATTGCTGAATAAGTACGAGTATTATAATGGTTTTGCTCTCGTTTGGAAAGTGTGAAGGATCAGTCTGGACTAAGTCTTTTCTCTAACTTAGGCCACTTTTTTTGAAAATCGACTTCCGAATAATGTTTGAGAACAAACTTAAGGGTTACAGTTTTTGGCCTTGGTCAGTTAACTTATAATATTCTTTCTTTCTTTTCTCGGTGCTCCAACGAAAGGGATACCGTTTCAGATCAGAGCTGAGCTCCACACCTCTCTATCAGCCCAGTCTCCCTCCTGTAGACCTCGGCCTGTCATCTCTTCATGGACTCCTTCTATCCAGGTTGTTCTCGGTCGTCCTCGTTTACGTTTTCCGGGCGGCTGCCAGTCCAGGACTCGGTACGGCCAATGCTCTTCCGGCATCCTCCTGCAGTGCCCGTACCACCTCAAACGCCGTTTCCCGATTCTTTCTGAGACGGTCTCCACAACACCCATCCTTTGCCTCACCTCTTCATTTCGGACTCTGTCTAGCCTTGTTATTTGGAGACATCTTCTCCAATAGTCCATTTCAACGGCCTGAACCTTGGTATACAAGCGAGCATTCATCGACCATGCTTCACATCCGTAAGTTAATATAGACTCGACTATGGCCGAGAAGATCCGTCGCTTGTTTTCGCTTGAGATGGTGTTGTTCCAGAGAACAGGGTGTAACATCCTAGTAGCCCTCCTTGCAAGTTCCACCTTGTTGCGGACGTCAACCTCAGATGTCCCCACATCTTCCAGAAAGGAACCGAGATATTTAAAGGCATTGACTCTTTTGCACACCTGATCACCGATGCGCAGATCGTTTCCCTCATTATCACCAACAGCCATATACTCCGTCTTTCGGAAATTAATGTTAAGACCTGCAGCTTCATAACATTGTTTCAACTGGAGTACTACCATCTCCAAGAAAACTTTCCTCCGGGTCATCACTACCTGATCATCGGCGAAGAACAGTGTCAGGAGCTCATCGTCATCGAAATAGATTCCGTAATCCCGACATTGCCTCATCCATCTCTTTACTACGTGAGCCAAATATATTTTGAAGAGACTTGGAGACAGGCAACACCCTTGTTTCAGGCCCTTTGTCCCAGAAAATGGCGCGGAGAGGCGGTTTCCAATTTTCACCCTGTACACATCGCTTCCATACAAGTGTTGTATTGCTCGTGTAATGGGCTCATCAATACCCTCTCTTCTCAACGCTGGCCATATTCTTTCTCTTGGGACACTATCATAGGCCTGCTCAAGATCTATGAAGGCTAGATGAAGCTCTACCTTCCTTGCGCTGCATTTCTCAATGATCTGCCGGAGTACAAAAATATTGTCCATACAGGATCTTCCTACAGTGAACCCTGCTTGCTCCAACGGCGTTACATAATTTTCTTCGAGCTTGTCTCGGATCAGTCTCCCAATTATTCTGCTCACCGAGCTCTGTACGCAAATGCCGCGATAATTTTGACATTGCCTCCGGTCCCCTTTTTTAAATACGGAGCAGATATAATATAAACTTATAATATAACCTTTAAATAATTTTCTTTCGGCACTTTTTTTTTATGATCAACATCAATCCTTACAAACGGAAAAATTATCCTAAATATAATAAATCTTTACATTTAGTGGAGAAAAGTGAACACGCTTTAATACTTTGAGGGCAAAAAATATCCTTATTTTCGAAGTAAAAAAATATAAATTAAATATAATAAAAATAAAATAAAATAAATATAAATATTTGTATAATCTGTCTAAAATCATCTGGACTGATTACCATTATTACCGCATGTACCGGAAATAACGTTGTAGAACGTCCTCAAAAAGTCTAGAACCTTCCACTGCAGTCCGTACATGTGTAAGCGATCGACTAATGAATCAGCCTAGCCTCTATCAGCGGAGTTATACAGTTACTTTCCAGTCATTGTTAAATTTAACTGTTTCGCTAGATTATACTATTTTCATGCTCTCATTGTTTGCTTACTATTTTTATAACATTACACCTATAAAATTATTTACCCCCATATTAGTCTCGCAGTATATATATACAAAGGGTACTACAAACGTTTTGCAATACAGCTTTATTTATATAAGTTTCTCAAAGTAATTTCCACCACATTCAATACACTTCTCCAGATGTCGAAACGAGTCATTAAACCAGCTCTGCCAAGTTTCATCTGGGATTGAGGCACATTAGTTGTCCCAAGCCCTCAGAAGGTCCTCGTCGCTTGAAAAACGTTTTCCATTCAGCTTCATTTTCACATGTGGGAACAGCGCAAAGTAACAGGGAGCAAGGTCTGGCCTGTAAGGAGGGTGCTGTTCAAATATGTAGAATGTCCCTTATCAAATAGTTTCAGCATCTTTCGGCACCAAGTCACACGATGAGTCATTTGCTCTTTTGTTAGACTTGGGGACAACAACAAAAGACAACAAAGTTTTTTTACCTTTAAATGGTCTCTCAGAATTGAATGGATTGCCGGTGCATGAAGGCATAATGTCTCCTCTATCTGTTGATATGTCACTCGGCGGTCCTCATCAAGCATGTTCCTTACAGCAGAAATGTTTTCCTCTCTTACAGACGTTCGCGGCCTTCCTTCTCTCTCAGCGTCCTCCAGAGTGAAATTGCCCCTTTCAAATTCTCTGTACCATCTAAATATGGTCCTACGATGTGGACAATCATTATTCAATGCAATCTTCATTTCTTCTAAGCAATGATTTATGCTTAAACCACGCACAAAATTATATCGCAAAACTGCCCTTACTTCACTACGTGACCATGATGCCATAATACGCAATTTAATTTGTCACTGCTAATGAACAACTGAGCCCAGAGATGTGATACTGGTGGTTATTATGCAGGCATGGATAGGTCTGAACACGCAGTAACTTGCAGCCTGGTCTTTCTGTTAAGTTATATTGCAAAACTTTTGTAGTATCATTTGTTAAGCTTGAAGATGGTTTTGTTTCAGTTCTAAATATCGTAATAATAAAAAAATTATGAAACACTTTTTTTTTTTTTAAATTATCTTTTTTTGTGCTAATAAAACATAATTATTTATAAACTTATCCGAGATAAAGGGAGAGAACGGTAGCATGTTCTATTCTAATCCAGTTAGCCGTGGATATATAATAGGATTTAGTAAGCATTGGGCTCCAGCATGGCGGATATTTAGTAAGCAGTGAGCTACAACATGGCGGACATAATAGAGTTCCCCTAGCCTAGCAACTTGTCCCCTCCGTTTCCTATTATCGAGTTTGTCTCTCTCCCTCCAACTTGCCCTATTTGTCTAGTTAGTCCCTTCCTCTCTGGCAAGTATATCTCAGATTTTAGTATAAACATAATGTATTATATAATTTTTATTATATAAGAATTTATGACAGGAAAAAATATATATAAACATATATAAAAAAATATGTTCAAAACGCAACTGTATTGTCATGGCTCAGGTTTAACTATTTATTTTTTTTAAATATTAACTACATTTTGAGTGGGTTTATTTGACATAATACAAACAAATTAAAACATTAATCTGGTAAGAAAAAATAAAATAAAAAGCTGCGTATATTTTGGTAATACTGCATTGGAGATACCCATTAGTGAAAAGTAATGCTGCCTAACACAGTATTCTATATCAATCCAGAAGGACATAACATAGGCATAAAAAAAATCTATGCGAGAATGCGAGGGGCCATTACTGCTATCCCCCATTATCCTATCTTCCGCTAAACACTACTATATATCATATATATATATAAATATATATACATATATACTATATATATAGTATGCTATACTTGTATCAAGCCGTACTTGTAGTAGCCGATAGCCATTAAGGTTTGGGTTTGTTTGTTAAACGTTTCTTTATGCTTCTAAGGTTAATCGGGTATAGTTAGGATAGGGATGATTAACGAGTACCTGACATCGTACAGGCTCGGGATCTCCAGTTTACGTCCTATCCGACGGCATAGCTAAGGATTTTTTACTCTCATTATAAAACCCTAGGCCCACCGCGGGACAGAATTTGTACAAAAAATAAGAAAAGAGAAAAGAAATTTCAGTTCAGGTGAGCTAAAAATGCAATGCACGTATGAACTGTAATTGATAAAGAGGGAAAACAAAAATATTTTAACACTTATAAGGGTTTAAATAGTTTTTATTAACGAAAAATTATAACTCACAATCTTCACAGCAAGACTAACTCTCCAGTCCGTCGCTCATTAGTTTTAGTCTGAATCAAAAGCGGTCCAGAACGTTCCAAACAAACGTAGAAGGTTCTCGAACTTGTACTAGAATAGTTTATTCCAACAACTAGTCTAGAACTCTTGTAAATCATATGTTCTGTATTTTTTTTTTTTTTTTTCACGTTACAATACAAATGCACATGAAAAGAAAAAGGAAATAATTCTAAATAACTTACTAAAGCTTCCCTGATCTTGATAATAATAACTGTCGTGGAATAGGGGAGGAAGTGATAAAGATAGACAAAATGATAAAGCAGAGAATTTTCACCTGTATCGTGGCGGGAGTTAATCTCAGCAAACGTTTCGATCTCAGCCAAATTGACTTAATTGAAGCAAGACAATCAATTATCATGAATTTGTTGCCCCTAGAGAGCTCTGGAAATAAGAACTTGATTGACTTTTAAAATAAAAAGGCTTTCAAACAAGAGTTTCAATGTAAGAAATCACATAGACGGCACGTCAGGGCTGTACAAACATCTAAGAGAAAAGTGTTTAGTGTGTGAGTTTTTTTGTTTTGTTTTACGTTAAAAATGGCGACTACTCCCCCTTAGCAGTGCCTGCTAAATCAAATGATTTCAGAATGGGGTTGAGCGGAAATTTCATAAGCCTAGATATCCTAGCTAGATATCCTGGATATCGTTTTCATTTTGCAAAGAGATATGAAATTTCTCAAATTTTACCAGCACTATTTCTAATCTAAATTATACCGTCATTGATATTTTTTAATCAACAATCGGAAAAAAAGAGAATGAGCTATAATAGTTATTTTCATCTCTAGGACCATAAGTGGTTGTTTTCGGTGCGCTTTCGTGTTTGATGGCGAGGCCTAATGCGGAAATTAGAATAGGCGCCGAAAACCCACTTTTAGTACACTTTTTTTTCCTTTCGGTTGGCGCATTAGCCCTAATGAGACCTTTGGCCGCGCAGTGTGGTCTTACAGACATTTCTGTTGCTTGCATGAGCACAGACAGCCTGGAGGGGGTAGCCCAAATCTCACTTTGCTGCAAGCCATGGTCACCAAGGTGCAGCGGCAGACTGCCCATAGCTCCATACCAATCCCATTGGGGCCAATTTGGCAGTGTCCTTCCCACCGATGGCATCAGCTCTCTTGGGTTCAAGGAGAGCGACAAATCGTCTAGGTCCAATGATTTTGGTATCCCAGAGTCAGCAGGATCTCCGAGGACCTATATTTCTTTTCCTGAAGCATACCGTCCTTGAACCAAACCTACGGCCGGTAACTGATATCCTGGAAAACCACACCAAGATTCTCAATGGGGTACATCACTCGTACACCCGGTCGGTGTGAGTTGGCTCCAGTAGTGGCGGGTGGTCACCTGAATGGAGCGGTCGCCCATCCAAGTATATACAACAATATTTTTCTACGTACTGCTCATACTTAAGTACAGTACAGCACTTTTACATTTCATTACTACCTTACAGTTATAATATAATAAGAAATTGGCAGTTTTAAAAAAAAAAAATATATCTGTTTATTAACCTTGAAGAAAAAGTACTTATATATTAACATTATTATTTACAGTACGGGATTTAAGTGCAGTATGAAGTAGTTCGTTTAAAACTTCTTGAGTCTCTTCTAAAACTCAATTAAAATCTTCTCGCATTTGCATGGTATTTTGCAAATTCAAGCATTCTACTTAGAAAGAAACACAGTATTACTACAAGTTACCTCTTTTAAACAGATTTTTATTAATAATATGTATTAGTAGTAAGTGAGGTTAGTTCTCAAAAAAGATTTTAAGGCCTAGGACCGAAGAGTACCACTTTACGAACTCATTGTATTAAAAACACACGTTTTTGATGCAGTTTAATGTAAAATCGATTATGAACATTTTTATTTTTCGATAGGATTGACAATGACAAAGGTATTGCCTGCATGATAATCGATATTGTCCAGCAATCTCGGCATGTATCTAGGGCCTGCAGTGCCGTACTGCGCCGAGCTGACTGCAGTATAGGCTAGTTCAGTGGCGAGCCGATTTGTTCCTCTTTAGCATATACTAATGACCACATCCCTCAGCAACGAGGGTATAATGCTTCTTTTAGTGTGTCCCTCCGCGACACTGTGGTGTGAAAAGGGGGCCCTAACAACCCTTTCAGTCTTCTCTAATGAAGTGAAATGGGATGAAAAAGCAGAACTACCATATCTTCATTACACGACAACCTTTCATGGGTATATCATCTTTCATAAAAACATTTTTGTATTTTATTCTCTTAATTAGGATTCCATTATTTTTTATTACTCTAGTTAAAAGTAGGTTAGTGAATAGAGAGAAAAAAAAATTCGGATTCCGAGTGAAATAGTGTTAACAAGTTTTATATATAAAAAAATCAGCATGCATAAATACTTTATTTAGCATTAATGCCTATTTACACAGTTAAATTCTTGTATCACGTGTTGCGGTCCCCTGAGTCCAAATAACCAAGTCCCGCGAAATGGTCTGTGTGTGTGTTAACATACTAGCTCAAAAACTTTTAACCGTAAAAAATTACATCAAAATTGGTCAAACGGAGGTGGCACCTTACTTAATTCCTACATTTTCTCTCATTTTCGCGTGTTTGTTTTTGTTTTTTCTCAAAAACGGCTGTAACTATTATGATCAAACTGGGTGTTTGATGTACGTTTCAGATCACTGATGAAAATAAAAACTTTTATTCAACTATAAATATTTTTATTTTACAATAGAATTTAAATACGTGATGCTCAAATTATTTATTGCATTTAAGGTGTGAAAAAAAATCATTTAAGATAATCTTCAATTAATTACATTTTAGTTTAGAAACTTTAGTTCCATAATAAATTTCTGAGTGCAATATAAAGTGAATTTAAAGGTACATAAATCGTTCTCGGTTTCCAGAAAGGCTTACGAGACAAACTTTACTACGAGACGTAGATACACCTTCTATCGATTCACCTTAACGGTATATATGCAAAAAGCAAAAAACAAACAAGCAGTAAAAAAAAACAAAAAAAAAACATAAATGTTGATGATATGAGAAAAAGAAATAAGCAATAATGAATCGATAAGTACTGAGAACTTTCAACAACTACATGTTATAACTTAAGGAGATACAAATAAAAGTTTGTAAGTAAAAGTTTTGTGTTGCGCGCACCGCATCGAAATGAAATGTTCAAATTTTACATAGCCCCTATTGATTTTTGACATTTTTATCTAATATTAACGAATCATAAATAACAATTTCTTTTATAAACGACGTTTTTGAAAGGAATTTTTTGACATAGCCATATTTTTACATTTAATGTGAAAAGTCTGATGATTGTCAGCATGTTGTTGCCAGGCGCGGATTATAAGATTGAGACAAAAAAAAAAAAAAAATTAAAAATATTCCGATTTCTTAGGGAACTTGGATTCCAAGGTAAATCTATAATTTTTATTTGTGCTAACCCAAAATTTTGTTTTCAAATTATTAATAAAAATATAAAAAATGAAATAAAAAACAAATTAGAAATCGCCAAAATAAAATCTTATATCGTTTGTTTCGTGTAGTTACTTTTTTTTTGTAATTGTTGTCATACCTCATTTTTTTAGCTATACTATGGTTTTTTCTTTGCCAGAAAGATAGCCGTGTATAAATGGTTTTCTTTTAGTTTTTCAGAGGCAACGCGTATCGCAAATCACTTATAAACATCAGTTAGGTCCCTCAGCCACCCTTCGCCTATACAGATTAACTGTTACTATATGCGAGGGTCCAATTTGCAAATTCGCTTTGGACTTACGCCACGGTATAGCGTTTGTTAAAACTAAATTTAACTTGTATCTATGCGAATTAAAGATTAAAACGTTCGTTAATGGATCGTTACCCGGTCATTGGATGTAGACTAATCAGTAATCGATTGTCTCGCCTCTAATCGATTCATGAGGACCACCGGATCAGCCTTGGCAGACTTCCCTTGTGGGCTCAAGTGGAAGAGAAGTTTTTGAAGTTGTTCTTTGATATTGGAGTACATTCTTCGAAGAAAGTTCAAAGAACTCTGCACGTATTCCATGCTAGATCAGGAAATATACCACAAGTTATAAGTATGAGTGGAATATTTAATATTAATAAACATTAAAAAATTGGTTTTTAATAATTGTTTGAATACAAATCGTATAGAAATTTCAGTATTAAAATTAATATAAGTACAAATCGTAATTAAAAACCAAAAATATTCAGGAAAGTAATTTTTACATTAATAACAATGTTCCTGTTTTTTTTTTTTGTTTAATGTCACTTTATGCCACTAAGGCTAATCAGACGATGCTACAGTGGGAGTCCTAAATTTTGCCTATCCAGGTAGAATTAGGATAGGGATCTTTAACGAGTACCTTACATCCTACAGGCTCGGACCTCCATTTTACTTCCTATCCCAGGGAAGGCTTAGCCAAGGATTTTTTACTCCCTTGAAAAAAGCCTAGGACTACCGCGGGACGCGAACCTTCAGTATTGTAGGTTGCCATGCCAACCACTATACCACAGGTGACCCCAACAATGTTTTTAAAAAATTAAAATAATTACCACCGAAGACTGAACTATAACAACCACTGCATCCACTTTCAGAAATACAATGCATGGCAGTAATGCATAATTTATTTTAATATACTTTTCAATTACCATTTTGAGAGTACTTGACCGTCGAAAATTATTATAATTTTATGGTCCTTGTGTATTATAGTGACGCCATGAATTTTTTTGCGTTTTGCTAATATTCATGGAAACTGAAGGACCTTATACTTATACCTACCTACCCTATAACAGTGACGAACAGAGATGTAGTAATAATAAATAAGGAACAGGATAGGTTGGGAGGGTTTTGTTAAAATATGCAGTTGTTTTGATTGATGTTTGTAAGTTTGTCTCTTTTGATTGAAAGATTGATTGTTTTGTTTTGCCGTTCGAAATGGTGGGCTTTTAATCAAGTCTTAACTTCAAATGAGAAAGAGTCGTGAACACGGTTGAAACCGCTTGTTGGAACAAAGCTAATTATATAAAAATGAATATTGAGTGCAAGTCACGGGGATTGCCAACGAGGAAAACAGTATATTATGTCCGGAGGAAGCTTAGCAACTGTATTATCAAATTATTCATTTATCAGTCCTCGATTAGATATACATATTAATACAATTCTATTTTTGTACATCGTGTCACCATGGTTCTAAATTCTTTATATGTATATAATATAACATACATACATATATATTTATATATATATATATATATATATATATATATAATCAATACCTCCAAAAAAAAAAAGTTTCATAAAAGTTCATTTGTACCAATATACCAGTAGAAATTTACTAATAAATGTTAAAAAATAATGTTTTAAAATTTTTTTTAATTTTATTTAATCATAAATAACAAATTCTTTTATAAATGACGTTTTTGAAAGGAATGTTCGACATAGCCATATTTTTACACTTAATGTGAAAAGTCTGATGATTGTCAGCATGTTGTTGCCAGGCGCGGATTATAAGATTGAGACAAAAAAAAATAAATAAATAAATAATTAAAAATATTCCGATTTCCTACGGAACTTGGATTCCAAGTTAAATCTATAATTTTTATTTGTGCTAACCCAAAATTTATTTTCAAATTATTAATAAAAATATAAAAAATGAAATAAAAAACAAATTAGAAATCGCCAAAATAAAATCTTATATTGTTTGTTTCGTGGAGTTACTTCTTTTTTTTTTTTAATTGTTGTCATACCTCATTTTCTTAGCTATACTATGTTTTTTCTTTGCCAGAAAGATAGCCGTGTATAAATGGTTTTCTTTTAGGTTTTTAGAGGCAAGGCGTATCGCTAATAACTTATTAAAAAAGTTCATTTGTACCAATATACCAGTAGAAATTTACTAATAAATGTTAAAAAATAATGTTTTAAAATTTTTTTTTTTTTTTTTTTTTTTTTTTTTTGACTTCAACAATTGATTCGCACCTGTCAGCAAGGTGCTGACAATCAGCGAATGAGATGACGGTATTGGGAAATGATGACATGTCAGGCACGAGGAGGGAAAGCACCCAACAGTATAGAGGCTAGTATAGAGCCTTGGGGTACTCCCGCCAAGACTGGATAAATTGATGAAATTTCCGAACCCTGCCGGACGGAGAAAAATCTATCGAAAAGGAAAGATTGAAGAATTTAAACCTTAATTTCTATAATTTGGCTTTAACCTAACAGTTAAATATTGAAACGGTTAAGTGAATTAAAATAATTTTACTAAACGAAAATACCAATTTACATAGCCGTACGAACAATATAAACGCAAATTATCAAGAACGTTACAAACTTGTAACGACACTATAACGCAAACGTAACCATATGATCAATCTTCAGAGGAAGACTAACTCTACAGTCCATCGCTCCTTATATTTAGTAATCAGACCAGTCCAGATCGTTTCCGACAAGCGTAGATGGTTCCCGAACAGTCATGAACATGTACTAAAACAGTCACAAACGTTTACTAGAACAGTTTGTTCTAACAAGTCTAGACCTCTTTTAAATCATATGTTGTTTTTATGTTTACTTCTTTTGTTTCACGTTACAGAATAATAATTCACCTTAATTGTTTTAGAATAGAACTAGAAAATCTTCTTCTCCTGTTCTCGACCTTTACCATGCTTTCGGACAGATCAGCTACCCGCTATACTACACGCTTTTAAAATTAAAGATCTATCGGAAGAATACATTTCTAATTGAAATTATTTAATGGAGTACGATTAAATAGATTTTGTAACATTTACTATACAACCAAATGGTATAGTCAAGTACAAAATTAATGAAAACATCACCGAAATCGGATTATGGGTAGATGGTAACGTTTATAAAATGAACAACTATTTGGGGGGAGAAAAAAATTTGTTCCTTGATAATTAAATTATGGTATGTCTGCTAAAATTTTGGAATTTCAGGACAAATAATTGTTTACCCTCTTACATCAATAAACATACCATAGGTATTGCATGTACATCGCAAACTTTAAGAAAAATATAATGGGATTGATCCGCTGTTGAAACGTTCTTTATAATTAATAATTTATTTTTATTATTTTCTAGAGTTCACCTAATGTTTACAACTTTTACATCATGATATTTTCAAACATTTTATTCGTAATTTTGTATTACTTCTTAAAACCGTTACTTGGGAAGAAAATATTGGACGTTGGTTCTATATATAGTGGACGTGGACCGTCCTTGACACAGAGAAAAGTTCAGTTGGCAATGAGAGGAACGACCTTAACGTCACGTAGTGACACGGTAACCGAATATTTGTCACGGTTACAGCGATTCTCACTCACATGCATAATAGCTTTATTAGAATTTTATAGGTACTTATTTATTGTATACTTTTGTTTATTTCGTTTCATATAATTGTATCCTTGCCCTAATATTTCTTACTTTCTTTCTCCCTACGGGTACATGTATATAGTGTATTATAATAATACATTATTAACACACAAAGTGTATTATTATAATTTTGTTAGGTTAATTTACATATTCTTTTAATATTTGGATTAATATTTTTTTTTTCTTTTCTTGCAGGTAAGACCAATCAGTATGAGCTGTTGTTTTGGAGGTATTATTTAGTTTATATAGTTCAGTTATTAAATCCATAACCCCCTTTTTTTTTTCTAATAAGACAGTATTTTTATATACTTCAATTTTATACACAATAATTATTTCATTAGTATTGGTTTTGCTTAATAGAGGTTTTATTTTGTAGTTTTATAAACTAATAGTTGTATAGATATGAGTAAATTAATTTCTTATTAATGTTTAGGAAGTAAGAAACGTTTTTTCTTTGTATCGATTTATAACTTGATAAAATATTCACATGTATAAGAAGGTTAAAGAAGTCCTTATATCAGCTTTGTTACGTTAACGAAATTTAGAGCCATTTTCATATACATAACATAAACAATTTCACAACAAACTCTTATCATTTATCTAGAAATCTCAGTTTTTATCAATCAGGCCTTATCTTCTAATTTGTTTTTTAAATGAAAATATCATTAGCTAATTTTCCATCGATTTTATGTTAATAACATAATTAAATTATTTTACTTTTTAGTTTGTAGGTATAATTAATAAAGTTTGTGTATAATTATTAAATAAAGTGCCTCCTCCATTCGACCAATTTATATGAAATTTTTACTGTCACTTTGAGGGCATATATATACACCATCTACCCAATTTCAGATTCTTAGAGTTTATTGTTTTTGAGCTAGTCTCTTCACACACACAGACCATTTCGTGGGACTTGGTTATTTGGAATCAGGGATCCCAAACGTGTATTTCCGTTGAAAACCGGAAGTCAAAATTTTTCATAATCGCAATACTTTCCCTTACTATGTATTTCATATATAGGTAAGTGAAAGTAAAAGAATATTATAACCATACCGTTCAAATCGGCAGTTAATAATCAGCCGACTTCATGTTTCTGTTAAACATTTGCAGTAACCAAATACTAAATAGGGTAAACCGTACAGTTATTGGCACCCTTAAGACTACATTTCTGTGGTTAAATTAAAAAAATACTTTTTATAAAGGGATCAAATAGAAACTTCCTATATCTCCTCATTATCTATACTCATAAAGACTCAAGAGGTTTTTTTGGGTCAAAAGTTCAATAGTTTTACAATATTTACAATATTTATTTGCAATATTTATTGTTAAAATTGACAAATCTAGTTATTGGCACCCTGTGGATTTAATTGGGAAATCTTCCCTATGCTTAGCTTGTTAAAGTCTTACTTCATAGATGACTTAGAGGACCCTTCAAACATTAGAGATTCATGTATATCTTGAAATAAAATTAGGACTTGTTTGCATATTTCTTTAAGTTAAAGTTGGGGTGCCACTAACGCTACTGAGTGCCAAAAACTGTATGGTTTACCCTAGGTAAGTGAAAGTAAAAAAACTTTATCTCCGTACCTTTCAAATCGACATTTAACATTCAGCCGACTTCATATTTCTGTTAAACATTAGCATTAACCAAATACTAAATAGTACATATTGTTTTAAAATTATTAAATCATGTTAACCTCAAAAAATTTTTTGATGTTCGTATCGCTACCTGCTAATATTTATATTCTCTTTTATTAACTAATTAATTGTTTATTTTGTCTCAGAAAAAAGTTTTCTTCCCTCTTTTTTATTTAGATTTTTTTTTCGCCCTCCTTTTTCCGTTTTCACGGTCGGTTTGAAACATTTGTCGCGGTTCTGTTTGGAGTAACCGTTAAATTTGTTTAGGATTCGTTAGGCTGTGAGAGGTGCAATAAGGTCGAACAACGGTTTACTTCCAGGTTCCCACAAAAAGCTAGTCTTTAAACAATTGGGTTAATGTTTGCCCTAGTATAATGGTTGGAGGTGATTAAATGGCGGTATGTATATATACATATATATATATATATATATATAACGTGCTTCACAACAGCGAATCTAGGGTAAAAGAGCCCCACCCCCCGTGAAAGTTGAGGACAAGAATAATCTATTACTATTTCTATATTTCTTTATTTAGTACTTGTTATAGAATGGAAAACGGGTCTAATATAAACATTAAATTGAGACTTACAGCTCAGACGTTAAATTTGGTCCTCAATAAAGTAAAAAAGTAATCCCTCGATTATATTGTCAATCACTAGATATTCCTACACTAATTTTATAATTTTATTTGTATAATTAGATGCGTTATAATCAAAATTCTCCAAAAAAAAAATAAAAATTAAAAACACATTGACGGGATATATTCCTCTTAATGAGATTAGCTAGTAAATACAAGCAAAAAACGCTATTTGTAGTTACACAGACCACAACTACTTTAAAAAATAAAACAGTCAGATATAATCAGCACTTTTCAAATGACAGTCTCTCTGTTTGTTTATTTAACGTCACACCAGGCTAATCGGACGACGCAACAGTGGGAGTCCTAAATTTTGCCTATCCAGGTATAATTAGGGTAGGGATCTTTAACGAGAACCTGACATCGTACAGGCTCGGGACGTCTATTTTACGTCCTATTCGAGGGACGGCATAGACAAGGATTTTTTACTCCCATTAATAAATCCTAGGGCCACCTCGGGACGCGAACCCCCTCCTTTAGTATTGTAAGTTTCTATGCTAACCAATACACCACAGGTGACCCCAGTCTCTCTGTTTATTTTTTCTAATAAACGAAATCCTGAAAAGCTGTTTATATCGATTACTTGGGGTTCAGCCTCTTTATATTTCTAAATTTTAAAATCAAATACAGTTATTGGTATGGCCTAAAAAATATATTACAACAATAAAAAGATCTTATCAAAAATCTTTTATAGCAAGATAAATTCTAATTTTGGTTATGTAGTTACATTAATATATGACCATTTTCCAGGATGGATTTCTGAATTGTAATTAAATAAAATAAAAAAATAAGTGTTTTTTTTATGTTCATTCTTGTCAAACAATCATTGGTGATGAGTGACCTAAGAGATATGGATAGAATCGAAATTTCGCTTTTAGCTCGATTCATTTACACTATTTACAATAGGTTCGCATCACGTTATTACAGCCCCATAAAAAAAAAAAAAAAAAAAAAAAGGTACAGGTTAATGATCTGAACAATATCACGCCCAACCTTATCCTAGGTCTAATAGTGATTTAGACTAATTAATCATTGTACGAATATCAGTTATTCTACAGTGGCTGAGTGTGCCTCAGATGTCCTCCAGGTTAGATCCAGGTAAGAAAATTGCTAAGGAGATTGGAATCACAAGATTTGAACATAAAACAGACATTCACCTAACTACTACATTTATTTTGATTGTTTAGTGAAATAGTTATTGTTAGCATAAATCTGTCAGGTTAAAGATGTTTTGTAAAAAAAAAAAAAAGTGCTATTTTTTTAAAAGAAAATAGCTTTGTTGAAATATTCCCCTTTGAAGTAGAGAAGCCAATATCTGGTTCCTTTCCAATAGTTCCCGCTAATTACTCAGAACTATGTCAGCTATCCGGCGAACAATAGAAATAGCTTTGTGGCAGATTTAAAAATAGTCCTCAATCTTGAGGATACAATGTTCACGGGGGTCACCTGTGGTGTAGTGGTTAGCATAGCAACCAACAATACTAAATAAAGTTCGCGTCCCACAGTGGCCCTAGGAGTTTTTAACGGGAGTAAAAAATACTTGGCTATGCCGTCCCTCGTATAGGACGTAAAATGGAGGTCCCGAGCCTGTGCGATGTCAGGTGCTCGTATAAGATCCATATCCTATTTAAATCTGGATAGGCAAAATTTAGGACACTGTAGCATCGTCTGATTAGCCCTAATGGCATAAAGTGACAAGCAAACAAAACACCGAAAGAACTTTTCCATTATATTATAATCTTGAATTACATTAATGAAATAGTAATACATCTTCCATTCATGGAAATATTAAGTTCGTTTAAGGAATTCTGCGAAGTAGATTTTAACATAAAAAATTGGCGAGTCCTATTTCTGGACTAGGTCTGGCACCTATTCCTAGTTTGTGCTTAATCCCTATTAGGTTTTGGGTATCGAAAAGTGAAAATTTCATTTCTTAAACATTACGAGAATGATTGTTTGAAATTCTTATAATTGTTGTTCAGTAAAAAATATCAGAGTTTCTAATACATTGATTGGTGAATAACAATCTTCCATCCCAAATTCCTTAATTAGTCCTAGCGTGAGGGAATTGCTGAAATTTTCGCCGGATGAAAACCAGATGGTTGGAATGAGTGTGGAGTTTATTTTGCAAGATGGTAAATCATAATTTTATTAATAACAAAATTAGGAGCATAAATATTTTTGGTTGGCCAAGGATTGGTCTTGAAAGAAATTGATGGATTGGTAGAGCCCTAAAGCTCGATTCCATTACTTCAAATACTTCTGTAATTGGTTGTGAGTTTAGAGCCTTTGTACAATAAGTGTTGTAGTAGTTGTAGAAACGTCTAACGGTGTATTTTTTCAATTTTGTGTGAGAATTTTAAGTTTAACGTTGTCTAGTTGGATCTTGTAAGGACGTAAAATGGAGGTCCCGAGCATGTACGATGTCAGATACTCGTTAAAGATCCCTATCCTAATTATACCTGGATAAGCAAAATTTATGACTCCCACTGTAGCATCGTCCGATTAGCCTTAGTAGCATAAAAATGACGTTAAAAAAAACAAACAAACTTTTGTTCACGGTCTAGGTGCTTTTCTAGTTTGTGAATTATTTGTTTAACGTCACTTTAGGCTACTAGGGCTAATCGGAGATGCTACAGTGGGAATCCTAAATTTTGCCTACCCAGGTATAATTAGGATAGGGATTAACGAGTACCTGCCATGGAACAGGCACACGACTTCGACTTTAGGGATAGGCTTAGCCAATGATTTTTTACTCTCATTAAAAAAAATTCTATGGCCACTACAGATCGCGAACCCGCGATCTTTAGGACTGTAGGTTGCTATGCTAATCACTACACTACGGGTGACCTCGGTAATTTTCTATTGAATCGTTTATGTTTCGGTATGCAGCGGTTCCGTACTGCTATTGATCGAGGATGATTACATCCTCAGGGAAGACCCCTGAAATGTTAATAGTTTAGAATACCTCAGCCACTCTTCCCAAACTTGCCTTCATATAAACGTGAGTAAGGTTATTAGATATAAGTAGTAATTCATTTACCCATATAATAAATATACAGACCCCTATATTGAAGTCTTGAAAAATTCCAACTTCCTGCTTTCAACGGAAATGCACGTTTTGGGATCCACTAAGTCCCAACAACCAAGTCCCGCGAAAAGACATGTTTAAGCGTGTGTGGAGAGACCAGCTCAAGAACGATAAACCTTTCAAACCTGAAAATTGGGTATTTGATGGTATGTATATGGCCTTGATGTGACAGCAAAAATTTTATAAAAATCGGTCAAACGGAGAGGGCCCTTTATATAATGAATTTTGTTTCATTTTTTCGATTATTTTAAAAAAGGTCTAATGATTTCGATGAACTCGTCATGTTTAATGAGAATTAAGTATTTTTTTATATCAGGGTGGTGTTATTTTCATAGAAATGTTCTGAGGGGCTTAAATGGTGAAGAAATTTTTTTTTAAAGTACTTTGACTTTGTTTATGGGTCAATCCATAAGTGGTCAAGTCTTGTTGCTTCAACATTTTTATTTTTTTAAATATTTTTACCATATAAAGAACAATGCATCGGACGTACAAAAGTGCATTTTTTTTATATTTTGAATTTTGATTTTTCCAATGGCGGCCATATTACTTTCGAAAAACCGCGTATTTTTGTCTACTTTTGTGCTCTGCGTCAAATTTCCTCTTTAAGTTATCCTAGAACATTTTTATAAAGACCAATCTCTTTAGAAAGGTCTGACCTTTAGAAAGGTTATTACAACTATGAACTTAAAACTAAGTATTACGGTTCATGTACACCATCAAATTTCCAAGCGGTAATTAAAAAAAAAAAAAAAAAACGGGTTTTCAAAAATTATTTTTTACAAGATTGCAGATGACTAAGGGTTCGCTAATTTTTTATTTGATAGATAAAGGTGGGTTCTCCAAATTCACAAGGTTTCGAACTGTGGACTTGCACGGTTTTTTATTTTTAATTCTTGAAATTTCCTAAATGTCTAACGTTTAAAGGCTTAATTTCTCTATTAGGCATGAAAGTAAAAATTTCAAATTTGGCCCAAATTTAGTCCTTGTGTAGTGGATTGAACTGTCAAAATTTCATTTCGTGGAAACGGAAAGAAAATAATGTATCCTGTTTAGTGCTTTGGATTTAATACTTATTTTAATGTTTTTCAATGTTTTATATCCGCAACTAGTTGAGTCCACAAAATGAAATTTTGACAGTTCAATCCTCTACCAAGGGACTAAATCTGGGCTAAATTTCAATTTTTTATTTTCTTGCCCAACAGAGATATCAAGCTTTAAACTTTTGAAATTTTGGAAATTTCATGATTTCAAAAATTTGTATTAAAAAAACCTTGCATGTCCAGCTCGAAACTTTGAGAATTTATAGTGCCTACCTTTATTTATCAAATAAAAAAATAACACACACTCTTACTCCTTTGCCTTCTTGTAAACAATTTTTTTTGATAACCCGTCTTTTAAAAACTACCGCTGGAAACTTTGAAGGGGTACATGGACCGTAATACTTAGTTTTAAGTTCATAGTTGTATTTGAATGTTCTAGGATGAGTAAAAGAGGAGATATTTGATTTGAAGCAGAGCACTGAAATAGCTAAAAATACGCGATTTTTCGAAAGTAATATGGCCGCCATTGGAAAAATAAAAATACAAAAAATAAAATAACTGCACTTTTGTACTTCTGATGAATTGTTCTTTCTATGGTGAAAATATTTAAAAAAATAAAAATGTTGAAGCAACTAGACTGGACCGCTTGGATATGGATTGACCCTAATGTGGATAACTTAAATGTATATCGCGCGCATCGCACCAGATTTTTCATATATATTAAAACTCGTTACCTAGCTCACCCAGGCGTACACAGTACCCTGGGAGCTGTAAGTTGCCTAGCTGCCAAACACCGGGACTGCCCCGTTACATCCTGCGACTTAGGAAGGCTTGGACCCGTTAATTGGGAGTGGAGGGAACAAGGAGGAGGGTTGGGAACCGATCCTAATTAACTCCTCTTCATCGCGGCACCATTACTTAATTAATGTCGCCTTTATGGTGGGAGGGGAATTATCTTTGTGTCTCTGAAATTCATACTGAGGTGCGGTTTGTTTTGATGTAGATACCACATTACTTGCTGCCAGACCTCGAATAACATCGGGAAAGTTTGGCGGGATGGTCTTGTGGGCAAACGTCTTAGGAAATATGCGTTACCCCTGTCAACCGACATGTGCTTGGGAACCCGAAGATAGCCAGTTTAAAACCCATGAGCCAGGGTACATTAAAAATACTCGGCATTAATTCCCCAACCACTCCTCTGGCCTAGGAAACACTGTACAGCATAAAAGGCCAGGAAAGGAAGGACTTTTAAAAAATTACTCAATGACCTTACGCCCCAATACCTTTTTTTTGGGGCAAAAATTGGTCCAACCTTTTAAGTTGGACAAAACTCGACTAAGTAAACACACCGGTGAATACCTTTTTTTTTTTTCTCGATATGTTATCTATAACATGGTTTAAGTACCTGGGTTCTCTGGTCACTCATGACAATGACAACAACGTCGAAATTCGTCAGAGAATTTCCTCCGTTAACAACTATACTTTGGACTCCTCCGACACCTGTACAAGACACTGATTAGATCAGTTTTTCTGTACGGGTCGGAATCATGGAGCATTACAAGCGAATCTGAGTAAAATCTGCTCATATTTGAAACGAAGATCCTGCAAAGGATATTTGGAGGAGTCAATGGCACTATGGGATATGTCGGTGACGAACCAATCTCGAACAAAGATCCCAATGTAGTGAGGGTTTGGAAGCTTGGTCGACTCCGGTGGGTGGGACACGTGGCTAGGATGGGCAGCGAGGAGCTCCCGATGAAGCTGCTGGAAGAACCGCTGTACAGCACAAGACGCTGGAGAAGACCCTGAGTGAGATGGGCTGACTGAGTCTCGGAAGATGCCTGAGAGCTGCTAAATGTCAGAAATTGGATGGGGACCGCACTTGACCGTGAGAATAGGCGGAGGATGTTGGAGGAGGCTAGGACTTATTACTGAGTTGTAGAGCCACGTTAAGCATGTATCTATAACATGAGCAGCATTGAAAAGGCTGTAACTTCGTAAATAATAATATTATTTTCTAGTTTTCATGATGATTTTAATAATTTTGTAGGGAATGCGGACAAGTATAATTTTCCACTCACATCGAAAAAAATCGATGATTTCTGATTTATGTTCCAATCAAATATTATTTTATTCATAGCTCTTTTGCTGGAGTTTTCTGAGGTATATAACTATTTTTCCCTCCTGGAGGAGAAGTAAATTTTTAAAATGATAGATCAATCATCGAATATTATCTCTAGTATCAAAAACTATATGGCTTACCGACAGAAAAACACCTTTTAGAAATAAATTATAGAAGATAGAACTCACTCAACTACTAACTACGACTAGCGAGGACTTACTCTGTAACTATCTACATTTATATCTATATTGTACTATAACTATCTTACTCCTAGTGCATTTAAAGTATAAGCAATATTAGAGGAATTTTGGTTTTATTTTAAATAAACCTCATAATAAAACTAAAATAAGTACTCTTTTCATTGCATGCAATTGGTTAAATAAAGTATTCAAATATTCAATTGCAACTATATTGATATTAAAGTTTTCTCAATATAATTTTTTTGTTTAAAATTTTCATGATGCCGTACAGAAAACTACTTAAATACGTACTATATATACTTACACCAGCAGACCCGGCCACACGTTGTTATGACTTAGTAGCAGTAATGCGTTGAATTAATTATTTCCTAATCTTTTTAATAGAGTCAAATCAATATTCTCTGATTATGGTAAAAACGTTTCAGCTAGTCTAAAAAACCTAAGGGATTGAGAATACAACGTTGAAAATATTAAAATTGAATTTTATGAATGAGGTAGATAACGTTAATTTATAACTTCTTATAATAATAATTTACATTATTATAATTCCTAATTTCTATTTATTGAAGTGTTAATAGGTTCAGGTTAATAGGTGATTCGATGGTTTCCACACACATGAACTGATGAAAAATAATAGCCCATGGGAAAAACCTGGATTTTCCTATTCCAAGCCGGAAAAATTGGAAAAAATGAAAATATCGAAAGAAAATGAAGTGCTATGTCAATAAATCAACTTACATCGGCATCTGTTGGAAATTTACAGAACTTACATATAATCACTCTCAATTGTAGTATAATAAGCATTTAATTTGCAATAAAAGAACTATGGTTGCTAATAAGCGATATAAAAACTATCCTATCTTTTAGGACAAAATCACACACAATGAGCTAATTTTTATAAAGATCGGTTGAGTAGTTTCTGATTTTACTCCTGACAAACATTGGGACACGTGATTTTTATATGCATAAAGATTAATCTCGTGTCACGATGTTTGTCCGGGATAAAATCAGAAACTACTCAACCGATCTGAATAAAATTTGGTTCATTGTGTGTAGTTTTGTCCAATTTAAAAGATAGTATAGTTTTTATGTCGATTATTGGCCTCAAGATTTTTTTTATTGCAATTTAAATGTTAATTGTACTATCATAATCTGTTTCAGGTAGAACCTGCTTATACGATATCTTGTATCATCGTGTGTTTTATTCTGAATTTAATTAATATGTATTATGGAATAAGATTAATTTGGTACATTTTTGCTGTCTATTGTGATTGTACTAAACCCTATTCCAATTATCGGAATAGTTAGTTACTTTAGTTAGTTAATTAGTTACTTTTTTAGTTCCTTTTACATGTGTGTTATTTATATTTAATCTCGCCTCTGCTGAAATAATCCAATAATTGCTAAATGAATGGATCATTAATACTTACTATAGTCAAATATGAGATGTGAAAAATAAAAACTTTAACCCTTCTAAATTCTTTAACAAACAATTTAAAATTTGGCGTAAAGTTCTATTATAGATCCCGTTAGTTTTTAGATTAGCTGAAACATTTTTATCTCTATTAGTGAATTTTGATTTGGCTGTATTAAAAAGAATAGGACATAATTAAGTCAACGCATTGACTGAGCCACAGCAATGTGTGGCCTGGACTGCTCGTATAGAAAAACAAAAAAATATGCATAAACAAACAATGCAATATGCATAAACAAAAATATTGACGAATCTTATGCTAACACAAATATGGTAGGATTAGTAATTAGTAAAATACCGTAAATTTCTAATTTACCCCATTATTGCTATGAGGAAAAACACGGATGCTTACCTATCCTAAATATCGAATGAAATTGATAATTTGTGTCAATAAATCAACTTACACTGGCATCTATTGGGATATTTGTAGAACTAACGAATAATCACACTCAACTTAAAAAAATTAAAAAATTCATCAGGATATTTTCGTGTTGAAATTTAATTTCTTCTTCCATGGCGCGACAGCTCTGCCTCCTCATATAGTTACACACACATATATATATATATATATATATATATATATATATTTAAAATTTTAATATTATATTTGTTGTATTTATTTAAAAAAACATATTTTATATTGTTCCGATTCAGGATTTTGGTGAAACATTTATATATCTTCCTTAAGCATCTTCCAGTAATTAATGAAACTACTAACAAATTAGTTTATATTATTTATGGAGTGCAGTTGATTATTTGTGTAAATCATTCTAAATTGACAGGTTTAATTTCTGTTTCAGATTGAGGTTGGTAATGAGACATGGGTAGGATTCCGTGTTTCAAAATTATGGTAATATCAAAAGGAACTTTTGGTTTGTCCTTTGCTCATGAACCCTTGAATTATTAACATGTTTTTTTTCCCCATTAAGTGGGTTTTTGCACCCTTTTATTAACATCCAAAATCTGGATTATTTTAATTTTCACGAATTAATAGCATATTGCATGAGTGCTCCAAAATTTTGAAACGTTGTTCTTCAAAATAATTTTTCTGAATTGTCTCAATTTTTTTATGAATTGACTTCAGCTAACTATACTCTGCCAAATGGTCCCTATTTATTGGTCTGTATATATTTGTTTGCCCTTTTTCTGAGAATTGAAAAAAAAAAAAGACATTCAAATCGCACTTGGCATGTTAATAACCTCAATAATTGTTAATTATGATTTTATTGTTTTCTGCATTCTATACTATCCTTAAGTTTTTCTATTGGTTTTACCTTCTTCAATTTTTTAAAAAGTTTAAATTAAGTCCTTCATTAAATTTATTGATACTAAAAATTAATAAATAATTATAACTAAGTGTAGATACCTAAGTTGGTACCTATACTTTGGTACAGGTAAAAGTTATCAAAATATGAAGTAAATTATTTAATGTTGGTAATCTACTGATTGCATTAAAGCTTTTGTAACAGTGGGTATATTGAAAAAAAAAATGTAGATGATAAGTTATTTATATGTAAATATTTTAATGAAAATTCATATAAACCTATTAGAATGGAAACTCGCTCTATCAAGTATTTCATATTTTTAAAACGAAACTTAACCTCAATTATGCTTAATCAAGTTTTCAAAAATATTGTATGGAGTCGTATATACTCGTTTAAATAATGGAAACATAAATAATTCAAATCTCGATGGCACTGGACATATTCATAGTCTGACTGTTGTAAAGTTATAGTATAAAGTTGTATATTATTCGTGCATCCGTTATTCATAACTAATTTTTTTGAAAACTTGATTTAGCATTATTGTTTATAATATAATATTACATTTAATAAGTAAATGCCTATGTTTTAAAAAAAATTCTTCTTATGACAGAGATGTGTAAAATTGACCCTAGGTAATAAAAATTAACCTAACTTATTTAATAAAAAAAAAATCAACTGTCAGAAAAACATTCAAGATTAATGTAAACGTGAATTGAAATTTTTCTTGTAATATTTTATATGCATAAGATATAGCTGAGTGAAAAAAAAAAAAAAAAAAAAAAAAAAAAAAAAAAAAAAAAAAAAAAAAAAAAAAAAAAAAAAAAAACCCTTGTGGGTTTACGAATATAATTTAAAATTATTAAACTATTATTTTATAAATGCATTGATAATAAATTTCAAGTTACGATATGGCACATGTACTCTTTTCCAAATATTACTAGAGAGCTCAAAAACTTTGAGTTATACGCTTTCCGTTAATTGTCGGCCATATTATCAAGAAGTTGTAAAACCCATTTCATTCTTCTGGAACTTATAGAAGAATTTTTTTTTATTTTATTTAATTTATTTTTAAGATTTTGATTTTATTCATCTTGTAACTTTGTAACTTTATTGTGAACTTATCTGTTCTGTTAATAAATTGTGAGGTCTTGCAAACCATTATACCTCACTGATGAATATTAACATGTTCTCCCTTTAATTTTTTAACTTTTTAAGAAAATTAAACAATTTCTGGGTATAACATTAAAATAGTAAAACACCAAAGAGAATATTTTAAGCTTTATTCTCCTCTGTGGGTAAAGAGGCCACAGGGGATTGGTCGAACAGGTTGGTAGGTGGGGAGAAGGCTGGCCAACCAGGAGTAATTTAGGCTGCCTTTGAAGTTCATTGGCTGTGCCCTGTCTTCTTTTGATGAGCCCGTCCTTTTTGGTTCATTAGAGATATTTCGGCTCTTTTTTTTTTTCTTTTCAAAATGGGCAAAAGATAAAATAAATTAAATTTGATTTAAATGGGTGAAGATTTTTTAAACTTAATCAGCACTTTTATTGACGAGGAATTATGAAAATCCATTTGGCCCTTGATATAAATTCGATTATAGTACATATCATTTCTTGAACTAACTGTGATATATGAAAAAAGAAATATGTATTCCATATATTTCATAATATAAAGTTTATCGATCCCCTCTTACAATAATTTGATTATTTTAATTAATCTAATCTTAGTTTGTGGCTGACCACCATTTTAAATTAAAATATAAAATATAAATTGAAATAATTTATTTTTTGAAGAGAAAAGCATCCTCGCATGTAACGCAGGAGACCCGGGTTCGACTCCCGGCGGAGCCAAATCTTTTCTCTTCAAAAAATAAATAAATTATTTAAAAATAATTTAAAATGGTGGTCAGCCACAAACTAAGAATAGATTAATTAAAATAATTTAAAAAATTGACTTATGTCAATAAATATCATGAATTGGACAAAATTTGTCCACCTCCCGCTACTACTCGCAAAACTTGTGAGATAGGGGGATTAGGTATCAGTGAAGAGGAAGGATTTGCTCTTCCTTGAGCCGAGCTCTGTGGTGTAGTGGTTAGCATCCTCGCATGTAACGCAGGAGACCCGGGTTCGACTCCCGGCGGAGCCAAATTCTCTTCTCAAAAAATAAATTATTTAAATATAATTTGATTATTATTATTATTTTTTTTTTTTTTTCATTGCGGGTTATCTCGCAGCTGCGGGTTGATTAACTGAGGTTGGGGACAATTCCAACCACCTCCAGTCATCTATTCTTCATACAGGTTTTTAAACATTCAAAAATTTAAGAACATCCCTGCCGAGTACAGGAGAGTCGATTTTTGAGCCTCTCTTAGTGCATCAAGAGGCAATTTTAAGTTTGCTGCACCCATTACCGTGGACTTGAGGATCTAGGAGGACTTGTGTGAGGGATCTACCACCGGACTTATGAATAAGTCCGGTGGTAGGTCCCTCACATTTTCCAGATGGTATAGTTGTTTCAGCTCCATCGCCTATTCCGGATATTTTTGGAGTTTCTCACCGACTGTAGAGCTGATATTGTTGTCATTGTGGATCGCAACATCGATAATTCTCGCTTTTTTCTCTCCCAGCTCTAAAAAGAGAATATCGGGTCTATTATGCCGCACTGTGTGGTCGGTAATGATAGATTCATCCCAGTACAACTTGAAGGGACCTTTTTGGAGAAGTCTATGTGGGACAAACTTATAATAAAGCACCTTTTCACTTAATAGCTCAAATTTTGCTGCCAGGGCCTGATGAAAAATTTTGGCCACATTATTATGCCTCTGGAGATACTCCGAGCCAGCTAGTGCTCCACATCCACCCGTGATATCTTGGATTGATTCTAGTGTTAATGAGAATAGTCGACATTTATCACATGTTACATCTTTTAGAACATGCCTTCGGTATGATCTTGTTGCAATAACTTGGTCTTGAATTGAAACCACAAACCCTTCTGTTTCGGAGAACAACTTACCTGCCACTAAGCATTCGACCGTTCTTTCTTTGTCTATGAACGCCTCATTTAATTGGTTATAGAATCTCCCATGAAGAGCTTTGTTTTTCCATTCCGACAGCCTTTCATTTTCTGATTCAACAGTACGAGTACAACAATTAACGTTGTTTAGATCGAGTACTGTGAGGCCTCTATCCAAATTTGTGATTGTGAGATGTCCAGGATCGGGTTAGAGGACTTTATAAAATTTTCATGGGCACAAATTTATTTAGGCCGACATTCGATAAGGATGACAAAAGAGCATGTTAAATAAAAGTAGGATTAAATAAATGGGATTCTTGTAAAATAAATATTTCTTATTAAATTCAACGAAAGAGAAGTGAAAATAATCTTTCAAGAAGTGTAAAAATTTAATCTGGAGTTGTTGCCAAGAGGAAAGGAAGGGGTGGGGAGGGGGGGGGAGCTGAAGAAGCCGGGGGCTGTTGAGATTTAATGAAAGGTTCCTCTCTCCTCGCCGCCGTAGCCTGGCATTAAACAAACAAACCGTTTTGTCGACCTGTCACCACAACTTTGGGGCTGGCAAATGTCCCTTAAATTTGTGGTAAACTTTCAGATTTGAATTTTTTTTTTCTTCGGATTTTCATAAAAAAAAAAAATGAAGCTATATTCCCTCATAGAGTCTCTCTTCCAGCTCCTTTTCAGTCACCTCCTTTAAGCATTGTCAACCCTGCTCATGAATATGAAAGCGAGATTTAAAGGTACATATTTGTTTTTTTTCTAATATCAATCTTGAAGATTTTTGAAGAAAAAAAAAATTACGACGTATTGTAATGTAGGTATATTATATAAAAATAAATGAGATTTATTTAATTACTCTAATGTATTTCTTTTAGTGAATATTTTATATCACAGTTTTTAATATCATCAGTCTCCAAGTCTAATTTTTTTTCTTATCAATAAGACAAAACGGCATCTTTTTTACTTTTCTGCATGCGCAGAAATACATTTTTTAAAGAGTTCTCCATTTTTAAGACCTAAAAATATACTTATGACTATTGGGCCAATTTCATAAAAATTCAGTTCCAAATTTAAATGAGAGTTGTTTTTAATTGAAAAGCCAAAAATTACTATTGTAGTGTAATGCAGTAAACACAAATTAAATATATGTAAATAAAAATCTGGTGCGTTCGCGCAACACACAACTTTCACTTACGAACTTACTTAAATTCGAAATTGATGTTTTTATTAATTGCCAGTGCTCAAAGACACATTTTTCCACATTCATTTCTTAATTTTGTTTTTATTTGCTCTATAAAAAACACTATTTTTTTTTTGGTATTAAATAAAAGATTTTACTTACGATAATTCGGCCATGTAAGCATAATACTCCAAATCCTCTGATTTTATAATTCTCTATGTAGTTGTTGAAAACTTCATTTAGTTACCATGGAAACAAATAATTTCCATTAAATGAACAGAACGGCTTTAATTATGAACAATGCTCTGTCATTAAAGGCGTACTCCGCGGCATGCTTGTGCTCAACGTATTTTATGAGTTGACGGAATATTTTTCTGTTTTTCTCCTGTATATGTTAACTTGATTTTTCTCATATCTCATATTTAGCCATTTCTTATTTTTAGGCGTAATTAGAGACAGTTAATTTTTCTATATAAAGAAAAACAAGGGTACTTTACAGGAAAACAAAAAAGGCCCCTTCCCCATTTAAGCCCCCTCAGAACATTTTAATAACGATAAAGCTTATCTGATATTAATTTACACCTTATTTTCATTAAACATGGCGAATTTTATCAAAATCATTAAAGCCGTTTTTGAGATAATTTAAAGAAAGCTATAAATTGGAAAAAAAGTTATGAAATAAAGTGCCCCCTCCGTTTGACCAATTTTGATGAAATTTTGGCTGTCACATCTCGGGCATATACATACATCAAATATCAAGTTTTATCACAATCGTTAAAGCCGTTTTTGAGTAAATAAAAAAAAAACACGTGAAAATGATACGAAATTTATTAAGTAAAGTCCCCCCTCCGGTTAATCAATTTATATGAAATTATTACAGTCATATCTCGGGCATATAAATAGATCAAATACTCAGTTTAATCAAAATCGTTAGAGCCGTTTTTGAGAAAATCGAAAAAAACGTAAAAAGTTATTAAATAAAGTACCCCCTCCCTTTGAGCAATTTTGATGAAATTTTTGCTGTCACATCGCGGGCATATACCTACCCCAAATACCCAATTTCAGGTTCCCACGGTTTATAGTTTTTGAGCTAATCTGTTCACACACACACACACACACACACACACACAGACACACACACACACACACAGACCATTTCGTGGGACTTGGTTATTTCGACTCAGGGGGTCCCAAAACGTGTATTTCCGTTGAAAACCGGAAGTCGAAATTTTTCACGATCGCAATACTTCCACTTACTATATATTTCATATATAGGTAAGTGAAAGTAAAAAAAGGAGCTACATTTATTTTTTAAAATTAGGGCATAATTTCAGACACTGCTTAAAATTATTGATATTGGTCAATTTACTGTAGTAAAAATTAATGTATGTAATGGACATTTTGTAATTTTTCTTAGCCTTGGCCATATTTTCCAAAATAATTTCGACTTTCACTTAAAATATAGTTCACAGTATATCTTTTCTAAACAGAAAGAAGACTAAATGAAAAGATTACGACAAAAGCCAATGTGTACATCTAGTATTTACCTTCGATCTAAAATCCCTTCTAAACTAATAGCATTAAGTAAGTGTTCACAAATACTGTATTTTTCATAACATTTCTTAATTTTAATAGCAAATGACTTTACAAATAGATGTAAATATTATAATTAATGATCATTTACATCTTTAGGAACATTTTAAATTTAAATTCAAGAAAAAAATAAAAACTTGATTTTGATTTTTGTCCATTGATGGAAGCATTGTGCGCCCGTATATTGTAAATGCTGACGATAAGACATATTCTAGAATAATTGTTCGCTGCATAGTGTTCAGGAGTTTAAGGATAAATATAAAAATGAAAACGCTGCTGTGCGATAGTACCACAAACTTAGTTCTTGTCCATAAAGAAAAAACTAACCTAATTAAAAAGAAACAAAAAAGAAAAAATCCTTATTTGAAGGTTTTTTACGACTTTCAAAAGACGGCGTTGGAAAAATTAGTGATGTAAAATATATGTATGTAGTATATGTATATTTATATGATGTTCTATCGATAGTAGGGGAGAGCGGGGTTGGTTGGCAACAGTTTTCACTTTTTTGATTGTTGAGTCGTTCCTGTTAATATAATCCCAATGGGGCTGATACCACTGTAAACTCCAAGTATTAGAGTACTTCAAGTATTTTTTTCACAACGTAATATTTAATATTAAGATCATATAAAATTGAAAAATTCGTCAATCCAGAGTATGCCAATTAACCCCCTATGTGGGGCAGGTTGGCCTAAGAGGTGGGGTTGTTTAGCCATCTCATTCAAGTACTGCCTGACACATATTATTGTTATTAAAAGCTGCACTATAATGGTATAATAGTTTTGAATCGGTTTTTAACAACTTTTAAGGGAAAATAGAATGACAAATGGCTGCATGTTACCATATTTATTTAAATTGAACTAAATTATATGACATTTCTAAATTAGAAAACTGAAATGGCTTAGGAGCATCATTTCGTTAGAACAATGTAAACAAATTTTTCATAAAACAAAACGAATTCAACACATCTTGACATTTTTGAAGTGTTTAACGTTTTTTTACTTTCACTTACCTATATATGAAATATATAGTAAGTGGAAGTATTGCGATCATGAAAAATGTCGACTTCCGGTTTTCAACGGATATACACGTTTTGGGACCCCCTGAGTCGAAATAACCAAGTCCCGCGAAATGGTCTGTGTGTGTGTATGTGTGTATGAACAGACTAGCTCAAAAACTATAAACCGTGGGAACCTGAAATTGGGTATTTAGTGTAGGTATATGCCCGCGATGTGACAGCAAAAATTTCATCAAAATTTCCCAAAGGGAGGTGGTACTTTATTTAATAACTTTTTAATTTTTTTTCGATTTTCTCAAAAACGGCTCTAACGATTTTGATTAAACTGAGTATTTGATCTATTTATATGCCTGAAATATGACTGTAAAAATTTCATCAAAATTGATCAACCGGAGGGGGGACTTTACTTAATAAATTTTGTATCATTTTCACATGTTTTTTTTTATTTACTCAAAAACGGTTTTAACGATTTTGATAAAACTTGGTATTTGATGTATTTATATGCCAAAGATGTGATAACCAACATTTCATAACAATTGATCAACCGGAGGGGGGGACTTTACTTAATAAATTTTGTATCATTTTCACGTGTTTTTTTTTTAATGCTCAAAAACGGTTTTAACGATTTTGATCAAACTTGGTATTTGATGTATTTATATGCCCGAGATATGACTGTAAAAATTACATCAAAATTGATCTACGGGATGGGGGACTTTACTTAATAAATTTTGTATCATTTTCACGGTTTTTTTTTTATTTACTCAAAAACGGCTTTAACGATTAACAAAAATAAGATATGAATGTAGAAAAATGTGTGACTTTGGGAAATGATATTTAGCAAAACACGTCAATTACTAATCTAAGTAAGTTGGTAAGTGAAAGTGTTGCGCGCACGCACCAGATTTTTTTTTTTAGCTTGGTGTTGAGTTTTTCGGAAAAATGAGTGGATGTGACAGTCTCAGTGGAATATAGAAAAACAGGTTGAAGGTGAATAAATAAGATTATTTAATCATTACTATAAAGAAGAGTGGGAATCTAATACTGAATTTAAAAAATGGATCGGGAAAAGCAATAAACAAGTTGACTGTCAGCCACCCATCTATCATTCCAGTGTCAACTGCTCTTCATTTCACATGATTATTGTTCGATAAAATTAACAAATTTTTGTTAAGTTATGTCACTAATAGTTGATTGGAAGTAAAATTTAATAAAGACTGGACTAAATGAAAAAAGTGGGGAAATTATTGGCTGGGAAGTGAGGAAAAATGAATCACCTACTTGGCAACACTGGGTACAAGCCTTACTTTTATTATATATATATATTTTTTATTATATATAATATGTATATATATCAATCTACAACAACACTATAAACTTCTCCAGAAGTAGAAACTAGAGACGTCAGGAAACCTTCTGGAAATATTTTATTATCTAGTTATGATATAGCTTCTCCTCTATGTCTCCACTGGATTCGCGGGCGGGAAAAAGCGTGGGGATCTCCTGAAGTCATGCTTCACCTTCAAAATATAAACCACGAATGAAAAGGAAATGATTGGGGGTGCGGTCACGATAAACAGCACTAGTATGTAATAATTATATATTTTATTTTTTGCAAACGTTTTGACTGAATTTCAGGTTTTGGTTGCTGGTGTCGTGTATTTGTTTAATGAAAAACATACAATTGATTTTCTTTAAATAATTTTTCTAATTGATTATTGTCTGTTTTTTTTTCTCATTTAGCCCAGATAAGGATTTGAAATCATCAACCAAAGAGCCCTGATGGGAACCTGAAATTCTGGTCAATAAGTTGGCAAAAATAAAATATGTGGTTTTTAAAAATTATTGCAAATTGTTTTGACCGCACCCACAACCGTTTCCTCTCCATTATATCTGCGGTCAACTATCATCCACCATTATAAGGGAGAATGATTAATTTGTCGAATGTTATCACACAATATAGAACTTTTGTATAAAACTTCAATACATGAACATCAATGTATTGACTATAACATTTTTAATTTTATTTTTTTCATTTCTAGATGTTTTTTAATCATGCACGGCACATTCCACATTAGTTTTATGACTGAGGCAAAAAAATACGCAAGTAATTACAAACATTATTTCAGGGGTCGCAAATGTCATTAACCTTTTTAAATAAGTTTCATTTTAAAAGTATTTGAAAAACTTATTACGAAAAAGTTTGCTCAATAAAAGTTTTCAAATAACTTTATGAAGAAACTGCTAAGGATCTTTTTCCTCACTTAGAGGGGAAGAGTGCTGTAATTTGTAGGATTTTCTTTAATGAAGGAGCTCTTCCGTGTTTTATTATTTTTTTCCCGACGTTTCGAGCTTGTGGCTCATCTTCTGGGGTTATCTTATCTTTAGTTGCTACATTTCCATACAAGCCATTTGTCAACTTCTCTTTTTAACAGTATAAAAATACTTTTGTCTATTGCATTTTATGGCCTGTTACATTGTCTTTGATTTCATTGTCACATTATGAACAAACAATGAAATGACAATGAAATCAAAGACAATGTAACAGGCCATAAAATGCAATAGACAAAAGTATTTTTATACTGTTAAAAAGAGAAGTTGACAAATGGCTTGTATGGAAATGTAGCAACTAAAGATAAGATAACCCCAGAAGATGAGCCACAAGCTCGAAACGTCGGGAAAAAAATAATAAATAAATAAATATTAAACACGGAAGAGCTCCTTCATTAAAGAAAATCCTACATTTATGATAAAAGTTTTTCTTCAAAAAGTTTGAGGTTCCCTAAACCTTTTCAGCAATTAAAATTAAAGTGTGAGTTTAACAATAACTTTTTCGCCCTGGGTTGTTATCATAAAAGTCTTTATCATAGGAAAAGAGATTGTTTAATTATACTGTTGTTTATTTTGATGAATAATCCTATGATAGGATTAGATAAAGGTATATCTATTTCTATCCTATTATTTCATTCTTCTCGAATCAAAACAAGTCTAGTGTTTATTCATTATCTCATCTCACCAGACCGTTTTATTTTAGTTTTAGTTATTAATAGTGAGTAAGCGGTTCGCAAATTACTAAGGTACAAAAAAGACCGAGTGGTTCGGAGTTTTTTTCAAATGCGTCTCAACAATTGTTGTGAAAGAATAATTAAAGGTAACTTTTAAACGAATTTGAAAAACTATTTATTTAGATTCCATAAAATTGTTTTTTACGAATAATATGACTGTAATAGTAGAGATGAGAGATGGTCAACTGTTCTTCAATTACGATAGGTTAAATGATGGTCAGGATTTTCAGTTTACAATGATTTTATTATTGTAAGCCAACGTTTTGATCCAACTTGTGGATCTTCATCAGGGCTAAAAGAAAACAAAATATGAGTACCTATGCTAGAGGGTGACAATAAATGGAAACATTACAGAACTGATAATAATATAAAAGATGGTGTATACATGAATATTAAAATTAAAATAAGAGGCTGGTTTACAAGATAAAATAGAATCTGATATTTACCTACTGAGTCCAGGTGGATACTAAGACTAAAGGTAAAAATAAGGTGAGAGGTAGTGGTAGGGAGTTAGTTTGCCGACTTCAAAGGTTTATGACAGGGAAATCCAACGCTTTTGAAGTGAAGGCACATGACAACTGAGTGAACAAAAATATTTAAAAACTAACAAAGTAGATGGTATTGTATACAAATAGTTGGGTCTGGACTCAATAATAACATAAAAATGAGATAATACATAATGTAACAATGCATAAAAATTTGGAAAATATAAAGAAAGAAGCATACCATACAAAAAATAATAATAGTACAAGAGGTACAGAGATAATTGCAGGTACCTATGAAATCAAAACTAGGATTTGAGGATGCGGAAGATGTTAGAATAAGTGGATGAAATTATCTCTTTATCTGTTTTGTGATTTACCGGGTTATTTGTTTCTAGATGGATGAAAATGGATTCAGAGAGGAGACGTTTATCGTGGTTAGATACAGTAGCTAATATGGAGGAGTTCTCAAAGTCGAAGGAATGGTTGTGGGCAATGGCATGTTCTGCTAATTTAGATGTAGACGAATTACGCGTGGAAATACTGTATTTATGTTGATAAATACGTTTTTTTTTAATAATTTTTGGTTTCACCGATATAGCAACTGTTGCAATTAGGCGTGGAGCACAGGATACGATAAACTACATTACACTTGTCTAGGAGAGGTACAGGGTCTTTGAGTTTTGTATAAAGATTTTTTAATTTATTGTTATTTTTTAATACTAGGCGCATGTGTGGGAAACTCGATGAGAAGGATTTTTTAATTTTGTTTGAGAGGATGGGGATATATGGGATAGATCTGTATTGGAAAGTAGTAAACAAAAAATTTGTTTTCTTTTAGCCCTGATGAAGATCCACAAGTTGGATCGAAACGTTGGCTTACCATAATAAAATCATTGTAAACTGAAAATCCTGACCATCATTTAACCTATCGTATGACTGTAATAGTGACTTGAAGTGTAGCAAGAACAAATTAAAACCCATATCAGTAAAAATAAGCAAAGAAATGTTATTAGATGGCTGTGTAAAATGGGGGCTACTTTGAAATTTATACTTGATGATTATAAGTGTAAATTAAAATGTTTTACTTGTTAAATTAAATTATAATTGTTGAATAATAATCTAAATATTTTTATAATGAGTAATGATATCATACATTATATACCTACGATAATTAACTGTACTGATTCCATGGTATTGTTAAACATAATTTTGTAGTTTAAAAATAAAACACATATTTACAAAATATCAAAAATTGTAATCTATTAAAATAAATTTTTGCTTTTCCGAAATTATTTTCATTGACTAAAATCTTTTTATGAATAAGTTTCAGAATAACTTTTTGAAATGAACTTTTATGCAAAAAGTTATTTGGATAAAAGTTTTAAGATAACTTTATCAAAAAGTTTTCGTAATGAAAAAGTTAATTTTCAATAAAAACTTCAAGTTGGGTAAAAAAAAATATATAAGTTCAACTATTTTAAAATAAAAGTTAACTTATATTCTCGACCCCTGCATTATTTTATTCAAAATCATCTCCATCTGAAATATTGTACCTTTATTAATAAATATTAAATATTATGCAACTTTTGCATTCCTTTCAATACCCCATCTCAATTTTCTCATAACGATTTTTATGTAATCTAACAACGCGAAAAAGTTCCCCTTATGAAAAAGTAAGTGGGTTAAGATGCAGAGACTATAAAACGAAATAAATTCGACGACTGAAGATTAAGAACTTGGTCTAGAAGTAAATACGGATAAAACAAAATATAAAACGAAATTGAAGAGGAAATCGAAGCTAGATTAAAGGTGTCAAATGCAACAATACTTCTCGATAGCGAAATTACTTCTGTCCCGAAACTTAAAAAATCAGAATTTATAAAACTATTATCCTTAATACGGATACGAAACTTGGCAGCTGACATAAGGAATGAGTAACGGCTACTGGTTTTTGAAAATAATAGAGTACTCGAGAATTCCAGGAAATATAATCGAGGTGATAGCAGCGAGACGAATAAATGGGCGTGTTGAATTTCGAAACTCGAAAGGTAAAAAAATTCCAAAAAGTTTAATAAGCACGGTGCTAAATGGATAACGTCCGAGAGTCGACCGATGAGGTGGGTGGATTTCGTAAGGGTAGATCAGTCAAAGGGTTTGGACGGGTGTCGTTGAATGGAGGTGTGTAGCGAGCAAAAGGAAGTGTCGGTAGAATGTGTTTATGTAAATACCTTTAGGTTCGGTAAGCCTTTATTTATTTTGTTTTTTGTATTAGACAGGCAACCAGCAAAATAATCCTGCCACTCCTGTAAATTAACTTGCAACTGGCCTTTTGTAGTGACATTAGTTCTCGCGTTTCTCATCGCAGTCGCTTATTAAACACTCCATACTTTTGTTTAAAAAAAGAAATTTCCAAAAATAAGGGAAAAAAAAAGGCTTAATCAATTTCAAGTCAGACAAGTGCCATTGAAAAGTATGAAGGTATCATGGATGTTATATTAGTTTTTTTTTCTTAAAAATCTTCAGGTTCGGTAGATATACGAATAAGTATACACCTGTATTAATTTTATGTTTGCAATAAAAAAAAAAGTTTTGTGTAAATAATTGATAAATACCTATATGTGTTGAAGAATTTAATGATTAAGGAAGGGAATAGCGTTGGATTGGATAAAGGATTCCAGAAATACGGTAGGCGGGGTCAAAATGCCTCTGGGAGCTCAACCCTACAGGCCTCGAATACCGCTCGCCTTTCTCAGGCCGAACCCAGGGCCCAATACATACTAAGCCTAATTGATCAGTATATTTGGTATCCAGCGTATTACTGTTATAAATAAATATTTATGTATATATATATATATATATATATATATATATATATATATATATATATATATATATATATATATAAAGATGAAATTCTGTTTGTTTGTTAGTTTATTTGTTCTTTATAGAAATCCATACCGTTTGTCCTAAATTCTCCAAATTTCGCTCAGTGGTTCTTTGATACAAGGTGCGAACACCCGTCCATATTAAAATTGCATATCTTCAGCCAATCTCTGGGTATATTCTTTATTGTTATAAAATTCGTCATGATCTCCCTTTACAATGTTTTTTTTACGAAATCGACCGTTTGAGTCGAAAAAACGGCCTTAAAATTCATTTTATAGATTTTGAAGAGGCCAACAAGGCCCGGTAGGACCGTCCCTTGGCAGGCGTCGAGTTCTGGGATTTTTAAACCGTATGTTTTTTTGTTTTGTTTTTTAACATTACAATACGTTTATTCACATGTATGGTAAATTCATTTTTTAAAAATGCCTCCTAAGAAGCGAGCTTCAATAGCAGTAGTGAGCTCAAAAGCTAATAAACAACGTCAAATACGAGCAGCTGAAACTCTCGACGAACATCAAAATAGGATTGAACAACAGAGGCTTAGACAGGCAGAATCGCGGGAAACTGAGTCTGCCCAGGAATACGAGGCCCGCCTTGCGCGACAGAGGCAAGCCGATTTGCGAGAAGCTGAAACTGCAGGGCAATATTTCTGTTTGTTCTTTATAGAAATCCATACCGTTTACCCTAAATTCTCCAAATTTCGCTCAGTGGTTCTTTCATACCAGGTGCGAACACCTGTCCATATTAAAATTGGATAACTTCAGCCGATCTTCAGCTGATATTCTTTATCCTAATAAAAATCGTAATGATCTCTGCAATGTTTTTTTTTACGAAATCGACCGTTTCATTAGGAAAATTAAATTTCCCGGGTGAAACCGGGGCATACAGCTAGTATATATATATAAAGGGAATACTATATAAGCCTATAAGCACTATTCAAGCATACGAGTATAAGCGAATCAACTGGAAACAAGCTAATCCTTTCAAAACAACAACCGAATCAAAAGGAAAATAGTCAAAGGGACTTATATGCAATGATATACAGGACCTCAGACGTACAAGTAATTTAATTACCAAAAATCGGAGAATACTTAGCCAAGAGTCAGGATTCTTTTTTCGATAAATCACGACAGCTGTTAAATCTACTATTAAATCTAATAGCTTCAGTCCAGCAAATGTCCCAAGACGGTGGCAACAAGTATATGAATGTTAGGATTAAGTATTAGAATTTAAGGTTAATTGAAGAAAGAGGTGAACCCCAACATCGGTAACTTAAGCAGAGCACTCATTCCACAAAAATAAAATGTTCTCATTACACCTTAAAATGCAGTAAAAGGCTTATTATTCATTATTATAAATTGACTCAAGATTATATAATAATAAGGGACTAGGAAAAAATAAAAAAAAAGACATTTACCCTTAGTTATACACCAAAAAGAGTATTCGGGGTTTGAAAGTTGAATACAATCTCAAATATAGAATATCACGTAGGATGTTTACGTTTTATTTAAACACAATGAACTGGAAATTTATTTAGAAAAAACAATATTGTCTAGGTGTCCATCATAACGCTGCTCGAATCTCAAACGCAGTAGGTAAATAGTATAAATAGTACTGTAAATAGTTAGGTTACTGTGAAATGATAAGAGGTTTTTTGTCCCAAGAACTTCAAGAGTTTAAAGGATATAACTCTAGAACATGGTTTCAGCAAGACGGGGCCACTTGCCATACTTCAGACTTATTAACTGCTACGGTAAACGATTTATTGCAAAACAAAGTGATTTCTCGTAGAGGCACGATTAGCTGGCCTCCCAGGAGTCCCGATCTCAGTCCTCTTGACTTCTTTCTGTGGAGATACCTGAGAAGTAGGGGTAAAAGAAACCGACGAATCTAACGCATTTGAAGCAAAATATCAGAACTGAAATGACAATGTGTCAATGCGTTTTTAGAAATCTGCGTTTGAGATTCGAAGAGTGCCAGCAGCGTTATGGTGGACACCTAGACAATATTGTTTTTTCTAAATATATTTCCAGTTCATTGTGTTTAAATAAAACGTAAACATCCTACTTGATATTCTATATTTGAGATTTTATATACTCTTTTTGGACATCCTGAACAAGTATAAACATATATACTTGACTTTTTCGTCTACTCGTGAATATTACAATAGTACTTTGGTGAAATAGGATTCGCACAGATAATTAGGGAAATCTTGAAAGGCTTCTTTGCCTGCATTTTAGCGACTACCGGTTATTTTATACTAATAAGCTTGGAATGAAAAAATAAATAGATAAGATAAATAGATAGAAGGAACGTGTTCTTTCGCACATGATAATTTTGATGGAAGAAGAAAAAAAAATAAGTTGCAGAGATAGAAAACTAAGCGGATAATGCAACAGAGCTCAATCTGAAAGAGGTTGTAAACGGTAGGGGCCCGGTGAGATGTAATGCGGACTAAAATAGTAGCTACATCCACATTCCAGCAGTGGGAAGGGGATATTAATAGTGCTAGTGTGTAATCGTCAGGGAACGTTCTCAATATATATTATATTAATACGTTACGTAATACTCGGTTCTTTACAATTACAACATATGACTAAAATATTTAGTTACGATTGTAAACACGGCTTTGTTTAGGTTACACGACCAATTCAAAGATTTAGATAAAACTGTAAATTTTCTACAGGAAAAAGATCTTCTTCATAAAGATAGGATATGCCGCAATGGACATAACATGAAATTAAGCAAGAGAGAGAATAGATTCAGATGGAGATGTAATAATAGATCCTGTCGTATGGAAATTGGCTTAAGAGAAGGTACGTGGTTTACTGGTTCCAAATTTACATTAAATACTGCAATATAATAAATATTCGTGGACAAAAAAGTACACTAGCACCTTATTTTGTCAAGAAGAATTGAGTATGAATAAAATGACAAATAAAATAATAGTTATTAAATATCGTTACTTTTTAAAACATGTGTTGTGTTATTTGTAACTGTAGATTCGGTTGGCGTGCTTTAAACGAAAAAGACCCCGAACCGGTAATTTATCCGTTCGCCTGTGTGTTCGGGGATAGCGAACTGTCGCTTTTAACTTAGTTTAGATAAGATTCTAGACTTTTGTTTTACCATCTTTCTGACGTTGCTTTTCGGAACAGTCTGTTCGCACTGTATAAAGGGAGCTTAAGAAGATTAACTTAAGAGGTCAGCAAAGACCAGGTTCGATTCACCCGGATAAATTAATATTCAATAAATATATGAAGGTTGATGATAGCTGGAAAATACATTGGTCTTGAAATAAATACGGATCCAAAGACCAAATATGTGATGACAGAAATAAGAACGATTGAGGTAATATTGATGTAGAAGGGACTACGTTTGAGGTTTGAGCACGAAGAGAAATTTAGGGGCTATAATGAATTGATAGGGAGGGAATCCAGTTTTGGATCTAGATTTTGTTTGAGGGGGCGCACTTTTTTATAATTAATTTTTAAGGTGCCTTTACACTCTACAAACCTAACCTTCAAACCTTGCCGTACCGACGTGAAGCGAACAGCCATTTATACTTCACGTGACGTTAAGCGAACCACTATGGCTGACGCACCCAACGCTAGCTTATGATAAAGAAAAAATTTCCATTATCAATATAGTTTATATTATCTGAAAAATAGGAGACGAATTACAACGTTTCACAAATTAAAGTAGTATCACAAACAACGCCTGTCACTTAGGAAAAACCCCAATCAAAAGTGACACTAGTGGCGCTACCCCCGACCCTAGGCGAGCAGATGAAGTACCTAGAACACCCGAACCTCTCCACTGGTAATTTCAAGCTACTTTGCAGTAGAGGAATTACTTAGCTAACGGCTTGTTTCACGAAACTTAAATATTCGAATTTACAGAACTATTTGTATAAACTATACATTCTTATAAGTTCAATATAAGATCCTCGTCATACAAATATATATATGTTAGTGGCTTCACAGATCAACAAGTGAAAACATTAAATCCATGAGCATGCCATGTTAATTGGATGGGATACGAAGTTTAATGACCAAATAAAAATTTATTTTTAATAAACAAAACTATTTCGGGATTAATTTGTTAATAAAAAATAATGGTACTTTTCTGTTATAGTCACGCCCAGAGAAAATGTTTTTAATTTAGTTAGTACATTGCTTTAAATAAATAAAGCACATGTTTTCTGAATAAAACACTTTACATGAAATTTAATTAATATATTTATTTTCATTTTAGTATAAACATTGAAAAAAATTATATTATATTATCTATTATATTATATAAAATTAAATTATATAATATTATGCTGAAAAAATCTGACCGCAGTTTCCTCATCCAAAATATTTCTAAAAATATTTTTTAAATTACACTGATACTCAACCATATATGACGTGATTAATTATCTAGTCAAAACAAATGATTCGGCAAGGAATTGTTTTCTCCTGACAGATTGTTTTCTCATTTTTTTTTTGGAATTGTTTTCTCATGCCAGTAAACGAACAGTTGTGAAATTAACTCTTAGTTACCTCCCTAGCAACACTGGTGGTAACCCTGCTTCTCCTTAAAGCAATGTACTAACTAAATTAAAAACATTTTCTCTGGGCGTGACTATAACATAAAAGTACCAAAATAATTTTTACAAATGTTCAAGATAACGATGAGTGCTCATCTACACCCCTCAAGAAATTTTTTATTTCAAAAGAAACCCTCCATAAAAACTGAAGAGTAGTATAAAAATTATGGTTACATACAACGACCCCTTTTCTATGTTTTGCTTCGAAACATCTCTTCAGTTGAAACTCCCCCCAAAATATGGATCCTCTAAAAATTCATATTGCCGTAAAAAGACCCCTTCACAATTTTATGACTCCTTCAAGTTTAAGACCCCTTTCGGGGTATCCCAAGTGCTACAAAAAAAAAATATACCCAAATAAATAAAACTTATTAAGACTTTAGATTTTACGTTCAATTTTAATTTCACGTAAAAAAAAAAAAAAAAAAAAATCGGTAATAACTTAAAATGTAAAAAAATCCTCAATGCCTTAAGTAGAGTTGTCATGTTTTAACGTGTTACAAATGTAGAGGGTCGTGTTTCATTAGTGTACGAGTCTAAAGATGAATGGATGGGATCCCGGGGTGACTCTAAGCGCGTTCCTTAATGAATCATTCATTGATATTAATTAGATCTAATTTAGAGCAGTCCTCGTTATCTCGGTCTGGACATCTGGTTTCGAGATCTATAGGATGTGCTTCTTCAGTGCCTCCTTTCTTCTCAGAATATTTAGTTAGTAATATTAGTATTAGTCATTTTCAGAGATTAAAATTAAATAAAAAATTCCCAAATAATAAAATTAAGTAAAGAAAATAGACAAAAATTTATATTAATAGATAGATATATTAATAATCAGGATATTCAGTTTGATATTTTTTATTTTTGATAGCCAACGTTTCGATCCCTACTTGGGGATCTTCATCAGGGCTTCTGAGTCCAGAGTAATATAGGGACTGAGATCCTCAGTGAAAAAAGGTCTCAGTCCCTGTATGGTGCTATACCATCGATGGTACTATCGAAAAATTTGTTTTTAAAGAGAAAAATTTATAACCTCTGCCTATAAGCACCTTCTGCTGTATTATTCATTTAAATGGAAAATAAACAAAATGTCGACAGTTTAATTTTTTTTTTTTTTCTATCAAAAAATGCTGAACTGCTCTATACAAGATATCAACCCTGTATTACTGAGGGTCTCAGTCTCTATTTTATTCTGGACTCAGAAGCCCTGATGATGATCCACATAGAGGGATCGAAACGTTGGCCATCAAAAATAAAAATTATCAAACTGAAAATCCTGACAATCACACACCTCTAAAAATCTACACCAATAAAACCCATTGAAGGGGTTTTAGGCAGAGAGTGACAAAACTTAGGGGTAAGAAACATTTTTGAATTTACCAAGAAAAATAATATGTACTTCAGCTTTATTTTCCCTGGTGATGTACTATATTAACTATCGATAGTATCAAACATAAAACTATCGATACTACAGATAGTAAATGGTCATATCGGGGGGGGGGGGGGGGTGAATAGTGGAAATTTTGATTTGGAAGAATAGGAGACATACGATACGACATATTCTAGAATAATTGTTCGCTGCATAGTGTTCAGGAGTTTAAGGATAAATATAAAAATGAAAACGCTGCTGTGCGATAGTACCACAAACTTAGTTCTTGTCCATAAAGAAAAACTAACCTAATTAAAATCAAACAAAAAATAAAAAATCCTTATTTGAAGGTTTTTTACGACTTTCAAAAGACGGCGATGGAAAAATTAATGATGTAAAATATATGTATGTAGTATATGTATATTTATATGATGTACTATCGATAGTAGGGGAGAGCGGGGTTGGTTGGCAACAGTTTTCACTTTTCTGATTGTTGAGTCGTTCCTGTTAATATAATTCCAATAGGGCTGATACCACTGTAAACCCAAAATATTAGAGTACTTCAAGTATTTTTTTCACAACGTAATATTTAATATTAAGATCATATAAAATTGAAAAATTCGTCAATCCAGAGTATGCTAATTAACCCCCTATGTGGGGCAGGTTGGCCTAAAAGGTGGGGTTGTTTAGCCATCTCATTCAAGTACTGCCTGACACATATTATTGTTATTAAAAGCTGCACTATAATGGTATAATAATTTTGAATCGGTTTTTAACAACTTTTAAGGGAAAATAGAATGACAAATGGCTGCATGTTACCATATTTATTTAAATTGAACTAAATTATATGACATTCCTAAATTAGAAAACTAATGGCTTAGAAGCATCATTTCGTTAGAACAATGTAAACAAATTTTTCATAAAACAAAACGAATTCAACACATCTTCAAAAACTTTATGTAGGATAAATATTCTCTGGCCCTTCAATCGTATCATTAGAAAGTGTCTGCGGTGCACTAGTTTCATTTTCATGGTAGCCAGGTGTGGCTGGTTCATCAATAAGCTTCGATTGCGGCTGAAGGTGATCTTTAATGTATTATCTTTTTCGTTGTTCCTATGATTCCGTTTAAGTTTAGACTGTCGTCACGTTCTGCATAGGAAATATTGCTCTCCTCCTCCTCGCTGGAACTAAAGACAAGTACTTTAACCTTTGTTAATGTTAACCTTATTTTTGTGACTTGGTACTGCGCCAACAAACCCCAGTTGAAGATAGCCAACTAACCCCACTGGAGAAATCATATGAAAGATGACTGCCAGGACAGAGGAGAACAACCAAACAAGAAACTGGTTAGTCGAAAGGTAAGGTTTTTCAAAGGAGTTTGGGGCTATTTGAACAGAATCGGAGTCAAATGTTTTGCCGTGCCTTAAAACCAAATTTACTGAAAATATAAAAATTTACTTCAATGTTGTAAAATCAATCAATGAAGCACACTCTTCTCTACACTGTTAGCATCGGACTGAAACCTCAGGACAGGACAGGAGGTCGAGCGGGTCACATGGTACGATTGTGGCGCCTTCACAACAGGTGTGACGGATACTATAAGCCAAAGGCCAACCTACCCCGTATGCCAACCGACCCCGCTCTCCCCTAATAATCGAGCAAATACAAGAAATCGATATAATAATGCATGGTTAAAACATTCGATTAGCTTAACCAAAAAAGTATTTTTTTTTTTTTTAACGAAACACTCAATAATGTAAAACAACAAAGATGCCACATTTGAAAATTTTCCCAACTTTTCAAAATCAATATTTTGAGAAATTCCTCACTTTTTTGGAATTTGAAAAAATTATCCCCAATTACCCACTCTTGTTGAAAATCCCCACAAATGGGGACTTTTCCCCACTGTTGGCGACAGTGCATGTCCCTGTTTATGTTGTATGTTCGGACCTGACTATATATAACAGACATAGAAAACGTTTCCCCTCGACTTTAGTGTCATTAAGAGTATACTATAGAAGACACGCAAGGGGGGGGGGGGAGCGGAAGTTGCTACAATAGTTTCGTTCTATTCTTGTGTTCTCCTGTCGGGGGTGGCTCCAACTTCTAATTTTATCTCGCTAACTATCGTAATGGCCGTTGTAATGGATTCGTTTTAAAGTTACTGGATCTCAAGGCTCGGAGGCTTGTAGCTATGTAGTTCTTGATTCGATTCCCTTAGGATTTACCTCTGAGAGTTATTAAGTCTAAGAATGGGCCTTCCTTTGAAGGTAACCAGGATTATGAAAAAACAAAAAAAAAATTCATATCGCTTACTCAAAGGAGTTTACAAGTGTTACATATTTTGTCTATTTAAAAAAAAAAAAAACTTTAGTGAACTGTTATCTTTAAGACAGGATGATAAATTATGAGGATTTTCAGTCAAAATTTTTTTTATTTGGTCAGCCAACGTTTCGATCCAAACATGTGGATCTTTATCAGGGCTAAAGTAAAGACAAATATTCAAGAAACATGTAAAGTATCATTGCTAGCTGATGAGATTATTTACAGATAGTAACAATAAGAAGTAACAAAATCAAGCCGACGCACAGTGGGAAAATTTTGCCATTTAGCGGCCAAAAATCTATAACTCCTGATTAAATGACGATAATCGAATAATTTTTATGATATTTTAGCACCCTTCACCCTCCACCAGTATGAAATAAATCAGAACCAACTATTGCCAATAATAGAAGTTATATCAATTTAAATACTTTACATAAATTACATAGTCAACATGGATGAATTTGAAACGCATTCTTATCCAATAATTTTACAGCCATTCTTCTTATTTATAAAATATTTTTGGTGCAATAATATAAAAAGTAAAGCTTAATAGGAAAAAAAAAATTATTTTAAGCAAAATCTATGCTCTTCTCACCCATATTATTTTTTTTCTATTGAGCCTTACTTTTTATATTATTGCACCAAAAATATTTTATAAATAAGAAGAATGGCTTTAAAATTATTGGATAAGAATGCGTTTTAAATTCATCCACGTTGACTATGTAATTTATGTTAAAAAAGTATTTAAAGTGATATAACTATATATCACTATATATTAAAGCTAAAATATCATTATAGAATTTGATCGATCAAATGCGATCGATCGGCGATATATCGATTTTAACATTTAAATCCCTATATTTGAACTTTCTATATATTTTCGACCTCGAATTAGACTAAATCATGAAACATACTTCTCGTTGAATTATATGGCAATATGTTTTTTCCGTAAAAATTCCTGAATAATATGGTATTTTTAATTTATTTTTTTGGATTTTTTCTTCATCAGACAATAATTATGTAAACACCTTTCAAATGGAGCAAGTGCCTGAAAAAGATAGGTATATAAGCAGAGAGCTCAATAGATGATAATACTGACTCATTTGATTCCATATGTAGAACTCTTTACCGAATAAACTATTTTATTTAAATTTAAGTGAAGAAAGAATTCATTTAAAAATTAATGTGAAATACTTTGAGCGATGGTATTTTTATTTATTTATTTTTTTTTTATTCTATCTGATAATGAGAATCCCATGCCTTTAATGAAAACAAAAATTATTCGATTATCTTCATTTAATCAGGAGTTATAGATTTTTGGCCGCTAAATGGCAAAATTTTCCCACTATGTGACGATGTGTTTACATGACTTAGATGCTTATGAAATCTAGTAGCAATATTAGGCATATAATAGATATCATAGGTTCTCCAAATAAAAAACGTGAATAATGGAATAATTAGCTGATTAACATATTAAAATAAAATCTTGATCTTGTTGAGTCGAGAGTTATACACAGGCTGAGGGAAAAATTATCAGGTAAAAGGTGGTACGGGGTTAGTTTGCCGACTTCAAATGCTTCGGGTTTCTCCAAAACAAACTTTTTGAAGTTGGCTTGAAAAATTGTAAGGAAAGGGGTTACTTCCTTAACACCTCTTTCCATACAATTTTTCATTCAGTTTCTGTATTACTGTCGACTAAAACGGTAAATATCAGATTTTATTTGATCATGTTAACCAGCTACTTATTTAAGTATCAGTTATATATTTACATCATATATATTTACTATTGGATATGTATTTTTACTATCTTTTATATAATTATATGTAACCACTATAATCATAAGTAACCACGTCGTGTAAACATACTATCAGTGGGATTTCGTTTCCATTATTTTGGTACTTCTTATTGTTACTATCAGTAATTAATCTCATTTTCTAGCTAAACAAAAAAAACCTTTTAAATATCTCTTAATGTTAAATGGGTGAACCCAAGGCCTTCTTTTACATTCACAGTAACAAATGTATTTGTACACCAAGTATGGAAAAATATTTTTTTTTTTATAAATTTTAACTTTTTTCGATCCATCTCGGGAGAGAAACAACACTACACTAACAGTCCTAAGACAAAAGAAATTGGGTTTCAGTGAGGTAAAAAAACGAACAAAAAACTGGGTATCGGAGTGGTAATTTTGAAGTGACGCATCGTCCTATAGATTAAGCCAAAAAAATTGATGATCATGCGTGGATATACTTCTCATTCAATGCATTCAGGACACAATATTAACAAAAAACTGCCGATTTTTGAGTTATAGCATTGTTGAAGGGAGTAAGAGAGGTTTAGGTACGTAGTAGAATTTGGCTAATGAAAGTGGCACTTTATCATTTTAAAACGATCATAAGTTATCGAAAACGTAGTCGATAACTGTAAAAAGAATATTTTATTTTTATGATTCATTAGTTTTTTTTTTTAATTGGACCAAGTACGTTGTATTTTATTCCCACTATTACGTAGATAATAGTTTATTTTGTTGATATATGTGTCTAATTTATTTTCTTTTTTATTTTGCAGGTAAGACACTACTGCATATTGTTCTGTGTTGACCATGTTATAAGTAAGCCAGTTTATTTTAATTTTTTTCAAATATTTTCTGACTCAATATAACCAGCACTTGCTTTATACGTGCTGTTACTTAACTCCCATCTCGTCTGTTTTTCAATGCAAAAAATGCTTTGCTCAGCTTAATTTAATCCTAGTTGTCAACTCGCGCTCGCTTCGCTCGCTCTTAAGTGAAAGGAAACCCCCAACGGTTCCTTGTAAGTTAAGATCGTAGCTTTAATGGTAAACCACGCTTAGGTGTCGCACTTCCAAAGTTTTAATAGTAAGCTATATATAAACAGCAATCTTTGATTATCACGCCACTAATATATGAGAATGTTTTTAATATATAATTTCTTTGGAAGTGATTAATTTTCCAATATGTTTTAGAAATGTTAAAACATTTTTATAAATATATATATATATATATATGTGTGTGAAGCATAGAGTAAGAGGGATCTATATACGATAGGCAGCCACAGGTGCCCTAACATGGAAAGCCAACCAAGGCCTTATCGATCTAACCGCTCGGTGCTTGGTAAACAGCCTCTTCTGTGGGTGTCACTTAGCTCATATCAAATATGTACAACTTTTACAAGTATCTTCGATATCTAAGCTGGTTTGTACGATCACATCTAAATGACCTCGGCATCGAACCTTTGGGTTAGCTTTAAGTTTCATCAGTTTTATAAAATATCGCTTGTTACTTTGGAATCTGAAATGTCCAAAAAGAAACTCCGACTCTCTAAAGTAAAGATTAAAAATTAACAAGATATCCTTTTATAAAGATACCTATCGTAGGTAGGTAAGACGTCTGAGACAAGTCGAAATTGTTTACATTAAAATTATCAACAAAAAAAGTATTAAATTTTCAATGATAAAATAGTTATTTTATTTTTTTTTTCTGTTATCTTCGCCTCTACCCTGTAGGGTCATTGGCGGTATGTTCAATTATATTTTGTTGTAATAAGTGATTTCATTTAAGTATTTTAACAAAGTTTCTATATTTTCTTCGTCGTCCTTTAACAATTCGTTTAGTGTTTTTCCTATTTTTAGTTTTTTCCGGACATGTTTGTATTTTGCACAGTTTATTAGAAGGTGTTTCACCGTTTGGGGCACGTTATCACATTCTTGGCATTTGGGTGCCTCAAGTCCTCGGAGAAGATATTCGTGCGTGAATTGGCAATGCCCAATTCTGACTCGACATATTATGACTTCTTCCTTCTCGAGATTGTCGTGCTGGTGGTCCACTTTTTGCAATCTACTTTAACTTCCGATAGTTTGGACTGTTCGTTCCGCCACCTCAACTCCCAAATTTGTGCTTTGGTTTTCCTTTAATTGGTGTAGCCAGTCCTCTTTTGTGACTTCTTTTAATGTTATCACATTCTCTGATTCTCCCAGCCTAGCTATATTTGCTGCTTGATCGGCTGCCCCATTCCCCTTTATTCCTTTGTGGGATGGTACCCAAATGAAAATTACTTTTTTTGCCATCGACTCCAGTTCCCACCACATGTTTATTATTTCTCGAATATGAGAGCTACTGGGGTTCCGATTGCCTCTAAGACGCTTAGGGAGTCCGTAATGATAGCTGATCTGTTTATTCCTGATTCTGCAATAAAATCAGCATAGTGCAATAGTTATTAATTTGATGAAATAAATAAAGTTAGGTCAATTTTCACCAAAACAAAAAACATTTTAAATTGTAACAATAGTTAATAATTAAGTATGATGCACGGTAGGTAGTGTAAACCAGACAGTTATTGACACCCCAAACTTTAACTTAAAGAAATAAGTAAGCAAGTCCTAATTTTATTTTCATCATACTGCATCAAAAACATCTGTTTTCAATACTCGGTTTGAGTCCGTAAAGTAGTGGTACTTCTCGGGGCTAGGCCTGAAAAATCGTTTTGGTGCGCTAACCTTACCTGCTACTGAAATATATTAATAAACATGTGTTCGAAGGAGGTTACTTGTAGCTATACTGTGCTTCTTTCTAATATAAGTAGTATGTTTGGAGTACAAAATAACATGGATATCGGTATTCCAAAAGGCAATGCCAAAAAAACGTTTTAGTATAATGAATAATCAGAATTCTACTATAAATATTAATGTAAATATATAAGTACTTTTCTTCTATTATAGGTTAATAAACAGATGTTTTTTAAAAGAAAAAATCTGGAGCGTGCGCGCAACACACAACTTTCACTTACCAACTTACTTAGATTAGAAATTAATGCGTTTTGTTAATTGCCACTTCTCAAATGAACAGAACAGTTTAATTATAACGCATTGGTTTGTCATTAAAGGCGTACGGCGCATGCGTGAGCTCAAGGTGTTATATGAGTTGACGGAATATTTTTCTTTTTTTCTCCTGTATATGTTTACTTGATTTTCTTCATATATCATATTTAGCCGTTTCTTATTTTTAAGCGTGATGAGAGACAGATAATTTCCCAATATAAACTAAAATAAAGGTACTTTATAGAAAAACAAAAAAAGCCCCTTCCCCATTTAAGCCCCCTCAGAACATTTTAATAATGATAAAGCTTACCTGATATTAAATAACAACTAATTTTCATTAAACATAACGAATTTGATAAAAATCGTTAAAGCCGTTTTTGAGATAATCGATCAAAAAGGTAAAAATCGGACAAAATTTATTAAGTAAAGTCCCCCTCCTGTAGATCAATTTTGATGAAATTTTTAAAGTCATATCTCGGGCATATAAATACATCAAATACCAAGTTTGATCAAAATCGTTAAAACCGTTATTGAGTAAATAAAAAAAACACGTGAAAATGATACAAAATTTATTAAGTAAAGTCCCCCCTCCGGTTGATCAATTTTGATGAAATTTTTACAGTCATATCTCGGGCATATATGTAGATCAAATACTCAGTTTAATCAAAATCGTTAGAGCCGTTTTTGAGAAAATCGAAAAAAACGTAAAAAGTTAATAAATAAAGTACCCCTTCCCTCTGAACAAATTTGATGAAATTTTTGCTGTCACATCGCGGGCATATCTATACACTAAATACCCAATTTCAGGTTCGCACGGTTTATAGTTTTTGAGCTAGTCTGTTCACATACACACACACACACACACACACACACACACACACAGACCATTTCGCGGGACTTGGTTAATTGGACTCAGGGGACCCCAAAACGTGTATTTCCGTTGAAAACCGGAAGTCGAAAATTTTCACGATCGCAATACTTCCACTTACTATATATTTCATATATAGGTAAGTGAAAGTAAAAAGGTGTCAATTTAATTTTTTATATTGTACATATCTGTAAGTTATTAATGAAATATAAGTGTTTTAATTTACTCAAGTATGATGAATAGAATTGTCCATAACACGCACCAAAAGTGTGCTTAAAGTGCTCGGTCTAATTTCCGCGCTCGGCTACGCCTTGCACATTAAACTCGACCGCGAACCGAAAACAACCACTTTTGCTACTGGTTATGAAAATAATTATTCAAGATGTAGGTACATGAATCTAATGTTTGAAGGGTCCTCTAAATCATCTATGAAGTAAGTGTTTAGCAAACTAACCATAGGGAAGATTTCACAATTAAATCCACAGGGTGCCAATAACTAGTTTTTGCACATTTTACAATTAATATTGCCATATAGTAAAACTATTGAAATGTTGACCCAAAAAGACTTTTTGAGTCTAATCCTAATAAGGATAGATAAAGAGGAGCTATAGGAAGTTTTAATTTGATCCCTTCATAAAAAGTTTTTTTTTTCAATTCCACTACAGATATGTAGTCTTAAGGGTGTCAATAACTGTCCGGTTTATGGCAACCTACAATACTAAAGATCGCGGGTTCAATTCCAGCGGTGGCCCTAGGATTTTTTAATGGGAGTAAAAAATCCTTAGCTATGCCGTCCCTCGGATAGGACGTAAAATGGAGGTCCCGAGCCTGTACGATGTCAGGTACTCGTTAATGATCCCTATCCTAATTATACCTGGATAGGCAAAATTTAGGACTCCCACTGTAGCATCGTCTGATTAGCCTTAGTAGCATAAAAATGGACGTTAAACAAACAAACAAACTGTCCGGTTTACCCTACATATCATAATATTAAATAGCAAACTGTTTGGGTAAAAAATTATGTAATATTTATAAATAAATATTTTCTGAAAAAAAATGCTTACAGGCTTGAAAATGGCTTTAGGAGCTGAAACGTTGCTTTGCTAAATATATTTGTGACGTTTTTGTTTGGAGAGAATAAGCCTAATTTATTTATTTTATCATATTAAATAAATCACCAAACCGGAAGAAGATGATCAGAGAATCAATAATAATAATAATAATAATAATAATAATAATAATAAGTTTATTTGACAAAATTTACAAAATTATACAATTTATATATAAATAAAATAAACAATTAAGGCATGGGAACCGTCTGCCGGAGTTTAGTTAAAAATATTGATATTTTAAACAACAAACACTAAAATTAAACAAAATTTGAGTAGTTAAAAGAAACATATTAGTATTCAAAATAAAATTCATCAACATTACATTACATTTGTACTATTATTAATAGGAAATTAAATAAAAATTAAAATTAAATTAAGCTCCTAGGCGAACTCATTACAGATTAGTTTTCTATAATTCCAAGCATTTTTTGTGTATGTAATAAGAAGAGACCAATTTTTACCGTTAAGTAGTTCAATAATGAATTCAAATGATAAAAGCCTTTCTCCAAAAACTGCAAGGCGATAGGGGGCAAGTATTGGGCATACAGCTAGAAAATGAAAAATGTCCTCTTTAACTCTATAATTTCATAGGGTACACTCATCCTGAGTGTTGGGTGCTGAGATATTAAATGGCTTACAGTTCAAATTTAATAATTCTCCCCTTAGTTTAAATATTAGACGAATATCGCTGAGACCTATATGAGTGTTTGCACCACCAGTCAAGTCAGCAGGTTTGACATTGAAGTCTAATACTTTATAAATATTATAACGGTGAGTCGCTTCAACTCTTTCAATCAACTCATGTTTAAAACCCAGCCTCAACCCCTCTATTAGTTTCTTAAGTTTAGAAAAAAGCCACTCTCTCTCATCCTCAACAAAACTAATGGAGATACCAGTTTTCTCACCCAAAACCTTCCAATTATGAGCCCAAAAAACATTTTTTTTAACAACCTCTTCAGCTACTAATCGGGAATCAATAGTTACCAATAGAAAAAAAAAATTAAATAATTAGTGAAAGTATAACAAATTTAGTTATGAGGCTTTCCTTGATTAAATTTACGATACTTCCGTCATATATATAAATAATTAATGTTAATTGTTTATTTTTTGAAATGTATTCTTTCCTCCTGGAAATCTTCTCTAAAGACAAAAAGAGTTCCATTTATTATTTTATGCTATGGCCATTTGGCGGCTCATTTCGTAAGGTTTGTACGCAGTTTCCGGCCAAGTAGCTCTGGAATTATTAAGAAGGCCCCGTACAATCCTCTTCAAGTTCCTGTTATATGGAAAAGGCTTGCTTTGGCTTTGTTTACTTTTGTTTATATATATATATATATATATATATATATATATATATATATATATATATATATTATGTTGGAGTTTAAGCATCAGTTAAGAGGGTTTATTGCCTTTAAATTTAGGGTTTATTGCTATCAAGGGTCATCATCTAATTCCTTTGTTGGTTTAAAATGTGGTTCTTAATTATAAACGAACCGGGCGTAGGAGTGATGAACCTTCCCCGTGTATCTCATCGAGAATCGTGGTGTGGTTTTCCAGGATGTCAGTAACCGCCCGGAGGTTTGGTTCAGGGACGGTATGCTTCAGGGAAAGAAATATAGGTCCTCGGGGCCTGCTGACTCTGAGTTACCATAATCCTTGGACCTAGACGAGTCTGTCACTGTCCTTGAACCCGAGAGAGCTGACGCCATCGGTGGGAAGGACACTGCCAAATTGGCCCCAATGGGATTGGTTATGGAGCTATGGGCAGTCTGCCGCTGTACCATGGTGACCATGGCTTGCAGCAACGTGAGGTTTGGGCTACCCCCTCCAGGCTGTCTGTACTCCCACAAGCAAAACAAATGTCTGTAAGAACACCACACTGAGCGGCCAAAGGTCTCATTAGGCCTGATGCGCCAACAGAAGAAAAAAAAAAAAGAAAAAAAAAAAAAAATTATAAACGATTTTCTTCTTAAAAGATTGTAAAATTATAATATCGGAGAATTTACCAATTTTTTTCCCCTATTGAAAATCTATGTATAAAAAGCTTAAATATAGTTATACTAAGTAAATAACCCTATTTCGCGTCATTCAGTTTACTGATAAATAGAGTAAACAGATCTAGCAACTATGTTTTTTTCCAAACTATTGCTATAATAATCAACTCCAACCTATGTGGTTGGCCATGTTTTTATATTGGAAGTAATTAAAGGTTTGTTCCAACAAAGATTTTTGGGCTAAAAGAAGGACGATAATATAACCTGCTATAAGGTTTCGATGGTAGATGCTTTTCTACCATTAAAAAAAAAAAAAAATTAACGTGACTTGGATGCGGAATATTAAGTGTTTGATGAAATCAACTTGATTAGGTGAGTTGGGGGTAGTGGTTGGTTGGGTTAAGAGTTGGAATTTCTTGGTTGGGGGGAATGGTTTTTCCTCATCGAAAAGTGGTTTGGTTCTGGTTGGAACAAACTTACAAGCACACACACACACACACACACACACACACATACGTACACATACAACTATAAGCATTAACGGTAAGGTCCTTCCTAAGCCTGGTTCGGTATAGCCTGGAGCTAGCGAATTCCATTCTCTCCTTTCTCTTTGACCCTCTGGTTCGTCCTCTATGCCAACTCTCTGAGGAATGTTGCTTTGAGTTCGGAGGTGTTAGTAGGAAGTTAGCGGTTCTCTGACCTCTCTAGATAATATAGATAATACAATATAAATAATAATATAAATAATATTGCAAATTTGAAACAGTAACACAGTTGTTGGGAAACTCTAAATTTGAATACGAGAGCCTTATTAATTTGAAGAGCCGTTTTATAAATAATATTGTGTTTTAGTATGAGTTTTATAAAGAATAATAAAAAAAAAAAAAAAAAAAAAGCGCATCACATAAGATTCACATGCCACCCTCCTTTCTTTTACTAAAAATAGAGATTAATTTTTTTAAATGGCTTACTAAAGTGCTTCTGGGACACATAATTTTTTCTCTCAATGACAATTGTTTTTGTTTATTCTATTCCAAAGTGGGTACTGTCCTTTGTACTTCATATGGTGGTTTATCAAGTATAAAACTGAGGCCCCACTTACTCATAGGAGTGCGTACTTTCTGAGGATTTTAGAAATAACAATCGATTGTTAGAATGAACGTTCGAGTTTTTTAGACTGAGCTGGAGTTTGGAGAATCTCCTATCATCTTAAAGAAGTATTTAAATTGTATAACATTCATGTCCCTAACTTTATGAGTTTTCCAAACGATATAAGTATCATGCGGCATAAGTTTCAAAGTTATAATGAAAAGTTTCTTATGACTAGCGTAGTGACTCCTTGATACCACTACTCACCAAACAAGCCATCAATCAAGTAACATGAAACAAACAAACTAGCGTTCATCAAACTGTTGATAGCAATATAATGGAATTGTTCCATAACAATTATATAGAAAACTTTTTTGTTACGATTATATACCTTCAGTACCTGTTTGGATGTTTTGGGTGGTGATCACTTGTTGTTATTGTTTTTTTTTTGTTTTTTTAGTTACCCGTATGTGAAATATATAGCAAGGGAAAGTATTGCGATCGCGAACAATTTCGACTATTGCTCGAGATGTGACAGCAGAAATTTCGTCAAAATTGGTCAAACGGAGGGGGTACTTTACTTCATAACTTTTTATGGTTTTTTCGATTTTCTCAAAAACTGCTCCAATGATATTTGATGTATGTATATGCCCGCATTATGACAGCGAAAATTTCATCAAAATTGATAAAACTGAGTGGCACTTTATTCCATAACTTTTTTTATTAAACTCGTCATGTTTAGTGAGAATCATGTATTCATTAAAATAAGGTTAGCTTTATCATTAGTAAAAAGTTCTGAGGGGGCTTAAATTCCTATATAGTACCTTGTTTTTGTTTATATGGAGAAATTATCCGTCTCTCGTTACGCCTAAAAATAAGAAATGGCTAAATATAATAATTAACATAATAGAAATATTACGTCAAATCATAAAACAAAGCATTAGCATGCGCAGTACGCCTTTAATGACAGACCGCGGTTTATAATTAAAGATGTTCTGTTCATTTAATGGAAATTTTTCGTTTCATGGGAACTAAAGGAAGTCTTCAACAACTATATAGAGAGTTAAAAAAACAGGCGACTTGGAGTATTATGCCAGTATTGCCGAGTTATCTCTAGTAAAAACTTTTATTTAAGAATACAACAAATTAGTGCACTTTAAAGAGCAAATGCAAACAAAAATAAGTAAATGAATGTGGAAAACTGTGACGCGCGCATCGCAACAGATTTTTTGCGATGAGGGATTGGAGTATTTTATAATATGTGTGTTAAAAAGATATAAAATATTTTCTCTTCTGATATATTTTGCACGTTTACACCTGTATACTTAAGAGTTTTAGTAATGTCTTTACCTATTAAATATACAGAGAAAAAAAGTTTAAAATTTTGTAGGAATTTTCGACTTTCGATCGAGGATTTTCGACCCGAGATCGATTTTAATTTGACTCAAAAGAGTTTTTAGAAGATTAAAGTGCCCACACACCGCGAGTCACGTACTCGTATCCGAACTTCGAAGTATCCCGATCCCTCAATTACAGTATAAGCCAAAGGCTCCCGATAAGAATACGTGGTTCGACGCTGTGTAAATTCACCTTTGAAATTACCTTTTTATCAGAGTTACTTTTCAATTCAAGATTCGTCAACCCTTTGTTGTATTCTAAAGTGTGTTGTTCTTCGGTGAAAGTTGATCCTTTCCTTCAGAGATATGAAAACTTTCCTTCTACTCGTTATAACTTAACACGGATTCATTTTAATGTTTAAGAACTCTTCCTGACATGTTTCAAAGTTTTTCAATTTCAAGTTAACTTAGTGAAACGAGGAATATAATGATAAATTTCGTGAAGTATTTTCTGTTAATAATAAGTTTTTAAATTTAAGATAATTTCTGAAATGTCTCCCCCGAATGTATAGTCCTAAAATCCAAACAGTATTGAACCATGTAGAATCGAAAGAAGAATTATTGAAACAATACCTATTGTAGTACCCCCGTGCTCGAGGAGTCTTGGGCCGAGAGACCCTCCTGGGACAAACATAGCCTCTAAAAATTTGGTATCCTTAATCGAAAAATTAAGGGGGGAGAAACCTGGCGGTTGAGCGTGATCGCGGTCAAATCACTTCCTTGCCCGACCGCTGACTATCATATTAAATGTGTTTTTTTTTTTTTTTTTTTTTCTAATTCGCCCTGGTCTTCTTCAACTTTATTCAATAAAATTTAATTTCTTTTTGTGTAAACTTTTTTCTTTTTTAAATGAGATAAACAGGAAGGAAACTGTTTCAAGAGTATAAGGTCTCAATAATTGAAGCGTAGAAATGCATAAGGGTCTAAGTGCCAAAAAAATAAAACAAAGTTTTTTTTTTTGCCAAATTGTTATGTGTGCCAAAGCCATTCAGAAATGGGTATAAGTAATGTTTTGTTGTCAGAAAAGAGTTCATTGAACGTACGAAAGATGGCATGGGTGTAAGCACTGAACGTAGTTCACCCTAGAGGGTATAAGTCACATCATTTCTGTAAAAATTTCCTGAGGCACTTATAACTTTATGCATTTCCACGCTTCAGTTATAAAAAAGTGAAAGTTAAATTATATATCTATTTTTAAATAAAACCAAAAACACTTGCGGCCGAGCGGGCTAACGCTTTCTTGCTGCCTCTGAGAACTATGATATGATAGGTAAATAAATATAATGAGGTGAAGTTTGGGAAATCAAGTCACAGTATCTTAGCGAATCGGTATTCATTCCCCGCCATCTTTCCCAGCCACCATATATCAAATACAGTTCTCCAGAAACCCGATCTATGCATAAAAACTTCAAATGATTTTTCAATATTTATTTTCTCTTTTTCTCCCTGGATGATAAAGTAGTCGGTATCGGAGAGGATAAAGATAGATTCCTGTTGCCGAGAGATATACGCTTAACGTCGGACTGATGCCAAATGATCAATCACCGGATTTAAATGATATTCTGTGTAGATCTTACGACATCTAGAAGAATGGTGGTCTGTGGGGTTTATCGGACCAGTACAAATATGTTGAATTGCTATAATTAGTACAATATGATACCTGTTTAGTAAGAATAAATTAAAGAAGAATTATTATTTTAAATATATTTTATTTATCTTTAAATAATTTAATTTATAAATAATATAAATTAAATTATTTAAAATATAATAATTAAATCATTATTGTTATATAAGGAAGCAGCCCATATCCCAAAGCACTATTCACACATTATAAATTACAAGAGAACGCGCTTGCGTCGACCTTAAGCCAGTAGGCCCTCAGTACGCCTCAGGGATGATAGGCCAGATGACATGGTTTTAAATTTTGAATTCCTTATGCACTAACGACCCTATTTTAATGAGAATGAACGGGTAAGCATGCGATTGTTAAAATTATATAGAATGAGAAACTGTATAATATAAAAGTGTTAGTTTTATAAATTTTCATACTGTCTATATATTTGTTATTCATTATATTTTTAGATGAATGTGGCGCTGGACGCCGAAAGCTCCGTGTAATTATACAAAACATATATAATTATGAGATCGTCTTGGTGGGTGTACTATTAACACTATGCATATATTTATAAGCAATCTACCATTTGCAAGAAATACAGCCCTCATTCTCAAACTGAATACTCCCCGAATTCCATCACATAAGACGGTGTAGGGGAAGGGTCATAAATGTTTTAAACTTGTGCATACTTGAAATTTTCCTCAAGATATGAGATAGAAGGGGAGCAGTAATATAACTGCCTACGTCAGAAACAACCACGGCATTAAAATTTATAAGGGGGGGGTTCACCACTGATTAACATGGAAATGGCCCTGGCTGTATCACACCTATATCTTTGTCATCTTGTCTTGGAAGGGAAAGAGGTGGGTCAAATGGAACTTTACAAAGTACATATCACTGAAAGTCTAATATCGCACTAACTTACGAAAGGTGAGAAAGTTATGAAACACATTCCAGTAAATCTGACTAGGCGTAGGTATGTGCTTGCAGCGAAAATTGAGTTAAATCCAAAATTCTAGATTTGAAAAAAATGCGATTGGGAAACGTTGACCTGTCGTAAAATCAGTTATAATATAGTTTATTGAGCATTTAACGGGCTTTACAATCATCTAATGTTTTAATTTATTCATCTAGAAAATAGACAAATCTAATAACGGAGAATTTAGACGTTTAAACTAGGGCGAACTGATAAAGCTGTATCCAGTGGTGATAACCAACACATAATAGTAGTGATTGCAGCGCGAAGAATGAAATGCACATTTAAAATTACTAAAATTGGAAGTGAAGGAATCTCTAAAAGGTTAATAAGCGCGGTGCCGACTGGAAACATCTGAGGGGCTTTCTAGGTCTCCGTGGTATTCGTTAGGCCGAGACGGAGGTGGGAGAATTTGATATTATTATTGATTTATCATACCGTTATTTAGGAACATATGTCTATTTTTAAAGAAAAAAAATCTGGTGCGTGAGCGCTACACACAACTTTCACTTACCAACTTACTTAGATTAGAAAGTGACGTGTTTTGCTAAATATCATTTCCCAAAGTCACACATTTTTCTACATTCATATCTTATTTCTGTTAATCGTTAAAGCCGTTTTTGAGTAAATAAAAAACCCCGCGAAAATGATACAAAATTTATTAAGTAAAGTCCCCACTCCCGTAGATCAATTTTGATGAAATTTTTACAGTCATATCTCGGGCATATAAATACATCGAATACCAAGTTTGATCAAAATCGTTAAAACCGTTTTTGAGTAAATAAAAAAAACACGTGAAAATGATACAAAATTTATTAAGTAAAGTCCCCCCTCCGGTTGATCAATTGTGATGAAATGTTGGTTATCACATCTTTGGCATATAAATACATCAAATACCAAGTTTGATCAAAATCGTTAAAACCGTTTTTGAGTAAATAAAAAAAACATGTGAAAATGATACAAAATTTATTAAGTAAAGTCCCCCCTCTGGTTGATCAATTTTGATGAAATTTTTACAGTCATATTTCAGGCATATAAATAGATCAAATACTCAGTTTAATCAAAATCGTTAGAGCCGTTTTTGAGAAAATCGAAAAAAATGTAAAAAGTTATTAAATAAAGTACCCCCTCCCTTTGAGCAATTTTGATGAAATTTTTGCTGTCACATGGCGGGCATATACATACACTAAATACCTAATTTCAGCTTCGTACGGCTTATAATTTTTGAGCTAGTCTGTTCACATACACACACACACACACACACACACACACACACACACACACAGACACACACACACAGACCATTTCGCGGGACTTGGTTAATTGGACTCAGGGGGTCCCAAAACGTGTATTTCCGTTGAAACACCGAAAATTTTCACGATCGCAATACTTCCACTTACTATATATTTCATATATAGGTAAGTGAAAGTAAAAAGACCCGAATTTCGTTAAGGCAGATCTTAAAAAGTTGGTTTTGGACGTTGGTCGGTGGATGGAAGTGTGTAGGGAGCTAGTGCTGGTGTTGGCATCGAACCTTCGGGATCGTTAAGCCTTTATTGTTACTATTGAAACGATAGGTACTTGTACTTCTTATACCTGTGCTTTCAGTAGCTACACCAGTGCTTAAAGTACTGCTCAAGCTCTCTGTTGGTACTTTTACAGTTGTTCCATGGTACTTTAGTACTCATAACATTGATGATATGCTAATATTAAATGATATGGGAACCATTATCTCCTACACCGTTATATCGATTACAAAAAATAACCTTGGTGATCCTCGTTCCCTGAATGTGCAATCACCATTAACATTAGCATTAGCAAAGGGAAGCTATTAAATAGAGGCCCACACAATGCCAAGGATTTATTAATTCCTCTGTCCCAGCCCACTACGGCTTAAATTTTAAGTCCCCTTGTTCTTTCTTTAGTTAGCTCCATGTAATCGGAAGGAATTACTTCTACAATATTTCTACTAATTACAATTCAATGTAATCGGAAGGAATTACTTCTACTGGACTAATTGACCAGAATTATCGTTGTACGCGTTGCTTTAGCTCAGTAGCTATAATGCGTTGAATTAATTACATCTTATTCTTTTTAATACATTCAAATCAAAATTCACTGATAAAGATAAAAAACGTTTCACCCAATCTAAAAACTAACGGGATTTAAAATAGAACTTTACACCAAATTTAGTACTGTTTGGAAAAGAATTTAGAAGGGTTGAAGTTTTTATTTTTTACATCTCATATTTGACCATAGTAAGTATTAATGATCCATTCATTTGGCACTTAATGAATTTTTTCAGCAGAGGTGAGATTAAATCTTCGATGCCTGGTCATACGGGCTTAAGTCAGTATTTAAGTATTTGGAGCTTATGTCGTAATATTATATCGTTTAGCATGCATAGTACTACCCAATTTTTTATATATATAAATATAAATATATAAATTTTATATATATATATATTTTTTTTTTTTTTGCTCAATTCATGAATCCTAATTTGTCGACAAGAAGTAGATTTTATGGATTTTAATTTTTAAATATAAATAAATCGAACACGTCTGGGTTATAACACAATCATTGATCAATATTATTTATTTATGAGGCCAACCACTTCATTTAATAGATTGATATAATACGTTCAATTACGTCTTTGGGAATTTCATATGGTAATTCGTCCGTAAACAACTTTTTATCGTAACGAATTAAAATTATACAAAATGTAATCATAAATATACATATCATGTGGTGTATGTAAATTATTCATTACTTCAAATCTATAGTAGTGAAAATGTAAGAAATTCATACCAATCGAGATACTTACTTTTAAGTTTAGGAGAAAAAAAACGATACTTCGAGGATAAAAGAAGTATTTTATACGCCATAAAATGAGCGAGCCCACAGGTTACTTCATATTAAGCTGCATGGCTAAGAATTGCGAGCTATGTTGGTGGAGTTTTTAGTTTACGTCTAATATGGTAGAATAATCACATTATTCTACCATATTAGACTATTTTTTAGCGAATATCTTTTTCTTAAAAATTAAAGGAACTTAAATGGAAAATGACTAAATCGTATGCAAAGTTCTTCTAATCATCTCTCCAGTCGTTAGCAATTGATTGACGATTTAAAAAAAATATTATAATTAGCATTTAATAGTCATTGCAAAGTCTCTTCCTTGTTGTCATTGTTAAATATAGTTGTTAATGGCGTATGCATATTTCTAAATCTAGCAGTTGAGCGTCATTTCGGTCGTATCATCTCCTTGACAACCGCTGACATGGAAACGTAACATTGGCTACACGGCTACAGGTTATCTTGTCATTTTATTCATTGCTTTATACACTAATAGGCGAGCGCAAGCGACGGTGCTGCTTCTTTGAGGAACTTGAGAAACGGGGATAGAAGCCGGGCCATTACCCTTAAGGGTTCTTTGGCGTTTTTAATTTATTTTTCCATAATTAAAACCCGATCGAGCAAAAAATTATTTGAAATATGTCTAATAGGTATTGCTCGGTCCCTCAGTGTTCAATTAGAAAATCAAAAGACGTGTAATTCCATTTATTTCTAAAAAATAAAAAGCTTCTTAAAGGGTGGATTGTAAAATTAAGAATAGATAAGCCTGTTTCGAAACATATGACGATATTTAGTCTTCATTTTAAAGAAATTGACTATATTTATTCAGGTAAAATTTACCTGAATAAATAAAATATCAAATACCAATATTTACCTGGTAAATATTGGTATTTGACATTTTATTATTTGAAAATGCTAGTTTTTTGCAAATAACATTGGGACCATAGTGTCATAGATTTGTTTTTCTTTTTTAATTTTCCTCATTTTTGTATTACATCCGGTGTGCTTAATTGTTCCAAGTTTTCAATGCTATGCCTGAAAGTTTTGACATATAAATAAATAATATGACAAAGAAACTAAGCTGTCATGAAAATGACAGCTGTCATAACAATGAGTGTATGAATAGGTAATTAATGTTGTTACTAACCGAAAAACGGAGAGTAAAGTTACAATGATGTGTTTGCTTTACAATGATTTACCAGAACTACCAGCTTTACACGAAAGTTGCTTATTATTATTAATAAATTTGATTTCCACTTTAATTTCATGGGGCAGTCCTTTAAGATCGCTTGTTAGAAGGCACAAGGCTTGTAAAATGACTGTTTTTTTACTTCTAGATTATTCCACATGTAATTATGTGGTTTGCATCAAGGATAGCCTGCCCTTCAATTAATGGTATCTTAAAATCACCAATTATCTCTATCACATCAACTACATCTATCCCCGTTCTTTCCGACATTTTGTAAAACTACTAGCGCACCCTATAGTCGATTGCGCCCGGCTACACAGTTTTTTTGCGTTATTTACCAAGATTATACAGTGAGCAACAATGTTGAACTAGGAAAGAGGACGATCCTTGGAATTGTCGCTGATGGATACGGCCTTTGGAAAGGGGGCAATAATTTTTGAACAAACAGAGGCCCAGCAATCAACAAAGGGGAAGAGAGAACAAATTTGCTGGGCCAGTTGTGTCAACAAAGGCCTCCTGTATTAGCAGCAATCGCCAAGGCCCTGAGCTAGGCATCGTAAACTTGAACTGTTCTCTTTGGATAGGCACGCCTTCCACTATATTAAGACAGTGTAGGGGTAGCAACTACCTTAACTAACTGTATTCAATAAATTTACTGAGGAATTTTTCAATGCTAAAGGCAATTATTATTAAATATTAATGTGGCTTTTTACAAGTAAATTATCAATTCTTTATATTTTACGGTAAAGAATGTTAAACAATGATTCTAAAAATAACGCTTGGAGCACAAGAAAACTGGCAAGCATTAAAACTTATGGACATTGAAAAAAAAAAAAATAAAGATAAATAAAATGCCTAACTATTTTATTAAAAGATTTGACCATGGCCGGGAATCAAACCCAGGTCCTCTTCATCTCTGTTGCAGCGCTATTTTTCGAACACAGTTGGGAATGACCCCACGATTAGCTCAGTGGTAAGAGCACTGCATTGAGAATTTAGAGGAACTGGGTATGAATCCCGGCCGTGTCAAATATTTTATCTTCGAATTTAATAGTTCGACCCTTGGATGAGAGGAACTAAAGTACTGATGAACTTTTAAGAGAATCCACCAGACGATGTCTTTATAAATGAATGAATAGATTTATCATGGGTAAAAAAATATTAATTATATAGAGTAACTACAAGGAATAACAGAATAATGGAAACGAATCTAACTGATGTTATGCGCAACACACAACAATCAGTTACCAACTTACAAAGATTAAAAGATGATGTGTTTTGTTAAATGGAGGGGGTACTTTATTTCACAACTTTTTGCCCATTTTTACGTTTTTTTCCGATTTTCTCATAAACGGCTGTAACGATTTTGATCAAATTTGGTATTTCATGTATATATATGCATGTGATAAGACAGCAAAATTTTCATCAAAATTGATCAAAAGGTTATCGATTTTCTCAAAAAAGGCTAAACGAATTTTGATAAAACTCATCAAATCAACATGTTTAATGAGAATCAAGTATTCTTTAATTTCAGGTAGGCTTTGTCATTATTAAAATGTTCTGAGGGGGCTTAAGTGGGGAAGGGACTTTTTTGGTTTTCTTATGAAGTAAATTTGTTTTTGTTTATATTAAGAAATTGAGAAAACTGTCTCTCGTTACGCCTAAAAATAATAAATGGCTAAATATGAAGTCTGAAAGAAATCAAGTAAACATATAAAGGAGATAAAAAAGAAAAATATTCCGTCAAAGTTGAGCCTACGCATGCCCAGTACGTCTTTGATGACAGAACATTGTATATAAACTCCCCGCCAAAAGTATTGCAACACCTGTATAAACTTGTTTTTCTTTTTTTATTTATATTGTAATAAAGTTAATTGGTTGTGTGATTACAGTAAAAAAGGTATACAACGAAAATTAAAATTTATTCCTTTTAATCAATAACAATTTAAAAAAAAAAAAAGTAAAATTTTTCTTTTAATGACAAAAATAAAAGGTAACTTTCTTTTAATGATTTTGGGTTCAATACCTTGTCAAACCCATCTAGCTCTAATCACAGCCTCCATACGTCTTGGCATGCTATTGAAGAGCTGCTGAATGGTCTCCTGGGAGATCTGATCCCATTCTTGTAAAACGGCTGTCTCCAGCTGTTCTAAGCTTGACGGTGCTTGTTGACGACGTCGAACTCTTCTTTTCAGTGTGTCCCACAAATGTTCGATACAGTTGAGGTCTGGGCTTCTCGCAGGCCATGCAATTCTTCGAATTCCAGATAGTTGTTGACACACCTGGCGATGTGGGGTCTGGCATTATCATGCACTAACAGTGCCTGAGGGCCAATAAAGGGCATGTAAGGCATTACATGTTCTTCTAAAATCTCCTCTACATACCGCTGAGCTGTCATGGCGCCTCTTCTTACAGGAACAAGTTCTGTACGAGCCTCAAAAGATATCCCACCCCAGAACATGATGGACCCCCCTCCGAAAGGAGTGACTCCAACTGTACAGCACCGACTGTACCGCTCTCCTCGCCTTCTCAATACTCTATCTCGACCATCTGGATTGTCCAAGGCCACTCTTGTCTCATCTGTGAACAATACAGCTTTCCATTCTTCTACAGTCCAGTGTTGATGATCCCTTGCAAACCTAAGCCTTTGCATACGGTGTCGTGCGGTCAGCTGAGGGCCTTTTGCTGGTTTTCTTGCCCGAAGGCCTGCACCTACCAACCTCCTCCTGACTTTATTGGTGGATATTCTGAGGTTCCGGACATCACGTACGAGGTTTTGAATGCCTGGAGCAGTTAAATTCCGCTGGCGGAGTGCATGTAGCCTAATGAAACGGTCATCGGCAAGGTTTGTGATCCTTGCCGGACACAAGGACATCCACTTGTTGGCCTTCTGGAGTAGCTACCTGTCTCCCTAAACCGTTTCATACACCTTGAGACGGAGCTGAAATGAACGCCGACCCTTAAAGCAATTTGACGTGTAGATAACCCTTCCTCGAAAAGGGCTACGTTACGAGCAGCCGTAACTTCACTAACTTGTCGTCTAGCATTCATTATCACTTGAGATGTGTATCTCACCTAGTCAAATGGTCACTGAATGGGATTTGGATAATTTGGAGTGAAACTTATCTTAATACCATTCCTAATTCTTTCTGTTTCCTCAGGATTATAAGATAAAATCTAATCCTTTTGCTATTAAATTACAGATAACAACATAGCCTATCCTTATTTATGGAAAACAGGACGATGGTACTTACTTCTGGTAAAATAACAAAAAATTTATAAGTGTTGCAATACTTTTGGCGGGGAGTTTAATTAAAGACGTTCTGTTCATTTAATGGAAATTATTTGTTTCATAGTATTATTATGCTTCCATTGCCGAATTATTATAAAAGTAAAAACTTTTATTTATTAAAAACAAATTTTAAATAAATGAAATTGAAAAATATATGTGTTTCTTTGAGGAATTGCATTTAACAAAACATCATATTTTAATCTTTGTAAGTTGGTAAATGATAGTTGTGTGTTGCGCTCATCGCACCAGATTTGTTAAATAATTAATCAGTTTTGTAAAGTATGCATGTCATGTAAACTTACCATTAGTTGGATTTGTTTTCCATTATTCTGTTACTCCTTATTGCCATCTATAATGATAATTACATGATAAACATATTATTGTCATCTTCTGGCATTGTTGCTCATATTTGTCTTCTTTTTAGCCTTGATGAAGATCCACATGTAGGAATCGAAACGTTTACTTACCAAAATAAACAAAGATCATACTGGAAATCCTGACTACTTATCAACCTATCCTAAAGAAAATATTTGACTATTACACACCTCTATGTATATGTAAATGTTATGAAGAAATCTGTCCAAAAAAATCATAAAAGGCTATTTTAAGATAAATATTTGGGTATTACTTCGGATAAGCAACTCCAAAATGGCGGCCAGCGTGAGTAAACAACAAGGTATTTCGATCACGCCCTACCCGATATCCTCGAATCAGTTCGGGTTTACCGAGAGTTCCCAAGCAGAAGTAGTAGTTTATTTGTTTTTTAAAAATATATTATTGTCCTGTTTAAATGGGTTCAAGTTAAATGCACATAAAGTTAAATGTAAAAGGTACAAACATTAATAATATAAGAATCCAAGTATTCCTAACAATCAGTTTATCATCTTTTTGTTATTTCAAGAAAAATGTATTTAAATAACCAAGAAGAATATTTTTTAAAATGATTTGGAATGATATCACTTCATAGGAAAAAGAACACATTGTACATGATTTATTAGATTGAAGAAAGGGAATAAAAGGTTTAAGAAATTGTATCTATTAAAATCAATTTAACTGTAATTATCGGCTAACTTTATTATAATCCACTGATGAGTAATTAAATAGAATCAATTTAATTAAATGAGTTTCAACTAGCAATAATCCCACTTCAGTAGACCTTCATTGGTTACGATATCGCCTCTGTGCAAGGTTAATTTAATTAAATGTTTATATTTTATTGCTATTAAATCTTTATATTTTATATTGCTACTTCAAGAAAAATGTATTTAAATGACTAAAAAGAATATTTTTTAAAATGATTTGATGATGATTTTAAATGATATGACTCCATAGGAAAAAGAACAAATCGTACATGATTTATTAGATTGAAGATTTTGTTTAGGTCGGATCTAACCTAATAAAATAAACTACGAATGAATTCTCTTCCAAAAATGTGGATAAAGTCGACATTGGATCTCGGGAACTCGGTATCAAAGTGTAAACCCGAACTGATTTGTGGACATCGGGTAGGGCGTGATCGGAATACCTTGAAGTTTACTCACGCCGGCCGCCATCTTGGAGTTACTTATCCGAAGTGATACCAATATTTGTTTTACGCTGGAATAGTTCTTTAAATAAAAGATAACTTCATTGAAGGGAGGTTTAATTTGAACTTGATGAAAAATGATTCATTAAAATTTGATGAATTCCAGTAAGCCATAATTGGCTAAAATTTTAAAGAGTAGTTCTGACGTTAACTTTGAACTTTGTGCCGAGGCAACTCTCTGCATACTTGATTTCGGAAAATGAAATTCAACTTTCTGCTTTAATATTTCACTCCCCGTGGTCGGTTGTTTACTTTAGAATTACACATTGGTTCATCAACAAGCGGAGGTTTATCCTAGGAAACTTCGGTGTTTGAAACTGTTTGGGAATATTATGAATTCCTCTGTATAAAAGCATATAACGTTGCCTCAAAGGAATGAATTTTATATGAAATTTGAAATATCTGTTTGTATTCAAGTGCAAACATTGTTTCATTTTGCACTCAAAACACTATTAGCTGAATTTATATTATTAATATGACACCATTAAACTATTTTTATTTAATTAAAAATATGGTTAACATTTTCAATAGTGTAAAGTGAAATAAAACAATACAGAAAACAGATGATTTAAAAAAATTTCAAGGCTTGTAGTTGAAACGAACTAGCAGTTCCAACGAACTGTTCGAGTTCTATCTACGCTTGCCTAGAACCTTCCTGGCAGTTCTACAGACTAAATATTAGAAGCGATTGGCAGATGATTTAGTCTTGTTCTGAAGCTCAAGTCATATGGTTATTTTAGTGTTACTGTGTAGTTATAAAGTGATACCTTTTGTAACATTTTAATTATTGAAGTTTATATTGTTTGTGTATCATTGTAAATTATTATTTTCGTTTAAAAAATTATTTGTACAATAGTAAAAACGTATTTAGTTTTTATTTTTCTACTTAAAAATTGATTTTTTTAATTTTTGTATGTTTGTTCAACGTCACTTTATGCCACTAAGGCTAATCGGACAATGCTACAGCGCGAGTTCTAAATTTTGCCTATCCAGGTATAATTAGGATATGGATCTTTAACGAGAACCTGACTTCTTACTGGCTGTGGACCTCCATTTTACGTCCTATCAGAGGGACGGCATAGACAAGAATTTTTTACTCTCATTAAAAAATCCTAGGGCCACCTTGGGACGCTAACACGCGACCTTAATTTTCGTAAGTTTCTATGCTAACCACTTCACCACGGGTGACCCCTTTCTTTTTTTTTTTTTTTTTTTTTTTTTTTTTTTTTTCTTTTTCTTTTTTTTTTTTTGCTTGGATAATACGAATACGTAACATCGTCACAAAACAACCATTCTATTCTTAAAACTACCAAACTGAATTCAATTTTTAATTTGAATTAATCCATCAAGATTAAATCCTCAAAGGATTGGCATAAGTGTTATAATAAATGATATATGTTTTGAAATGTACTGTAATGCTTTTATTATAATATTATTCCATGAGTGAAATTGAAACAAAAAATAGTAAATGATATGGGGTTTTTTAATTATCTATTAAAATTGAATCAATATAGTCATGGCTAATGAATATTTTACGATAACATGAGATGTATGTGTTTGTTATCAAAACGTATATTTATCATTAATTTTTAAATATCATATTTTTGAAGAGAAAAGATTGGGCTCCGCCGGGAGTCAAACCCAGGTCCCCCGCGTGACATGCGCGGTATGTTACATGCGCAACATACCACTAAACCAGGCAGGATTGGTTCTGCATGGAAGCGAGCTATGTGGTGTAGTGGTTAACATACCGCACATGTCACGCGGGAGACCCGGGTTAGACTCCAGGCGGATCCCAATATTTTCTCTTCAAAAATAAAATATTTAAAAATTAATTTAAAAAAGGTGGTTACCCACGAATAAAGATTGAATTATTATATTCATTATAAAAGTTAGATAAACGTTCCCTTAAACTTTGCTTTTGTCCCTCTGTAATTTCTTAAATTACCTCCCCAGTTGCCTAATCCTTCTGGAAATTTCATCAAATGTCCAGCAGTGTTCATTTTGAGAAATGATTATGGATCAGTACAAGAAGATGATTATATTATTATAAACAGTTAATTTTCAACTCGTGAAAGTAACTGCCGTAACTATAAAAAAAAAAAAAAAAAAAAAAAAAAAAAAAGCGATAGGTGTTTGTGTGTGAGGTATTGGTGTCAGTCGGTTGTGATTACACTATCAATAATATATTCTAAAGGAAATGACCAATCAGTGTACGCCTTGGCCTCTACAGGTTTTTCTATTGGCTGATCAACGTGACATGGAGTTACTATTGGTCAATACTATTATCCACACGAGGACATTGAAAATACAGAATAGGCCTGGCCTTTTCAGTAGTTGGTTCTATTTTACCTGGTAGAGGTGCAGTTGGCCGTCAATTTGCTTTTGGAAAGTTCAAACGCCATTAGGCTATGAAGGAGGCTTATCTATTAGTTTATAAGTAAGGCAAGCATAGAATTTCGTCTAGAGTGGGAGGCTATTATTTCGGACATATAAATAAATCATACCCAGTTTTTATCAAAATCGTTCGAGCTGTTTTTGAGAAAATCGGAAAAAACGTAAAAAGTTATTTAAAATACTCCCTCCGTTTGACCAATTTTGATGAAATTTTCGCTGTCGCATTATGGACATATATATTCACTAAATACCCACTTTCAGGGTCGCACGGTTAATGGTTTCTGAGCTTGTCTGTTCACACATACACACACTCACAAACAGACCATTTCGCGGGACTTAGTTATTTGGACTTGTGGGGCCCCAAAACGTGTATTTTCGTTGAAAACCGGAAGTCGAAATTTTTCACGATCGCAATACTTTCCCTTACTATAAATTTCATATTTATGAATAAAAATTGTTATTAGATATTCTGGAACTTATTAATAGTTATTTGATTCCGAAAGATTGTATTTCATGATGAACTGAGCTTTGAAAGCAGTCCTGTTAAATTAAAGTCAGCTGAAAGTGGAGACGGTTGATTGAAATTTATCTTCACTAATTAAATGTCGAACCATGATTGAAGTAGTCTTGGAATATTTTCAGTCTCCGATATTTCATTTAATTGTATAACGGTTACATTCTTAGAAACTCTTCCGATAATTAATATATTTCTTTTACTCGGTATTGGTTTCCGTCGTGACAGGTTGTAGTCGGAAAAGTATAAATGTTATAGCAGCAGAACACGCGGGGGGGGGACGCGTTCCCCCCAATATTTTGTCTGGAAGGGACTGTCCCCCCAATGTAAAAATTAAATAAAAATACGAGATTAGCCAATCAAATTTAATAAAATATGATATAAATTATTTCGATTCCCTTTTTGTTATAAGAAAAGTTATAAAATGCCTTTTTGTTATAGAAAATTATTCCCTTAGTTTGGTATTAACTGGGAGGGAACAAGAACAATGTAACTTAGTTAAAGAACCAGATGTGTTAAAAAAAATATACATATATAAAAAATAGTGTCCGACCGAAACCAAAATTTTAGCCGAAACCGAATGTCAGACATACAGCTTTACTTAAACAATATGCCCTTATTTTGTATTCTATCGGGTTTATTATGGAAAGATTTACTATATTATTTATTATTTATATATCATAATATGAATTTTTATTAATATCAGTCTGTTATTTCAAGATTATTTCAACTTTTAGGGCTGTACTAGTTAAGGGGGTATTTTCTAACATCCCATGGGGACCAGCCATACTAGGAACGGCCGGGATTCGATCCTATAACTTAGCTAATACACCTGTTTTATCACTCTTGTATTACCAGCTTACTTATTAAATGAATAATTGAGTTTAATTACTGTTATTTAATAAGCTTTCATTGATGTTATTGCTAAACTAGACCTATTACACACTTATATGTATTATATATAGACACGTAAATAAGTTTCGATTTCGGTTTCGGCCCGAAACTAGGTCTACGGCCGAAATTAGGTTTCGGTTTCGGTTTCGGCTAAAATTTTGGTTTCGATCGGACACTATTTTTTATATATGTATATTTTTTTTAACACATTTGGTTCTTTAACTAAGTTACATTGTTCTTGTTCCGTCCCAGTTAACACCAAACTAAGGGAATAATTTTCTACTCATTTATTCCTTCAGGAGAGTGGGATGAAAACCCTTGCTTGAAAAACACGGAATTGGTTTTTTCATCTTCTCTCTCTCCGTCCTCTTTCGCGGATTTTCGAATCCTGTTTCCTTTTTATCTTTTTTTTTCCTCCCTCCGATCCTCATGTTTACTTAATTCCCACCATGATCCTGTCGACGAGAGATCCTCGTTTTTATAACAAACAGAGACCGGATTGGAAACGGTTCTGTTGATCTTGCTCATGTGCGGCTCAGTGCTTATTTTCATATGATCAAAGTCTCCTATATTGTATTCAGTTCACCACCAGATGTATATGAAACTCAAATAGTTTATTTGTGTACAGCCTCACTCTCCCCGAATTTAGGTCAAAATAACGATAAAATGTTTTTTGAGGAGTAGTCGCTTAACGTTTATTAATAATATTCGTGAAAGTTGTATCAACTATATAAAGAGATTTTTTTTTTTTATATATATTTCACTGGCTTAACTCGGCCTCACTTTTTTTTGGTTAACTCTTATAATAAATTTTAGGGAAATTAAACCTGTACCACTGGACCAATGAACCATTAAACCAGTACTGCGCCTGTACCAATGAGCTACTCCGCTCCCTAGGGAAATTAAAGATAGTGGAACTCCTCTACTGAAAAGAGAAAGGAAATTTTAATGTTCCTTATTGTTGTCCATTTTTTCAATTGGGGATATTAACGAATATGACGGTAGAAAAATATGTTATAAAAAATAAAAGTCTCACATTTGTTTTTCGGGCGAGGGGATTCGTCGGTGGCAAAACAAAAGAAGAAAAAACATACATTTAAATCATACATGTTCTGTAAAAAAAAAAGGAAATCTAATTTAAATTCATAGAAATAATAACTAGGTACCATCTTAAAATTTTTTTAAAAGTTAGATGTGTTCCTTTATTACAATAATGTTGTGCTATGAATATTATCTGAAGAAGCGTAACGGTGTACGTAATAAGGATAGGAGTGTTGGGGTAACCTTCGATATAGGGACTAGCATAGCAGCTTACAATACTAAATTTCGCGGGTTGTTATCTCACGATTGCGCTACGATTTTTATACGAATATATATATATATATATATTTATATCATAAAAAGTACATAACCCTTTTCGAATAAAATTAATTTTCATTCTTTTAACTGGACAAAAATATTGAAGATTGATTAAACATATTAAATTGGAATTGGAATTAAAAAAAAATTTATGAAAGTTGACCGATTTTCCCCAATATAGGAAAACCTAAAAATAATCTATAATGTACTGATTGGCAACCATATTTTTCCATGAATAATTTTTTTAATGATGGAAATAAAAAAAAAAAAAAATTTGGTTACTAAATGTTTATTGTAGATGTTTCTACCAATAGGTATAAATAGTACATAACATCATCAGTTGATGTAAACATAGAAAGGCTAGAGAAAGTAAAACAAGATTCACCCTGGGTGGTACATGGCGTCATTGATGACATCACGGATTGCCGACACCAGCCAATCAGCGCTCAGTTTATTATACGGACCTGTAATGATTTGATTACCCACAACTACCCCAACAGCTGTCTTTACTTATTATTAACCACATATTACTTTCTTAGCATTAATATATTACTTTGTAAGTAGAAGAAACTTACAATACTAAAGATCGTGGGTTCCCGTCCCGCAGTGGAACGGCAGTAAAATCCTTAGCTAGGCAATCCCTCAAATAGGACCTAAAATGGAGGTCCCGAGCCTGTACGATGTCAGGTACTCGTGAGAATAAAATATTAAAGACAAAATATAATTTTGCTAATCAAATTTTAAAATGAACTTTGCACAAAAGATTAGGTGGGAGATGACGAAAAGGGGTAGTCCAAGGTTGGGATCGCCCTCTCCCCCTCTGAAATTTCAAGTAAAAATCTGGTGCGTGCGCGCAACACACAACTTTCACTTACCAACTTAGATTAGAAATTAATGCATTTTTTTTAATGCCACTTCTCAAAGTTACACATTTTTCCTCTTTCATTTCTTATTTTTGTTTTCATTTGCTCTATAAAAAACACAAATTTCTTTTATTATTATTATTATTATTAAATAAAAGTTTTTACTTGTGATAATTCGGCAATGCAAGCATAATACTCTAAGTAGTCTGATTTTATAATTCTCTATGTACTTGTTGAAAATTTTTATCATGAAACAAATAATTCCCATTAAATGAACAGAACAGTTTTAATTATGAACAATGGTCTGTCATTAAAGGCGTACAACGCATGCGTGGGCTCAACGTGTTTTATGAGTTGACTGAATATTTTTCTTTTTTTCTCCTCTACATGTTTACTTGGTTTTTCTCAAATCTCATATTTAGCCATTTCTTACTTTTAGGCGTAACTAGAGACAGTTAATTTCTCCATGTAAAAAAAAATAAAGGTACTTTATAGGAAACAAAAAAACAGCCCCCTCAGAACATTTTAATAATGATAACGCTTACCTGATATGAAAGAACACCTAATTTTCACTAAACATGACGAATTTGATGAAAATCCAGTTTTGAGATAATCGAAAAAAAGTTATTAAATAAAGTGCCTCCTCCGTGTTTGACCAATTTTGATGAAATGTTGGCTATCACATCTTTGGCATATAAATACATCAAGTACCCAGTTTGATCAAAATCGTTAAAGCCGTTTTTGAGTAAATAAAAAAAACACGTGAAAATGATACAAAATTTATTAAGTATAGTCCCCCCTCCGGTAGATCAATTTTGATGAAATGTTGGCTATAACATAATAGCCATATACATACATCAAATACCCAGTTTGATCAAAATCGTTAGACCGTTTTTGAGAAAATCGAAAAAAACATACAAAGTTATTTTATAAAGTACCCCCTCTCCTTGAGGAATTTCGATGAAATTTTCGCTGTCACATCGCAGGCATATACATACACTAAATACCTAATTTCAGGATCGCACGGTTTTTAGTTTTTGAGCTAGTCTGTTCACACACAGACCATTTCGCGGGACTTGGTTATTTGGACTCAGGGGACCCTAAAACGTGTATTTCCGTTGAAAACCGGAAGTCGAAATTTTTCACGATCGCAATACTTCCCCTTACTATATATTTCATATATAGCCAAGTGAAAGTATAAAATTAGTTCAACATTTGAAGGAAAGAGGATAGTTTTTGAATACATGTTTATAAAATTGTACTTTAAATGCATGGATGATTTGTTGCATTGATGATGATGGATGAATATCTCTTAAATTTCTAATGTTAAAATAGGTGATACTGATGAAGGGACAAAAACCCGAAATTTTAAAGTCAATAATAAATAAACAAATATTACATTTTTTCCCCCACATTCCTACTGTTTTGCTTGTTTAACGTCATTTCCTTAAGGCTAATCGGACGATGCTGCAGTATGAGAAAAGAAAATTAGAAGATTATTATTATATGTTTATAACTGCTTAATTATAATATGTAAACATTTGGAAGTAAACAACAGAGACCCGCAAAATTCTCTATGTATTTCAAAAATAATAAAATCGCACATTCTTTAAATGAAATAAAAATAGAAATTTAAAACTCTATAAATATATTTAATATATTTTTATAAATATATATTTTTTTAATGAAATATAAAAATACGCTTCTAAATTATGTTTAAAAAATCATTTTCTTTGAAGATTGATTTATTTCAATTTTTTTTCATATTTTATTTATTTATTTTTTTTTTTTGAACTAAAATATTCACACTTTATAAAGTAGAAAATTTTGCATTAAATTATTGTTGTTTGAAGAATGTCTTGAAAAATAATTTTTAACAACTTTTGATCTGCTTTCTATGCCTAATCTTGATTAAAGAAAATATAGAAATAGGAAAGGAGATAGTTTGATAATATAAAAACTAAAGTTTTAAAATCAGATCTAAGTTAAGTTGGAAAGAATAAAAGATTTTTTTTTATATGGCAATGATTGTCATCTACGTCCACGGTTAATAGATATACGGTCAAAGCATTCTATTTAGAGTGGGGGTGGTTTCGAGTACGTGACGTCATTGCAGACCTCTACAACCGAAGCCGTACTTTCATTAGTTGCAAAATATATTGTCTTTTGACTACTAAGTTGTTATGTTATGCACACTGGAATTTCCAAAATCAGCAGACTATATCACAGGGAGGTACATCAAGTTCATTCACAGGCTCAATTTATACACCCACTGCATTCAGACCACCAAGGGTGGCTAACTCGACCTGGCAGCATCTCAGACTAGACTGAGGAAAACTAGACAACTTAAAAATTGGTGAGATAGAGGCAGGTTTTAGTACTCCTCAACAATGCAAGAATTGTTTTTTTAACTCATAACTTTTTCTTTTTTTGTTTAACTAACCCCCATAATTTCGACCACACACTTTGAATTTGTACTTAATGATATTCCTTTCGCTAGCTTATATTGGTCACACGCAACCTCCTCGTACAAACAAATACCTTCTGATCTCATCGCATTCCTTTATACTCTTTCGACACCGCTGACTCGATCCTTCGTGTTGGCATTGCCTCATGTACATTCCACTTCCGATCCGCTGGAGCTATTTAAATATCTTTAACTCTAATATTCTCTTTTCACTATTCCATTTCTACTTTTCAGGAAACAAATGACCTACTAATCAAATAGATAGTCCATCCACAAAGATAGTCTGAAGTTTTTTTGCTTAACTTCACTCCATGCCACTAAAGCTAATCGGACGATAATGAGAGTCCTAGATTTTGCCTATCCAGGTATAATTGGGATAGGGATCTTTAATGAGTACCTGACATCGTACAGGCTCGTGGCCTCCGTTTTACGTCATTTCCGAGAGACGACCTTTAGTATTGTAGGTGCTAACCACTACACCACAGGTGACCCTGATATTCTGATGTAATTTAAATTTCAATCGCTGGAAAATTTTAAAAGTAAATTTTTTTAACCTATCAATATTACTCTGCTTTCTATCTACATTTCATAGCGTTGAAAATTATTTCTTTCTTTTTTTCGATAAAAAAATCGAAAAAAAGAAAGAATCTCATGATGGTTCGTACTAAATACTACGTAGAATAAGTGGAAGAGTTTAATATCATGCTATCAAGAACTTTATTTATATATTTTTTTTTACGCTTCATAAATATTACCACAAAATTTTTTTAAAGTTATAAAAAAAATGGTGGAACAATTGCTTTTAATTTTTTTCACATAGATTTTTTGATCATAGGTATTTTTACTGGCCGTGAGATTTTCATAAGAATGATCATAATAGAAGGTTTGTAAGACCAAAGTTTTTGGCATTATTTACCATAAATTATTATAAGGCAACGTGGAATATTCTTGCCTGATAGCAAATATCTATTATATGACTAGCTGACCCAGTAGCCGTCCTATCCGTATTACATAAGTTTGTGATGGCTTAGAGAAATTCGATTCAAGGTGTGACCCAGACAAAGGTAAATCTAAGTAATCATAACATATAATAATTGTAATGCAAGGGTCACCTGTAGTGTAGTGGTTAGCATAGAAGCCCACAATACTAAAGGTCGCGGGTTCGCATCCCGACGTGGCCCTAGGATTTTTAATGGGAGTAAAAAATCCTTGTCTATGCCGTCCCTCGGATAGGACGTAAAATAGATGTCCCGAGCCTGTACGATGTCAGGTACTCTTTAAAGATCCCTATCCTAATTATACCTGGATAGGCAAAATTTAGGACTCCCACTGTAGCATCGTCCGATTAGCCTTAGTGCCATAAAGTGACGTTAAAACAAATAAACAAATTGTAATGCCACCATATTTTCAAAATGAGTGGAGGAGCGTTTCCTTTAACAAAACGTTTCTCAAACATTTTACTTTGAGCCCACCGTCATTACATTAATAGGGTATTAATGTAATCCATGCCATTCTCTAATAGTGCAGAGATCCCGAGCCTGTAAGATATCAGTTACTCGTAAAATATTCCTACCCTAATTAGCCTGAGTCGCATAAAGTGATGTTAAAGAAACAAAAAATAAAAATATACTGAAAAAATAATAATATTAATGATGCGTAATCTTATCTAAAATCAAAAGATTCATTCAATAGACACATATTCAAATTCATCAAAAAATATAAATGTTAACTTGCGCAAACCGTTGACAAATCTCAGAATGGATACTTGCGAAAATTGAATTGAACAGTGAACCATTGTCGAATGCCAATTATTATAATTGAGGCATCTCCACATAATTGATTGAAGAGTGCACGCCTGACTCACAATTTATATCCAGTGTTACAACGTATATTAAATATTTATGATGCATTGGAATGAGAAAGTCGGTGGCGCTCCTTGCGGTTAAGTCGGTCACTAATTGCGCAGAAAGCACGCGTGGGAGTTAGCTACATAGGTATGGGCGACATCAAATGACTTTTCTTTTACACTTATTAATTTGCAAACAATAACTAGAATGATTTAAATCTTATTTATGTGTCGCATAAACAATAGTTAAAAGCTGACAAATGAAATAACAGATATAAATGACCAACAGTAAAGAAGAACATAATCGTATCTCTACGATAGAAATGAAATGATATTCGCTGGTTACCGCGTCACTAGAGAACGGCTGGACGGATTTGGCTGATTTCAATTTTAAAGTGTTCGCAATAGTCCGAGTATGGTTCTTAAGGAAATGAATATTTGAGATGTTGCCTGGAAATCGTTTAAATGACGTAATTCGGCCATAACTATAAAACTATCAATTCTATGCCAATTAGGCAAATGTAAAGTTTAAAGATATTGCGATTACAAACAAAAAGAAAAAAATCGTGAATATGATGTTTCTTAAATTAATTATGACTCAAATTTATAGTTTTCAAAATGGTAGCGCGAACCCTAATGGAGGTCTTGCGGGGCTGAAATTTAAAGTAAATAAATAATTTCTGCAAACAATAAATTTATCCTTATTTTAACACGGAACAAAACATTTTCATCAAACTTAAAAGCAATTGTATTATAAAAAAAAAAAAAAAATGCATCTACTTTAGCATGGCGACGACGATATGTAAGCTTGTAGGTGTTTTGTATAGTAATTTCCAAAATATTTTGTCTTCCATAATCAGAAAAAAAAACCTACATGTCCAAAAATGCATTGTCATGTAAACATAGCGTCAGCTGGATTTGTTACTTCTAATTGTTACAATCTGTAATTAATCTCATCTGATGATACTTCACATGTTGCTCATATATTTGTCTTCACTTTAGCCCTGAAGAAGATCCTCATGTTGAGATCAAAACGCAGAATCTTCAAATTAGGACTTTTGATTGAAAATACATCATCATAAATCATCCTATCGTAAATAAAAATTAAGTTTAATGTGTAAATATTCCTATTTTATTTTTATTATTAGCTTGAGGTCCGAGAACAACACTACGAAACCATCTGGCACCGGAATTCTCTGATCCTATAAGCGAATGCCCTATAAACAGCGTCCATAAACTGCCCTTTACGACTCTACATTCGGAACCAACTTGGATACCCAGTACGTGCAATGGCCCGGAACACGGAATGGCTTAGTCCAACCTTCAATGGCTTTAGTCGATGGGTTCTTGTTCGTTCTCTTTCTTGAAAAAGGGATGCAATATCATCGTGATCCGTAAAGTTGGAATATATTGGCCCATATCATCTAACAAATATCCCTGGTCGGTTGGAATGGAATATCAATGTTACAAGTGGAATATGTTTCGATAAGTGGTTTAGGATGTATTATTGAGCTGTAAAATAAGACAGGCAATACATCTCCTACTATGTATCTCCCCAACTATACATCCGTAGAAATAATATTTATGTGATATTCTTGGTTAGGTTAATTTAGTTATCTTTTTCCTTCATCTTCGTATCCACCCTAGGCCCGAGTCATTGACGATATGTTCAGTTATATTCTCTTGTATTAAAATATTTCTTTTAAGTATTGTTTGTTTGTTTGTTATGGCTTAGAGGCGTAAAACCCTCAGGTCATCAACGCCTATAGATTACATTTATTCGTAGACTTAAGAAATAGGCAGAAATAAACAAACAAAAAGTAAAGTAGTGAGAGAAAAAAAAAATAATAAATTAAAAAAAAATAATAAAAAATAGATAAATAAAAAAAAAAGTAAAGATAAAGTAATATAAGTATGTTGTATTAAAATAAAATAGTTATAAAAGATTATAAAGAGCTTTATAATTTAGAAATCAGCCGGTTCTCTTTTAGAAATCTCAACATTAATGTTACTGAGGCTTCGTTATCACCAAGACAAGCTGTCAAATTTGGAGCTAATCCGATTTTCCTGATTAACGGCACAAAGTTTTTCTTTTTTTTCTTTTAAGTATTTAAACAGAGTTACTATTTTAGCTTCGTCATCTTTTAACAGTTCACTCAGTGTTTTTTTTTTTTTCATTTTAAATTTCTTCCGGAGCTTTTTGTATGGTGCAAAGTTTATTATCACATTTTTGGCATGTGGGTGCTTCTAGGTCTTGGAAAAGATATCCTTGTGTGAATTCGAAATGCCCAATCCTGATACGACATAATAAAACTTCTTCTCTACTCGAGATTATCGAGCTTGTGGCCCATTTTTTTGCACCCCAGTTTTATTTCTTATAAAACTTAAACTCCCAAATTTTGTGTTGAATTTTCCTCGCATCCAGTCCTCTTTTGTGACTTCTTTTAGTGTTGTAACATTATCTGTTTCTTCCAGCCTAGCTATGTTTTCTGCCTGGTCGGCTTCTTCGTTTCCCTTGATTCCTTTGGAGGATGACCTCTAGAGAGCTATCGAGGCTTAAATTGTCAATCGAACGTAATTTATAAAAAAATCAATTGAACGTAAATAGACAGCCGGACGGGTGGTGGGGAGGATCCATATTGACATTAACATAATGATTACATTAACTTATAGAATCTAAATTATTTAGAAGCAAAATCATTCAAAATATCAACAAGAAATTTAAACATTGCCTTTTTTTTAAAATCTTTGAAAAGTATTGTTACGTGAAACACAAAACATGTTATAGTATCTATTCGAGAATCTTCTACGCCTGTCGGGAACCTTCTAGACTTTACTAATTCGGACTAAATATAAGCAGTGATGGACTGGAGAGTTAGTGTTGCTGGGAAGCTCAAACCATATGGTTATTTTTTTGTTACTTTATCGTTACAAGTTGATACTTTTTTTGTATCCTTGTTGTTTATTTGTGTTTTATTGTTTTTTTGGCATCGTGAATTATTATTTTTCCTAAATAAAAAATTATTTAAACCCACATAGGAGGTACAGTATTTTTTAGCTACAATAAACGAACTCGAGACTTTACGTTTGTCCCAAATACAGTCCTTGTTTCAAGAGGCTAACATAAAAACAATAAAATAAAATAATGATAATCTGTATCCCTTTGAAGTATGAGGTTACCAGTTATAACCTATGCTAATCATGTAACCTATTATCCAGTACTCATTACATTTATGATCCTCTTTTTCACTTGGAGATAATTGGGCCAAAATCACGCACAACAGATTTGAAAATTATAAAAATATTTTTAAAAATAATTTTATCTTGACTCGGATATTTGACATTGCTAGGGAGCCTGTGTATATTTATTCGATTGATCTATGCTTCTTAGGAACATCTATTTCAATCTTGAAGTTGATATATAGTAAGTGAATGTCCGTTGGCACTACTCTACAATAGTTGCTGAGGAAGATAGATTTCTCTAGCTAGTACCTCTCTAGCTGATATTAATGGCAGAGGATTCTATAGAGCTTCCAGCTTCTTATAGTATCCTATGTGTCCTATTTTATATCAATTCGATATTTGTTAATTTTTGGAACTTTAGCATAATGTATAAGTTCACTGATGTATAAAGGGGCGTTAAGAAGCTACAACAAACTTCTCCATTAGTTTACGTCTAAGTTTGGAACATAATACAATAACCGAATTAGTTTTTATGAGGTCATTATAGTAAGCATTGTCTTCTGTTGTGCAGGGGATGCGTTAAGTGCTATGCTGTTTTTTAGGAATTTTAAAACTATTAATTTAGGTAATTTACTGCCCTGACAACTAGAAATTATACTACAAACACCAGAATGAGAAGAATCTGTGAAATAATTTGATAGTCCTTTGTTATATACTAATTGTTTTAAATAAAGTAGGACCCCCATTATCCGGGGTTCCAATTAAACGGGGTTCCGAGGAGCCAATATTTTTTTTTTTTTTTAGTAAGTTGTTTTTAATTTTTATACCATTTATATTTTATGTTACATGAATACGTAACTAAATATTTTAACGATTACGCAATGGTTAATTATTAAGAAAGCTGCTCACGACACAAAATCACTAATCTCTTATACCACAGTGCGTGTGACATACATAAAGGAAAACATCAAAACTGACGGATTAACTAATTTGAACGAAGAATGGCTAAAATCTATTAAAGGACAAATATATCCCTAAAATCGCACAACAAAATCATGAAAAACCAAAAATCACACATTAAAAACTAACACAATGACTGGCAGAACACGGACAAACTAAACATTATTTGAACCGGTTCCACCTTTGTAATACAAACACTTGTGAATGTGACGGACAAACTTTTAAGCATGTCTTATACGACTGTCACTTGCACGAACACAGCAGAGGACATTTAATAAAAACAATCCTGATGAAGGGGGACACATGGCCTACTCCTGAAAACGAATTATTTGAAAAATATTAATTGGGACTATTAAAATTTTCAAAATTAATTAATATTCAGAATTGACCCCAGAGAAGACAGAAGACCCGGCAGACTTAAAAAAAATGGACCTCAACTCCTACCACACCCAGTGGTGTTTTGAAGTTTTATTTATTTATTTTTTTTTTTCTTAATCGTTATTGTGTTTAGTTAGAAAAGTTTAGCATGCAGATTGTTTACTATTACTGTGAAAAAAAATATTTACATCTACGCAGGTAGTATGCCTAAGGGCATGAAATCTGTAAAATTTAGAATTACACGACCCTCCCATAGGGTTACCATGGAAGGAAAAAAAAATAAAAATTATGAAATAAAATATTAAATGAAAAACCACGGCTAGCTGGTATCATATGATGAGAAGTTTCCGGTAACTATTACTTCGTATTCTATATGTATTTAACTAGCTGTATGTCCCGGTTTCACCCGGGGAATTTCATTTTTCTAATGAAACGGTCGATTTCGTAAAATAACTATTGTAAAGCGAGATCATTACGATTTTTATAACAATAAAGAATATACCCTGAGATCAGCTGAAGTTAAGCAATTTTAAAATGGACAGGTGTTCGCACCTGGTATGAAAGAACCACTGAGCGAAATTTGGAGAATTTAAGATAAACGGTACGGATTTCTATGAAGAACAAACAAACAAACAGAAATATTGCCCTGCAGTTTCAGCTTCTCGCAAATCGGCTTGCCTAAGCCTCAGTGGCGCAAGGCGGGCCTCGTATTCCTGGGCAGACTCAGTTTCCCGCGATTCTGACTGTCTAAGCCTCTGTTTTTCAATCCTATTTTGATGTTCGTCAAGAGTTCCAGTGGCTCGTATTTGACGTTGTTTTTTAGCTTTTGAGCTCACTACTCCTATTGAAGCTCGCTTCTTAGGAGGCATTTTAAAAAAATAAATTCACCATACATGTAAATAAACGTATTGTAATGTTAAAGAAAAAACATATGGTTTAAAAATCCCAGAACTCGACGCCTGCCAAGGAACGGTCTTACCGGGCCTTGTTGGCCTCTGCAGAATCTATAAAATGATTTTTTAGGCCGTTTTTTCGACTCAAACGGTCGATTTCGTAAAAAAAAAAAAACCACTGTAAAGCGAGATCATGACGAATTTTATAGCAATAAAGAATATACCCAGAGATTGGCTGAAGTTATGCAATTTTAATATGGACAGGTGTTCGCGCCTGGTATCAAAGAACCACTGAGCGAAATTTGGAGAATTTAGGACAAACGGTATGGATTTCTACAAAGAACAAATAAACAAACAAACAGAATTTCATCTTTATTTATATAGATATAGGAACGGTATTGTTTTCATGTCTTTCTAGGACTCTCCAACTCCAGTCTGTTGGACTACATAACAAAATATTCTAAGTTGTGATTTAGTCTCCATTTATATACGAACTAACAAAATTTCGCAAAAAAAAAAAAAAAAAATCGTGTCATTTTAACGCTTGAACAGAAATTAACCATTAATGTATATAAAACGTTCGTTTCTTAATAAGAGTGATTTTCTGCACATTTTCTTTTGTGATTAACCTTCTTTTCTATCATATAAAGTAAATAAAATGTTGTGATTCGATTATCTCGGGTTTTCGATTATCCGTGGAACCCCAAATCCATCATTACCCCGGATAAAGGGGATTCTACTGTTTTCAAGTAGGGAAATTTTTTTTTCGCATCACTCAAATTTCCCTTATCTCCCTCCATTGTAGAGGAATAGGCAAGGAAGGGTTGATACTTAAAATTCTTGTATCTGATACAACTGATACCAATTCTTTTTGGATCTGATACTTTTGTATCTGCTACAAAATGGAACTATCGTTATTACGAGTATCAAGTGTTTTTGAATTTTTTCATAGCCTTTCATTATTTTCTCTAGAAACTTACCCATTCAATTTTTTTTTTTTTTTTTTTCAAGTTAATCGGACCTCCCAAAATTTTTATTGTTATATTTCTGAATATTCAATAAACTAATTTGAAAATGTAGTAATGTGTTTGAACTTTAAATATATTCACCTTCAATTTGGTAAATTAGTATAAGATTCTTTGTTTAAAATTTTGTTACATAAACTGTTACATACCAGTCATTTTTGTGGCAAAATACGATATGATAATTTGATTTTTCCTCTAGATTTTAACACGATAAAATTTATTCGGTCTCTTTTATCACATTAACAATTTTTTTAAGAGGTTACAATAAAATATTTTTAAAGAAAGTTATTCATATTATTTATTTTCTTTTTTTTTTTATTATTAGTTTGTATTCACGGTGAGAAATAAAAATAAAACTATGTGTCGCTAAGTCAAGAGATCAAGTAGTGAGTAGTTTGCAATGAACACTTCAAATACTTAATGATTCAAGAACTGAATCAGTAGTAGCCGCTATCTGCTTCATAGTCCGGATCCCTGCTTATTCCAAGTATTCATTATACGGTATCTTCCACCTCACACCCAACTGATACGTATCGTCGAGTATCCATGAATCCACATAATTATCAGTACCCAGTTCATTTTGGCTGGATCAATTCCTTGTATCAACTACTTTCTATTATCTGATAAAGAGTATTTGATACATGGTACCGTACCCATCCCTAGAAAGGAAGCTTCATTTGGGAATTACTGCGGTCAGTACTTTATAAAGCAGAGTAGAGGAGAGCGGGGTTGGTTGGCAACAGTTTTCACTTTTATGATTGTTGAGTCGTTCCTGTTAATATAATCCCAGTGGGGCAGATACCACTGTAAACTCCAACTATTAGAGTACAAGTATTTTTTTCACAATATAATATTTAATACTAAGATTATAGAAAATTGAAGAATTCGTCAATCCAGAGTATGCCAATTAACCCCCTATGTGGGGCAGGTTGGCCTAAAAGGTGGGGTTGTTTAGCCATCTCATTCAAGTACTGCCTGACACATATTGTTATTAAAAGCTGCACTATAATGGTATAATAATTTTGAATCGGTTTTTAACAGCTTTTAAGGGAAATAGAAGGACAATAGAAGAAGGTAGAAGTTTAGACTGTCATCACTTTTTGCATAAGAAAAATTGCTCTCATCTTCCTCGCTGGAACTAAAGACAATTGATAGTTTCACCTTTGATTATGGTTACCTTGCTTTTATGAATTGCTACTGCTTCAACAAACCGCAGTTGAAGAGAGCCAACTAACCCCACAGGAGAGTTCATATGAAAGATGACTGCCAGGACAGGGGAGAACAATCAAACAAGAAACTGGTTAGTCGAAATGTTAGGTTTTTCAAAGGAATTTGGGGCTATGTGAACAGAATCGGAGTCAAATGTTTTTCCATGCCTTTAAACCAACTTTACTGAAAATACAAAAATTTACTTACATGTTGTAAAATCAATCAATGAAGCACACTCTTATCTACACTGTTAGCATCGGATTGAAAACTCAGGACAAGACTCAAGAGGTCGAGCGGGTCACATGGTACAATGGTGGGGCCTTCACAACAGGAAATTATAAGACAATGGCCAACCTACCCCCTATGCCAACCAACCCCGCTCTCCCCTACTTAGAGTTGGAAAAGAGCGCGCTTCACTTATTTAAAGGTATTTCTTTAGAAATTTATATAATTTTTAAATATTTTGTATCCTTATAAAAGGGAAAAGGATTTGAATTATCTTCTTATAAAAAATTATAATAACGTCATTCTTGTTATCATGACAACAGAAATAATTGAATTTATATTTTATTTTTTAAATGACAATAGTCAAGAGAAATTTGCGAGATGGGTGTGAAAGAGGTCAGTGAAGAGAAAGGAGTAACTCGACGGGGATACGTGGCTGGTGGCTCAAGTGGCAAGAGCACCTTACTAGTGATTAAGAAATCGGTGTTTGAATCCCGTCCAATGCCAAACTTTTCTCTTCTTTAAACAAAATATATAAAAGTTATAAAAACCACGTTCATGTTATCATGACAAGAGACATAATTGAATTGAAATTTATATAACTATTTTAGGGGATTTTAGAAAAAAAAGGTATGTAAGATAGTGAAGAATCAGGATTTATAAAATTTTGTTTTGTGAATCTGTCTAATTTTATCTTCTTATTGTTACGGCGATACCATATACGATGCGAGTAACAGTTGGAACAGACTGTCATAGTACATATTTGTGACTACGATGTTGGTGTACCTTCCATGCTGACCCAGAACTTTCGAGGCCCGTCCTCTTACGACTAAATAAAAACTAAGGAGCGATGGACTGGAGAGGTAGTCTTGTTCTGAAGCTCAAGTCATATGGTGTTATTTCTGTGTTACAAAGTGACAATTTTTGTAACCTGTTTAAATATTCGTGTCTTCTTAATTTGTGTGGCATTGACGATTTTTATTTTCGTTTGAATAAAACTAGTTTAACCCATAAAAAAGTTACAATATCATAATACAGTAAACCCTCATTATTACGAACTCGGATATAACGAACACCTCGATATAGCGAAGCAAATTACTATCCCCCCAAAATTACCGTTATATTTCTGCTGAACCCCTCGTTATAGCGAAATCCCTCGGTTATTGCGAACTACGAATAAAATTTGATGCCTGAGAATTATTATATTCTGTTATAACGAACTGCTAGAATTTCTATTTTTTTTTTTTTTTTTACTGTATTACTTAGAATGAGTGCGAGAAGACGAAGTAGCTCCAGTTTCTAGAATTGAGGTGTTTTTTTACTCTTAACTAATCCGATTTGCTTTTGCTCTCTCTCTGATTCCATTGACTTTTTTTCTCAAAACTAGCTCAATTCTGTTTCGACTTCTGTATTATTCGAATCAGTGTTCTGTAGTCGTTTATAGTGTTTTTTAAAATACACAATGAGTTCGTTGGTAAACGTGTGTCACAAACGTAAATCCTTATCAATCGAGGAAATATTAAAAATTCTCCAGGATATTGAATCGTGAATTCTAAGTAAGAAAACCATCGCAGAAAAATATGGAATTCCAAAATGAACATTGTCAACCATTATAAAAAACAAAGATAAAATGGATTCAACCGCAGCCCAAGGATTAACTTCAGCATCAAATAAAGGACTGCGCTCTGCGGCTCATGAATATTTGGAAAAAAATTGATAAATTGCTTTAAACAAATGAGATCTCAAATACCAATCTCAGACCCTCTTATTAAAGCTAAGGCTGAAGAACTCTCAAGTGAACTTGGCAGGTAAATTAATGAATCTCATTGTTTAATTAATATGTAGTTTATCTAAAAATTAATTACATAAATGCGTTTTAATTTAACTAGTTCTAATGAATGAATTTCCTTCGAAATATGATCACATTAGTGGGGCCATTGGCTAAAAAAAAATATTATAGAAAAAGAATCCTTGATTATAACGAATCTCGTTATAGCGAACTACGAAAATCAAACCCCCTACCAGTTCGCTATATCGAGGGTTTACTGTAATAAGTAAGTTTCCTCCTTGTTTAATTTTTTAAATCGAAATATTCCCTACGTTGGTAGCATTATCCAATCCCCTCATCAGTTATACAATACGCTTTATGCAGTAACACTGAGACCCAATGAAACCAGATATTTGGAACACGACCACTGTAACCCGAAGATGCAAAGATCATTTGTCGGCCTTACTTTGTTATTATACAATAGAATAGCTTCATCTAGCTCTGTGGAGAGGATCACACTGGAATCCTTGCTTTAGGGTGAAATAATGTCGCGTTTCCTTTCACCTGAAACTTTGTTACCTTAAATTTAATATTTTACTTTGCTTTCCGACTGTGCTAACAACGAATTAACGAATCGTTAAATTAAATATTTACATATGTTCTTATACGTATGGGGATGTGGGGCACAATGAAACACATAAGTTTCTTTTACCTAAAGCACCCCACCTGAGTCTTTATTTTCAATTTTTTATTTTTTCCATGTTACCTTAGGATCTAATATATGTAAGAAATGCTTTAATAATTATCTTATGCATAATGTGTGTCCGCGAGCAGAAATTTTCCAAAATATTTTTTTTGTTTCATTGTGCCCTATGTCCGGGGTTGATGAAACAAACTACACGACAACAAACTATAAAAAATATGTATTCGGCTTCCAATCGGTTTTTCGTTCTTTTGCTTTAGGATAGCCACGAAATTCTTCTTCTTTTTTTTTTTTTTTTTTTTTTTTTGTTCCGCTTCAATTTCGCACCAATCTGCAAGAAAATACAAAAAATCGACTGCTTATTGCACATATTGTAGGTTTACATGATCCATGGTACATGGAAACTTTACAAAACTGATAATTATATAAAGTATCGATGTCGTATAAACATACCATCAGTTGGATTTGTCTTTCATTACTCTGTTACTCCTTTTGTTACTATCTATAATTAATAATTACATCATAACATTTAATTGTCATCTGCTAGCATAGATACTCATATATTTGTCTCCTTTTTAGCATTCCTAGATAAAAAAAATCTGGTGCGTGCGCGCAACACACAACTTTCACTTACCAACTTACTTAGATTAGAAATTAATGTGTTTTGTTAAATGCCACTTCTCAAAGTTATACATTTTTCCACATTCATTTCTTATTTTTGTTTCCATTTTCTCAAAAAAAACAAAAAAAAAACACTAATTCCTTTTACTATTAAATAAAAGTTTTTACTTGTGATAATTCGGCAATGCAAGCATAATACTCCAAGTCGTCTGATTTTATAATTCTCTATGTACTTGTTGAATATTTCATTTAGTTCCCATGGAACAAATAATTTTCATAAAATGAACAGAACATCTTTAATTATTACGCATTGGTTTGTCATTAAAGGCGTACGGCGCATGCGTGAGCTCAAGGTGTTTTATGAATTGACGGAATATTTTTCATTTTTTCTCCTGTATATGTTTACTTGATTTTTTTTCATATATCATATTTATCCATTTCTTATTTTTAGGCGTGATGAGTAATATAAAGTTAAACAAAGGTACTTTATAGGAAAACAAAAAAGGCCCCTTCCCCATTTAAGCCTCCTCAGAAAACTTTAATACTAATAAAACTTACCTGACATTATTGAACACCTAATTTTCATTAAACATGACGAATTTGATCAAAATCATTAAAGCCGTTTTTGAAATAATCGAAAAAAAGGTAAAAATTGGAAAAAAGTTATAAAATAAAGTGCCCCCTCCGTTTGACCAATTTTGATGAAATGTTGGCTTTCACATCTTTGGCATACACATACGTCAAATACCCAATTTGATCAAAATCTTTAAAGCCGTTTTTGAGTAAATAAAAAAAAATTACTTACTTGGTCAATTATAACTACTTATGTATTGTATTATTTTTAATTAATTAATTAAGTAAAGTCATTTTGATGAATATATTGATTTATTTTTGTTTTTTTATGTTGCAGGTAAGCTTAACTCTTGGTCAATTACAACTATGTATTGTAAGTAAATTTTTGTATGCTTATATTATATTAGAATAATGTTAAGTTGATTTTCAATCATTTCAGTAGTTGATACATCAGACCACTAAAGCCTAGCTAAATTATGGAATAAAAAAATCTGGTGCGTGCTCGCAACACACAACTTTCTCTTACCAACTTACTTAGATTAGAAATTAATGCGTTTTGTTAATTGCCACTTCTCAAATGAACGGAACGGCTTTAATTATGAACATTGGTCTATCATTAAAGGCGTACTCCGCATGCGTGGGCTCAACGAGTTTTATGAGTTGACTGAATGTTTTTCTTTTTTTCTCCTCTTTATGTTTTCTTTATTTTTATCTTACCCCTTATTTAGCCATTTCTTATTTTTAGGCGTAACGAGAGACAGTTAATTTCTCCTTGTAAACAAAAACAAAAGTACTTTATAGGAAACAAACAAACAAAAAAGGCCCCAACACCCCCCACCCAAAAAAAAAGCCCTCTCAAAACATTTTAATAATAATGACGCTTACCTGATATTAAAGAACACCTAATTTTCATTAAACATGATGAATTTGATAAAAAACGTTAAAGCCGTTTTTTAGATAATCGAAAAAAATATAAAAATTGGAAAAAAAATTATCAAATAAAGTGCCCGCTCCGTTTGACCAATTTTGATGAAATTTTGGCTATCACATCTTTGCCATATACATACATCAAATACCCAGTTTGATCAAAATCGTTAAAACCGTTTTCGAGTAAATAAAAGAAAACAATTGAAAATGATACAAAATTTATTAAGTAAAGTCCCCCCTCCGGTTGATTAATTTTGATGAAATTTTTACAGTCAGATCTCGGGCATATAAATAGATCAAATACTCAGTTTAATCAAAATCGTTCGAGCCGTTTTTGAGAAAATCGAAAAAAACTTAAAAAGTTATTAAATAAAGTACCCCCTGCCTTTGAGCAATTTTGATGAAATTTTTGCTGTCACATCGCGGGTATATACCTACACTAAATACCCAATTTCAGGTTCGCACGGTTTATAGTTTTTGAGCTAGTCTGTTCACACACACACACACACACACACACACACACACACACACACACATACCATTTCGCGGGACTTGGTTAATTGGACTCAGGGGACCCTAAAACGTGTATTTCCGTTGATAACCGGAAGTCGAAATTTTTCACGATCGCAATACTTCCACTTACTATATATTTCATATATAGGTAAGTGAAAGTAAAAAAAATGTTTATCGAAACTTGCTGATAATGCTAAGGAAAATTATATTATACTTAATTGATACTAAATATTGGCCAGAAATATTCAAAATAAGTTCACAACTTTTAGTTGTTTCCGGTCTTTCCTACTTTCGGATATGTAATATTCGCGGAATGTAGTCTTCTAGGCAGCTAAGCTAGCCACAGGCTCGAGATTTTACGGCCTCCCTTAAAAAAACTAGCGCCACCGAGGAACACGAACCCGTGTATTTAAATTTTATACAAAAGATAAATCAACTAAAACAGATCTTAATAAATAGGTTATATTGTATTTTGTATATTGTAAAATATGTCGGTTTCCCATTTTGTTTGCAGTGGTTTCAAGATATAAATATGATTGATGGTGCGGTGTGCTTACTATCTTATTTCCATGTATGATTATAAGTATTTATTGATAAAAAAGCTGTTACTTTTCAACTGATAAAAATAACTGTTTTAAAAATTAACCTAGTCAGAGACCCCAAAGTGGAAAGGATCCGTTATTTTATTACTAATCGTACCGAATTCAGTACTAATAAATTACTTTTTATTACTAAATAATTATTATATATTATACCTAAAATAATACCTAAGTAATAAAAAAGGGAGAGGGTAAGGCAGTGTGTTAAAATCATAAAATTCGCCGTCGCAAATTCTATCTCTTACTTCTTTATTAGGAGTTAGGATTTCCCAAAGCAAATAGTTTTGTAATTGCTCGGCCCAGAGGAAGTTGCTGTTAGATACTTGTGCACTTGGCTGTAAAATATTTATTGCTATCCTAAAATATTCCGCTAGATGGTGGGGGAGAAGGAAATATTAGGGGCCGTAATATGGGGGGGGGGGGGGGAATCCAGAAGTGATTTATGAAGGACGCTAGGAGAATAGCAATAACTTCTAGAGATGGTAGGGTCCGGAATAATCAGTCACTATTATAACATATAAATTCTTCGGTAGGAGTCTTGGGGTTTAAGAGTTAAGTGTTGAGTATTCCATGCATTCCATGTCACATCAAAACACATTTTTAAGTGTGTCACTTAAACTGGCACTACAAAACTAACTTTGATTAATAACAAATATTTATAACTACAAATATATTTGTTACTTTTAGCTATTTATTTCATAAGTATTAGATTTTTGTGGATTATACTAAGTAGACATGGAAAGATACAAAGTACAACAATGTTACAATCCTTCGAAAAAAAAAGACAAGCATTCTGTAAAAGAAAAAAAAAACTAAGAAATGTGACAAAATGGGTGTGTCAAACCACAATATCCAGAAGTAGGCAATGTTTCAAAGATTTGTGACAAGTGTAGGAAAGAAATTAGTTTGATAAAATAGGTCAAGAAAAAGTCAAATTTTTCAATAATTATTTTTAGCATGAACCCATTGCTGTCCCATCATAATTTTTTTATTACTTTTAAATGAAAACCTTTTCAACTCTAATGATTTTTTCAGATTTTTAAAAAATACGCTTTTTGAGAAATTCAAATTTGAAATTTTGAAAAACAAGTTCCTCTTAACCCCTATAGAGTTGCATATAATAAAGAAGTTAAAAAATTCAGTTTCAAAATTACATCAATTTCAACTCTCTATCTTGCCTAGAAGAGCTGCAATTTCAATTTCTAGATGATGCGACAGGTCAAAATTGTGAGTTTTTCAATGGGTTTAGATAGCTATATTTGGAAAACCGGTTGAGGTATTGAGCTGAAATTCAGTAATTTTTTTTTAGTCTACAGAAAGGTATCGTATGTATCAAATTTCGTGAAATTCTGAGATGGTGATGGAAAAAAGTGTGTCGGTGTGACATGGAATGACTTGTATGGTATACCTACTCTTAGCATATGATCATAGTATTTAAAACTGCAATGTTTATTTTTATTATTAACATGAATATTCCTTTTCGACCTTTCAAGGATTTAAGGCCGCTTTTCTTAGATAAATCAGCTTAGATATCGCGAAACTCTGAAATTTCATGGTTGTTTCGTGTTAAGAAATTGTAAATTTGCTTAGCTTTTGGATGTCTTACTCTTTTTTTTTCCTTAATTCATTTTATATTTTTTTTAAATAAACATAAAATTTAAGGAAATAGTAGTGCATCATGTACTTTCCCTAATCCGAACTAATGATTAAATTGCCAATTCGGATTACCAAGGTATTCATTTATTAGAGTACACACATGTACATATGTAAAACATATATATGCAGTAGGTAATAACTAAATACCTTAATGGTGACTATGTGATAAGTAAATATGTGTTGTCAGGCTTATTATATGTGATAAAAACAAATACGAAAAAATTTAAAATATGCATTATGAAACATACCTTATTAACAGAACATTTGTATATTTACATACAATGACAGATATTACGTTTTCTTTTTCATTAATAACAACCAATTTTGATTTTATTTAAAACGCGAAATTTAAAATTATTTATGTATTGCAAGTATGCGTTTTCCTTTTTTATTTTTATTTGAAACTCTAATAATTAAAAAAAAAATGGATATTTAATGTAATAAGTTTCAATATAAATATTAAATAGGATCAGAATATGCATAGGAATATAATTGAATTTGAAAGTGGTTGGATTCGTGAGTTATTGTCCTACAATATGTTCTTATAGTGGCAGTGAATAAAGTTATCTTGTTATTTTTAAATAAAACTTTTAAAAATCATGTATCTAAGGATCAAGTAATTTTTTTTTTTTTTAATTCCATTTAAAGAATTTATCATTATATCATCAACTACCACTGTCATTAATTATTAGAAGTGACGATTAAATGCCTGGTACGGTAATGGTAAAATAAATTTCCTCGAAACAAAGTTAATGTTTTTAATTAAATTCATTTCAATTTTGAGTGTTATCGTTCTTTCAAAATATTTAAATATGATATTAACAATCTAACTACTCGTATCAATGAGGTTTGGAAAACTTAGCGGTTGAGAGTGATATCAGTCAAACCACTTCCTTCCACATTTTTTATCAAATCAACACAGGGACGGTTCCAGTGGGGGGGGGATTAGGAATAGATGCACTCCTAAAATTTAGAAAAGAAGATAGAACAGTGCTGGAATGTAGATCATTCCTTCATTATGGAATGAAGTTCATAGTATTTATGTGTAAAATTTAATAAAGTTGATTTTTTAATTGGAAACGATAGGATAATGCATAATGCACTTTTTCATTAGCAGTTTAATTAGATAAACATTTCTGTGAATCGATTGTGGGTTCCATCATACCTTGCGGCTATTTTTGTCAATATACAAGCTTGGTAGTAACCGCAAAAAGTAGAAACCTCAAAAGGTCAAGAAAAGTTCTTTTTGGTTACTCTTGAAATAACCATCAGTCAAATTTTTGTGTTTTTAGCCAAGATAAATTCAAATGTCTGCCTACCAATGGGATTTCTTTCATGATTTTTAATTATTTAATAGCGCGGCCATTGAAATCCTAATAGCATGGTGTAAGGATAAATCTGATCAGTTTTTTGAGTTTATATTTGTTTATGTGAAAATATTTCTTTATAGAGTTTATTTTTAGCATTTTTTGTTAAAAAAATAATTGCAATAGCACATAATATTTAATTTTTTTTTTTTCATTGAAATGAATTACATTGCAGATGAGTGTCCTAAGAGACAGAGGCTAAGATATTTCCCCTTTACAAACACAGTTTTCGATATTAATATCGATAGTTTTACTTTAATCACTACTCTGGCATGATTATATGAAATTCATTATTATAATTTTTAAATATTTTTTATTAAGAGCGTCTAATCCACGCGAAAACCGGGTTCGAATCCCGGCCAAGACCACTCTATACTATACTTATAAAAAATATTTAAAATTTAAGTTACTCTTTTTATAAACCATTAATCAGAGTTTTTTTTATTACAACTTCAATTATGAATGACTAATATTAATAAATTGAATACCACCTGGCTTAAATTTTAGTACCTAGATTCTTCTATTGAGAATTGGATTTGTATTTGAATAGATTTAAAACTTAATCTTGGACCTGAAGCATTGCAGATGTTTCATCTCATCCTTGGCATCGGGTTCCTTCTTTATTGAAGTCTGGAATCGTGTTTCACAAAATGAAAAGACGGGGGGGGGGCGGAGCTGGGGGTTGTTTCTCAAGATTTATCGTCTAATATTTCAAAGAGGGCCTGATTGGATAGGAACCTCCTAGCAAATGTTTTACTGTTTTTTTTTTATTTATTCATTTATTTTTTATAAATTTTTGGAAGTTAATAGATATTTCTTGTCAACTAATTTGTTCAAATACGTCTAGTGAGACACAGAACATGGTGTAATTCAAACCTGTATATGTATTAATATATTTTAATTGAACGGGTCGGGGCATAACAGTGCCAAGCAACATTTTTAACAAAAATAAACTGTATCTAGATAAAAAAAATTTATCTATTTGCCTACCTTAATCTTTTTTAAATAACAGAAGATAAGAGGCTATAAAGTAATTTTATTTTCTATATATTCTTACATATAAACAAATAAAAAATATTATATTTCTACAATTTTATTCCAAATGTTTATTGCAAATGTTCAACTTACAAAGGTTTGCTTACTTTTTAGTACACTGTTTTACTTCTGTCATTTTCACTTGGCTTGCTTTACACATATGTTGCATCGTTTCTTCCCCAATTTCATTCTTGTGCTCGTTTGGTTAAATGACAGCGAATGTCCCAAAGTTTATGACACATCATTCAGTGTGTATCTCTGAAGTCCGCTGAGGTTCTGGCTCCTTCGTTGAATACAGGGCTTCACAAGTAAGTCAGCAAGCTCATGAAGAAATGATTTTCTTCTGTCCGACTTATTTTGGTTCCATGTTGGCTGACGTTAGCTGACTCATTGTAAGCAATTTATATCCATTGAGCTTGCGCACCACTCATCAGTTTCCCTCGGACTTGGCCAACGGGGGAACCCGCAAGTCCGTTCGGCCCTTGAAATTTATTAACTACGGCATAAAAAAATATATGAAATTCCTTTTTTTTCAGCAGTTTTATAATCTGCAGTATGTTTCTGACAAATACAATTTGTTTTCAAATTTTTAAAGACCATAGTTGGGGAGATTTCGGTGTTTAAAAATCTTGAGGACTCCGGGAATCCCCCCCCTTTCTCCATCCTAGGGTTAAATTCATATAGTTATTGCTTATAAAATCTATTTAATATTCCCATATCAAAATCCTACAAAGCAGAAATTCTTAAATAAATCCCTTTGATCTATGAAAGAAGTCCGATTACGACGCCAACATTAGCCATTACTATTATGAACTGATTTGGAGACCGAATAATATTGGCTAAATTAACTTACCAGTTCGACACCAAAAAGGGAACTTTTCTTTTTTTTTTGTTAGAGGGGAGATCCGGGTTGGTTGGCAACAGTTTTCACTTTTTTTATTGTTGAGTCGTTCCTGTTAATATAATCCCAATAATAGGGCTGATACCACTGTAATCCCCAAGTATTAGAGTAATTCAAGTATTTTTTTCACCACATAATATTTAATACTAAGATCATAGAAAATTGAAGAATTCGTAAATCCGGAGTGTGCCAATTAACCCCCTATGTGGGGCAGGCTGGACTAGAAGGTGGGGTTGTTAGCAATCTCATTCAAATATTGCCTGACACATATTATTGTTATTAAAAGCTGCACTATAATGGTTTAATAATTTTGAATCGGTTTTTAACAGCTTTTAAGGGAAAATAGAATGACAATAGAAGAAGATAGAAGTTTAGACTGTCGTCACTTTCAGCATAAGAAAAATTGCTCTCATCCTCCTTGCTGAAACTAAAGACAATTGGTAGTTTCACCTTTGTTTATGTTTACCTTGCTTTTGAGAATAGTTACTGCGCCAACAAACCCCAGTTGAAGAGAGCCAGCTAACCCCACAGGAGAGATCATATGAAAGATGGCTGCCAGGACAGGGGAGAAAAATCAAACAAAAAACTGGATAGTCGAAAGGTTAGGTTTTTTAAAGGGGTTTGGGGCTATGTGAATCAGAGTCAAATATTTTGCCATGCCTTTAAACCAAATTTACTGGAAATATAAAAATTTACTTAGATGTTGTAAAATCAATCAATGAAGCACACTCTCCTCTTCACTGTTAGCATCCGATTGAAAATTCAGGACAAGACTCCCGAGATCGAGTGGGTCACATGGTACAATGCTGTGGCCTTCACAACAGGTGTGACGGAAACTATAAGCCAATGGCCAACCTACCCCCTATGCCAACCAACCCCGCTCTCCCCTACTAAATTTATTATTTAAATAGAAGTCTCATAGATGAGCGCTAAGAGTAGAGAAATGCCTTTTTTTAATATCAGGAAACCGCAAAAAAAGAACCGGCAATACCACCAGCGGTCTTTCATATTCCACCATCCCTCCGGAGAGATAATAGAATTTTAATTTCGAGGTTTCCTGCCGCTCAAAGGACTCTCACAAGAGGAAGGGTAGTTTTATCTCCTTGCATGTCCTGTCTTCCTCATTCCTTTCTCTGTTTACTTATTCATGTAGAAGAGGCTTGGTCGGGATAAAGTTTCTTCAACTTAGCAACCTGCATTATATATTAATATAAAATCTATATATATATCTAAAATATACATATATATAAAATATATAAGGTATAATTTTACTGCAGCCCCAAGCATTTTCTCTTCAGTACATCTAAGTTCAACTATCTTCCATCATCATTTATAATCAGGATTTAACATTAACTCTTCCCGAAAAGCTGTCACATTTAAGATATCAAATTGATATACATTGGTTATTATTTCCACAGGCCTACGGGTGATTTTTTACTAAGAATACTTACCACAATTTAGGTCCAACATTTTTTTTCATTGAATGAAAATGAATTTTAGAATAAAAGCAGTATTTATAAGTATTCAATAAATTACAATTAAATAAACTTTTGGTGTCATTGTACTTTTGTACACGTCAACATAGCTTTTAATTGTTTCTTCATCCAGACAAGAAATAACCCCTGATGCAATTGCTATCAGATAGAGACATAAAAACTTCCTCCAGACTTCCAGTGCAGAGGACGCACAGATGTCTGGAGAACATACGGAGTATATCCTGGTATGATTATATTCTCAAATTGATGTGTAGCTTGGTTTCAGTTTCGTTTATTTTACATTAAACATCATAATATTCAGCAAAAAGTAAGTTCGTTTGGGTTTTATGGCTTAGAAGTGCAATTGGGTTATAAACTTATCACTTAGTTTTTCTTATATTTTTTTTTCTGATATGGTGATGTACCTATCATATCAAATTTCTGATATATGTGGGTTTGATTTAAAAAACAGCATGGTACAAAGCGCGAAACACACAATTTTCACCTACAAAGCTACTCAAAGTAGTAATCATAGGTGTTTTGATAAATAAGAGTATTTAAATACCGTTTGGCAACTTCACAGAAACAGTCTCTTATGCCTTTCCAGAAAATAACAACTACTACTGTTCCTCTAAAACCACCTTATATTACATTCAGAAAGCTATTACGGAACTAAAGTTTGTAAACTAAAATATAATTATTAAAGATCTTTTACCATTTAATCTTCACCCTCGCCACGAGCATTGAGTGAAAAAAAAAAGTTGATATGTAGGTTTTCTCTAAGTTTTTAATTTAAATAGCAAGATTTACACTCAAAATTATTCTGATTAATATCAATCAATATATACGAAATTGTCACATTTTTTCGTCAGAGGGTCAGTTATAAGACTCACTGCAAATTATTTATACAAATTTTAATTATATTCTTCGCAAAATCGTATGTTGAAATTTACAAAAAATTGAAGTTTAAATAACTATTAAAAACTTGCTTCCAAAACCGTAAGTTTGGCTAACCCCTAAAAGTACTCATAATTAGGAAACGAATTTTACATATTTTTGTCTAAGCTTAGAATTTTCATTATAAAGCTCAATGTAATGATCATATGGCGATTTAAATCGTTAAAATTTATTTTAATTTTACATATTTTCACTAAAAAAATATATTTTACATATTTTCTAGTAAAAATATACATTATACAGATTTTTTCCTATATCTGACGGGGTCAAAACAGAGTGGGAGCTTTGGTTAACTCGTACCCATAATAGAATTTATGTAAAATACAGCTTACTCCGGACACATTTAGAGGTAATTCGTTAGTGCATTTTATTTCTTTTATAAAATCCCTTTCTGAAGATACAGGAAAAAACCCAAAACTACCCTCCTTTCAGTGGTGGGATCAAGAAATTTGCATATCCCACCATATCTAAACTTCTATGGCATACGCATTAAATAAAACGAAACATTAAGGGTCGAGATACACAGAGCACACTGTAGATACCCTGACACCCCGTTATCAGCTAACAAAGAGTGCGGTCTGCAGATAAGGGGTCAAATAGCCATAGGCCTGTCGGTTCCTGGAAACTCCGGATATTTGGCAGTCTGTAATCTCCTGTTACAGCACGCTCTTATGATTCCGATCTTTCGGATGCATTAAGCCATGCAAGGCTTTAGGGATTGATCAGAGATATTTGATGAAAAATATATAAAAGGAGGTCACGACGATGGATAAAAGGCGTGAAAATCGATAAATTAGAGTTGCCGGCTTTCCTAAACTATTGAACTTATTCAAATCTTGATTTTAATCTTCATATATATAAAAATATTGTGTCCCGTTGTTTGTCGGGGGTAAAATGAGAAACTACTCAACCGATCTTAATAAAATTTGGCTCATTGTGTGTAGTTTTGTCCAAGTTAAAAGATAGGATTTTTTTTTCTCAATTATTGGCCTCAATATTTTTTTTTTTTTGTAAATTGAATGCTTATGACACTAAAGTTGAGTGATTATTTGTAAGTTCTATAAACTATCAACTGATGTGGCTTAAGTTGATTTATTATCAACACTTCATTGACAATGACACAACACTTCATTTTCTTTCTATATATAGGGTGAGTAACTATCCAATAGCCAAATCTTTTTTCCACCTTAGACTAGGAAAATCCGTTTTTCTCATGGGCAATTATGTGTAGCTTTTTCCACATGTGGGAAAAACATCAAATCTATTTGAATTAGCAAAACACAAGTTGACCAAAATCATTGTGCACCTATCAGCTCTAAATGAATAGATATTGTGAATTCTAATAATAAAAAAATCTGGTGCGTGCGCGCAACACACAACTTTCACTTACCAACTTACTTAGATTAGAAATTGACGTGTTTTGCTAATAATCATTTCCCAAAGTCACACATTTTTCTACATTGATATCTTATTTTTGTTAATCGTTAAAGCCGTTTTTGAGTAAATAAAAAAACCTGTGAAAATGATACAAAATTTATTAAGTAAAGTCCCCCCTCCCGTAGATCAATTTTAATGAAATTTTTACAGTCATATCTCGGGCATATAAATACATCAAATACCAAGTTTGATCAAAATCGTTAAAGCCGTTTTTGAGTAAATACAAAAACACGAGAAAATGATACAAAATTTATTAAGCAAAGTTCCCCCTCCGGTTGATCAATTTTGATGAAATTTTCACAGTCATATCTCGGGCATATAAATAGATTAAATACTCAGTTTAATCAAAATCGTTAGAGCGGTTTTTGAGAAAATCGATAACTTAATAAAAAGTTATTAAATAAAGTACCCCCTCCCTTTGAGCAATTTTGATGAAATTTTCGCCGTCACATCTCGGGCATATACATACACTAAATACTCAATTTCAGTTTTGTACGGCCTATAGTTTTTGAGCTAGTCTGTTTACACACACACAAACACACAGACACACAGACCATTTCGCGGGACTCGGTTATTTAGACTCAGGGGACCCCAAAACGTGTATTTCCGTTGAAAACCGGAAGACGAAATTTTTCACGATCGCAATACTTCCATTTACTATACATTTCATATATAGGTAAGTGAAAGTAAAAATGTAAATTAATATTATCAAAAGTTATAAATTATGGATATTTATCTCATCCATAAAATTAAATTTTTATGTTTTGATAAGTAGTACTGTAAGTACATGCAGCATGGTTTGAAGTTCTTCCCGCTCTGTGATCGCTTTTCAAACCTGTTTCAGGTTCCATCTGATCTCATATCATCATCAAAATATTATGTTGATATATTTTTGCTAACCGTCTATTATGATTTTACTAAGCCCTATTACTATTTTATTCTTTAATAGTTCCTTTTACATTTGTGTTATTTATATTTAATCTCGTCTCTGCTGAATTAATCCAGTAAGTGCTAAATGAATGGACCATTTATACTTACTATAGTCAAATATATAATCAAATAGTAATACACTGATTAAAAAATCATCTTATTACAATAAAAATTATATTATAAACGCTTGCTGTGGCTCAGTAGCTATAATGTGTTGAATTAATTATATCATATTCTTTTTAATACAATCAAATCAAAATTCAATGATAAAGATAACGTTTCAGCTGATCTGAAAATCAACGGGATTTAAAATAGAACTTTACGCCAAATTTAAAATTGATTGGTAAAGAATTTAAAAGGTTTAATAAAATTAATCCTTATATATTAATTAAAATAGCACTAATATGCAAGAATCATTTTGACCTCACTCCAAGCCATTTCATCTTCAATAATCAATATATATAATAAAGCAAAGTGTACAATGTGCGGGCCGAAAAGGGTCAAAAACGACTAAACCTACTATCAAGAATGTTATGTTGTCATATTGCCCTGTTGCCCCTAACGATGAAGAAGGTTTCAGTTTTCATTTTAAGTGTGTAATGTTGAAGGGACAAGGGCTGTAATTTTAAGCCTCTCGCTACATTTAATTAGCCCTCTAATTAGCCCATGCAAGTTATGAATGAAAAAAATTAGTTCGACATTTGGAAGCCAGGAGCGCTAGCTAAGCTCAATTCATAAGGTTATCGTTCATTAGTTCGCTTTGTTATGGTTTTAGCTTCAGCAGTTTTCTTTAAATTACACGAGATTATGTATAAATAATTATTTTTCAATAAGGTCATTACATCTCTGCAAAGAAGTAAAATTAAAATTAAACAAAACCAACTGGATTCCTAAGCGAATTAAGTTTTACAGAAGAGGAAAGAATTGGTCGAAGCATTGCCTTTAATAAATATACAATATAAGAGTAAATTTACAACAAAAGAAAAATTGCTTATTAGTGTAATGAGCGAATAACAACTAACACTGAATAGATAACCTATAGATAATAGGAATGAAAGATATAACCTAATGGAATATATACCGAAAATAAAGTGTTCATATAATATTTCTGTTTAATAGTTTTGTTCTGTTCGTAAATTTTCAACCGAATTCGAAAAAGGAGAAGTTACTCAAGTTGATAAGGATGCGGTACCGTCATGAGAATGGTCTCAATGAAATCAGAACATAGAAACCATAAAAAATGGTACATACCAGGACATATTTGCTGCCAAAATAATTTTTCTTAATTAAGAAAAGGGAAGAAAACACATTGAGAGAACCGCATTAATGGGGTCTCTTATACCCAAACCATATATGGGCGGACTCTGAGGTTTCGAAATTATTAGGTATTAGAGGTAATACGAAGCTGAAGTTTCAGGATGGTACAAATTTTGTTTTAATCATGATTAATTTTGGTCTATTTTTCTGGACTATTACATTTTAAAGTTATTGTTTCACTCCACCTATTCCACAACTCCCTGAGCGAAGCGGGGCCCCAAAGCTAGTTATAAATAAATATTTTACTATTATAATATCGCAGATCGAGCGCAAATGGGAACGCAAACCCACAAGGGTTTCTTTTTATTAGTTAATGTCAAAGCTTTGTTTATTTATTAACATACACATATATTTTTGAATATCTCTCTATAAAGGATTATTGATTAATGAATAAATTAATGAATAAAATACATAAAATTGATAAAATGGTATTCTGTAACCCAACTTAAATGTATTTGTGTTATATTTTTACTTATATATTATTTTTTATATCATGTTTATATCGTATTTGTAGTATTTTTTTTTTCTTTAATTGACTAAAATCTTATTTCTGCTTATTGTGGAGCACCAGACACACGCTGTAGAGACACATGTCTTTGATACTGGTACTTTTATACGAATTTGTAGAAGACATAATATACATAAATAAATAAATTTAAAAAATATATATTTTTGAATAATATCATACTTAAAGTAATAAATGTTAGATACAGAGACCTGATAGCAGACGACATGAACGAGAGGGCAGGGACCTGTTGCTTAGGAAATAGCTACGTGACAACTGTATCAATGTAGTCATAACTATCTATATTTAGTATTTCCCTGGTTTTATAAATATATATGTAGTATATGATGTATATTGTAGTATCTCTTTCTGTTGTATAATTATTATTGTATAACGATAACTATCTTAAAATATCGACAACTTCACCGGTCTATGGTAAGGCGGTTTTATAGTTTATAGGCATAAAAATCGTTCCATATTTTCGGTTAAATTACCCTGAACGTATCAACGTGACTTTCATTTGCGCGAACATCACTCTCGAATAGGTCATCTCCCGAACCTTGCCGTACCGGCGTACCAAGAACTTCTATTTACACATAAACGTGAAGTCGAGCGAACAATGATGGTCAGACACCATGCACCTATTCACCTTAATAAAATAATTTTCATTACAATGACGGCCTATTTGGAACTAGCGGCTGTTCTGATTTTTTCTTTAACTTATTCAGGACTAGCATTCCCCGTCGCTTGGTATTGATTCAATATAATGTGATAACTGATGTTAAGGAGATTTAGTAGAATCGGAGCTTCCGGTAGGTGGAATGTCGGAGGGGGAAGCTGCCGGCTCGGTAGAAGAGAGGGAGGCGCGCAATGGAGAGAAGTTCACTAAAACCGCCGAAACAAAAAATTGCTTACTCGTCGTGAACGCTTCATTTTTCGGCTTTAAAACATGGTTTTCGACGCCCCGTGGGGCTTTCGAGTTAAACTCGTCGCATCAAGATCTTAGAAATGAGTCCAAATTCGATATTTTTTCTCGAAGTGCGAAAATAGGTGTCCGTTAGAATTAACGACGATTTCGCCATTTAAACCCCTCAGGGGTTACAGTTTGAAATTCCTTTCTTAGTGGTTACCTACATCACGTTTAAAATCTATATTCCGAACTTCAAGTTTCTATCATTAGTAGTTTTTGCTCTGCGTTGATTCTGTCAGTCAGGACAAGGCCTCTTATATATTCTATCATTAGTAGTTTTTGCTCTGCGTTGATTCTGTCAGTCAGGACAAAGCCTCTTATATATATATAAAGACAAAGGCATCGCCAGAAAAATGCTAAATGAAGGTCTATCCCCGAATACACAGACGAACAGGTTAAGTACCTGTCGTGTCATCCTTAGATTAGCCGAACAGTGCAGGAGACAGACTCTTCGTGAACGTTTGGTTCGACATTTGGTGTAAATCCAACAATTGATTCATCCCCCTTAGGTTGGGAAAGTTTTGAAGCTATAATAAAAAAAGATACCAAATAATGTACCTTTCAGTGTTCGTGTCTTATTTAGATTAGCCGAACAGTATCGTCCTAAGAAGAACAGCCTCGAAGGTTCTATCGTGGTAACAAACACGTACTGTGACAGTTTGTTCAAACTGGTAGTGCGTTCATAAAACTAGTCTATTCTAAACCATATGTTTTGCATTTCGTTTCGCGTTACATTATTTTAGCACATGACGGTAATTTAAAAATTACTAAGTGACTATAGACTATAGTGTAATAAGACTATAGTGTTGCGATCTTTTGGACACAACATAGATTTTTTAAAATATAATTTCATTGGTTTTGTAAATGTATTTTCAATATTGAAATGAATACGTCACCTCGATTCCGTTTTCAAGGAAATGAACAATGTCCCTGTTCATATATATCTTGACTGTTTTCCTCGTTCTGATTGCTTATAAATTCAATTACGGTTGAATAGATATCATATTATATTGTGTTAAAATAAACAATAATCGGTAGAACAAAATGGAGGAGGGAAAAGGAAGACAAATGAAAACTTTTCCGAGGATTTCACATTCAGGAAAAATTGGTCTAATATTTATAAATTTCCGTTACGGAAGTGGCAACTTTCCCAGGACAACTTTTTCTTCCTAATAAAACTTCCTTTTTAAAATTTTTTTCGGAATTTATTACTTTCCAGCAGGCGACCCTCCCCACCCCCTACTACCTCCTCCCCCCAAAGCTTGGTTTCAGTTAAAAAGAAAAATATCTCGGGGTATTCCTTTTAATATTATCATGATATTTCAAAGAGATTGTCATCTTTTATAATTAAAAGAACAAAAAAAACATACCGCTTTCACCTGAGCCAGTTTTATTAAACTTTTGTAATGAACTTAATTATGTGACAAGACTGTTATTATTTTGATAAAATAATCTCTATATATATAAGAGGCTTTGTCCTGACTGAAATAATCAACGCAGAGAAAAAACTACTAATGATAGAAATTTGAAGTTCGGAATTTAGATTTTAAACGCGAGATTTAGATTTTAGGTAACTAATAAGAAAGGAATTTCAAAAATGTAACCCCTAAGGGGTCTAAATGGCGAAATAGTCGTTTAACTCTAACGAAAACCTATTTTTGCACTTCGAGAAAAAATGTCTCGTGAACTCTCTCCCTCTCTTCTACCGAGCCGGCAGCTTCCCCCTCCAACATTCCACCTACCGGAAGCTCCGATTCTACTAAATCTCCTTAACATCAGTTAACACATTATATTAAATCAATACCAAGATAATGATCACAGAATTGATTTTAAAGGCTCGCGGGCAAAACCGCGACGGGGAATGCTAGTTAATATATAATGAATTATATTATCACTATACTAAATAGCAATACTATTAAGGGAAACAAAATGTCCTATCATTATGAAACCTATTAAATTTCTATTTAAAATAAAAAATAAATAAACATACCAAGCTAAATATCTAACTTACTCAAGAGCATCAGATTAAATATAGGTTAGGGTGGGGCACAATGAAACAGTCGCTGCACTGGCAAAAGGTCTAGAGCAACCAAATTCAGACAGCAAGCGGTAAGGGTGGCTCCAAAGAAAGTCAGCACATTGTCCCTTTTCGACTTGTTTCGTGACAGGCTCCACATGCTGAAGTACGGTTTGGTGTGGCAAAACTAAAATTTTTCATCGGACGGATTTTCGTCTCTACGTATGAGTAATTATTTTATTCAGTCTGGTGCTTTCATTATGAATGTATCTCTTAAGATTTTTCCTGACTTTGGCTTTCCTACCTCTTCATGTTCATCGTAGGAAGTTGAAGACGTAAAAATGGCAGGTACGGGGTTCGTTGAAACAAGGGCGTTCGGGGCAAAATGAAACGTTTCATGGAGTCCCACGAGTGTTTCATCGTGCCACATGTGTTTTTTATTGTGCAATAAGCAGTCAATTTTTTTTTTTTTTTTTAACTTTCTTACGGATTGGTGCGAAATTGAGAGCGGAATACCAAAAAAACTGTATTAATTTATGGCAACATTCTTCCAATGTCAAACGTTCCCCTTTCCTGGAGAATTTCGTGGCTATCCTAAAGCAGAAGAACGTAAAACCGACTGGAAGCTGAATAAAGTTTTTTTTGTTAATTATGCTGTTTTTTCAGCTGTTTCATTGTACCCCGGGCATGGGACAAAATGAAACAAAATTATTTTTTCTTGGAAAATAGCTGCTCGCGGACAGACATGACGCATAAAATAATGCTTAACGCATTTCTTACATAGATTAGATTCTAAGGTAACATGAAAAAATATTTAAAAATGAAAATAAAGTCTTATGTGGGGTGGTATGGGTGAAAAAAGCTTTTGTGTTTCATTGTGCCCCACCTCAGCCTATATTAATTCAACTTATTGAGAAAAAAAATTTCTTTATTTTATTTTCCCCTCCAACCTAATTTTACAGGCTTCTTGCGAAATATATATAATAAAAAAATAGATAAATTACACTAATATTAGCATTTTTAGATGAATGTGGCGCTGGACGCCCCAAGCTTCTTAGATTTACAGATAGTAAATATTATTCTAAGATCGTCATTTGGTTTATTTATTTATTAATAATACCATTAATTAATAATACTAACAAAAATACCTGTTATCAAGGGGAAAAAATCGTTGAATATTTTAAAATAATTATAGCTAAATGAAATGTAGCCACTTGAGCCTTACATTTACTTCCATACAATAGATGTAAATGGATTCTTGGAGGCTTAGTTACTGAATCCAAAGATGGCATCACGTCACAAAAATCAGAAAAATGCGGAAGAACCCCTTAATATCCTATACACCATCGAGAAAAGAAAGCTAAGCTGGTTTGGCCACTACATGAGAATGATAGACTTACCGATGGCCCAAAGTATGCTGTAGGATATTCCATTGGGGAGGAGGAAGAGAGGTCGGCCGGAGAAGAGGTGGACAGAAGGGATATGCGAGGCGATTGCAGCCAGAAGACTCCGCAAGGAAGATTGCTGTGGTAGAAAGAAACGGCAGTAAGATTCATTAGGCAACGAATTTTAGTTGTAATAAAGTTGTTTGCATATATACAGTACCGGGCAAAAGTTTAGACTCGAAATACAATCTGTATAAATAAAGATGAAATTCTGTTAGGTTGTTTTTTTTTTGTTTGTTCTTTATAGAAATACATAACGTTTGTCCTAAATTCTCCGAATTTCGCTTAGTGGTTCTTTCATACCAGATGCGAACACCTGTCCATATTAAAATTGCATAACAGCCAATCTCTGAATCTCATTCCTGTCCTAAAGAACTTTTCTAGACCCACGGCTTTTCTCATTGTTTTCAAAATTCTGTGGGTTAAACCGGGATATTAAAGCTAGTTATAAATAAATTAAAAATAAAGTTATAGTTGTTACGTTGTCCAAAAAATAAAATGTTGTTACTTATTTAAGTTACAAAATCTAAGGGTGAGTCTAAACTTTTGACCGGAACTGAAATATTTTTTCATTAAGTTAATATTGGACTACAGATCAACACTCATCTTAAGAAACAAGCGACTAATTTACACTACTATTTTAAGACCTAATTGGACATACGGAGCAGAACTTTGGGGTTCCGCGAAAGACATTCACATCAACAAAATACAAACGTCACAATCCAAAATTCTCAGCAAAATGCACCTTGGTTTATTTCGAATTATACACTGCACAATGACATGAACATACCGACAGTAAAATCTTTCATACACGACAAATACCAAATATTTCACTCTTCAACACATCACCCTCACCCACTTATCCATTCTCTTTCCTCCTCCCTGTTACCTGGTCGGCCTCGACGTCGACTGAAACGACGGTGGCCAAGAGACCTCTTACTTTAGTAAATTATAATGGCTCAAGAAAGTCAAAGTCAAAAGCAGAAATCACCAAATTTGCTTGATGCGCCGCAGCGCAGGTGCAAATCTACATGGGAAACAATAAAAATAAAAAAAATACAAATAAAGTTAATATAATTCCAATTCATTCATACCTAGTAAAATTAATTTTTAATATGAGAAGTTATTTCATCTTGGCAAATGAACCACCATGATGTCTTGGCTTAGAGCTTGTTGGGTCGCAGTCGAACATAAACGGCAGCCGGGATGCTTTGCGCTTGCTAATCCCTTCTTTGTCCTGAAAGCCTAAGCTCCAAACCATTGTCGGCCTCAAGTAGGCCTTCAAATCTTGGCAGGTCCTGGAGTGGCTGCTCAATACTCAGGAAGAGGATGACGAGAAGAAGAAGAAAAAGTCCTGGGTAACTACCAAAAATAACGTTGTTTAGGGTGAACGGGTATACTTTCGCCTGTCATTAAGCTAAGAAATCCATTGCAAACGTTTAAAGTAATTATGAAAACAAAGCAAAGGTTTCTTGAATATCAATGCCTACATCAATTTAAAATCAGTATTTTGAAAGCCCCGGGAGGTGCTCTCTCGCGGGACACTTAGACACATTTTTTATCCGCCACATTTTAAAGTTCAATCTAGGAAGTGACTTAGCTTCGATCGTTTGTGAAGCGATAGTAGGACCTGTTTCTAATTCTTTGAATTGTTGAATGAAGCTGGGAACAGTTTCTGATTTTCGCCTGGAGACGCGGATATCCAATGTCTCGGTCATCCTTGAAAGCCTCAAAATAATCCTAGAAATTATTATTCTCTTTATCTCTTCAAGGAAATTCTATTTCCTCTTTCTCTCAAGGAACTGAACCACAAAAAAGTTACTCTCTCTCCAGGTGCTTCACTAGATTTATTTCTATAATTAAGTATTTACAAACGTGTTTGGGTCAAATAAAAATTTACAGTCCCCTGCTAGAACAATCTAAAAAAAATCTTTATCTTGTAGTAGGTACATCAAGAAATATCGAACAGAATAAATAAGACGTATTGTTACTACCAAATATGTACTCTAACATTAGACAAGCATAATAATCCCGTCGAAATAAATTGTCTGGGTTAGTAATTGTACACACAAGACTAGACCACATCAAAAAAGTTAGCATCAGAGCAAAACTTGGAGTATAACCACTCATAGAATTAATGAAAAAGAAACAGTTAAGGTGGTACGGATATTTTTTATTATTACAAATCTGTTATTATTATTATAAATTTATTATTATTTACAATAATAATAATAATAATAATGAAGGCTTCACACACCACCATTCAAAACATGCACACCTCTTGTTTGTTTGTTTTAAAGTCACTTTATGCTACTAAGGCATATCGGACGATGCTACACTGGGAGTCCTAAATTTTGCCTATCCAGGTATAAATAGGACAGGGATCTTTAACGGGTACCTGATATCGTACAGGTTTGGGACCTCCATTTTGCGTCCTATCCGAGGGACGGCATAGCCAAGCAATTTTTACTCCCATTAAAAAATTCTAGGGCCACCTCGGGACGCGAACCCGCGAACTTTAGTATTGCAAGTTTCTATGATAACCACTACACCACAGGTGACCCCATGCACACCTCTATCCACCGACCGCCATCCAGATCGAACTTCGACAGATCTGCCTTGACCCAATCATCCCATATCAGTCTCGGTCGTTTTATTGTTTACTTAAATTAAATTACCAGTTACTTTTTAATCTCTAAAGTGATCGCTAATGAATATTGCATGATAATATGTACCTATGGTTATACAAGCAATATATATATTTATTATAATATAAAGAGGAAAAATGAACAAAATGACTGTATATAAATTTATATAATTCAGACTGATATGAGATGATTGGGTCAAGGCAGTTATGTCGAAGCTGGGTCTGGATGACGGTCAGTGGATTTAGGTGTGCATGGGGTCACCTGTGGTGTAGTGGTTACCATAGAAACTTACAATGCTAAAGGTCGCGGGTTCGCGTCCTGAGGTGGCCCTAAGATTTTATAATGGGAATAAAAAATCCTTCTCTATGCCGTCCCTCGGATAGGACGTAAAATGGAGGCCCCGAGTCTGTATGATGTCAGGTACTCGTTAAAGATCCCTATCCTAATTATACCTGGATGGGCAAAACTCCCACTTCAGCATCGTCCGATTAGCCTTTGTGGCATAAAGTTAAATAAAGAACTGACAACTAAATAAAAACTCATATTTACTTTGTGAGTCTTGTAGAGTTAGAGAAATACCATCTGGTACTTTCCTTTATATTTTGTGCTATATATATAATTAATAGCAAGTACATAAGGTAGTGATGTAACGTAATACAAATAGTTGCCTAGCTGAAACTGATAGCTAAACTTTATGGAGATTCTTGTGAGGCGATCCCGTAGGCCGCGAGGTATGTTGGCTAACAGATAGCGGCGGGTTAGGTTCACTGAACTCGGTGGGTGTGGGTTGACTAGGAGTTAGTTTCAGGTCGTGCTTTATCTATTTTATATTATTTTAAATAAATAGCAAAATGGTTTCGGTAATATTAACAAAATATTGTAACAATTATGTGGGTTAAACAATTTTTATTCAAAGAAAATAACAATTTTCAGTGCCACAGAAATAATCATATGACTTGATCTTCAGAACAAGATTAACTCTCCAGTCCATCACTCCTTATATTTATTCGTAAGGAGAACAGTATAGAACCTTCTGGGCCAGCCTAGATGGTACCTACTCGAACATCGAAATCAGAAACATGTGCCATGATAGTTTGTTCTATGCATGTAAGCAGCAAATCACTTCTCTAGTAATTATTCATTGTTTAAATATCTTCCTGCATAATGTGTGTTGAAGTAGAAATTATTCTCTATGATTCATATTCGTCTCTACCTTTAATCCACGGGGTCCAATGTCTAACATTCCCTTCTTAACAGCCGATTTTCACATGAAAATGTCCGAAAGTCCAAACATTCAATTTAGTCTACTTTTAATGAGATTATTGCATTTTAGTGCAGAAAATGTTGCTAACAGCTGAAATTCTGTTGTTTTTTGGAATCGGACTCCGAGGTCCGATTTTCGATAAAGAATGGCGTAAATCCTTACCAAGAGATAATGGCCTGAAGAAGCTCATTTAATTCCCTTTTAATCAAGAGATAACGGTTTCGTCAAAGCATTCCCATCGGACCTCGACGCCATATATCGTCTGTGGCTCATCCCTGCAATCGGACCCCGAGGACCGATACCGTTCATTCAGGATGCCCCTACAATACGCCAGCGCACCTAATGTGTTATATGCTTCAAAAATGATTACATTCTAATAATAACTTGATAGTAAAAATATAGAGTTGTGTTATAGTCAACTGTTTTTTTTTTTTTTTTTTTTTTTTGGGAACCCAACGTTTCGATCTTCATCAGGGCTTAAAAGAAGAGAATGAGTATCCATGATATAAGATGACAATTAAATCTGTATCATGTAATTATTAATTATAGATAGAAAAAAACAAGGAATAACAGAATAATGGAAAACAAAATCCAACGGATGATATGTTCACATGACATGTATGCTTTACAAATCTGATAATTATATAAAAGATAGTATAATTATAATATAAATCAATATATATTATAAAGCAAAGTGTACAATGTGCGTGCCGAAAAGGCTCAAAAACGACTCCACGTAGGATTATGGAAGTTATGTCTTCGTTTAGCCATATGACTCCTTACGGAGAAGAAGGTTTCCGTTTTTCTCTTCAGAGTGTAAAATTGAAGAGAAAAGGACTGGAGTTTTAAGCCTCTCGCACCATTTAATTAGCCTCTCTGAGATTGAGATACGAGTTTATGAATGAAAAATTTAGTTCGAGCTCCAGGCTACCAGGAAGCGCTAGGGTGCGTTTCACTCAATGTTTATTGTCCATTCATTCAGTATGTAATCCTTCTATATTTTGTCAGCTGTTCTTTTTAAATTACTAAAAAAGTTAGAGAAAATAATTATTTTGCGTTTCAAAATAAAATAAGTACTTTTCATCTCAGCAATCAATTAGAAAATCAACTGGATTCCTTAAAAAAATAGTTTTCTCATAGGAAGGCTAATATATGATCAGCACATTACATTTAATCTATTTATAATATATACTTAAGTAAATTTAATGCAATATGAACATTTCTTAGTAGTACAGTGAGCGAATAAAATTAGACATAAAAAAAAGAGATGAATTGACTCAATATAAATCTTAAATAAAAAGTTTGAAGTGTTCTTACTGTATTTATGAAAAAGAAGTTGGTTTGGTTACTACGTATGATGTGCATTCCAGTTGACAAAAAGACTAACTCCAATAACAGCATTCAAGATTTTATCATCCCTCACAGTTCAACATAAAAAGAAATATAATGAAAAAATTGTGCCTTCAAGAAATTTTGGTTTTCACATTGTAATAGTGGTAAGATTCGAGATATGCAGAAACCGTTCAAATTACGGGGGGATATCTTAAGGGAGGTTGAAATGGAAGAAAAATCTTTAAAAAAAGTTTCTATGAATCTTCGGTAGTTTCTATACTTCTGGATCTAATAGGACCACCATACAGGGTTCCTTATTTGGGCGGACTCTGCAGATCTCAAGTCTGCAGAATATTGATACAAAGTTAAAACGAAAGTTTCAAGAAGATGCTAATTTTGTTCAATATTTCCTTTAATTTTAAAGTTTTTCTGTTATTAAAACTAGCACACAACTACCGGAGCGAAGCCGGGCACCCTAGCTAGTATTTAAATAAATAATTGGTTAGCAAGATAAAATAAAATCTGATATTTACCTTCTGAGTCTAGAGTACCTTTGATGACCCTCAGATTTCGATAGTCCGAACAGGACATACAGTCTACGTGTTCGGATTATCACGACCGACTACCCCTTTGGTGATACCTGAAGACCGGAAGGAGGAGTACTACAGGAAACGCAGCTGATTCTAATTTCGTCTTCCTTTCTTTTCCTCCTCCTACCTCCCCTAACGTCTTTTACTCAGCTCCATTTAAGAATTACTGTTATTTTTTAATTCTATGAGTGTTTAGATAGGTTAAATGATAATCAGGGTTTTCAGTTTGAAATTTTTTTTTATTTTCGAAATTCAACGTTTCGATCCAATTGTGGATTTTCACCAGGGCTAAAAGAAAAGAAATATATGAGTATCTACGCTAGAGAGGATCACAATAAATGATTACTTTACAGAACTGATAATAATATAAAAGATAGTAAGCATTATACATGAATATTTAAATAAGTGGCTGTTTAGCAAGATAAAATAGAGTCTGATATTCAGCTTCTGAATCCAGGTTGATACAAAGACTGAAGGTAAAATAAAGAAAGAGGTAGTGGTAGGGGGTAGTTTGCCGACTTCAAAGGTTTATGACGCGGAAAATAGTCGTAACAATAGTCGTTTAAACAGGTTACTTAAACCGTTGATTAAACACAGAATGTAGTTCAAGCCTAGTACACCATGTGGAATCGCTTGATTAAATTTGGTGATAAGGGCTAAACAGCGTTTAAAGTTAAACTGTCAAGAATGTCCGTTTAAACACGTGTTTAACTATAACCTAACATTATTTCTCTTTACTAATTCATTGGACCATTCATTGTGAGTTGCTTAAAGTGCTAATATTATTTATTTTTCGTTACCACTAAGTTCTTTTTTATTTTTTGTTTGATTTATAATTTAAAAGAATACCAGTTAAGTTGACAGTGCACTCTCTAACCACGGGGCTGATAACGTATTGTACCTAGTACAGATAAAAGTAGTTCTGTGGTTAAACACTTTATTTCTTTTATTGCTATTAAGATTTTACATCTTGGAGCAAGGAGTTCTCCAGGCATAAATTGTACAAAAAATAAAATAAACCAATAATAAACACAGAATCCTGTTTACCTGATTCCCTGTTTAAACGGGGAATTGTACCTACACCCGGCCATTAGTCTTAGCTACCTGAATTGAGAGAGTTTACACTCGTGAGAACGTTTCCGATACTTACCCAATCTCTCAATTCCATCTTTAGTATCTTTGTGATTATAGACCCACTCATCAAAGTAAAACTGCAATTCGTGTAACTTGTCCGTTTTACGAAATCTTGCCAATATATCTTTTTCTCAAGTTAAATTTGGTTTTTTGGTACCGTTCATGAAACTTTTGATCACTTATCTCACTTATCTGATAGATGTTAGTGAGCACTTTTGTTCTTTGGAGGGCGCGAGCAATGGAGTGTTTAATTACAATTAAATTTATACTTTGTTCTGGCTTCTATCTAGTTGGGTATACGTTGACATTGTTATTGTGCTTATAATCGGTTTATTGGGCAGTGGTTGAGTTGGCTCGGACGGAGCTGTTGTGAATGCCTCCTGCCTGGCCAGCTGCCAATAACGATACCATAATAGAAAACGGAAATGTCTTCGTGTATATAATTCTTAAGCTTTTTATAAACTCTATTTATTTATTTTTTAGACCTTGTAAAGCCTAACTCCTTAAATACGAAGGGGTTATACAGAAAATAATTTCAGAAAGTAATAATCTTTACCTAATAGCTTATACTCGTTAGGGTCTGGCCACACATGTCCGCATCGGATCCGCACCGTAGCAATAATACAGGTTATGTTCAGAATATTTTTAATTTAACTTACATATTACCTTTGGTTATGCCTAAAGTGGCCTGTGTCTGACATGTGTAAGTTAAATTAAAAATATTCTGAACATAACCTGTATTATTGCTACGGTGCGGATCCGGTGCGGACATGTGTGGCCAGAACTTTATACGTATAAGATAGTGTAAGGTTAAAACAAAAATATGATTAAAAAGAGTTCTCGGCCACAGAGGTGGCAAACTCATGTCGACAGCCTCAGATTAGGCTAACTCAACTCAGAAACTGATACTTAACCCAACTGACTTAACAAAACTGGTGAGCCCCATCACCAGGAACAGATTCGTGACTGACTGACTCAGATCTATCACACCTAACTGACACAAAACACTCTTAAAATGCACCATGTGCAGTAAAAGAGTTTTTTCTATAGGAATATAGAAGTCCTCATGTTCCTGCCATTCAACGAACAACAAAAACGAAGTAGGGGCTAAGAAGAAAAAAAAAAAAAAAAAGATTATACTGAAAATCCTGTGTTTTAATCATCCGATAGTAAAAATAGTGCAACTCTGTTATACATACTTATGTACATATTGTAAAAAGTTCTGGAAAACAAAACTAAAAAATCAAAAAATCTTGGAATCGACGATTGTGTTAGGCTTTTTTAAAAAGAGTTCTAGACTTGTTGGAACATTTCGAACAAAATGTTCTAGTACATGTTCGAGAATAATCTATGCTTGTATGGAACCTTCTAGATTTTCTAATTCTGACTTGGTATAAGGAGCGATGGACTGGAGAGTTAGTCTTGCTCTGAAGCTGGATTCATATGATTATTTTTGTGCTACTATATCGTTACAAGTTGATACTTTTTGTAACCTCGTTGATTATTTGAGTATATATTGTTTGTGTGGTTACAATTGTTATTTTCGTTCAATAAAAATTATTTAAACCCAAATATTTTATTTTCATATTTAAGGTTTTTTTTTTTTAATGAAGGAGCTCTTCCGTGTTTGTAGTTCTTTATTATTTCCTTCCCGACGTTTCGAGCTATTGGCTCATCCTCTGGGGTTATCTGCACTTATCTTTAGTTACTTCATTTTCACATTAGCCATTTGTCAACTTTTTTATTTTTTAACAGTATATGAATACTTTTGTCTAATTACATTTTATGGCCTATTTCACTGCCTTTTGATTTCATTGTCACATTTTATCATCACATAGTTGAAAAATGGCTAATGTTAAAATGAAGTAACTAAAGGTAAGTGTAGATAACCCCAGAGGATGAGCCAATCGCTCGAAACGTCGGGAAGGAAATAATAAAGAACTACAAACACGGAAGAGCTCCATCATTAAAAAAACCCCTTAAATTACAGCACTTTTCCTCACTAAGTGAAGAAAAAGAACCTAGCAGTTATTTTTATATGTTCTTGGTAAATTGTTATACGACGGTCTCGGAACAGAGATGTTAGTCTCGTACAAAGACGCTTTTCCTTTGGTGCATTTGAAAGAAAGTTTCATTTTGTAGACTTAGTTTGAATTTTTGAGGACATGGAATTCAGCGCTCTTTCCAAAAAATTTATCATCCTTGTTTCAAACAGGATCATAATGGTGATCTTGAAAAGTTTCAGCCTATTAGTAATTCAATAGGTAGTAGTAATAAGTACTAGTAATAAAATTAAAATACCTCTGGGGGTCACCTGTGGTATATTGGTTAGCATAGCAACCTACATTACTAAAGGTCCCAGGTTTGCGACCAGCGGTGGCACTAGTATTTTTTTAAGGTAGTAAAAAATCCTTGGCTATCCTGATAGGACGTATAGGACGTAAAATGGAGGTCCCGATCCTGTAAGATGTCAGATACTCGTTAAAAATCCCTATCCTAGGTATATGTACCTGGATAGGCAAAATTTAGGACTCCCACTGTAGCATTGTCCGATTAGCCTTAGTGGCATAATGTGACGTTAAACAAGCAACAACCACAACAACATTTATTTTATTAATATTTTTATTTATTTATTATCAAAATATATAAATGTGGTATAACAAGAGTAATAGCAAAAAGACCATATCGGTTGGAAGCAATATAATATTTTTACAAACTTAAGTAATCAATCAGCATTTTTTATTTTCGTGATCCGTATTCAGATGAACTGAAATATGACACATCTTACGCATTCACAAGTTAAGAGCTTGACTTGAATTAGGAAACTCCTAATCAGTTTGAAGTACAATGCTGAAGAAAAAGTGCCCTGAAGATGAGAAAAGAAAGTCAAGGCAGTAAAGGCCATGATAAAGACTTCAGTCGTGCCAACACCAAACCGAATGTAATATCCTTTCAGAACCTAACTTTGAAAACTTGTCCCACAGAATGAAAACACGTTCATCGAGTTCCCTTTTGTTGGAAACTTGTAAATTCTCTTCTGTTCAACATTCTTCCCTCACTTTTATGTACATATAACTTTCCGGATTACGGACCAATACTTTATACCTTTAACGGATTTCTACGACCTTTCCTTAATACGATTGCTGTTTTACTAAGTACTCTCGGGAATATTACTTTTTGAATCGTGCTTCTTAGCGTTCAAGCTATATTATCATCTACACGGCTGTGGGGCTGCATCCCTCCCCCTTTGGAAAACTCGTTGTCATTTAAAGATAGAATTTTGCTTAACTAAAACTAAGAATTAAAGTAAAGAGCAAATAATATACAGAACCATTAGAATTTTACTTGTGAGGAAGGGATATAAATGTATATAAAGCTGATAGGCAGATCCAGGGGGGTGGGGCTGCAGAACGGCCTGGGAGGGGGAATGCAGACCCCCTTTACAACCGTCTGGATCCGCCCATGGATGTCAACCATTAGTCTATAATATCGAAATATCGATATTATATTTTATGTCCGATATTTTTTAATCGTTGGCATCTACTTCGATATTATAGACTACCGTTATCATTCATCTTCCCTGTTTTCAAGTAGACGGAGTTTATTGTGGATCAGTGTTGAATTGAGCGTGGAGTTTTTAATTGTTTCTTGTTTGTTTGTTTAATGTCCCTTTATGCTTCTTATTTATATTTGTCTTCTTTCTAGCCCTGATGAAGATCCCACATGGAGGAATCGAAACGATGTCTTTTCAAAATAAACAATGTTTAACTGAAAATCAATACTATTAATCATCCAATTCTTATTTTAAAGCGGCAGCCGTGTATTTGCACTTGAAGCTTCTTAAGATCACAGCTCATTCTTTTTTTTTTTCACCGGTTTCACCCAGAGAATTTCATTTTTTAAATCTATGAAATCTATAAAGTGAGACTTTTATCGACTCAAACGGTCGATTTCTGAAAAACCAATGTAAAACGAGATCAAAAAAAATTTTATAACAATAAAGAATATAAGTTATGCAATTTTAATAGGGACAGGTGGTCGCACCTGGTATCAAAGAACCACTGAGCGAAATTTGGAGAATTTAGGACAAACGGTATGGATTTCTATAAAGAACAAACAAACTAACTAAACTAATAGAATTTCATCTTTATTTATATAGATTGTAAACCATAGATTATAATGCCTTAATATTTTTCAAAATGCTTGACATAATTGAAAGATTGTTAGAGATAAAGGGATTAAAGGGAAGATAAAGAGCTTTCTTGCTGCTATTTGTATACTGTACCATCTATATTGTTAGTCTTTACAATTCCTTTTTTTTTTTTTTATAATACACTTAGTCGTCATATAGCCTTTCACTTAAAAAACGTTGGGTTTCCCCGTAATAAATCTTTTGAATTCGGCAAACCTCTACCACCTTTCAACTAAAATTCTTACCCTCAGTCTCTCCATTACTCCGGACCCATGGTAATTATCATTTAAATGGTAAATATAAGATAATGGTAAATAAAGATTTTATTTTATCTTGCAAACCAGCAAATTATTTAAATATTCATGTATAATTTTACTTTTATATAATTATCAGTTTTGTAAAGTAACCATGTCATTTAAACATACCATCAGTTGGATTTGTTTTCCATTATATTTTTACCCTTTATTGTTACTATCTATAATTTATAATTGCCATCTTTCAGCATAGATACTCATATATTTATCTTCTTTTTAGCCCTGATGATGGTCGACTTGTAGGAATCGAAACGATGTCTTTTCAAAATAAACCATGTTTTACTAAAAATCCTGACTATTAATCTTCCAATTCTTATATTAAAGAATAGGCAGCCGTGTATTTGCATTTGAAGCTTCTTAAGATCACAGCTAATTTTTTTTTTTTTTTTTTTTGTTTTGTTTTATAGTTTCATTACAATTTTTACAATTATTTATTCATCACTAGCTGTATATCCCAGTTTCACCCGGAGAATTTCATTTTTTAAATCTACAAACTGAGACTTTTATCGACTCAATGTAAGGTGTATGTAAGGACAATGTAAAGCGAGATCAAAACGATTTTTATAACAATAAAGAATATCAGATGAAGGTCGGCTGAAGTTATACAATTTTAATATGGACAGGTGTTCGCACCTGGTCTGAAAGAACCACTGAGCGAAATTTGGAGAATTTAGTACAAACGGTATGGATTTCTATAAAAAACAAACAGAATTTCATCTTTATTTACATAGATTATTTATAGCTGTATATCCCGGTTTCACACGGGGAATTTCATTTTTCTAAAGAAACGGTCGATTTCGTAAAAAAAAAATATTGTAAAGTGAGATCATTATGATTTTTATAACAATAAAGAATATCAGCTGAAGATCGGCTGAAGTTATGCAATTTTAATATGGACAGGTGTTCGCACCTGGTATAAAAGAACCGCTGAGCGAAATTTGGAGAATTTAGGACAAACGGTATGGATTTCTATAAAGAACAAATAAACAAACAAACAAACAAACAGAATTTCAACTTTATTTATATAGATTGTATACCATAGATTATAATGCCTTAATATTTTTCAAAATACTTGACATAATTGAAAGATTGTTAGATATAAAGGGATTAAAGGGAAGATAAAGAGCTTTCTTGCTGGCATTTGATCAAAGATTAATCTTTCGGCTTTTAAAAGTTTCCCTTTATTAAGCGCCAAGTCCGCTTCATTGCCTCAGTGTTAGGTGTTGTACAATCCCTAACTTCTTTTTCTCTTCAATTCTTCTCTTACTTTTGCAAGATTCTGTTCTTAGGAACAGGCAAGTATTGTAAGATACCTCAAATATTTATATAAGTCTTAAAGATAGTGTTTTTTGTTACTTTTATTCCATTTCACCTTAGCAGTATTCGAATATTTCATTAAAGATATTTATAACGTGTGTTTGTTTGTTTAACGTCCATTTATGCTACTAAGGCTAATCGACGATACTACAGTGGGAGTCCTAAATTTTAAAATAATTAAGATTGTGATCTTTAACGAGTACCTGACATCGTACAGGCTCGGGACCTCCTTTTGCGTACTATCCGAGGGACGGCTTAGCTAAGGATTTTTTACTCCTCTAAAAAATCGTAGGGCCACCTCGGTACTCGTAACATATGGATTCGTACGGTTTATAGTTTTTGAGCTAGTCTGCTCACACCACCATTTCGGGAGACACCCAAAACGTGTATTTCCGTTAAAACCGGAAGTCGAAATTGTTCACGACCGCAATACTTTCCCTTGCTATATAAAGTAAAAATATAATGATCAATCAATAATTCGAAATTAAAGCTATATTGTAAGAATAAAGCTGAAGTTAAAAGGGCACCGAAACTTATTTTGATCTTTTCTGAAATGGAAAGCTATTTCCCCCCCAATGTTAGTAGCTAACAAGTTCTAAGTTTCAGAAGGTAGTTTGCCTTAGATAAGAAAGTTTTATATTTTCATCACTTTTGTTTACTGCACGAGTTTTCTAAAGCAAACCTTTTATTTAACCAGTTTTAGCTCTATTTATATTTCTTTTGATTAGTTTAATGAAGTTTTCCCAAATTTACAGCCCACGGCTCCTCGAGTATTTGATTATTTTTTTTTATTTATATATTGAACCATTTCAAATACAATATTTACAATTATTGAAATATGTACAAGTAAAAAGTAAGTATATATACATAATGCAATAGTTTCCCAAGGTTAGAAATCGTTATAGGTGCGCTAGAAGGATTCTTACCTGTATTAGGGTCCTCAGATTATGGAGCGAAAACAAAACAACCTTAGTCTGTGTTAATGAAGTTTAAGTTTGTTAAGTTAAGTACTAACATTCCCGGTCGCGGCTTTGCCCGCGAGCCTTTAAGATCAATTCTGTAATCATTATCTTGGTATTGATTTAATATAATATGTTAACTGATGTTAAGGAGATTTAGTAAAATCGGAGCTTGGAATGTTGGAGGGGGAAGCTGCCGACACAAAAAATTGCTTACTCGTCGTGAACGCTTCATTTTTCGGCTTTAAAACACGGTTTTCGACGCCCCGTAGGACTTTCGAGTTAAACTCATCGTACCAAGATCTTTAAAATGAGTCCAAATTAGATATTTGTTCTCGAAGTGCAAAAATAGGTGTCCGTTAAAGTTATTTCGCCATTTAAACCCCTTAGGGGTAACATTTTTGAAATTCCATTCTTAGTGGTTACCTTCATCGCGTTTAAAATGTAAATTCCGAACATCAAGTTTCTATCATTAGTAGTTTTTGCTCTGCGTTGATTCTGTCAGTTGTCATTCAGGACAAAGCCTTATATATATATATATATATATATATATATATATATATATATATATATATAGGGAGAGAGAGAGAGAGAGATTTAAAAAAAAAAAAGAAAATGCCATACAAATATTTTTTGGCAGATCAGTTTTATAGAATTTTTTTTTCTATTAAGATATTTTGTTTTAGGGCAGAACAAAATGATTTTTTTGTGGGTGATTTCCTTATATAGTCGTTGTGTTCCTTATATAGTCGTTATATCATATTCTTTGGTGCAATGTAATTATATGAATATTTAAAAAAAGTATAATTTGGTTTGGTTAATTAAACATATTAGAGTATCTAGTTCTATGTGTAACTGAGATATAATTTATATTACCACTTCTAATATAAAATATTTTCAAACTTTTCTATAAAAATTGGTCAATTGGTAATATTTTTTACAGTAAAAAAGTTGGCGGGAAGGTTCTCTAGTACCTTTCTTTAATATAGTTCAAATTTTTTTTTTTTTACAGTCATTAGTGGTTTACGATCGGTTGATTAATAATAGTCAGGATTTTCAGTTATCTATTTTTTATTTTGGAAAGCCAACATGGGGATCCTCATCAGGGCTTCTGTGTCCATACACTCTGTATTACTCAGGACTCAGAAGCCCTGATGAAGATCCACATTTAGGGATCGAAACGTTGGCTTTCCAAAATAAAAAATAGATAACTGAAAATCCTGACTATTAATCAACCGATTATTTCTTCATATGAACAAAAGGTACTTTATACGAAAACATAAAATGCCCCTTCCTCATTTATGCCCCCTCAGAACAGTTTAATAATGATAAAGCTTACCTGATATTAAAGAATACTTGGTTTTCATTAAACATGACAAGTTTACCAAAAATCGTTAAAGCTATTTTTGACAAAATCGAAATAAACGTAAAAATGGGGGAAAAGGTTATGAAATAAAGATCCCCCTCCGGTTGATCAATTTTTTTTAGTCATATCTCGGGCATATAAATAGATCAAATACCGAGTTTAATCAAAATCGTTTGATCATTTCTGGAGAAAGTTGAAAAAAACGTAAAATTTAGACAAAATTTATTAAATAAAGTACCCCCTTCGTTTGACCAATTTTGATGAAATTTTCGCTGTCACATCGCGGGGATATACATACATCAAATACCCAGTTTGATCAAAATCTTTAAACCCTTTTTTGAGTAAATAAAAAAATAGAAAAAAAAAACGTAAAAATGGGGATAAACGTTATGAAATAAAGATCGCCCTCCGGTTGATCAATTTTTATGAAATTTTCGTAGTCATATCTCGGGCATATAAATAGATCGAATACCCAGTTTAATCGGAAGACGAAATTTTTCACGATCGCAATGCTTTCCCTTACTCTATATCTCATACATAGGTAAGTGAAAGTAAAAATAGATAACTGAAAATCCTGACTATCAATTAACCTATCGTAAAGATAAACATTTGACTATTACTCACCTAGATATTAGTGGTTTAATTATCATACCTAATTATAAAGGTAATAAAATTATCTGGCCAAGACAAATCCCCAGTAGGCCAAACAGGATCGGATGAGAGGCCCGCGTAACTTTAGATGTTTGCATCTGTGTTATGTTCTCTTAGAAGCCGCATTTGCAAAACATCTCAGCTTTCGCTTACACGAAGATGTAAAAAAAAGGGTGTTTGGTTTGGCTGAAGATGTTTTTCCTTCTGCTAACCGTTTTTAAGAACAAGAGTTTTTTTGTTATCGTGCCTTCTTTTTGCATTTTAAAAATAATAGTTACAGTTCTAAAACTATTATATTCTAAAACTAATATTCTAAAACTATTATAATAGTTACAGTTCTAAAACTATTATATTTAAATTTTAAAATATATTGATCATTTCCACCAATAATTCATTCACATTTCAATTTATTTTGTTAAAATAAATTCTTACAATGTTAAGAAACATTTAAAAGCATTTAATTTCCAACTTCAAATTATTTTTTAATTTATACTTATTACTAATTAAGAAGGCAATTCACTTTCTTCACTCTATTGCAAAATGTTTCACTTTCTTCACTCATTTCAGTTTAGTAATGTTACCATTATTCAACGATTACAGAAAAAAAGTATTTTTTTAAATTTAACCACTGAAAGGTAGTCTTAAGGGTGCCAATAACTGTACGGTTTACCCTATAACACAATTAAAAATTTTCAATCTGAAAGTTGTTTTGCAATAAGCAGATTTGTGGGCTGCTTCGACAGCATTCCATTATAGGATTAATAATTAAATTAGTTTCCCTCTTGGCCACCGCCTTCGTAGTGGGTGGCCTATACGGGTTGTTTAAACTATTCAAATTTCCTATGAGTGGATTATTTTTATAAATCTGTCTTTGGTGAAATTTAATGTAATAATTATCTTTAACTGGCACAAATTCTGTTGAAATGTTTTAAGTCAGAATGAATCATACCGTTGCTGAAATAAAATGGCGCGTCTACTATTATTCCTAAAACTTTCGACTTATAGTACTGAATATTTCCAACGTTGGATTTTTTTCTTTAGCAAAACCACACCGTTTCATACCGTAAGTCCATTTCAGTTATAATACAACCTTATTGGAAGTTAGTTTGTTTTTTATAGATAATTTTGATCTATCAAGTGACCTAGAAAATGTCCATACCGTCTATTGATATATACTCTCTAGATTTAAAAATTAAAAAATACTAGTTGTGAAATTACGATTCCGTTAGTTTTCTAACATTTCCACTGAATAGAGCAATTTTAAATACAAATTGTATAAAAGTTTTGATAAATGGCTGTAAGATTCGCCATTTTACTGTTCCTGAACTCTAGGGTAACCACCAACTGTATTCTAACCAGATTTATTCAAGTAATTCATTATCTCTAAGTCATCTGTCATTCCTGTATTGCACGTTTGAGAACTATTTTACTCGTACCCCATATTATAATGCCTCTATTAGAAATATTTGATTGGTTACTTATTAATTCTTATTTTAGAGGGGTTTACTATTCAACTGTTTTTCTTTACGATGGGATGATTTGATTAATAGTCAGGATATTCAGTTAAATATTTTTTATTTTCTGTAAAGCCTACGTTTCGATCCCTACTTGTGGATCTTCATCAGGGCTTAAAATAAGACAAAAATATGAGCGACATGTAAAGTATCTATGCTAGAAGATGATAATTAATTTTTATTACATCCTAGAAAAATTTAATGTAAGTTTATCCCATTTTAAAAATCTGGTGCGATGCGCGCAACACACGACTTTCACTTACGAACTTACATAAATTAGAAATCGACGTGTTTTGATAATATGTAAACGCCATTCCTCAACTTCACACATTTTTCCACATTTATATACTTATGTTTGTATATCTTCATAAGCCCTAGTATCTGCATCTGTATAGCAAAATTTGGAACAATTATTGAGTAAAGTGCCCCCTCCAATTGATCTATTTTCATGAAATTTTTACTGTCACATCGCGGGCATATAAATACACCAAATACCCAATTGCATCAAAATCGTTAAAGCCGTTTTGAGTAAATAAAAAAAAAAAAAACGTGAAATGAGACAACATTTATTAAGTAAAGGGGCCCCTAAAATTGATCAATTTTAATGAAATTTTGACTGTCACATGGCGGGCATATACATACATCAAATGCCGAGTTTAATCAAAACAGTTAGAGCCGTTTTGGAGAAAATCGAAAACAATTAAAAATTAGAGAAAATTCTTTAAATAAAGTACCCCCTCCGTTTGACCATTTTTGATCAAATTTTTGCTGTCACTGCGCGGGCATATACATACTCTAAATACCAAATTTCACGATTGTACGGTTTATAGTTTTTGAGCTAGTCTGTTCACACACACATACAGATGACGGAAGTCGAAATTTTTTACGATCGCAATACTTTCCCTTAATATATATTCCATATATAGTTAAGTGAATGTAAAAACGGATTTAACAACATAAATACAGCATTTCCATTAATTAGCAGAACAATCCATTACCGACAACATTTGACTTTGAGAACCCCTCCGTATTAGCTACTGTACGAAACCATGATACACACAAAACAACTCTAGTTGAAAAATCACAATTACTGTTATTAATCAAAAAGAGTGGGAAATATACCTTACTTTTATAGAACTTTTTTTTATGGGAAATCCAATGTAGGACTTCAAGTATTTATTTGTTAGTGCTTATCCGAAGCAACTCCTTATAAATATCCGATATGTTTTCTTCATTGTTAATATTAAATGTTTTAATAGGTTTCTTGAGGTTTAGTCAATAATAAACAACTGTAATATGGTGACGTTTCGATACTATATTTTTCCCATAATAAGCCAATGTTGCTGATGGTTATTGCTAAATAAATAAACATGGGCGTACCCAGCGGGGGGCAGGGGGGGGGTCAGCTCCCCCCCCCCCCCCTGGAAGGCTGGAAGGAATAATTTTTTAGGCTTTTAAGACTGGGAGCAATAATAGAATACCTTTTTTTCAAGCAAATAATTGTAATAACTTAGTTGACAAAGCACTGCTATAATTATACATAATTTTGGTTTCATTCACCTTTTCCGCGGTAAGGTGTTACAACCTGAACGACCATAGCTTGCCCCCCCCCCCCTAGTTTTTAGCTTGCCTCCCCCCCTAGTTTTGATCCTGGGTACACCCTTGTACATAAACCATATAGATGTATAGAGACTAACTAACTATATTATTCTAATGTACAACGGGCAAGTACAGGCCTACACATTGGAGTAATATTCCATATATTTATATTATTACTAGCTAGAGTGCCCGGCTTCGCTCCGATAGTTGTATGGTAGTTTTAATAACAAAAAAATTCGGTTTCAGCTTGGTATCAATGATAAGATTCGAGATATGCAGAGTCCGCCCAAATAAGGAACCCTATGAACTTTATAGGAAGGCTGAAAATGGTGAATGAATAATTAATTTTGAAGCAACTTTGTCGAGTCATGCATCGTTTTTGATGGTTTCTGTGATTCTGAATCCTATAAGCCCCTTCTAAGCAGTCAGCAGATAATTAGTTATTAGATAATAGTTGAAAAATCTATTAGTTAAAAAAATTATATTTCGAGTACAACTTAAGCGCCGACTACTTTGATGGTCCTATAATATCCAGAAGCATAGAAACTATCGAAGATTCATAGAAACTTTTTTTAAAGACCTTTCTTAAGATATCCCCCTGTAATTTGGGCGGACTCTTCAGATCCCGAATCTTACTGCTATTACAAAGTGAAAACCAAAATGTCACGAAGGCACAATTTTTTCACTATATTTCTTTTTATCCTGAATTATGAGGGGTGATAAAATCTTATTGAAAAAATGCTGTAATTGGAGTTAGTCATTTTGTCCAGTGGAATGCCCATCATACATAGTAATCAAACCAACTTGTTTTTCATAACTACAATAAGAACACTTCAAACTTTTTATTTTGATTTATATTCAGTCAATTTATCTCTTGTTTTTATTCACTCACTGTACTTCTAAGGAATGTTCACTCATATTGCATTAAATTTACTAAAGTGTATATTAGCCTTCTTATGAGAAAATAATTTTGTAAGGAATCCAGTCGGTTTTCTAATTGATTGCAGAGATGTAAAATCATTATTTTATTTTGAAAGCAAAGGAGAAATTATTCTCGCTTGATATTTTAGTAATTTAAAAAGAACAGCTGAACAAATATATAACCTTTACAAACTGAACTGAATGAATGAACTACATATAAACATTGAGTGAAACACACCCTAGCGCTTCCTGGTAGTCTGGAGCTCGAACTAAATTTTTCGTTCATAAACTCGTATCTCAATCTCAGACAGGCTAATTATATGGTGCGAGAGGCTTAAAATTCCAGTCCTTTTCTCTTCAATTTTACGTTCTTAAGAGAAAAACGGAAACCTTCGGGGGGAAAACCCTTAGGGGTTATATGGCTAAAAGACGACATAACTTCCTTAATCCTACGTGGAGTCGTTTTTGAGCCTTTTCGGCACGCACATTGTACACTTTGCTTTATATGTTGATTAACTTCAGTCTAAAATTTTACCTATGTAACTCATATAATTGTATCTCTTCGTTGTTCGTTCATTGTAAGGAATGATTGTGAGAACAATGTAGTCTCGAAACATCGCTATAATATAGTTGTTTATTATTGAATGAGCTTTAAGAACCCTTTTATAATATATATATATATATATATATATATATATATATATATATATTTATTTATTTATATATAATGTAATGTAAAATTGTAGAGAAGCGTTGGCTATGGTAGGGTGGTGGGATAATAAATTACAGAGGTATATCAATTGACAGCTTCCTCATCATGGCTGATCTTGGTCAGCCTGACAGTGGAGGAAGTGTCAGTTAGTTTGGGGAGGATACTTACGTCCTAATCATATGTATTCATTTAATCAAAGTCAACTACTTACAACTATTCTTCTATATAAACTAAAACCTTATCCATCGTCATAGTATGTATAAATTCGATTATTTTCTTGTCGGTTTTATAATCTTCCAATAATTTTAAATATTTTATTTTTGAAGGAAAAAAAACGGTCTCGAACCCGGGTCTTTCGCGTAATAGGCGCGGTATGCTGCCACTACGATTCCTAGGCCACATCCAAGCCAAGTCAATCCCCTCTCTTCTCTGATCCCCTTCCCCTGATCTTACATATTTTTTTTAAATTGATACGGGCGTGAGCGATTTATCAGAATTGCAGGATCTGTTGGCATTTCGTCTATTTTTAATATTTAAATGTTGATTTGATTGTTTTCTTAAGTGAAACCACATTTTATAATTTTTTAATAATTTTAAATATTTTTTAAGAGAAAGATTAGCCTCCGCTGTGAATTGAATTTGGGTCTTCTGCGTACGGGTAACCGGAGGGCTGGTCGCATTGGCTATGCAATTGCTGAAGTATACTTACAAGTACCAAAATATGTAACCTGAAAATCGATGCATTTTCAACATTTATTTTATTTTTTTAACGTTATATAGCCATCTTTATTCTTAGACTTAAAGCTATGCAACTGAAATACAAAGTGATCGGATATGCCGATGATTTGATTTTGCTTGGAGAAGACGCGAAAATTATAGAACTAAATACGAAAATGAAAATAAATATGGATAAGACAAAATATATGGTTAGCCGTAGAACTGGTGACGATTTTGCTGATATTATTGTAGAAGGGTATTATACGATTGAACACATAGGGAAATTTAAATATTTAGGGGCAATGGTAACTCAAAAAAAAAAAAACGAATCGATGAGGAAATTAAGGCTAGATTAAAAGCCGGAAACGCTTGCTACTTTTCAGTAGTGGAATTGCTTAGGTCGCGCCTTCTATCCCGAAACTTATACATTATTTTTTTACTTTCACTTACCTATATATGAAATATATAGTAAGTAGAGGTATTGCGATCGTGAAAAAAATCGACTTCCGGTTTTCAACGGAAATACACGTTTTGGGGTCCCCTGAGTCGAAATGCCCAAGTCCCGCGAAATGACCAAGTCCCGCGAAATGGTCTGTGTGTGTGTGTGTGTCTGTGTGTGTGTGTGTATGTGAACAGACTAGCTCAAAAACTATAAGCCGTGCGATCCTGAAATTGGGTATTTAGTGTAGGTATATGCCCGCGATGTGACAGCATAAATTTCATCAAAATTACTTAAAGGGAGGGGGTACTTTACTTAATAACTTTTTAGGTTTTTTTCGATTTTCTCAGAAATGATTTTGATCAAACTGGGTATTTGATGTATTTATATGCCCCAGATATGACTGTAAAAATTTCATCAAAATTTATTAACCGGAGGGGGGACTTTACTTAATAAATTTTGTAACATTTTCATGTGTTTTTTTGATTTTCTCAAAAACGGCTCTAACGATTTTGATTAAACTTAGTATTTGATCTATTTATATGCCCGAGATATGTCTGTAAAAATTTCATCAAAATTGATCAACCGCAGGGGGCACTTTACTTAATAAATTTTGTATCATTTTTACGTGCTTTTTTTATTTACTCAAAAACGGCTTTCTCGATTGTGACCAAACTGGGTATTTGATGTATGTATATGCCAAATATGTGATAGCCAACATTTCATCAAAATTGATCAACCGAAGGGGGGACTTTACTTAATAAATTTTGTATCATTTTCACGGGGTTTTTTTATTTACTCAAAAACGGCTTTAACGATTAATAAAAATAAGATATGAATGTAGAAAAATGTGTGACTTTGGGAAATGATATTTAACAAAACACGTCAATTTCTTATCTAAGTAAGTTGGTAAGTGAAAGTTGTGTGTTGCGCGCAGGCACCCGATTTTTTTTATTTCGGATTTTTACAATTAATTATTGTATTCCGATCCCCAGAACCTTCTCTCGCCATTCTTTCCTATTATTCCAATCACCATCCCGCAGGCCTCTTGCAGCCATTGTTTCATGCACATCCTCGATCCACATCTTCCTTGGTCGACCTCTCTTCCTTCTATATTCCGGGTTATACTGGAAGACTTTTTTTGGCCATCTGTTTTCTTCCATTCTCATTAAGTGGCCGAACCATTGAAGCCTCCTTGTTTCAATATCATATAAGATATTAGTTTCTTTTCTTACATTATTTCTAATGGCACTATTTGGGATGTGCTGAAGTCTTGAAATGCCGCAACTTCTTCTTAGGAAGTCCATTTCCAGAGCCAATAGTTTCTTGGCATCTCGTTGTTTAATAGTCCATGTTTCGGACCCATATAGGACTGTTCCTAATAGAAAGGATTGATAAATCCTTTTTTTTGTTTGGAGGGAAACATTTCTGTTCCATAGGACTGAGTTTAGGATGCTAATAATCTTTCTTCCTCGGGATATTTTCATAGAAATGTCTTTCTCGAGGGTTCCTTTTTCATTAATCAATACTCCTAAATATTTAAATTATGTGCTGCGCGGCAGATACCAATTTCCAATTGTCAAACCTATGCTCGATGAGTTGAATGTCATATACTCTGTCTTATTAAGGTTTATCACCATGCCCCATTTAGAGTACTCTTCCAAAAGTTTATGTATTTCTTCTGATACATTATGATTTACAAAACTATTATTCTTCCGACAGTCTTTTAAGTATGCGAAACGTTGCCACTAACATTGGGGGATGAGCAAAGGCTGATGGTTTTTGAAAATAAGGTATTGCGTAGAATATTTGGACCGAAGAAAGAAGAATCAACCGGAAAATTTAGACGCTGACATAACACCGAACTGAGTGAGCTGTATCCGGTAAATATAATAGACGTTGTAATTAAAGCGCGGCGAATAAAATGGGAAACTCGGTTGTGAGCGATTTCCTAAAAGATTTATAACAAGAGGCCGACTGGGAAATGGGATAGGCCGATACGGAGTTGGGAGGATTACATGAAGGCAGGTCTGTCGAAGTTGGGTATGGATGGCAGTCGGTGGATAGAGGTGTGCAGGGAGCGAATTGCGGTGTCGGCATCGAACCTTCGGGTTGACTAAGCTTTTATTATTATAGCCTTCTTTAACCACGGCCCTCTTTTTTTTTTTTTTTTCAATGATTTTGGTTTTATTTATAACTAGCTGTATAAACCGGTTTTACCCGGAGAATTTCATTTTTTAAATCTACGAAATCTATAAAGTGAGACTTTTATCGTCTCAAACGGTCAATTTCATAACGGTCAAAGCAAAGCGAGATCAAAACGATTATTATAACAATAAAGAATATTCCCAGAGATTGGCTGAAGTTATGCATATTTAATATAGACAGGTGTTCGAAACTGAGATCAAAGAACCACTGAGCGAAATTTGGGGAATTTAGGATAAACGGTATGGAATTCTATAAAGAACAAACAGAATTTCATCTTTATAGCTGTATATCCTAGTTTCACCTGGGGAATTCCATTTTTCTAATGAAACGGTCGATTTCGTAAAAAAAACAGTAAAGCGAGATCATTACGATACATGATAACAATAAAGAATATCAGCGGAAGATCAAAGAAGAAAGAACAAACAAACAAACGAACACAATTTCATCTTTTTTTACATGGATTATTTTTTCTTTTACAATTATAATTGATCTATTAGGAACCGTTGGAGTTACAATTCCAGCTATCCGGAAACTCATGGATTGATGAGGGCGAAATTGGGCCGTTAAGGAAGGGGGAGGATTGATGAAATAAATGGCCGGAGTTGGCCTGGCCAGCCGATTACCTCGCTCAATGGCACTTGTTAACTCTTTGTCCAATCAGCTTTGTCCCTTCGCTGTATTCGATATATCATCAACTCGATAATCGATAGTAGTGGAATTGACATTTTTCACGTTTCGAGTTCTACTAAATTGTATTAAAAATAAGATCATACTATATATATATATATATATTGAGTTAATAAAGGATTGGCCCCACGGTGAAAGAGCTGCAAAGGAGATGCAGAGGACTTGGGTTCGATTCTCGGCCGATTAAATTTCAACTTTATTTTTCTAAATGACTTACTGCACATAACATAAACCGACACATCTAACATAAACCCTAAAATTCCTCCCCGGCGACTTTTGAGGCGGTGTCCGAGAGATATGTTGCAGATTGAAAATCTCACAAACTGCCATTTTGTATTAATAATATTTTTTTTAAATGGACTTGTAAACACTTTATCGTGTTAATAAATAATGAAAACGTATTGAATGAAATTTGATATTGAAAAATAATTGGATGATATAAAAAGTATTGAAGTATTGAAGGAAAGAAGAAAATAATTTTTAAAAATCCTGCAATAATATTTTAAATAATAAAAATTAAATATCTTGCTATATGAAAGAGTTTATTAGGAGAAATGTTCTGTGAAGGGACTAAAAGGTTAGACTAATTCGGTTTCGGAGGAAAGTTATTACAATACAATATAGAAGTTGTCGGAGAAGCGACTAAGTCAATCCGGTTACACTTCCTCAGATTTTCTCGGTAACGTTATTCTCTTCTCTCGCTTACCATAATCTCCTTCTCCTTGGGCCTTTTGTTCAGTTGTTCTGATTCCACCAAACTGTCAGCTCTGTGATCGCGTATCATATAATAACGTGTGAAACTGACGGATTTTGTTTTTACTTCCTTAAACTTATTTGAGTTACCATGGCCAACGGTGAGAGAGGTTGGGAATTATTTATCAATATCAAAATGGTTAAACCGATTGAGGTTATCGCCAGGGAGTTGATAATTCTAAAATGGGTAAGATTTTATTTTTTATATTATATTATATTACGGTTCAAGATATATTCTTATAATTTTCGCAATAAAACTAGGAGAAAAAAGTCACTTTTAAATTTTGTTGTTTAATTTATTAAACTTAAATAAATTTAGGTAGCAAACACTATTTTTTTTTTTTTTTTTTTCTAGCGGGTTTCTTAACAGGTTAGGTGCGGCATCGGTGCCCGGTGTCTTACATTCCCATCTTAACAGCCGATTATCACATGAAAATGTCCGAAAGGCCGAACACCTCAAAGACTCAATTTAGCCGATTTTAGTGCAGCAAAAGTTGCTAAGAGATGAAATTCTATTGTTTTTTAGTATGAACTCCGGGGTCCGATACAGGCCATCGTAATAAAACAAGACTACTGGACGGCATCACCCTTCCGCGTCCGATAATATTGCAACGACTACCTTTATGGTTATCTTTAATTTTTGGTGTTTGATTTTATATAATGTAGTTCTATCTTATTTCTTTGACATTCTTTAAATATTGTATAATTATGAGAAAGAAATCAATATTTTTTTTTTTAATACTTCTTACTAAGTCTGTAATTATAAATAAAACTTGCTCATATTTGCTTTATTTATATTATATAAATTCATTTCTTTAAAAAGAAATTTTTTTTTATGATAGAGTAAGTGGTTTTAAAGCAGTAAAAGACTCCTAAAAGTTGTTTTAACATTGCAAAATTATCAGTATGGACGGTAATTCAAAATTCCAGCAGTTTAATGCTATTTTCGATAAAGTACGGCGTAAATCCTGTATCGGACCCCGGGGGCATGTCCTGCGCCTGTTATTTCTAGGTCTAATTCTTACGAAGAGATAATGCCCTTTTATGCTCATTTAATTCACTTTTCAGTAAAAAAATAACACTTTCGTCAGAGCATTCCCATCGGACCCCGACGCCCGATATTGTCTGTGGCTCATCCCAGCAGTCGGACCCCCGGGGAACCGATACCGTCTAATTCAGGATACCCCTAAAATACGCCGCCCCACTTAACGTGTTAATTTTACTTGCAAAAAAATATACCCGATTGAAGTAACATCCCCATTGCCGATCATGAATGTTATTTAATTATTATGGTGTAATGGCTTGCATAGCAGTCTAAAATTCAAATGTTTGCGGGTTCTCGTTCAAGGTGGCCCTAGGATTTTTCATTGTGAGTAAAAAATCCATGGCTAGTACCTCTGGGATAGGGCGTAAAATGGAAGTCCCGAGCCTGTACGACGTTAGTTACTCGTTAAAGATCTATATCCCATTTATATCCGGGTAGGAAAAATTAAGGACTCCCCCTGTAGCATCGTCCGATTAGCCTTAGTAGCCAAAGTTTTAAAAGCCAAAGTTTTTTAAAACCAAAGTTTTAAAAAAATATCTACGTTCTTCCATCTTATGTAGACATTTGTAAAGTCAATGAACTATGTAATACTTCTCATAAGTTATACATATAATTGTAATAACATGTCATTAACTGTTTAAAATTCATTCAAAACTCAATTTGGAAATTTAAAAAACTATTAGGTTTAGCTATTAAGTTTATGCTTGTTAAGGTGCCCTTACACGTTCGGTTTTTCCACCGTTCCGAGGCATCGGTTTGCACGAGGGAAAATGGTGGGGGAAAAACCGTCGATTTAGAACGGAGGCAGAAACGTCCTTACATGTTCGTTCCATTCCGTCCGTCCAACCCTTCATTCTAATAATTAAAAATATTTTAATTCAAATAAATTTTCCAATTATGACTCATTTATAGTTTTTAAATGCATAAATTTCCTAATTATTTTTCTAATAAAAAAAAAAACAAAACAAAAAACATTTTATGAAACCATTTGCAAGTCCCTGTACATTGATCCATCAGACAAAAATAATTCAAAATAACTTTTATTAAAATTTAAAATTCTATCCCAAGAATGTTTGTCCATATGTTGAGGGGAAAAAATGCAATAATTAATAATAATAGCAAAGATAATGGTAATTGTTTGAATTTCATGTAGCCGATGTAAATCTTATGTCTAAAATACATTCATCAAAGTTTTTAAAGTTATGTTGTTAAACTGCACTGCTAGGATTTCTTAATTTATATTGAGCCATCGGACAAAAAAACAATTCAAAATCACTTTTATTTAATTATATCATTTAATTTTCCACCGGGAACAATGTTCGTCCCTATATTGATGAAAATAAACTTAAACAATATGTAATGAAAACATCGATAACTGCATTTTTTTAGTAGTTGACGAAGATCACAGATTCATATTTGAGGCGAATATTCGTAATAATATTTTTTTTTTTAATCTTGTGCCTAAAATAAATATATCAATGTTTATTAAATTATTTTTGGTAGAGAAAACTAAACTACTATAAACATAGCACCATAAATGTTCTTAATTTAAAGAGCAAATAACCGACGGTTTGGAACGGTGCGCCCTTACACGGTCGGTTCAGTCCAACCCGACGTTCCTGAATTCTATCTCCGACAGGTTGCCCGGACTTCGTTCCAAACCGCCGGTTTTTGCCCTTACACGTTCGGTTTTTTTCATCGATTTGGAACGACGGTCCGGACCTTCATTCCAAACCGGTGAAAAAACCGAACGTGTAAGGGCACCTTTATGCTGACCCGCTATGGGTAGGTGCATTTGTTCAATAAATAAATGGATATTAAGTATGCAATCCAAAATTTATACGCTTCTTACATAGTAATATCAATATTATCAGAATTATTTGTTGTAACTATGTGTCACATGTGATAAATATTATTACTCATTAATAATAAACTCAGGAATGCATTTTCGGTATATGTAGTAAATTATGTTAATAAGTCTGTGTATTTTTTTCTAGTATTTACCATAAACTTATTTTTAATATTTTTTTTTTTTTTTTTTTTGCAGGTAAGGCAATATTTCTTATTTGGTCAATTGAAGTTTTACGTATACCTACTTTTATGTAAGTACCTTTCATAGTATCTTAAAATTTCTTCTATTATTGAGACCATAGTTGAGAGGCCCTACTTGGAAATATTATAGCGGGACTTTATTATACTGGTATCTGTTCCTTTTTCTACTTATACATATATCACAAGAGTATTTCTCGTTAGGGTAAGAAAGGAAATCGTAAACGAAATTTTCTGAATAAATTTATTTATGGCGTCAGAAAAGAAAATGACATTAGGACTTCTAGGTTTATAACGATTACTAGAGCACTACTGATGGGTAAGGTTGCAATATATAAAAATATCGTGTCCCGAAGTTTGCCGGAGGTAAACTCAGAAACTACTCAACCGATTTTGATGAAATCTGGCTCATTTTGAGTAGTTTTGTCCAACTTAAAAGATAGGATAGTTTATATCTCGATTATTGGCCTCAACATTTCTTTTATACTTACTCCTTTTTTTTTTTATACTTTTTGCTTATTATACTTAGTTCTATAAAATTCCAACAGATGGTGGTGTAAGTTAATTTATTGACACAACATTTCATATTTTTCGATATTTATGGTGGGAAGCATCCAGTTGCCAAATCTATTTTTCCCAGCTTGGATTTGGGAAATCCGTGTTTTTCCCATGGGCAATTATGTTTAGCCTTTTCACGTGTGGGGAAAACATCGGTTTTATTGGTTTTAACAAAAGACAGGTTAACCAAAATCATTGCGCACCTATTAGCACTACAATAAATAAAAATTGTGAATTCTAACAATAAAGAAAAATGTTAATTATTATTATTATAAAAGTTATAAAATATCTCATTCATAAAATTAATTTTTTTTGAAAAGTAGTACTTTAAGAACTTTTCATAACCTGTTTCAGGTAGAACCATGTGTTTGTTATATTCTGAATTTAATTAATATGTATTATGGCAAAAGATTAATTCGGTACATTATCGCTGTCTATTGTGATTGCACTAAGCCTTATTCCAATTATATTATTTATTAGTTCCTTTTCTATATTACAGTAAAATCTTTAAGCCTTCTTAATTCTTTATAAAACAATTTTAAATTTGGCCTAAAGTTCTCTTTTAAATCCCGTTGGTTTTTAGATTAGCTGAAACGTTTTTATCTTCATCATTGAATTTTGATTTGACTGCATTAAAAAGAATAGGATATAATTAATTCAAGCTATAACCTTATTGAATGAAGTAGTGTTACTAACTTTTTTTAGAAGGAGTGTTTATAAGTTTATAAAACGAAGTCGGTTATTCAATGTTCATTTAATCGATTTTCCGAATAAATATCGCCGCCATAATCGATTAGTACCTTATTTCTATATAATATTGTTGAACATAATATGATAATATTTTCCATTAGTTATAATAAAAGTTGTTTGTTGTTTGTTTGTTTGTTTAACGTCCATTTTTATGCTACTAAGGCTAATCGGACGATGCTACAGTGGGAGTCCTAAATTTTGCCTATCCAGATATAATTTTATAATAAAAGTAATAAATTATAAATAAGAAGTGTGTGAGTATATATAAATGCAATAAATAAGAAGTTGATTGCAAAAGTTCCAGAACTGTGTTGGTTCCGACAGATCCGAGGTTCCCTGAATACCATTGAAGGATCGACCCTCGCCGAATGGCCATTAAACTTCCCTGGCATTCTAAAAGAATTCTCTCCCCTGACCGCATTCGCTGAAACAGATTTACTGCTCTTGGGTCTGGCTTTAGAGCCAGTTTAGAATCTTTTATTCTAAATTGTACCAACGTTGTTTGCTTCTTTGGTAGTTAGTGGAAAGTATGAAAAGAATTTCTTTTCATTTTTTTTGTTTTAATTTTTTGATATAATAATTGTACGCGATGCTTACTGCACGTGTTCTCGATGCAATGTAATATTAGAGATCTGAGAACTGTGGCCTATGTATTGAGATCCTCGGTTAATTCCCATATATTGTGTTTAATATCCTATCTAAATAAAACTCAGCAGGCACGGTCCCACAAAAAATGTGGGGAATTGGTCTATAGAGAAATATTACAATTAAATTTATATAAAGCCTTTTAATTGACATATTACTAACTCCAATTTCAAAAATTTTCATTAAAGAACTTTTAATAATATTTTTCATTAAAAAAATCTGTATCTTTTCATTTTGTAATAGTTTTGGAGAAATGAAATCAGTCGTTTGAGAAATGCTACATGTCCAAAGAAATCAATTTTCATTTTATTTTATTTTTATTCCCATAGCATCCAAATAATCGTTTTCAGGAGAAATCCAGGACATTGAAAAATATCTTCCCATAACCAAAGAAATAAGTAGGGGAGACCGAGGGGAGTTGAAACAATTTTCACATTTTGTTTCATACCCCAAATCCTATTGACAGAAATCGTATGATGTTAGTACTAATCGATAGGGCATTCTTTACAAACATATAGAAATTGTAAGCGTTAAATATTGTGCTCAAAAACCCACTTAACCGTAACAAGTCAACTTGGTTCAACTCCCCTCATACCGAGGTGAGATGAAACAGGGGTTGAGGAGAGTTGAAACATGTGATTTTTGAGAAGTATTAAGGTCTGTAAAATAAAAATGATAATATATTTTAAAGGTATTTATTAAAATTAAACTTTTGAAGTACAAAACAAACTTTTTTATTAATATTTTGTGCAGATCTATCAGTTAAGTTGGTAACTACATGTCTAATACAAATAATCAAATCCTAAAGTAGTTAAAAGTACCATAACATCCTATTCGTAACATTAATTAAAATAACAGTGAGATAAACCAATGGTTTTAAATTATAAATCTTTGAAATAAAATAATTATTAACTTTCAGCCAATTTTTAAGTATTAAAATCAGTTTTGATCAATATTTCTTCAAATATTTATGTTACAATAATCTCACAAATGTAAAAAAATAAAAATATTATGGTAATAAAAAAGGACAATCTGACAAGCAGTAGTGGCAAACATAAAGTTCCCCACCAGTGCAAGTTTCATGAGTTCCGTAGTTGTATTCCAGACAATTCACCCATTTTTATTTGGCTCTGCTATTGAAAATGGCTCTAAAAACAAAGCAAAAAGGATTCTTCTTCTTCTGCAGAATAGGTGCTATAGTAGCTGATGTTCCCCTCTCAGCGGAAGTCATGCCACTTATTTGTTTTTGTCTTCGTCGGGCAAAACGAGGTGAGTTGAAACAGCCTGTTTCAAATCTCCTCGGTACCAAAAAACATCCCAATTTTTAATCAATCCACAATCAAGAAGCAACTACACAGAAATCAATTGTACCAAACATACATAATAAATCTTCAGTTAATGAGCTTTCGAAACATATATAACTTAAGCTAAAATAGAAAACCCTTATTAAAATATGGGCATCATAAAAAAACGTTAAAAACCTAATTTTCACGATTTTTGTCACATGGCACGCTGAAGTCCATAACCGCGCGACTTACGCCACTGACGCGAACTGACATGTCAGCGGGCGGAGGGAACTGATTGATAAGCGAAGTTGCCAAACCGCAGGCGACCTCTGTTTCAAATCGCTTCGGCCTCCGTTTTGCAATAAGATTTTTGCTTGGGCTCTGAATATCAAAAAGCCTATAGAATATTTAAATGAAGAACTATAAATTTGAATATAGCCCATTTCAACCTTATATATTTATATTGTAAGTTATTTTTCATTTATAATACAATATATGTAAACTTGTGTTTTGTACAGTAATTTCCAAAATATATGGTTTGTCTTCTATAATTAGTAGAAACCAGAATGTGAAAAAAAAAAAACCTTTATTTTTCAGATCTATCGAATGAACACACTGGAACATATAGGGTCATTATCTGACCATATGTAAATCGTACGTCCGATCCATTTTCAACCACTAAAATGAGAGCTAGTTACTAGAAAAAATAGGAACTATTTCACTCCTTTTTTGTTCTATAGAGGCTATGTTTAAGCTCCAAACTAAATTTATAATTGCTTAAAAAAAATTAAAAGTAATTGTTTTTTCACTCCCTCACCTTGTCCGACTCCCAGGCAAGCCACTTTAAAAATTCGTATTCTTTCAACAATTGAGTGTTTGATGAAAATGATTAATCGGTTAAGTCAGTTATTAATTCAAGATTCCATGAAAAAAATAAGCGGGTTCTTTTATTGTTACCAATAACAATAAATAAAATAAAAAAAGGTATGTCCAGACGTTTTTCCTTCACTCCCTCACATGAAGTGTTGGATGGTCTGAGCGTTTAGGGAAACATAGCTCAAAGCCCGGGGTGAAAAGAATCGGTTCAGGGATGACCCTAGGATCGTTTTGACTGCCGACCAGGGGCTGCGATCGCTTGCATCGGCTGTAAGATTCAGGTTATTACGTGAAATCTACGCTGTGGTCAATAACTACTTCACTCCCTCACTTCAAAAAAACTTGTGAGTTTCCAAGCAATTTTTTCACTGAACTATTGTTTTTAGATGGAAAATGGTCATAGTTTTCGATTCTGCAGTCTTTTTCAATTTTAACCTACTTACAGTGATTAAAAAATAATAAAGACTTTAAAAATTTTACTCCCTCATTTTTCCAAAAATTTCTTAAAAAAGGGAGCTAGTGTCTACATTTTTTGTATTCTCAAAAGAATTTGAGAATGCTTTTGAATGTAAAGGTTAAGATTCCTAAACTATGACTAAAGTATGTAGCTGTAACCTAACCTAACTCTAAAATCAAACTTACTTTTGGCTTTACGCGTTTGGAATATCATATTTTTGAATTTAGAAATTGTTTTTATTGTATCTCTATTGTTTTTAAAGATTGTATTTCTGTAAAATATACGCGTTTTTGCTTTCACTTCTCAAAGTTTACTACTGCCTCAACAAACTCACCCTTCACTCCCTCACTTTGAAATTGATTTCATAATTTTTTAAAAGAACAATTAAAGGTTCTCCTGTCTGGCTACTATTTAAAAAGTGAAGGTAATATGCCTCTGAGTACGTATGATTTTTTTCGGCCCGAAATTATGACATTTATAATAATGAAATTTTAGGAAGTGAAATCTACGCATCTTCAGATAATGAAGGACAGTGAAATTTACTTAAATAAAAAATAAAATAAAATAAGACTAAATACTCATTCCAAGTGTTAAAACACTGAGTCTGGATTAATTAATCCTTTTTAATGAATCTTTCCCATTAAAATTATAATTAGGGAAAATCTATTACTATATACTATCATTATCGAATGTCCATTGATAAAGTATGATATGAATAAAGTTGTGGAGCTCTTTTGAATATAGAGTTAAAGAGCATTGTTGTAGCTCAGAGTTCCACTCCAACTCACCCATTGGTATCGACAAGTGCTCCGATTCCGGCCGACCGGACAGACACAGGACGCCGACGTAGAGGATGACAAAGAGTGTCGGATTGAACCCTTTGTGCTCTTGCTCGGCTGCGCTGGGGATAACATCCCGAGGGCAGTGTACCCTTCCTCTTTGAAGTGGGTCGTCTTGTCTCGGGGCAGTTACTGGAATTTAGATCTAGCTAAAAATAAATTCTCTCAGTTGGTTGTATCATATCGATTAAGATGGATAGTAAATTTTCAAAGGCTATCTTATTGAACGAGAATGAACTAGAAAGTAGTTTAAAAAATGCTTATTCCTTATAGGCGGGCGCAAGCGACGGTGCTGCTTCATTACAGGAACTAGAGAAACGGGGATAGAAGCCGGGCCAGTACCTGGGATTAATACGGTTTTGGCTTTTTCAGTTTATTTTTCCATAATTAAAACACGATTGATCAAAATATTATTTGAAAAATGTCTATTAGGTATTGCTCGGTCCCTCAGTGTTCAATTAGAAAATCAAAAGACGTGTCATTCCATTTATTTCCAAAAAATAAAAAACATCTTAAAGAGTGGATTGTAAAATAAGAATAGATAAGCCTGTTTCGAAACATACGACAATATGTAGTCATCATATTAAAGAAAGTGACTATATTTATCCATATAAATATTAGTATTTGACTTCTTATAATTCCAAAATGCTAGTAATATGCAAATAACATATTGGGACCATAGTGTCATATATTTGTTTTTCTTTTTTAATTTTCCCATTTTTGTCTTTCATTCCTTGTGCTTAATTGTTCCAAGTTTTCAATGCGGAGCTTGAAAGTTTTGACAAATAAATAAATAATATGACTAAGAATCTAAGCTGTCATGAAAATGACAGCTGTCATAACAATGGTTGTATGAATAGGTAATTAATGTTATTACTAACCGAAAAACGTAGAGTAAAGTTACAATAATGTGATTGCATTTACCAGAACTACCAGCTTTACAGGTACAATTACAAGAAAATTGCTTATTATTATTAATAAATTTGATTTCTACTTTTATTTTATGGGGCAGTCCTTTTAGATCGCTTGTTTGAAGGCACAAGGCTTGTAAAATAACTGTTTTTTTTACTTCTAGATATTATTCCAGATGTTATTATGTGGTTTGCATCAAGGATAGCCTGCCCTTTAATTAATGGTGTTTTAAAATTACCAATTATCTCTATCACATCAACTATGTCCATCCCTGTTCCTTCGGACATTCTGCAAAACTACTAGCGCACCCTATAGTCGATTGCGCCCGCAAATAGGTTATCATCGCTTGAAGTGGACCTTATTAAATGGAGGGTAAATCTGAAGGAGTAAAATACAGTCGACTCCCGTTTTATTGGGCCATAAAGTGAAAATTTGTTTTGTCCCAATTAGGCGGATATCATGAATCCACACGCCAATGCAAAGAAAAAAAATGCCTAAATGCGCCTAATCCTTGGGCTATGGTACAAGTATGGTAATTGATGCCATAAATTGGACATTTTTGGGGGGAAAACCAAGTTAATAGGTGCATTTAGGCTTATGTGTTTTCACCTATTGGTTTAATGACGGGCCAAAATGATACGATGGACTTAAATGTTAAAATGTATTTCCAACTTCAAAGTATAGATAGTCAGCTTGTTACTGTTGCGATCAGCGATACTGTTGAAATCAGCAATGATACTTAGAATCCGATATATCGAAAGTATCGATAATTATTATTCGATGCATTGGAAGTAAAGGACGTTCGCCTGATTTCGTCTAGTAGGGGCAGAATGGTAATACTCTGTCTAGGTAGCAGGGCGGTAAAATTCTTATGGCCGAGGGGGTATTCTATGTAAGGCTCAATTAATGGTTTAAATAAAACTTTGATCTTTGAATATTAAAATTGTAACATTAAATCGTTGAATGAAAAAACATATGATTTAAAATCCCAGACCGTTTGTTGGAACAATCTTGCGGTTGGAGCGAACTGTTTGGATCTAGATTGTTCGAGCTCCATCTACACCGTTCCAACAGCTTCCACGAGATTGTATATATATATATATATATATATATATATATATATATATATATATATATATATATATATATATATATATATATATATATAAGAAGCGATTGACTGAACATTCGGAGTCTTAGTCTTTCTCTTGACCATATAATTTGTGTGCTATAAAATTATAATTTTTGTAACCTCCTCGTACGTTGTTTTAATTCGTGTGTCATTGATAATTGTATATTTTTGTTAAATAAATATTAGTAAACCCACTGAAGTGTTATAATATTTTATATTGTCCATAATAAATATAGTAAATAAATACAAATTTATTTAATGTGTTGCTTTTGTTTCTCATATTGTCTAGGGGGGGGGGCGGAGCATCCCGCTGCGTTCGCCCATGTTAGAATAGAACGCGATACATGTTTTTTTTTTTTTTTTTTAAACTAAATGAAAAACTTATAAGATAATAGCTCAATTTATTTTCAAATAATACTCAATTCAGTAGTGAATTCAAAAATGTCCTAAGATGGGACGCATTTTTATTTTTATATTTTCTGAGTAATGAAGGACCTAATTTAGAATATGTATTAGTACATATTGACCTTATAAATTTTTATTAAATTTTTAAATACAATCCATTTTTAATTTGGGGACCTTAAAAATGACTAAATATAGCTCATTTTGTATAAAAATAGTAACACATTGTTATTGGCGCGCCCCTCCCCCGAATCCCTTACTACTTCAGTTAGTTTATTTTTGGAATATATGCTTTTATTGAAGGGGACAAAAATTCTCTAGTCGACAGGCATGAAAGGTTGAAAAAGATTAACATCTCTCTCCTGCACATCCATACATACAGAAATATGTGTGAACAGTTCTAAAATCGTTGAATATTGTCTAATTTTAATATACTGAATTAGTTTCACCCAGTAATATATGTTCATTGAGAACGATGCTCGTCTAGACTGAAATACCTCAGCTTTTAGTCAGTGAATCTATTTCTGTGATGGTCAAGATAGAACCTGCTCGGTTCAGTTGCCGCTAGTATTTATTCATTTTTTATTTAAATATTTATTTACAAACACATATATTAAACTGGGTAAATTTCGTTCAGATAACATTGAACTATCAATAAATAAAAACTAAAAACTTCATAGTTCGATTGTTTTTTTTATCTAATCTGATCTTTAAATTCTTTTAGTAAATTTTACGTTTGAAGCTTCAAGAATGTATGATTAATTTATATTGCACAATGCATAGAAAATTTCACTTTTTCTGTTTGTCTTAGGTTGCTTAAGTTCTATTCAAATATGTAAATTCTCTTATCATTGTTCACCTTGGGCCCTCAGATACACTTGACGAATTTAGTATTTGTACACAGGAACTGATAAGATATCATTGAAGGTCTTGTTAAGTTCACATATTCCTGGCGAATGCTATTTGCGCTCTACTGGATTTATTACATAATGATTTGAAGAGATATGTTAAAGGTGTCAATAAAATATTCTTAATGCCTGGAAAATTATATCACTGTTTATGAATTCCAATTATTTATTTAGCCACCGTCAATTCTCGATACAAGAGCCTATAAAAACTTTTTTTGTGTAAGTAAAAAAAAATTGATGGACTCTTGATTGGATTTTATAAACAGTGATGCTAGTTTTCAGGCATAAAGAGCATTTGATTAACACTATATCGACTAAATAAATATCGACTTATCGAATATATCATTTGACTTATCTACAAGTGCAAACGCGAAAAATGAAATAATTGGAATTAAAACATACAAATTATCTCACATTATTTCCTTTTCATCTCAAATCTATTATTTGTCTCAAATTTTCCATTTTTAACGGAAATTTCGTCCAATTTAAAAGTTTTATGGAAATTTATACATTACTGGTGTATACATGTATACATTTTTTGCGACCCTTTAATGTGAAAATATTGTTATAATGAAACACTAATTCTGTTTGAAATTAAACTTTTTCATAACTTTTTAAGTTTTCAGCAAAAATTTCATTAACATTGATTACATAACTTTTTTTCCCAATTTTTCGATTTTCTCAAAAATCGCTTTAACGATTTTGATTAAACTCGTCATGTTTAATGAGAATCGAGTATTCTTTAATATCAGGTAAGCTATATCATTATTAAAATGTTGTGAGGGGGCTTAAATAGGGAAGAGGACCTTTTGTGTTTTCATATAAAGTACCTTTGTTTTTGTTTACATGGAAAAATTATCTGCCTCTCTCTTCGCCTAAAAATAAATAATGGCTAAATATGAAAAAAATCAAGTAAAGAGCCCACACGTGCACAGTACTTCTTTAATGACAGACCATAGTTTACAATTAAATATGTTCTGTTCATTCAGTGGAAATTATTTGTTTCATGGTAACTACGTGAAGTTTTCAACAACTACATAGAAAAATATAAAATCAGACGACTTGGGGTGTTACGCTTGCATTGCCGAATTATTACAAGTAGAAACTTTTATTTAACAATGAAAGAATTTTGTGTACTTTAAAGAGCAAATACAAGCAAAAATAAGTAAATGGATGTGGAAAAATGTGTGTCTTTGAGCAATGGCATTCAACGAAACACGTCAATTTCTAATCAAAGTAAGTTGGTAAGTGAAAGTTGTGTGTTGCGCGCATCGCACCAGATTTTTATAAGTTATTTGAGGAACTTTGGTCTAGGAGATCCTACAGTTGATGAGTTCGTTATGCATTTTTAATTTGGAGATATTTTATAAAGTTGTCAGTGCTCTGCAAGTTAAAGACCAATATCTTAAATTTATTTTTGTATACATAGTAATATATATTATCGATATGAATTACTTATATAACTGCATGTCCTACATTATGTACAGTTGATCTGCAGACGGACAGATTTGACGCCTGGCTGGCGAGCCAATATAACAGCTCTGGTTGGCCCTTCGCCAATGTTTAGGACTGACCCAGTATTTACTACTTTAAGGTGTCAGTCTATCCGTTATAAATATTTTCTTGCTTATATTTATTTATATTTTTAATATATAGCATTATTCCTACGACATAGTTTTTAATCATAGTAAAATATAATTATTATAATGGAGAAAAACCTCAATTGCTGTTTACATATTGAATGTAGGAATTTCGTTTTTTATTTTTGACATAAAAATAACTATTTCTTTAGGTATCGTTGTTATATAATTTCCATGAATTAATAAATTATGATTTCCATAAGCTACGTAAACTTTACAAAGACTTACTATTTCTTCAATCGCATTTTTATTAATAGATGAATGGTATTGTTTTTAAATGTAATTTTTTTTTTTTACTTGATAAAATCAGAACACATCTTTGGAGTTATTGCAATTTAAAAGATGATTTTTACATAATAAAAATCTGGTGCGTGCGCGCAACACACAACTTTCACTTACCAACTTACTTAGATAAGAAATTGACGTGTTTTGTTAAATATCATTTCCCAAAGTCACACATTTTTCTACATTCATTTCTTATTTTTATTAATCGTTAAAGCCGTTTTTTGAGTAAATAAAAAACCCCGTGGAAATGATACAAAATTTATTAAGAAAAGTCCCCCCTTCGGTTGATCAATTTTGATGAAATGTTGGCTATCACATATTTGGCATATACATACATAAAATAACCAGTTTGGTCACAATCGTGAAAGCCGTTTTTGAGTAAATAAAAAAAGCACGTAAAAACGATACAAAATTTATTAAGTAAAGTGCCCCCTGCGGTTGATCAATTTTGATGAAATTTTTACAGACATATCTCGGGCATATAAATACATCAAATACTAAGTTTAATCAAAATCGTTAGAGCCGTTTTTGAGAAAATCAAAAAAACACGTGAAAATGTTACAAAATTTATAAAGTAAAGTCCCCCCTCCGGTTAATCAATTTTGATGAAATTTTTACAGTCATATCTCGGGCATATAAATAGATGAAATACTCAGTTTAATCAAAATCGTTAGAGCCGTTTTTGAGAAAATCGAAAAAAACCTAAAAAGTTATTAAGTAAAGTACCCCCTCCCTTTAAGTAATTTTGATGAAATTTATGCTGTCACATCGCGGGCATATACCTACACTAAATACCCAATTTCAGGATCGCACGGTTTATAGTTTTTGAGCTAGTCTGTTCACGTGTTTGACGAAATTGACGTGTTTTGCTAAATATCATTTCCCAAAGTCACACATTTTTCTAACTTCATATCTTATTTTTGTTAATCGTTAAAGCCGTTTTTGAGTAAATAAAAAAAAACCCGTGAAAATGATACAAAATTTATTAAGTAAAGTCCCCCCTCCCGTAGATCAATTTTGATGAAATTTTTACAGTCGTATCTCGGGCATATAAATACATTAAATACCAAGTTTGATTAAAATCGTTAAAACCGTTTTTGAGTAAATAAAAAAAACACGTGAAAATGATACAAAATTTATTAAGTGAAGTCCCCCTTGCGGTTGATCAATTGTGATGAAATGTTGGTTATCACATCTTTGGCATAAAAATACATCAAATACCAAGTTTGATCAAAATCGTTAATACCGTTTTTGAGTAAATAAAAAAAACACGTGAAAATGATACAAAATTTATTAAGTGAAGTCCCCCTTCCGGTTGATCAATTGTGATGAAATGTTGGTTATCACATCTTTGGCATATAAATACATCAAATACCAAGTTTGATCAAAATCGTTAAAACCGTTTTTGAGTAAATAAAAAAAAACAAGTGAAAATGATACAAAATTTATTAAGTAAAGTCCCCCCTCAGGTTGATCAATTTTGATGAAATTTTTACAGTCATGTTTCAGGCATATAAATAGATCAAATACTCAGTTTAATCAAAATCGTTAGAGCCGTTTTTGAGAAAATCGAAGAAAACTTAAAAAGTTATTAAATAAAGTACCCCCTCCCTTTGAGCAAATTTGATGAAATTTTTGCTGTCACATCGCGGGCATATACTTACACTAAATGCCCAATTTCAGGTTCGCACGGTTTATAGTTTTTGAGCTAGTCTGTTCACACACACACACACACACACACACACACACACACACACACACACACACACACACACACACACACACACACACACACACACACACACACACACACACACACACACACACACACACACACACACACACACACACACACACACACACACACACACACACACACACACACACACACACACACACACACACACACAGACCATTTCGCGGGACTTGGTTATTTTGACTCAGGGGACCCCAAAACCTGTATTTCCGTTGAAAACCGGAAGTCGAAAATTTTCACGATCGCAATACTTCCACTTACTATATATTTCATATATAGGTAAGTGAAAGTAAAAATTAGTACAAATCCATGAATGTGTCATTTTTGTGTGATTTGCAATCTGCTAATTAGCGAAAAGCAAATACGTTGAAATCCTATTGGATGAATTGCTAACTTTATACTAAGTTAGCATATCTCTCAGTCACCGCCTCAAAAGTCTTCGTGGTGGAATGTAAGGGTTTATGTTCGATGTTAGTGTCTGCGCTAAGGGGTTCGTGTTAATAGTTAATCTTTGGTGGAAGTTTTTGTAGTATTGTGTGGCTGTATCGATAACTGTTGGGGTATTCAGGTCCTTGTGCAGTAAGTCATTTGTCACATAGTATGGTGCGTCTGCTATTTTCCTCAATACCTTGGACTGGAATGACTGAATTCTTTGGATGTTTGAGGGTTTTGCAGAACCCAATAGTTCTATCCCGTAAGTCCATACTGGTCGTATTAGTACTTTGTAAATAGTACGTTTGATTGTTATCGATAATTTCGAACGTCTGTCGAGTGACCTAGATAATAATACATAATAATAAGTGTTTATTATGTAAAAATAGATTTTTAAAATTAAAATTTATCGACTCGTGTAAAAAAATCTGATATGTTTTGCTTTGAGTTGATCACCAGTTAGCCAGTCCTCTAAAATGTAGTGTACTTATATTAACATATATTTATACCTTAAAAATTAATTAAATATAAATAAACATAATATAAAAATAATTAATAAGATAATTACCTATTCGTTTTAATTATTGCAAACATCGCCTACTTTATATTGAGTTTGAAGTACAGTAGGGTTCCGATTAACCGAGTCGATGGGGACCAAGGATACCTCAGTTAATCGAAATAATCGGTTAATCGAAACCATGCCAATACCAACTAAAAATGTAGGTTATTTTTAAATAAAAACTACATATATGCTTAAAAACCTAATAAATATTTAATAATAATAACTCATAATTACAGAAATTATGAAACTATTTTTTTAAAAAGAAATCTTTTATTGTAGTTTGTTTAAATGAACTAATATACATATACATACCCCCCCCCCCCCACCTCTCAGACTTGGTACCTCGGTTAATCGGGACCTCGGTTAAGCGGATCTCGGTTAATCAGAACCCTACTGTAATTCAGTTTCTAGTGGTTTGAGTAAATCAGCCATATTTTGTTACCTGTGGTCTCTTGATAAGTTTTGGCATTAAAATGGATTTAAAGCAATTAAGAAATCTCTGATTATCTGGAGGTGCATTAGTTAGTTGAGCAACCCTCCCAGAGATGGCAGCACGATACTGCTCTACCCTTTGGCTTAAGAAGTACCTCTAGTACACGCTAGATGTCGCTGGTGTCTAGCTTTTAAATTTTGTATCCATGATTTCTCTTAAGTAGATATTTATAATTTGATGAAACTAAATTTACATAATTGTGTTTGAATTCTTGGACACTTAGTTTGTCAATCAAGATACTTATCGGTTATAGCGGCCTCATTGAAATTGCTTAAGAAAAATCGATTATATGCTCGCCTACTGCGAGTAATCTACTCAGTAGTCTCCTGTTTACATTATCCACACTAAGATGTATATATTATAAGATATTTTTAGAAAAACATCATATAAGCTATTTTCTGAAGTAATTCCACTACAACCCATAAGTACCGTCAACCCATTAGCAATTAATAATAATATTAATTGTAAAATAAAGTATCAAATATATCTCTTAATATCATCTATACACTCCCTCGACAAAAAAAAGTACAAAAAAAAAAAAACGTTTAAACCTAAATTTTCTATTTTTCCAAAGTACAATCTTCTAATTTTTTTGAGTGAGACATCATAAAAAATAGATTGCTCCTTATAAAAAGCAATCTTCTACTCGTAAAATATTTCCGTTCATTTGTAAAAAAAAAAAAAAAACTAAGAGATAATTTTGACTAACAAGGCACTGATTACGTAGGCGTTAGTAAAAGTAGGATTTATTGCCAGTTCGCGTGTTCTCTATTAACACTTGGAATTTGAAGAAACGTTCTATCTGCCTGAGTATATGTCTCATCGTAAGTGATAATGAACTATTAATTTTTAAATGTATAATTGTTTAAATATATTTAAAAATCTCAAAATAAATATATATAAAAGTAATCAGTTATAAATTAGAAAATCAATCATTTTACTTCTTAAAATTTTTGGGATACTATATTAGGAAGAATTCAATCATTTATATTAGTTTGGAACTTTTAGTAATAAATTTAAATAGAAAGCGCTGGTGTATCTGGTAAATAATAGAAATACAATTATTAGGAATAATTGACATATTAATAAAACAATTTTTTTGAAGAAGAGAGAGAAGAAAAGAGACCTACATATGTCCGAAAGAAAGAAATCTCTTCGGGTTGATTTTATTGCAACTCATGGCAAAAATGTAATGATTCTTAAATCGAATGATTTCGTTTTAATTTAGACAGCCATGTAATCCAGGAGCTGAGGGCCAAAAAAGTGTGATTTGAAAAAAGTTTTTTTTTTTTTTTTTTCATATGGGCTGAAAGTACTCATTTTATATACAACCGTGTATAAAATGAGTACAGTGAACCGCTGCCAGCTCAAATCGGTTGCCGTCAAATTTTATAGGCAAAATAAGCGATGTTTTCGAACTTTTTTTATATTTTTGCTCATAACTCGAAAACAATTCATTGCAGAGAAAATTGTGTTCTCTTTAAAATAGAGGGTCATACCATTAGTCGAATGAATAATTTACTTAATTATTTTGTCTCCACAGGAGTGGGTTAATTTTAAAATTAAGGAGGTCCTTTTACAGAAGTCTGTGTTCTACTATTATACGTAACCTTTTTTACATGGAGGAGCCTACTTCAAATTGCTGGCTTTGGAACATGGGCGTAATTCATTTTTCCGCTAAAATTGCAAATAATGCGGATAATCTATAATCGCTTTTGTGGAAACGACAACCGATTTTAAGTTTGAGTAACTCAGTCTACGCGAAATTGTATGCCCTTTTATTTTAAAGAGAACATACACGACTTTCTCTGATATAAAGTTTTTGAGTTATGAGCAAAAAATTAAAAAAAAAAAAAGTTCGAAAATCAGACAAGTTTTTGATCCTCAGCTTCCGGACTGTTTACTTAAGGAGAAATAAAATTTGCCAAAACTGTCGAATCTATAAAAAATCGCTGGATGTCTGATCTCCCTTAACTAAATCAAACATACAAATGGTACTGCTGGGTGTACTTTCCCATTTCTCACTTGTTCGTTAGAACTTATCAAAGGCTTAGTTTACAGTTACGAACAAGTCCATAGCTTCACCAAGATATATTTTAAAAAAACAAAACAAATTTAATAAAATAAACATTAACAGTTCCAAAATGTTTAATTTATATAAATTTCAATCAAATTGGTAAGTAAATGAAGTGGCTTTGGAGCTGGAGAATGTCTAAGCACAACCTGGCGGTGGCAGTTGATACTACTTGCCCAAGCACACTACCGCATTCTTCAGTCTTCTTCACGTACTACTCGCCAAAATAATTTTCAAGACATACCTTCTAAAGTGAAAATAATAAATTCGATTGAGATGGATAGTTATAGCAACCTAATATTGAATATTGATTTCTCCACAATACAGTAGCCCATTAATTTTAACAATTGATTATTTTATAATTGATAATAGATTTATTTTTTATTTTATTGTGAAATAGATGTAAAAAAAAACTTCGAAATTAAAAGATCATCATCATTTACAATGAGTCATATACTCAGGTAAATAGAACGTTTCCTCAAATTCCAAGTGTTAATAGAGAGCACGCAAACTAACGATAAATCCTACTTTTGCTAACGCCTACTTAATCAGTGCCTTGTTAGTGAAAATTATCTTAGTTTTTTTTTACAAATGAAAGTTTATACGTTATGATTAGAAGTTTGTTTTTTCATAACGAGCAATCGTTGTTTTATGGTATACTGCTATTTGAATTACTCAATATTCGCTCATTCGTTTTATGATGGGTTGTTGTTTTATGATGGTGTATTAATAGTAATATCTTTTCTTGATATTCTATTCAAAATACAAAGAAAACTAGTTAGTAGGACAAGAAGATTATGTTAACGGGAGTACAACTGAACGGTTATGAATTGATCCGTTCAGTATTAGCTCGACAATGGTTGATATTCAATGAGTGAGCAGGCATCCAGGTGAACGGTGACTGTATTGCCAATAGCAATCGTTCTCCTTTCCTGGAAGCTATGTTAACTGCTTCTCTTCCACGTCCGGTTTGTTAGCCGAGTTATTGCCTGTTCAACGAATATGCTAACTTGGTTCTCGTCAAACGAGTGGAATTTCTTTATAACTCCGGTATTCTGGTTTATTCGTTGTTAAAATAGTATAAGAGAGAAGTCCTTGGGGGAAAATTTCTCCATAATCCACCCCACGTCTATGTTAATATGCAATAGCGATTTAAACGAGAAAAGTTTTATGTCCACTTTAACGTTTATTGAACGTTTTACATTCAAAGTCTTTGGCTGTAAAGTGGTAAATGGCTTATACACATTTAAGTAAACACGTCGATCTCTACTCTAAATAGATTGGTAAGTGAAAGTTGTGTGTTGTGCGTATCGCATCAGATTTTTATAATACACAGTGATGTCGTAAAAAGTGGGGATGAGTTAGTTGGGAAAAAAAAAAAATTAGAACTCAAAATTTACCATTTATGAGAAACGGTTAACCCTTTTTGTTTATTGAAATAGGAGGATTAATGTGACCAATAACGCGTTCCTTGTCATAGCTATACACAGCGTGACCATCCTATGATAACCTAATCAGCATTAAATTTTACGCTAAGTGCGATTTTCGCCGTTCATAATTAAAAATAACCCAGTTAACAAAAAATAGCGAGGAATCCCAACATGCGGTTCATTTTTTCTGTAGAATAAATGAAATGGGTGAGGAAAACCAAGTTCAGGCGCATATATCGAAATTAAACCTATCTAAACAATACCTACTTCAAACCTTGTATAAGATTCTAAGACCTCTTTTCAGAGAAATATATAAGCTAGAGTTACCGACGAAGCAAGTGCCTTAGGAATCAGACCCTGAGGAAGAACCAAGAAGATATATGAAGAAGGAATAAATGGAGAGGAAAAACAGGAAATGGTTGCCACTGCTCCGAGATTTATCAACTCTGCTGTATCCATAGCTATCAAACTGAAATGTGGTAGAAGAAAAAGAACATGAAGGCTTTCAAAATATTTGTTTTGATTTCGGTATTTATTTCATGATTGGTACATATCATACATTTCAGAGTTAATTAACTGAAACTGAGATTAATAAGTCAGTTAAGAATCAGAAATATGAATGTATACCGCATCAGAGTAAACAGAATAGTCCACGCAATAGATAATAGAGATAGACCGTTAGCTGAGGGCCTGATTTAAAGAAGGTTTTTGATCTATTTGACAGTTTCTGCAAGTCCACTTATTTCTCATCAAGCAATAGTCCGGGAGCTGAGGACCAAAAAGGTGCCTGATTTGAAGAAAGTTTTTCATCTTATAGCCTGAAAGTACTCATTTCATAGACAACAAAGGTGAACACGTCTGCCACCTCAGATCGCTTGCCATCAAATTTATAGGCGAACAAAATCAACATTTTCAAACTTTTTTTCAATTTTCGCTTATAACTCGGAAAAGATTTATCGCAGAGGAAATTGTATTCTTTCTAAAATAAAAGGGCATTAAATTTCGCGTCGACTGAGGTCGTCACAATCAAATTCAAGTAAGTCTTTTCCCCAAAACCAATTGTCAATTTAGCCACTTTAGAGGAAATTACGCTCATGTTCCAAAGCTTGCAATTAAAAGAGGGTTACTCCAAATAAAAAATGTTACCTGTAATAGTTGTAGATTATCGAATTCTGTGTAAAACGATCTGATTAATTTTAAAATTAGCCCACTCCTGTGAAGACAAATCAATTAAAACGTGAGCGTATTCAGCGCCTTGTGGTCTAAAATCCCTGAAATTTTTTGGACTTTTTTTTCAGTTTCTCGCATATAATTCGGCAAATACAGATCACAAAGTATTGCTTTCTTCTTACTATAAGAGGGTAAACTATTACAAATTGAATGATATATTTGAAGTTTAGATCGGTTTAGTGGTTGAGCCGAGTTCGGTACATCGAAAATCTGCAATTTTTACGATTTTGGTGGAAACCGTGTTCCAACGCCTTTAACTCAAAAAAATCTAGATTAAATGAAAAATGTTTTAGGAAAAAGATTAATAGCATCAAATTTAGCATGAAACAAGCTCCTTACACACAACATTAGCTAAGCCCTGCGTGGAAATACAAATGAAATCGTGAAAAAATTCGGAGTGGTAACTTCCTCCTAAGACTTCGGTTTTTGAAGTATCAGGGGATTTGATAAAATATTCATGAAAATAACAACAACATAGACAGGTAGGTACTTGACAAAACTTATCTTTTATTTTAACAAATGGAAGATGGTTGTATAATTAGTTCAATATGTTAATACTTCAATAACCAAAGTCTTAGCAGGAAGTAAGCACTACGAATTCTTTCAAATTTCATTTGTATTTCCCCCAGGATTTAGCTAATGCTGTGTGTACGGAGCTTTTTTCTGCTAAATTTGATGCTCAGCAACTTTTATCTAAAACATTTTTCATTTAAACTGGGTGTTTTTAAATTACAGGGGTTGGAACACGGTTTGCACCAAAATCGTAAAAATTACAATTTGTAATACACCGAACCCGACTAAACCACTAAACCGATTTAAACTTAAAATATACCATTCTATTCGCAATAGTTTAGCCTCATATAGTAAGAAGAAAGGAATACTTTGTGATGATTGTGTTTATGAAGTTTTCGCTCATAACTCGAAAACAATTTATCGCAGAGAAAATTGTGTTCGTATTTAAATAAAATTCGAGTCGATCGTCTTTTCGCCAAAAGCAGATTATGAATCAATTATCCGCTATATTTGCAATTTTAGCGGAAAAATGAATTACGCTTATGACTCAAAGCCTGCGATTTAAAGAGGGCTACTCCAAATAAAAAAAAATCTGGTGCGATGCGCGCAACACACAACTTTCACTTACCAACTTACTTTTATTAGAAATTTACGTGTTTCGTTAAATGCCATTTCTCGAAGTCATACATTTTTCCACATTTATTTAGTTATTTTTGTTTGTATTTCTTCTTTAAAATACGCTATTTTTTTTTTTTTTTTTTTTTTTTTTTTTTGTGATATTAAATAAAAGTTTTTACTTGTGGAACTCGGCAATGCTAGCATAATACTCCAAGTCGTCTGACTTTATAATTCTCTATGTAGTTGTTGAAAACTTCATATACTTACCACGAAACAAAGAATTTCCATTGAATGAACAGAACATCTTTAATTATAAACAATGGTCTGTCATTAAAGACGTACTCCACATGCGTGGGCTCAACGTGTTTAATGAGTTGACGGAATAATTTTCTTTTTTTCTCCTCTATAAGTTCCCTTGAATTTTTTCATATTTCATATTTAGCCATTTCTTATTTTTAGGCGAAACCAGAGACAGATAATTTCTCCTTTTAAACTAAAACAAAGGTACTTTGTAGGAAAACAAAAAAGGCCCCTTCCCCATTTATGCCCCTCAGAACTTTTAATAATGATAAAGCTTACCTGATATTAAAGAAAACCTAATTTTCAATAAACATGACACATTTGATAAAAATCGTTAAAGCCGTTTTTGAGATTATCGAAAAAAAGGTAAAAATTGGAAAAAAGTCATGAAATAAAGTGCCCCCTCAGTTGGACCCATTTTGATGAAATGTTGGCTTTTACATATTTGGTATATACATACATCAAATACCCAGTTTTTTTCAAAATCGTTAAAGCCGTTTTTGAGTAAATAAAAAATATGTACACATGAAATTGGTACAAAATGAAAACCGGAAGTCGAAATTTTCCACGATCGCAATACTTCCACTTACTATATATTTCATATATAGGTAAGTGAAAGTAATATTATGTATAATAGTTGTAGAATAACAAATTCTGTGTAAAACGTGCTCCTGAATTTTAAAATTAGCCCATTTCTGTGTTGGAGTGTGTGGAAGGCAATGTAATTATCACGTTAGGTGCGTCTGCGTATTTTTGGGGTATCCTGAATTGAACGGTATACGGCCGTCGGGGTCCGATGGGAATGCTCTGATGAAAGCGTTATCTTTTGACTGAAAAGTGAATTTAATGATCGGCTCTAGGGCATTATCTCTTGGTGATGATTGGAACGAGACATAATAGGCGCAGGACAGGCCCCCGGGGTCCGATACAGGATTTACACCATACTTTATTGAAAATTGCATTTAACTGCTGGAATTTTGAATTTCCATCCATATTGATAATTTTTGCAATGTTAAAACGATTTTTTGGAGTCTTTTACTGTTTTACAACTACCCACTTTCGGACATTTTCATGTGAAAATCGGCAGTTAAGAGGGGGATGTAAAACGGCACCGACCCCGGGGAGCGATGCCGCACCTAAGGTGTTAAAACATCAACGGATTTAGCGCTTAGTGGCCTAAAATCCGTGAAATTTTTGGATTTTGAAAAAAAAATTCAGTTTCTCGCATATACAGATCAAAGAATTGCTTTCTCTGTACTATAAATGGCTAAACTATTAATAATAAATTTTTACTTGTACTTTGTATTAGTAGGAGAGAAATATTAAAAAATCAGTTTACTAAAATTTATATAGTTAATAATAAGGTACGGATCTTCCAAAGATAGTAGGTAGATAGGGAATAGTGCTCACCAGCACAATGTTGAAATAGGAGTTAATGATTCTGTCAACAGAATGCCTCGAGGCGCGTATTGTTTATGTACGGGTTATGATTTGTCTGCGTCTCCGATGGCCTACGGTCGTAGAGCTTCGAGTTTTATAGCCTTTATGGACGGTCTTAAAGCTTAAAATTTTATAGACCTTTTTTTGGTACACATTTCAACCCTTAGCCCGTTCATTCCATCTCCAATTATCATTTTTCTTTAGGCATTAGTTTTGAAGCTGTGTTCTCATCAATTTTTTTTCGCTCGATTTTAAGCTTTTTATATAGTTCTAAAGCTTTGATGTTTTAATGCTTTTATCAGTTGAAGACCCTAGTTCAAACGGTTTCTTCAACGAGATTGGTTTTTCCTTCATTCGTTTTTTTCTCTCACCATTTTCATCTGATCCCCTTTGCAGACACTTCTTCAATTTTATTTTTTATTATTATTATTAAAGTCTTTTTCAATTTCATGCTGGTTTTGAACGGTAGAATCAGTCTGTATAGCTGACTTCCTTTTTCTTCTGCCAATGCTGTATTTGGCCTTTTAAGAAGTCCAAACTTCTAGTGGAGGGCAAGTTTGTTATATGTAAAAGGAAAGTCGTCTTGGCAAGGAGTTGCGTGAGTTTGTGTGGAACTAGACGGAAAAGTGGAAAGTACTCTTCTGTTTTAGAGTGCGTCGTTTGAACTTTATACAACATCGAACACATTTTCGATATTGTAAACTAGGTTATTTAGTTCGTTTCAATGAAAGATTAGAGAAAAAATGTTCCGTCTGTATGTTGGATCTGATAAGTAATTCGGACAAAGTGCGCGGTGTATATTTCTATGATCCAAGTGAATAAGTGTTAAGTAAAATTGCCTTACTTTTCTGGGCACGGGTTTAAAGTTTGAACAGTATTGATATATATATATATATATATATATATATATATATATATATATAAATTAATTCGTTTTTTTAGAAATGTTTTTAATAAGCGAGAAGTATTTTATTCTATTGCCCAATAAAATATTATTGTATTGTATTACACTTAATTGTACGAATAGCATTATTAAACGAACAGTTGTATAATTTGTAATTTGGGGGGGTGGACTAGTGTTAGGTAGACAAGGGTACCCCTCTAGTTCAGAGTTGGGCATATTTAAATAAAAATGTAATCATGATTATGACTAATAATAAAAAATGGGCGTTATAATGATAATAGGCGTTATAATAAAAATAGGCGGAATAATGATTGTAATCATTATTCACAAATCATTCTTTAGCGCGGAATCATTAATCATGAATTGTTTTAATCGCTGGTCGTGGAATATTCATGAATACAATGTATTCTACAACCATGAATGACCATTATTCATTATTAATTGTTAGTCAGTAATCATGATTAATAAGTATTCATTATTCATGATTACTCATTACCCATTAATCATGACTAATGGGAATTCACTACTCATGATTATAGATCATTCATTAATCATGAATAATATAAATTCATTAATCATTATTGGGAAAAAAAAATCACAATTCTGAGTCTTACTAATCATGAATGATAATTGAAAATTTGTTTGCTCTTTCCATTCTTGTATATACCCACTGGAACTAGGGTTTAATTCTTTACTTTTGACTTCAAATGCTGTTCAGTTGACTACACCCACTGCTTAGGACAACTTTTAATTCAGAAATGCATCCTCGTCTTTTAAATTTACATTAATAATGGTTATGAATATATCATATTCATGATTGATGATTGGTGAATATTTGTTATTCATGATTGATGAATATTGGGTATTCATGATTGATGAATATTATATTAATCCTAGCTCATGAATATATTTTATTCATGAATAATGACTAACTGAATTTATCAGTATTCGTTTATCATGAATAACTGTAGACCAGTTATTCATTATTCATTTCAAATGGATACCATAAACACTCAATAATCATTAAAAATTCTCCGTACTGATTATGAATAATGGTTATTCATTATTCATTTGTTTTATGTTTACCAATTATTCATATTCATTAATCATTATTCAGATGACAATTTGCCCAACGCTGCTCAAGTTCTAATAAAAAATTTTTTTTTTTGAATAAATGAATTGAATTTCCAAAAAAATTAAATGATATAGTAAGAATACTATAAAAAGCTTCTCAGAAAACGTGCGGTCTCCCGGTCTCTGTCGATGAAATTTTGGACTGTATTGGAATACATATGAATATTTTATGATAGGTTGGTAAATAATAATTTTCTGTTTGACGTTTTTTTATTTAGGAAAGCCAACGTTTCGATCCTTAACTGTGGATCTTTTTCAGGGCTAGAAAGGAGACAAATGTATGAGTATCTTTGCTAGAAGATGACAAATGTTTATCAAAAAAGGTGTTTATTTGGTTAACTAAGCGTGTTTTTTTTTTTGTTTTTTTTTAACCTGCCTTATATTACATTAATAATCCAATAATTCTATGTAATCTCTATATATATAAGAGGCTTTGTCCTGACTGACAGAATCAACGCAGAGCAAAAACTACTAATGATAGAAACTTGAAGTTCGGAATTTAGACTTTAAACGCGATGTAGGTAACCACTAAGAAAGGAATTTCAAAAATGTAACCCCTAACGGTTTAAATGGCGAAATTGTCGTTTAACTCTAACGGACACACCTATTTTTGTACTTCGAGAAAAAATATCTAATTTGGACTCATTTTAAAGATCTTGATACGACGAGTTTAACTCGAAAGCCCCGATGGGGCGTCGAAAACCATGTTTTACAAGCGAAAAATGAAGCGTTCACGACGAGTAAGCAATTTTTGGTTTCGGTGGTTTTAGTGAACTCTCTCAATTGCGCATCTCCCTCTCTTCTACTGAGCCGACAGCTTCCCCCACCAACATTCCACCTGCAGGAAGCTCCGATTCTACTAAATCTCCTTAACATCAGTTAACATATTATATTAAATCGGTATCAAGATAATGATCACGGAATTGATTTTAGAGGCTCGCGGGCAAAGCCGCGACTGGGAATGCTAGTAACAATATACATCAAAAGTGTAGTTACAACAATAATAACATTAACTAACTAATAATAATAATAATACTATAATCAATTTTCTATGCAACTCATTTTCCGGAAACATTTTCAATATTCTATTATAAATTTTGATTTTTTTAAGGATTTCAATAATTGTGTCCAGAGCTTTTTATCGTCTCCCTATAGGCTGGACAGCTGCCTGGGGAGGTCTCTTGAGCGGTATCCGGCTGAGTATTTAGGGCACTCTTCATTATCACTCTTAATGTTTTTAATTGTGAGTGCGGTATCACACCGATCGCATTTGCGTGTCTCTTCTTTACTCATCAGATGTTTGTGGGTGAGCCTTGAGTGACCTATCCTTGGGCGAGTAATTACAACTTCTTCTCGCCTGTTACCTCTCACCGAACTTTTCCATGGGCGTCTCTTGATTTCTCTTAGCTTATTTTGATGGGTTGTGTATTACCATGAGCTTTCCAAGTCTCTTGCAACCTTATTACTTAGCCACTTTTTTAATAATATCTGGTGCTTCGAATGTTTCTATTGCGGGGGAGTTCATTTGCACTGCCTCCTTTGCTGCTTGTTTTGCTAAATTGTAACAACAAGGAGTAGCAGATTAATGGAAAACAAATCCAACTGATAATAGGTTTACATGACATGGATACTTAACAAAACTGATATATATATAAACAATAGTAAAATAATACATTGATATTTAAATATCCATGTATAATTTACAAGTTACAGTGGATATCGTTTATAACGACATCGGTTTTAACGACGTACCGCTAATAGCGACGACAATCTTAATTTTAATTTAATTTTAGGTCATATTTTAATGAATTTTTACCCGGCTATTACACCACAGCTATTGCGACTGATCGGCTTTAGCGACCCATTTTGAGTCCCCCGGTGAACAAAAAGATCGGTTATAACGTCCGGCTTCCGGAAAGAAGTCTTCTATCCGGTTTGCGGGATATTCTTCCGGGGACAGAAAGATATACTTATCACATTTTCTAGGAAACTGCTTTCCCTGATTGTTTGTGTTTTATTCCTTCAAACAAATTTGAATCAGTTGCCACCTAGTTCTCGAATAAGACATTAGTGCGTGGTGATATCTGGTTGTTTACTTAGTTGTTAGTTGCGGTTTTGTTCTCCATACACTTGTGCGTGGTGATACAATGTCAAAGAGAAGGGCATTTTCGTTAGAAGAAAAATTGCACATTTGCTGTCGGCTGGAAAATGGGAAGTCGAACAGAAGTCTTGCGGAGGAACTTAATGTAAGTTATTCAACCATTCCAACAGTAGGGACAAATAGGGACAGCATTCGGGGACTAGTTGAACGCGGTGAATCGTTCAAGACCAAAAAAAAATAAGGAGAGCTATGTGCGACAAAATTGACGGTGCTCTAATAACATGGTTTCGACACCATAGCATACAAAACGTTCCAATATCAGGGACAATTTTATTCTAAAAGCCAATAATTTTCTAAAATCCACTTCGGGACCGTCTAGCGAATCTACAAGTAGTATTTCTTGAGGATGGATTCAAACATTTTGTGCTCGCCATAATATTATTTTTAAAAACTTAGCGGTGAGGTTGCTAGCGTCCCCCAAGGGATTACTTTCGTCACTATGGCCATCAATTCGTGAAAATTACGATGATTCAGATATTTTTAACACAGATGAAACTGGACTTTTTTACAAGGTACTGCCTGATCGGACACTACATTTTAAGGGGGAGAAATGTTCTAATGGAAAAATGTCCAAGGATAGAAAAACGGTTTTGGTGGCAGCCAATACAGAGTTGGGCATATTTAAATAAAAATGTAATCATGATTATGACTAATAATCATAACTGTGAATAATGATTGTAATCATCATTCTTTAGTGCGGAATCATTAATCATGAATTGTATTAATCATGGGTCGTGGAGTATTCATGAATATAATGTATTCAACAATCATGAATGACCATTATTCATTATTAAATGTTAGTCAGTAATCATGATTAAGTAGAATTCATTATTCATGATTACTCATTACTCATTATTCATGACTAATGTGAATTCACAACTCATGATTAAAGATCATTCATTAATCATGATTACAAAAAAAAAATCACAATTCTGAGTCTTTCTATTCATGAATGATGATTGAAAATTTGTTTGCTCTTTCCATACTTTTCAATAGACCTTTACTAATACCCATTGGAATCAGGGTCTAATTCTTTACTTGTGACTTCAAATGCTGTTCAGTTGACTACACCCACTCTTAGGAGTTGCCCTTGCTCATTAGGACAACTTCGAATTCAGAAATGCATCCTCGTATTTTAAACTTAAATGAATAATGATTATGAATATATCATATTCATGATTGATTATTGGTGAATATTTGTTATTCATGATTGATAATTATTAGGTATTCATGTAAAAATATAATGATGAATATTATATTAATCCTAGCTCATGAATATATTTTATTCATGAATAATGAATAACTGAATTTATCAGTATTCGTTAATCATGAATAACTGAATAACAGTTATTCATTATTCATTTCAAATCAATACCATAAACACTCAATAATCATTGAAAATACTCCGCACTGATTATGAATAATGGTTATTCATTATTCATTTGTTTTATGATTACAATTATTCATATTCATTAATCATTATTCAGATTACAATTTGCCCAACTCTGAGCCAATATGACTGGAACAGAAAAACGTAAACTTTTTGCAATGTAACGACGATCGCCTATAACGACGAAGTTTTTACGGTCCCTTCAATGTCGTTATAAACGATATCCACTGTATTTGCTAAATTTGATGTTTCAAGTATAGAATTGTTATTTATAAAGTATAGAAGTTTGTTTATTATTTTTTAAAAAATCTTATTATTTGTATAAAACTATAATATAAGTACGTCTCATGTAACATGTGTCGTTGTTGATGCTGCAGAGGTCTATGCACCAGTATCGTTGGAGGCGGGCCCCTGGAGTACCACCGGCGACACAACTAACATGTACATTGTATACAGAAATATATGGTATGTACAGTATACAAAATAAACTCCCTTCTGGCAGGGTTACTGTTAGAAGGAAAATATTAAAAAAAAAAAAAGTATAGAATTGTAGTAAACGAATTAGAATTCTCGTAATCCTAGTAAATTTTTCCTTCAGAATGTCAAGTATGACATGCCTAAGCAAGATATGAATAAGTAATATGAAAGGGAGAGGCAGGAGGGGAAAAAGGAAAATAGGATGAAAAGAGATGTATAGCGAGCATAAGACTAGTAGACTGAAAAAAGGAGCATTCCATTATTTTTATACAACTCGTCTCAGGCATCCCTGAGTTGTGAGCTGCGTTTAATAATAAATCAAATAAAGCTAATAAAATATTAAAATAACATTTAAAATATGGATAACTCAAAGAAACAATATTTTATAAATGAGGCGTAAAATTCCAAAACCAGCCAAGTCCGATTTCCATATTTTAATTTTTTTTTTTTAATAGTTTTTCTATAGATTATCTGGCTGGATTTGGAACAGATCTTATTTTTGTAGTTCCGTTTTCAATATGATTCAATCTCTTTTGGAAGAAATCCTTCCACCTAATGATAATCTAATAGAAAAACTATTTTTAAAAAAATAAAAAATAAAAATCTGGAAATGGACTTGGCTGGTTTTGGAATTCTACGTCTCAAATGTTTGAAGTCTTTGTTCATCTTTGTGATTCAATTTTTTTGCTGCTAAACTTGTTTTTTACTAAACAAGTTGGTCCGTGGAAATAATTCGTATATAATGATATCAGTGCACTAATTTGAGACTCTAGTAAACACATCATATTTTTCTATTTATAAATAATTTTTAATAAACTTATATTAATTTATGATAGGTAGATTAATAGTCAGGATTTTCATTTTGATCATGTATTACTTTGGATAGCCAACGTTTCTATGCCTACATGTGGATCTTCATCAGGGCTAAAAAGAAGACAAATATATGAGTGTCTATGACAGAAGATGACTATTAAATTTTTATCGTGTAATTATTAATTATAGATAGTATATTAATATTAATTATACTTAGATGGTATATTAATTTATGTATTTTGTTTTCTTTCAGGTAAGCTGCTCAGTATGATATTCAATATAAGTAAGTCTTGATTGTTTTTATATATTTATTAAGGTGATTGCATACCACGATTTTATTATTATTGAAATTAAATATTTTTTAATTTTTTTTAGTCCGCAACTAACTATAAATGTTATTGTCATAATAATAATTACAATAAAATTTATGTGCATTTTTAATTATTACTTATTGTAAACATTGGTTAAATTAAATAAACACTTTTTATGTCTTTGAGGTATTCAAATACATTTTTAATTTTTTCTTCGTCATCTAACACTGTTTCAGCCATAATAAGGAGTATATTGTGTCTTGTTCTGGTGTCAGAGTATAGGCTACGGTATAGACTACTGAGTATAGACTACATGTTACAAGAATAGTTTCAAGCTCCAAGCTATGTTTCCGTGTTTTTAGTTACATAATCACATGTTTTTCGATGTTCAAAGTAACACCAAATGTAGTTTACATTATACTTCTTATGACTCTATTTCTTTCTAGACTGTTAGCTAGCCTAGAAAGTGATCCATTAAACTACTAGTAGTGTAAAGGAAACGTGTTTAAGTACGTGTTGACTATGTCTGAATATGACTGAAATATGTCAGAGATTGCTAGTAAAATGTTCAGTGATTATCAAAATAGTATTCCTCATACATAAGACACAGAAATGAAGCATAATAACATCAATATCGCGAATAACGACGATCAATTTAGAGACGATCCATTATATAATATGAATAATAAAATGTATACTAACTCCAAACGTGACATTCAATTGTCATCTGAAGGATTTAATATTAATAACAATACTAATTGTGCATTTAATTTATATATAAATATAAATACATATGTAGATTTTTTACAAGTCATCAATACTTCCTACCATATGATTTTCATTCATTTAACCTTACACTTTTTATTAAATGTTACTCAAAATAAAGTTCTTATAAAATATTTTATTTTATTTTTCAGTATAATGTAAAATAATTTGCATCAGTTGTACAGAAAGTGTCTCTACAGTACTCGGTCTAATTACCGACGTACCAAATTATATTATTGGTAGTAAACTATACTTAAAATCGGGTAGAGATATCAGATGTTTTTTATTGTTACACTGAAATGGTTATTTAAAGCAAGCTTCAGCGTTTTACTGTACGTAATAACTAGTGTTGGAACAATCCTGCCATTAACATTTTCTTCCAAGGTGCTCCAATATATGTTTCACGTATTCATGAAAAAAATAAATTATTCATGAATAAATGGACTTAAAAACAATTTGCCTATTTTGAGAATAGCGTGTTTTTAAGACCTCTTCACCCACTTACACTTTAACTTACTACTGAGCCACACTTTTGGGGATTTGCCAATGGACCATAAAAGGCACTTCCTTAGGGTACCTAACATTCTTTTATGTTTGTTGATTGAACTGTATTAATTAGGTAAAACTGTGAACACTCAAAACCTTCATCATTTAATAAACCGTTAACATAATCATATAAATATGTATTTATTCATTATGTTCGTAATCAATATATATTATAAAGCAAAGTGTACAATGTGCGTGCCGAAAAGGCTCAAAAACAACTCCACGTGGGATTAAGGAAGTTATGTTAGCGTGTTGCTATACAACCCCTAACGGAGAAGAAGGTTTCTGTTTTTCTCTTAAGGGTGTAAAATTGAAGAGAAAAGGACTGGAATTTCAAGCCTCTCGCACCATTTAATTAGCCTCTCTGAGATTGAGATACGAGTTTACGAATGAAAAATTTAGTTCGAGCTCCAGGCTACCAGGAAGCGCTAGGGTGCATTTCACTCAATGTTTATTGTCCATTCATTCAGTATGTAATCGTTCTATATTTTTTCAGCTGTTCTTTTTAAATTACTAAACAATTAAGAGAAAATAATTAGTTTGCGTTTCAAAATAAAACAAGTACTTTACATCTCAGCAATCAATTAGAAAACCAACTGGATTCCTTAAAAAAATAGTTTTCTCATAAGCAGGCCAATATATGCTCAGCACATTACATTTAATCTATTTATAATATATACTTAAGTAAATTTAATGAAATATGAGTGAACATTTCTTAGTAGTACAGTGAGCGAATAAAATTTGACATAAAAAATAGATGAATTGACTAAATATAAATCGAAAATAAGAAGTTTGAAGTGTTCTTATTGTATTTATGAAAAAGAAGTTGGTTTGATGACTACATATGATGCGCATTCCAGTTGACAAAACGACTAACTCCAATAACAGCATTCAAGATTTTATCATCCCTCATAGCTCAAGATAAAAAGAAATATGATGAAAAAATTGTGCCTTCAAGAAATATTGGTTTTCACTTTGTAATAGTAGTAAGATTCGAGATATGCAGAAACCGTTCAAATTACGAGGGGATATCTTAAGGGAGGTTAAAATGGAAAAAAGGTCTTAAAAAAGGTTTCTATGAATCTTCGGTAGTTTCTATACTTCTGGATCAAATAGGACCATCATAGTAGTCAGCGCTTAAGTTTTACTCGAGATATAATTTTTTTAACTGAGATACCAGATTTTTCAACAATAATCTAATAACTTATCATCTTCTGACTACTTGGAATGGGCTTATAGGATTCAGAATCACAGAAATCATCAAAGCGAAGGATAACTCGACAAAGTTGCAGGAAAATTAATTGTTCATTTACCATTTTCAACCCCCTGTAAATTATACAGGGTTCCTTATTAGGGCGGACTCTCAAGTCTGCAGAATATTGATACCAAGTTAAAACCGAATTTTCAAGAAGATGCTAATTTTGTTATATATTTCCTTTAATTTTAAAGTTTTTTTGGTATTAAAACTACCACACAACTATCGGAGCGAAGCCGGGCACCCTAGCTAGTATACAATAGATGTAGACATGTATTATGAACGTAGTGATTAGAGAGATTGGGAGGGGGGACTGAGTGGTGGTAGGCTGCATTGCGGTAGGACGTGTCCGAGTTCTCAGAGTTGAGTTCTGGTTCCTTACCTACTTTAAAGGTGCCTATACACTGTGCGAACTCTAGATAATCCCCGAACCTTGCCGCAACGGACTACTAAGAAAACGGCTTTTTACACTGAAACGTTAAGTCGAGCGAACAATTATATCTGACTGAACCTCTGCGCCTTAATACAATTTTCATTTCAAAGACAGCTGACCTGGAGGTTGTTCTGACATTTACTTATTACTAGCTGTGGGGCTTCGCTCAGGGAGTTGTGAAATAGGTGGAATGAAAGAATAACTTCAAAATGTAATAGTACATAAAAATAGACCAAAATTAATCATGATTAAAACAAAATTTGTACCATCCTGAAACTTCAGTTTAGTATTAGTGAATCGGTTTCGAAACCTCAGAATCCGCCCATATGTGGTTTGGGTATAAGAGACCCTATTAATGCGGTTTTCTCAATGCGTTCTCTTCCCTTTTCTTGATTTAGAAAAAATATTTTGGCAGCAAATATGGCCTGGTATGTACCATTTTTTATGGTTTCTACGTTCTTATTCCATTGAAACCATTCTCATGACGATACCGCATCCTTATCAAGTAGAGTAACTTCTCCTTTTTCGAATTCGGTTGAAAATTTACGAACAGAACAGAACCATTAAAATAGAGAAATATTATATTAACATTTTATTTCCGGTATATATTCCATTAGGTTTATCTTTTATTCATATTATCTATAGGTTATCTGTTTTATTCAGTGTAAGTTTTTATTCGCTCACTACACTAATTAGCAATTTTTCTTTTGTTGTAAATTTACTCGTATAGTGTATATTGATTAAAGGCAATGTTTCGACCAATTCTTTCCTCTTCTGTAAAACTTAATTCGCTTAGGAATCCAGTTGGTTTTGTTTATTTTTAATTTCAATTCATTGCAGAGATGTAATGACCTTACTGAAAAATAAAAATGAAGAAATAATTATTTATACATAATCTCGTGTAATTTAAAGAAAACAGCTGAAGCTAAAACCATAACAAACCGAACTAATGAACGATAACCTTATGAATTGAGCTTAGCTAGCGCTCCTGGCTTCCAAATGTCGAACTAATTTTTTTCATTCATTAACTCGCCTGGGTTTATTAGAGGGGCTAATTACATGTAGCGAGAGGCTTAAAATTACAGCCCTTGTCCCTTTAACATTACACACTTAAAATGAAAACGTAAACCTTCTTCATCATTAGGGGCAATAGGGCAATATGACGACATAACATTCTTGATAGTACGTGTAGTCGTTTTTGAGCCTTTTCGGCACGCACATTGTACACTTTGCTTTATAATATATATTGATTATTACGGCTGTCTTGGGTTTCGCTCTACATCTTATGGATAAAAGCAACGTCAGAAAAATCCTAAAAAAAAAAGAAAGCCCAGAATCTTATCTTGACTAACTCAAAAGTGACACTAGAGCTATCCCCAAACACACCGGCAATCATATATATTCCCGTCCCCCGTTTGTGAAATTATTAACATCTGGCTGAAAATTCTTGCGGAGTTATATCTTTAATAATGCTACAACTTTTCCGAAAAATATCCGTTAACATGACGAGTGATAGGCCCGTGACCCCACGTTGATCATGAATTTTCCAGGGACAAGTTATTTTTCATTTCCATGAACCATCAAACATTTCTTGAAAAATGCATTAAGTGAACGCTGCAGAAACTAATCACCTATTAATTTCTGCTGATAAAAAAAACAAAAAAAAAAACACCAAACAGGAAATATTTTTATGCAAATTCTGTAAATGCAGAGCAACTTATAAAATTAATTATTGTTTGTTTAACGTCACTTTAAGCCTTTAAGGCTAATCGGACGATGCTACATACATTAAAAAATCCTAGGGCCACCGCTCGGCGCGAACCTGCGACCTTTAGTATTGTAGGTTGTCATGCTAACCACTATACCACAGGTGACACCAAAAATCTGTGACTTTATGTTGCTTTTGATACAATCATCTCTTTTTATTCAAAATACTATTCTTCATATTCTTTACCACTAGCTGATCCTTGCGAAGCATTCGCACTCTGACCTACTTAAATCCTACTTAATTAAAGTACACATCGTATATTTAGTATCGTTTAGAGCGTACGACCGTCATGGGCATAGGCGAGGTTAAAGTAAAGAATAGACGTGTTTAAATTGTAGATTATTTATTTTTTTAATCATAATTTTAAGGTATTTACATAATATTAACGTGCTTACAGTAGGGGAGAGCGGGGTTGGTTGGCAACAGTTTTCACTTTTTTTGATTGTTGAGTCGTTCCTGTTCATATAATCCCAATAGGGCTGATACCAATGTAAACTCCAAGTATTAGAGTACCTCAAGTATTTTTTTCACCACATAATATTTAATACTAAGATCATAGAAAATTGAAGAATTCGTCAATCCAGAGTAGGCCAATTAACCTCCAAGGTGGGGCAGGTTGGCCTAGAAGGTGGCTTTGTTTAGTCATCTCATTCAAGTTCTGCCTGACACTTATTATTGTTATTAAAAGCTGCATTATAATGGTATAATAATTTTGAATCGGTTTTAACAGCTTTTTAGGGAAAATAGAATGACAATAGAAGAAGATAGAAATTTAGACTCTCATCACTTTCTGAATAAGAAAAATTGATCTCATCCTCCTTGCTGGAACTAAAGACAATTGGTAGTTTCACCTTTCTTTATTTTTACCTTGCTTTTGTCAATTGCTATTGCGCCAACAAAACCCAGTTGAAGAGAGCCAACTAACCCCACAGGAGGGATCATATGAAAGATGGCTGCCAGAACAGGGGAGAACAATCAAACAAGAAATTGGTTAATCGAAAGGTTAGGTTTTTCAAAGGAGTTTGGGGCTACGTGAACAGAATCGGAGTCGAATCTTTTAGAATGCCTTTAAACCAAATTTACTGAAAATACAAAATTTACTTACTTGTTGTAAAATCAATCAATGAAGCACACTCTTCTCTAGATTGTTAACACCGGATTGAAAACTCAGGACAAGACTCCCGAGGTCGAGCGGGTGACATGGTACAATGGTGGTGCTTTCACAACAGGTGTGACAGAAACTATAAGCCGATGGCCAACCTACCCCCTACGCCAACCAACCCCGCTCTCCCCTACCTCTTTGAAAACTATGTTTGAAATTAGTATATAATTATCTGTGATTGTTAGTTAGTGGGTTTGTTTTACACAGACATAGATGTCACTGAAAGAGCGCACCCTGGAAAACGCCACATACGTAAGTACACATATCGGTTTCGCGGTAAGCTGTGGTGTTGTGGTTACCATGGAAATTTACAATACTAAGGGTCGAGGTGGCCCTAGGATTTTTTAATGGGAGTAAAAAATCCAGGTCCCGAGCCTGTACGATGTCAGGTACTCGTTAAAGATCTCTATCCTAATTATACCTGGATAGGCAAAATTTAGGACTCCCGCTGTAGCATCGTCCGATTAGCCTTATTGGCATAAATTAACGTTAAAACAAACAAACATGTGAGTTTCGCGGAAAGCGAATGCGCTGATTCTATTGACTCGCAAACAACAGCGACATCGGAAGTGGAAGTGTATATATCCACAATTTTCGTCTCGACAAATTGACAAAAAATGACACCTTCGAAAAAGCTCTGCGACCATTTTCGCTGAGAAACCAGTTTTTCACTCACAACTCGCAAACGAAGGGGTTTGGGAGAAAAAAACTCTATGACCGAAAATGTTTTACTTGAAAACCTTAAAAGATTGACACCATTTAGAAACCTCTACGACCATTTTTCTCGCATAAACCGGGCTTTTGCACTTATAACTCGCAATCGAAGGCGGAATGAGTGATTTGTATATTTTTCTGGTATTACAGTTAAGGAGAGCTTTAAAATGATGCCTCATTCAAGAAATTAGATGAAGTATTAAGGAAGTTATAGCGTACCGACAAAATAAGGCCTTCAGAAATCTATATATAGGTATATACCTAAGAGGCTTTGTCCTGACTGACAGAATCAACGCAGAGCAAAAACTACTAATGATAGAAACTTGAAGTTCGGAATTTAGATTTTAAACGCGATGTAGGTAACCAATAAGAAAGGAATTTCAAAAATGTTACCCCTAAGGGGTTAAAATGGCGAAATTGTCGTTTAACACTAACGGACACCTATTTTTGCACTTCGAGAAAAAATATCTAATTTGGACTCATTTTAAAGATCGTGATACGACGAGTTTAACTCGAAAGCCCCTACGGGTTCCATGTTTTAAAGCCGGAAAATGAAGCGTTCACGACGAGTAAAAGTAAGTAATAATTTTTTGTTTCGGCGGTTTTAGTGAACTCTCTCCATTGCGCATCTCCCTCTCTTCTACCGAGCCGGCAGTTTCCCCCTCCAATATTCCACCTACCGTAATCTCCGAACTCCTTTTATGTTGTCAATATATAAAATATTTTATTAAATCAATACCAAGATAATGATCACAGAATTGATTTTAAAGGCTCGCGGGCAAAGCCGCGACGGGGAATGCTAGTAATATATATGATGATTGGAAAGGGAAATAATTATTAAATTAAGGGCTTTAAAATCGTTTCTATTGTTTTCATTGGAGTCGATTTGTTCTCATTGGATAAGAATCAAGATAAGAAAAATCATAATCATTGCATATATTTATCAGATTTTCGATATTTTATACTATGTACGTAGATTTGAACTTGTGGAACAAGGAATATGCATTTTTTTCTTTTTCAAAATTGAACCATACGTATGTTTCTTATTTTTTTTTTTTTTATTTATATACTCCATCCTTTTCTTTTTTTCACTTCATCTTCCTTCGCCTCCTTCCTCCAAGACTTCGGCTATGACTTGTCCTTCCCATCCACGACAGACCGGCGGACGGATCCATATTCGAAGGTGCCGCCAATGCGCACGCCTCCCCCAACACTGTGCCACAGCAGTCTGCCCCCAGGACTCGAGGCCGACTCCCGCCTCTACGCCCGCCTCTGGTAAACACCAAGTCACTGCCAAATTTCCAATTCCCTCATCCCGTCTGCCATCTTATTTAGATATGCGTAGCTATCTGAGATGAGGTTGGAGATAGTGTAAGTTTTTCATAGATATCAGTAGTTGACAGCTATAACCAAACCAAAAAACATAATATCAACACCAACATAAAAAACATACATGTTTAAAAAATATTTAGAGCTTAAGGCTTTTTGCTAGCTTGAATTATAGTAGCTTCTTAAAAAAAAAAAAAAAAATGCAATATTATATTTATATCAAAAGTTACATAAAATAATATTTTTACAATTTTAGCATCACAAAAAATAATAATATAGAATCATTATGGGCTTAGTTGTTTAAGAACGTTCAATTTAGATTCCTCAGTTTATAATACAGATAAGACACCCTTACTGATAAGAAATCTCTTTAGAGCATCATTCGTCTGTAATTTTATTATTTTAATCAGAATAAATCGTGTTTTTTTTTAACTTTATAATTCTTAGTCAAGTTTTTTTAAATTTTGATCCTTTATTTACCTCACACTTTTACAATATTCGGTTCTACGTTTCGGTACTAAGCCATTTTCAAGAAGAACACCTAAAATTTAGAATTTCAATACTTTTGAACTTAACAAATTAAATTAAAAACAATTAAGTTTTTGAAAATGAAATATGTTTTTACCCACCTGTGACAACAATTTTTCAAATAAAATAGGCTGAGTACCCTTGTCAAAAATTAAAATTAAACATATTTCATGCTTTGCCTCAAAACCAATAAAGAATTATTATATTATAATTCTTTTAATATTATTAGAAAGGAATAATTAATTGAAAAATAGTGCTCTGCCCTAAATAATCATTTAAAATCATTAGATTATATTAAGATATTAAATTTATTATGTCGTTCTATTTCTTTGATTAACTTTCTTCTTTTTTATTTATTTTTTGTAATATTATTTTACACGTAGCACTAATTTCAATAAGAGTTTGGTTAAAAATATTTGTGTCTCTTTGCAATCAGAACTGTCATAAAAAAAAAAACAAGTCATAATATAAATTCCATCATAAAACTTAGTTGTTCATTTAGATAAAACATACAAAACATGTAAATATTTATAATCATTGAAAAAATACTTTAAATATTTGTTTCGTATTTTTACGGGACCATTTTCAATAAAAACATAAATATCATTGTTTAATAATTTGTATACACAAAATACAGACAATCTTTAAAAAATGTATTAAATATATTATTATCATTAATTTAAAAATTAATGACTATGGAATAAACCATGGTATTAATCTTGTTGGAATTTTCAATTCCCATGAAAATTGAGCGAAAGACATTTCAATGACGTAATAACCGACACCTTATGACTTCTGTAATGATCACTCACAGCCTCTTTTATACTGAACACAATTCTTTCGATTCCTTAGTACAATACAATTATTTAAATCGATTCTTAATAATCTCGATTATAGTTTAATTTATTGTTTTTTAGTTTGTACTATAATATTAGTTGTTTATAGGTATAATTAAATAATAACAGAATAGTAGTAGAGGTATAAATAAAAATATTTATTTAGTATTATTGTAATATTGTAAGCAATATAAGTTTAGAAATGTTTGAGGTAAAAATATTCAGGTATAGTGGTTGCACTGCTGGCTGCAAAATGTGACCCACTTTTTTTTTTATGATTGTGGGTAGCTCTGGGCTATATGAATTTCTTTTTTATATTTTATTTTTTTATTTATGTTGCTTTTTTTTTACTTTTGCGAAATTATTTGGTTTGAGTGTTTTTTTGTATCCGTGAGCTTTAGTATGCAATGTGGTGACTGACAACAGGTGGCCCATACAATTCGTTACCAATTAGAACGCCGCCTTAACAACTACAGTACTTTACAAGTGTTTTTTTTTTTTCATCTTAAAGAAATTTTTTTTGTGGTTCTTATATTTGGATAATTTAATAATTTTGTTTTATTCAATAATTAATGTTTTTATAATCCTTGCTCATGGATATGGATTTAAAGTTTGTGAAACTCCTAAGGTAAAAAACAAACTGTTTTTCGTCGATTTCAGAAACTTTCTCAACAAAATGTAAAAACGCTAAAAAAATTATATTTTCTTATATTGTATTACCCCTATTTGTGAAATTATTAACATCCTGATGAAAATTCTTGAGTAGTTCCATCTTCAGTAATTCTACAACTTTTTTATGTACGGAAATTCTAGAATCTGGGCTGCTTTTCGTGACTTACATGTCAACCTATCGATATTCTGAAAAATTTGTGTCCACTAAATGTCCAGCTTATTTTCACGCTATTGCTTAATTATATTCAGCAGAATCAAATAGTCACTCATCTACAAATCATAAGGTCCATTCATTCAGACTTAAAGCACTAACATGTCAATGTAACTACTTTAAAAACATTTATGAACATCCAGCTAATTTTTCACGTTTTTGTTTATTAAACTATTCAGCTTATTCTCACGTTATTGTTTATTAATAAATAATATGAAAATCAGCCGGATGTTCAACAATTTTCCTAAGGTCGTTAGATTGACATGTGAGTGGCGTTGGTTTGAATTAATGGACCATAGAATTTTAGTACAGTGTAACAATTTAATTTTTCTGAACATAATTAAGCAACATTGTGTAAAAATCCGTTCTGAAGTATAAATACCAATGAATAAAAGTAAAATGTCCGTATGCTTTTAAAAAAATCACATTTCATTTTTTTTTTTTTTTTTTTTTTTTTTACACATGTTCCCAGAAACCAATGGAACCAGAATATGCCACTAGAAAATTTCATATTGCACACTGAGAAAAATACTTGTATAACTCCGGAAAAAAAATTGTTTTAGGATTATTTTCACCATTGAATAATGCTCGAAAGGCTTGTGATGGTTTAATAATTTGACATATAGAAGTAATAAACATAAGAACGATGAGACAATTATAAAAAAAAAAATATATATATCTATAATACTAATTTTTTTCTGAAAAGGTTGATCAAGGCGGGAATCGAACTTGGGTCTCTGCATAATCGATGCATTGCTCTTAACTATTAGGTTAACCGTGGGGTCTCTCCCAGCCATGGAAACCTTTTCTTTACAACGATCACACCCTCCAGGCCTCGATCCAAGTAAACAGCAAATATAGTAAGGTAGCCCCATTTTAATTTAATCTAAAATATCATGTTTATGACATGTTTTTCCATTTGTTCCCTAATACCGATATCTATTTTAGACATATCATTTTACAATAACAGAAATAATTTACGGATGAATACACGCTTTTGATATTATTCAAAACAAATTAAAGATCATTATGATAAAACAAAAAAAAAATCCAAAAGGTATATTATGACCTGGTGAAAGGGTGTGATAGTCTAGCCCTAGATTCTGTCAAGAGATTTCCGTAACATTGTTTGCCTATATCTAAGTAAGCTCTGTTTTAATTTCCTGTGGAGATAATTTACATTCCATGTAGATTTATCAAATGCCCATGGCATGATAAATAAACATGGGAATCTGTTTATCAAACTGTTAACATTTTTCTTCTAGATAATTTTGTTACTGATTTATGTCCACTAGCAATCCATCTCAGTCATAATTAATCTTGCTCAGGGAAATTAATCTAGGAAGGAGAAGACATCCCGAGAGTGATTAACTTAAGGCCATTTTATTCAATCACTAATAAACCCTCAATACGGTATCATCGACTAACCATCTCTCTGATCATCAAATATTTTTTTTATAAGAGTTATATTCATTTCAATGAAGGTTTAGAGATATACTATCACCATTATCTGATCGGCGTGAACGAAAATATCGAAATATAATTCTAGTTTACCGCCTTTACCGAAAACAATCCTGTTTATCTTCGTTGGCTCACTACACTTATATCCAAACATAAGTATTTGTTTCTTCTGACCGTACCCTCAAACATTTGCATTACATTCAAACTACTTGGGATGAGAAACAATGCACAATGCACTTATGTAAAGTTAAGAAAAATGGGCATGTGTCCTTCAATTTGAAATTCCTCAAAGGCCGGACTTGAAGTACCTGAGTATAGTTGCACATGTTACTCCCTTAGCAACCCCATTTTTTAAGATTAGAACAAAAAAATGTATATTAATTTTACAGTAGCCAAAGTGACCCTCCTAAATATTACAAATGGCTGAAGGCTACTTAACGTTGAATCCGCAAAATGTAATAATAATAATAATGGGACGGATCAATTTGTATATTGAATATAACTATTGAACGCTAATGTAAATTAATTCGATTGTTCAACATTAATTGAATGAGACAAGGCGTAATATTATCGATTTTCCTTCCATTGAGCTCCAATGAATAGACCTTCTCTCCTCTTGACGTAGTTGCCATAATTAATTTCGATTTATATGCCAATCAAATAATTGATTTCCTTACATTATTGGTGCCCTTGACAATGATCCGAAGTTATGAATTCATCGATTTTTTAAAAATAAAAAGCACAATGGCGGTGTTTGTGTTCGACTTTATGCAATATTTTGTAAGCGTATGTATGTCAAAAAAACCGTTGAACAATATGACTGATTATGTAATAATAGGCGAAACGTATGTAGTCACTGTGTACGTTGCATTGCGTATAGAGCATTATCATTTATCATAAGTATAGTATATCATATGAGATTTATCATATGTAATAACTTGAAAACACTACGTTACCTGATGATTTTTTTTTTTTTTTTAACGCCCCTTTATACCACTAAGGCTAATCGGACGATGCTACAGTGGGAGTACTAAATTTGGTCTACGCAGGTATAATTAGTATAGGGATCTTTAACGAGTTCCTGACATCATACAGCCTAGGTACCTCCATTTTACGTCCTATCCGAGGTACGGTATAGCCAAGGATTTTTGACTTCCTTTAAAAAATCCTAGGACCACCGAGGGACACGAACCCGCGATCTTTAGTATTGTAGGTTGCTATGCTAACCACTATACTACCACAGGTGACCCCATCTAATGAGGTTATGAATAGGGGATTCAAAAACACCTGGGACAGGATTCAACCTTGCAACAGCTTGTGTAAAAACAAGCTGGTGCAGTGGTGCACTTGGTTTCTTCCTTAGAAACCAAGAATAGATAAAAATGCAGTAAAAATAATTTAAAAAAAAAAAATTGAGTTTCCAAATCAGATGAATCTGCCGAAACCAACAGAAAAAGCAAAACTAATTAATTTTATAAAATAATAATTCCAATCATCAACCACATGAAGATTCTGTGCAGTTTCCATAGTCTCTACCGGTTTTTTCTTATTCGATAGCGCAAAAAAAAAAAAAAAAAAAAAAAAAAAATTATAATAATTTTTCACCCCGTTGAGAAGTTATTCCTGATTCTTATATTCATATTTTTGCTGAGTTCGCATATGGTGTCAAGTCTGAACAATTCTATCAGGCACCATTTTATGTTAAATGTCTGTTTACGGTTTTAACCTGTTAAAGATTTTTAAAGCTTTAAATTTTCTTAAAGAGCATTAAAGCTGTCTTAGCGTGTTCAGCATACCTCCAAACATACTTAAACAACGATTCTGTCGAAATCATGATTTTGTTGCATAACAGTGGAATAATAAGTCTTATTGGATTAATTAGAAGTTGGTTTTTATTTTATTTAGTGTTAAATATATTTCTTGATTTAGTTTTATTTATTTTTTGATTGTATGTTATTGTTACATAAACGGTCCTGTGGTCTATCACATGTAAATATTTTTTCATGAGTTCATTCCTCTAATGTTTTTGTGTTTATTTTATGTCAAAACCCGGAGCCGGGGGGCGTTTTATGATACTCGGCATTAATCCCCACCATAATTCCATCTTCCTATGTATTTGATAACCTCTAAAATTTTGCCCAGTCCGTACATTGTGAGCCTCAATAAGACAAAAAAGTTCCCGTGCTCTGTTGCCCAAGGAGTTGTTTTTGTGTTACTCAGTTCCAAGAGCCTATTTAAACAAAATTTAGCTAGTTAGTGGTACCTCAATCCATGAATATGATCAAATATCAATAAAGTTATGGCGTAGCGAAAATAAAACATCTTTCGGAAATAATACAGAACATACTTGTCATTTAATAATCAATATATATTATAAAGCAAAGTGTACAATGTGCGTGCCGAAAAGGCTCAAAAACGACTCCACGTAGGATTAAGGAAGTTATGTCGTCTCTTAGCCATATGACTCCTAAAGGAAAAGAAGGTTGCCGTTTTTCTCTTAAGAGTGTAAAATTGAAGAGAAAAAGACTGGAATGTTATGCCTCTCGCACCATTTAATTAGCGTCTCTGAGATTGAGATACGAGTTTATGAATGAAAAATTTAGTTCGAGCTCCAGACTACCAGGAAGCGCTAGGGTTCGTTTCACTCAACGTTTATTGTTCATTCATCCAGTTCAAATAGTAGAGGTTATATATTTGTTCAGCTGTTCATTTTAAATCACTAAAAAATTAAGCGAAAATAATTAGTTTCTTCTTTGCTTTCAAAATAAAATAATGATTTTACATCTCTGCAATCAATTAGAAAACCAACTGGATTCCTTAAAGAATTAGTTTTCTCATAAGAAGGCTAATATATGATCAGCACATTACGTTCAATATATATATAATATATACTTAAGTAAATTTAATGCAATATGAGTGAAGATTTCATAGTTGTACCGTGAGCGAATAAAATCGAGAGATGAATTGACTGAATATAAATCGAAAATAAAAAGTTTGAAGTGTTCTTATTGTATTTATGAAAAAGAAATTGGTTTGATTTCTATGTATGATGAGCATTCCAGTTGACAAAACGACTAACTCCAATAACAGCATTCAAGATTTTATCATCCCTCATAGTTCAAGATAAAAAGAAATATGATGAAAAAATTGTGCCTCCAAGACATTTTGGTTTTCTCTTTGTAATAGTAGTGAGATTCGAGGTATGCAGAACGTATATGGGGGGATATTTTAGGGAGGTTGAAATGGAAGCAAGGTCTTAAAAAAAATTTCTATAAATCTTCGGTAGTTTCTATACTTCTGAATCAAATAGGACCATCATAGTAGTCGGAGCTTAAGTTTTACTCGAAATATAATTTTTTTAACTGAGATACCAGATTTTTCAACTATAATCTAATAACCTATTATCTGCTGACTACTTGGAATCGGCTTATAGGATCCCGAATCACAGAAGCCATCAAAAACGATGCATAACTCGACAAAGTTGCAGCAAAACTAATTGTTCATTTACCATTTTTAACCCCCTGTAAATTATACAGGGTTCCTTATTTGGGCTCACTCTGCAGATCTCAAGTCTGCAGAATATTGATACCAAGTTAAAACCGAATTTTCAAGAAGGTGCTAATTTTGTTCCCTATTTCCTTTAATTTTAAAGTTTTTCTGGTATTAAAGCTACCACACAACTACCGGAGCGAAGCCGGACACCCCAGCTAGTATTTTCATATAATTAATTTTGTAAGAGGGGCGTAGAAGGATTTTATTTTAACTGGAAGGGGGGGCAGTAAGATCTTATTTTAACAAATAGTTATTTAGGTACCTACTCAGGAATTCAAAATAATCCATAACTGGCAAAGTTATTCCAATCCCTAGGTATATTCTTTATAATAAACATTTTAATTATCCAATCTCCTGGAGTTCGCTAATCAATTACATGAATCAGTGAAATAAACCGCCCCTTGTTTTAGGAATTAATCCGTTTAGTAATGTCGGGCCAAATTACAATATTTCAAGGTGGGTAGTAGAATATCGTAAATTCGGTTTTGAAAGACGATTATTAGGAAACAGGTGAGCCTTGTAAATTAGGAGGTAACGATATTCCGCAGGTGTCGAGCCGAAGTAATTTCCTCTGAAATTTGCTTGAGAGGGTTAGTTCTCTTCTGGTAATTACTTTCTACTTGTCGAGTAGCTCCTTCTTCAAGTCCTACCTTTGTCAATGCAAATCGGATATCCAACTACTGTATTCACTACCAACTTTACTGTATTCACGACTAAACTTTCTACTCTAGTAAAACAATTATCTCTTCGAATGCTTTAACACATTAGGCACGGCGGCGTATTTCAGGGGTATCCTGAATTGGACGGTATCGGTCCCCTGGGTCCGACTGCTAGTATGAGCCACAGACGATATCGGACGTCGGGGTCCGATGGGAATACTTTGACGAAAGCTTTATCTTTTTATTAAAAGGGAATTAAATGAGCCTCTCAAGGGCATTATCTCTTGGTAAGGATTGGAACTAGACATAATAGGCGCAGGACAGGCCGATACAGGATTTACGCCATTCTTTATCGAAAATCGGACCTCGAAGTCCGATTCTAAAAAACAACAGAATTTCAGCTTCATTCACCCAAAAGTGCCACTTCGGCAATTTTGTCGCTTAGAACGTTTTTCGGCGGATCCATTCAAATATTAAATAAATTAATTTCCTTCTTATGATAACTTGAAAATTCTACATTTCAATTTTTAAATATTTTCCATTAGAAGACAAAAGATTTGCCTTGACTGGGATTAGAACCCTTATTTCCGTATCACTACTACGGCGCTCTTGCAATTTGAGCCACAAGGCACATATCCCGGTCAAGTTATTGAAACAAGAGAAATCATTGGTTTAATATTTGAAGAAAATTAACTATGGTAATAAAACTTCACTAAATGGACAAATTGTCCACTCCCCAATATAATTCGAAAAATTTGTAAGTGGGAATAGAGAAAGGATTGACTTGACTTGAGATGTGTGCCTGGTGGCTTAAATAGGTAAAGCGCCCGTGCTTCAAATCCGGTCCAAGGTCTGTCTATAAAATCTACTCTCTTCTTACAAAAATATTTAAAAATTAAAATAAGAATTTTTAAGTTATCAAAACAAGAGAAATAATTGATATGATTTTGAGGGAGTTTTTCACTAGTGTGTATATACAATGAGAATGAGTCCTTAAAGCATTGATAACAATGTTTTCCATTCTGGCAGATTTTATTATTCTTTTCAATTGGAAAACAAAAAAAATGAATATAAAAGTTATAAAAAAATATTCAATGACCCTAACGTGGATAGAAGCGAGACAATTAGAAATAAATAAATAAATTATTCAACATAAGAATTATATAAAATTTAATTTAATAAATAAAATACGAAATGAATTGGAAGGTCCAAAAAACCATAACAGATTATGAGAAGTATATTATTAATCTTTGTGGGACTAAATCTGGCTGAAACTTTTGATAGATCGATTTAATACCAAACTTCACCTCTCCGACCATTTTATTGTAAACATTCCTGCTAAATTGCTGAAGGGCCAAACGACCTTGTCATACCCTTACAACAAACCTCTTTATAAATTGTAATTGTGTAAGCCTTTTACAATGCAGTGCTTATCGCTTGAATGGTATATGTAACCGAATTTTTCGTTCTCATGTCTCTTTTTCTATTATAAAATTATGATTTTACATTGTGAATTTAATATTACTAAAAGTTATATTTCCTTCCAGGCTAAATAGTCGTGTAATCCTATCATTTTATACTGTAGGAATCCCAACATTTCATCATTTATTTTATATTTTAATATATTTCTAAAAAATAATTTTCACATTTCTTACTTAATTCTCACGAATTCGTCGGTCAGAAAAAAAAAAAATTTATGGACCACTGTTGATCAGTCAACTAGTGCACGAAGGATGTAGTTAGAGCTGTTTGCATTTTTGCGGATTTTGGTCCAATTTTTTTTGGCGGTTGTTTTGAATTTTTGGCGGGAAGCTCGTGGCGCCCCCAGACTAGATCAATACAACCCTTCCAATCCCCGACTGCCGCAGTCACTGCTTAACCCCTTACCCCATAGTGTAGTCAGGACTCACACCTTATAGTATTTTATTTTATTATCGATTACACCTTATTATTATTTAATTTTTTTTTATTAAATAATACTTATCAGTTATATACTTATGCATATTTTTCTTTGTATATTTCCATGTATTAGATATTTTCTAGATAATAGCCCGTCCGGAACGCGACAAGTGTCCTTTTAAAAACGTGCATTTTAGAATTTTCTTCAATATTTTTATACTAGATATAAAAGCGCTCACTAAGTATTGCACTGTGAAACATATCACTTTTATAAAATATTTTATTTATTATAATCAGCATGCTGCTTATTATTTTTTCATTTTTTTATCTTTTAACTATTAACTAAGGTGTTCCTTTTTAACTTAAGCTTTACGATTACCATCCTTTAAAAAAAAAATTAAATCTTTTTTAAATATATATTATTTAGTTTACGAAATAAGAAGTCATGTATACAATTAGATATTAACGATAAAATAAAATTTTAAAAAATTATGAGTGGACCAAAATTCAGCCAAAACGTACAGCTGTTGTGTGTGTTGTCATTGCAGTAGAATAGAAATCCTTTTCCTGATTCCTTTTTTTTAAAAAAAATGGCGAAGCCAAATCCTTTTTCTATAAATTTTATCATAAGAGAAATGCTGCAGTATAGGAGTAAATATTCTGTCTTTCAATTATTTTATCAAAGGCAGTCAAGAAAATGTTACACTTATATAATTTAAGGAATACATGTACACATAAAATACAATAAATATAAAAGAGAAAAAAGTATTTTGAAAGTTTTGATAAGCAAAGGATGGATGACAAGTGAAATGCTTAACTCTGCAGGATCAAAGCTCAACATCCCAGAAGTCTTCGTAGAAATGTGTGGAGATACTTTCCAAGTAACATATTTAATTCAATTTATTATTTAATTTATATATATTATTAATAGTTAATGAATAAATTATTTTATTACCTAAGTTCTTATGTAAATAGAAATATTCTTTCATATTCTATTTCCTGAAGGTTATAGATTCCTCTGTGCCATTTTAGTTTCTATTTTATCGTATACCATACGAAAACATTTATTTTTAGGTGTTTATTTTTATACATATTTCTTAGTATTTATTAACCAATATATAAAATTATTGAAGATTCAATCCATACGAACACATTTATCTTTATTTATTATTCTGCTTTATGTGTTTTACATTAATTAAATGTTCAGTAATTGGTTGTTTCAAAAATTAATTCAAAGAATATTTTGAAACATATAGGTTTTAAATAGGTTTTTCATATTAATAAATTCGTATTTTCTATTATTAATAGTTTATCTTTCATAGGATATTTAAAATAAAGTTTAAACCATTAATATAATCATAGGAAACCAGAACATTCTTATTCTGTTTTATCAATTAATATTTCATACGTTTTAAAATATTTGAATAATGATATATCAAAAATAGTAAAACTAAAAATGGTTATGATATAGACCAATGGATATTTTTTAATATTGACTTATTATGTAGGTTCTTGTACATTGAATTCATTTTTATCTATTTCATTTGAACAATTTTGGGCTCTTTATATTGTGGTAAATTAGCTAAAATACTTAAAATAAACGTAAAGGCATATAATAAGAATAATAATTCGTAATTTAAATAAATGAAATTAGTAACAAAATTACTAGGGGGGGAAGGGAAACACCCAATTTTTTTATTCAGATATTGAGTCAATAGATAATTTAACATAGCCTGAACTGTGGGAAGTAGGTTCACTAAATTAGGTAGTAAATGTTTTGTATTTTACTCAAACATAATTGATACAGACGAAATTCAGTTAATAATGAAATTGGAATAGACTTGTTTTTAATATAAAGTATTTTAATTTTTACTTTTTTAAATAATACTCTACTAATCAAAGTGATGAGAAGTTATGAACTCATTTCATACTTCTTCCTTTTTCAAACATCAAATTTATTAGTTAGCAAAATCAGAGCCATCTGCTGCTTGCTGAATTGAAATGTGATCATGGATTCGTATTGTATGCTCGAGAACATTTACGAAACGACAATACAATAAAAAAAAATTATTTCAAAAGTTTACACCTTCAAGACTTTTGATCTCTATAAAATTAAAAAAAAGACTTAACGAATCAACAGCTTCGATGCCGACACCTCCAATTTTACAAATATTAGCTACTTACACATATTTTTCCATCGACCGCCTTCCAAACCCAACTCTTGACAGCTTTAATGTAATCCTCCCACCTTCGTCTCAGATTAACCATTTTACCATTCGCTCAAAAAGACTATTTAATCCGGCACTCGGCTGGACTTCAACTTTACTGCATGATGGAGATAATTCATTATGTACACGTCTAAATTCGCTACTTGGAATGTCATTCTTTGGTTCACATACTTTAATAACTTATTTTCAAAACCATTAATTAAGGCTTTGCTTATCCATAAACAGGCGTGTGATTCCATTAAGCTCTGTGGGAAGTATGATAGTTCCAGAACTTACAATTTTCAAATATATTTAGAGTAATATAAACAAAAATTATTTGTATATCACTTACATATAGAGACTGTTTGGAGTGGTTTCCAAACTGGGTAGGCTTGAAGATTGAGGCTTAACGATAATGTTCAAAAAATACACAAACTGCACATATTTTCTTAAACCAACATGGACATTCAATTCACATATTAACGGGATCGGGTGAAAAAAAACAAAAACATAAACTTCAAACCTTATTTAACTCAAATAACATAACCCCAAAAATATTCCAACTCACTTCAAATCCACCTTAGTAAGGGACTAATCAAACCTTACATACTGGCCACGTAACAACAGTCGACAAACTCATAAAGACTGTTTACAAAAGTTTTCAGACTAACTTAAATAAAAACACGTATATAAACACATATAATACGTACATGTAAACCTCCTTATGCGAGGTATGGCTACAGATGACATACTTATAAGTATGGGTTGTAGATTTAAAAGGCGTTGGAAGAGAGATCTTCTTTAATAGACGAGAGTAACTGAAACAAGCCAGGGAAGAGGTACTGCTGGGTGCCACCATTCCTCAAAGCGGCCATTAGCACCTCTAGTTAAAGCGGCCATCAAATCTGCTGATAGTCAATATGTTGACAGGTGCAGATTTGCGTATGGATTAAAAAAAAAATGTTTTCAATACTAATTTTGTTGTTTATCATATCCATACAGAAAATTGTATAATTGGGGCTTAGAGAGCTTTCATTCCAACTTAAGGAGGTGCCTTGTCAAAAAAAAAAAAAAAAAATGGGAACCCCTACTCGATGGTTTGGGGACATAAAATTTTCTTTTCATTTTACTGAATAGTCCAATAATATTTTTATAATAGCTTATCGATTCCCAATATATATACTAGCGATATTAGGCTCTCTATAGGAATAGCTGATCCACAAGTTGCAATGACTGAGTTGGGAACTAAGATGGATATTGGCAGGCCCCCCTCCTCGATGATGGATGGGATAGCAACACTTCTCCCGTAATCTGTTTCTGGACGGTTTAACTTTTTCGTCGGGGATATTAAAAATAAATTATAACATGCATAGAGGCCATCAAACACGAGAAATTCTGAATACATCTGCCTGTCTAACTTGTTATAAATAGTTCAAAAATTACGGTTTCTCGGGCCAGGGGAGCGGATGGAGAATTAACATCGAGTATTACTAAATGGCTAATTCGCTTTAACTTGAAGCCATAAAACTTATGACCGGAACGTCCGCCGGACTAAGCATAACTTATTCAGTTTAAAATCAATTTTTGTATTGATTAAATTCATATTTTAAACCTATCTATGAGCGGTACTGCTTCTACAGTAAATTATTAACTATATATTATAGATTAACTTGGGGCACTCATGTCAAAATGAAAAGACAGACATTAAACAAACGACTGAAAATACTGTACTCAATATTTTCGAAATCATCAAAATTGAAAATCAGACAGGAACTTTATACATAAATATACTTACTGTAATCCATTTGGACACACGGCTCACAAATTTATCGATCAGCAAAAAAGACACACTTACAAAAACTACAAACCTTCCAATCCAAAATTTTACGACTTGTAACGAACGCACCTTTGTACGTTAGTAACAAAACGCCGACTTACAACTACCAACTATTGCAAAAAAAAAAAAAAAAAAAGATTATTTATAACGATATCTATTGTATATTTATTAATTCATTTTATGACGAAAATCTTAAATGAATAAGAATCATCCTGACACTTCAGAATGAGAATGACAGGTACTTCCTGCTGACCTTGAACAGCCATAATCTTTAGATCCAATCCGATTCGTCACTTTGAATTCGACCGTGAATGTGCTACCGGATTTATCTCAATGAGACATTTTGGTACTAGAGCTACGTGTAGGCAAAATTTTAGTGTTTTGGCCTCTAATAAGCTTTAAACTTCTGTAACGTTATATTTTTTAATAAGAAATTATTCAATATCATTAACATAGTGGTGCTCATAACATTACAGTGTATAAAATATGGTTTCAGTTACTTTACGATATTTATTTTTGTATGTATACTACATAATACAGACATTTAAATGAATAGGAGGAAAAAATAAATATTAATAGGCTGGGAGTTTAAAAAAAAAAAAAAAAAAAAACTTTTTTTCTAATCGTGTTTGTCATAAACGAAAAAGTGATTGGTTCCCTGACAGCTTTTATGCATCCAATCATCTACAAGCCAATGCCTCTTTGATAAGCCGTGTCCCGCCATAATCGATTCTGGCTGCCCATGTTTATTTACCAATCGATTCCTGTGTATATCTTGATTAAACGAACACGTTCTGTAAATTGGGATCAAGGAAGAATATTTAAATAAAGCAGTAGTATTTTTTTTTTCACGTAAAGTTTGAATCTAATTTATTAAAAGAAATTCTTGGTTGTCTCACTATATGTATATTCTTTTCATCTAGATCTAAACGCATAGAATAAGATAGCAATAAAGAACTCCGGCTACGAGCTAGGTTAAAAGGGTGATAAAACTTTGTGCCAGAGTCCAAGTAAAACGACAAAAGTTTTCACAAAAAGTTTGCTGTGAGTAGAAAACGAGAGCGAAGTCCCTTCAAAGGCGTCCTTTGTGAGAGAGAACCGCATTCTTCGCCGAATTTCTTCTCCTTCGCAACTTCTTTAAGGAGTGTCCAAGATTGAGTTAGCTCCCTTCTAGATAAGGTTAACCATAGATGCGGTTGGCATTCATTTCATTTTGCTATTTTATGACTGAAAGGCATTTACACATATATATATATATATATATATATATATATATATATATATATATATATATATATATATATATATATATATATAGTGCTTTTCTTGATAAACCTCGGAACTTGAGCACTCGCTGGAGGGCAAAGTAGCGTCGTTTTCCCGCAGCTATTCTGGCACCTATCTCTGCTCCAATGTTGTCCTCTGTCACTAGGGAGCCCCGAGGTATTTAAATTCTTTACAAGCCATAAAATTGTGTGGACCGATCCTGATCCGCCTGGGGTCGCGCTGAGGGCGACGTGTGCTCTTCATATATATTTTCATGTTTTATTTTCATTAATGCGCAGACCTCGGATCTTAGCTGCCGTTTCGAATTCCTCCAGGGCTCCCTGCAGCGCTGTTAGGCGATCAAATATAGTGCCTCCTGGATTAGTTCTGATGGCTCTAACTGCTTTCTCCATGCATAGGTTGAAGAGGGTGGTAGCCTTGGTATCTCCCTGCATTATTCCAGATTCAACCGGGAATCATTCTAATAATACATAGTTTCTAATAATATAGTTCATAAAATTAATATTTTCTCTAAGATATTTTAAATGTACTTTATTATAAATAAAACTTTTTATATTCTAACGATATTTTTGCAAAACTTGTTGAGAAGATTAGAGGGGGCCTGAAGCCGATACAAGAAGCTGCAGAAGAAATGTTCGAGGTGATGGTCCACTCAATTCTCCATGCCCACCACTTGAGCACGCTTTAGTTTCTTTTCAATATTATTTTTCTTTCTGAAGCACTTAATTCGTCACAGCTTTTTGCCACATAATAAAACAAATTGAATTATCTGTAAAAAAAAAAACAATGTGTTCATAATGAATGCTACCTTATTTGTCCCTAAAAAGGTAAATTTATTAAATATTAATCACAAAACAAAACATTTAACATTACAAATGGTAACGTATAGTAACGTAAAAAAAAAAAAAAAAAAAAAAAAAAAAAAAAAAAAAGAATTGGTTTAAAAGTCCCAGACCTTTTGTTGGAACGAACTAACAGTTGTAGCGAACTGTCATAGAACGTGTTTGTGACTGCAATGTGCAATGCGAGTACCATCCAGGCCCTTCCACGAGGTTCTAGACCATCTCCTTATAAGTAGCCATCGACTGGACAGTCTTGGTATTGATCGTAAAGCTCAAGGCATATGATTATTTGTGTTACAAAGTGATAATTTTTGTACCCGGCTCTAATTAGTAGTGTATTTATAATTCGTGTGGCATTGATATAGTATATTTTCCTTTAATAAATATTGTTAACCCACAGAAGTGTTACAATATAGAATTACAAATAGAATCTTACATAAAATGTAAACCGGTTTTTAAAGTTGATTGATCATCTTTAATCACAAAACTAGAATCTGAGTCAACTATAAAAAAAAACAAAAGCAATTAAACATATGTTCTTAATTATTAGAAGCATAAACAAGGCTTCCTAAATAAAAGTGAATCAATTTTGCATATATATAATTTTTAAAAACCCTTTATCTTGTCATGATGACATTAAAATTATTAATAAAGTTTTAAATAGTTTTTATGAGGAGAGGATATATTGGCTTTGGCCGGGATTTGAACCCGGGTTTCCTTATCACTGCTAAGGCGTTCTTGTCACTTGAGCCACCTCCATATGAGCCATATCCTGGTCAAGTCAATTCCTTCTCTTCACTGATCTTTTTCCCACTCTCGGTGGTTCAAGTGGCAAGAGCGTCTTCCTAGTGATAAGGAAATCCTATATGTATATATTTATATATTATTTATAAAATCAGTTATTAAAATTATAGTAACTGTAAATTATACTAACTGAATATATATTATTACTAAAATCTGTTTCTTTAGACATAACTGAATCTTATTGAATAAATTTAGATATTATGTAGAAAAGATTTGTTTTTCTATATTCTAGAAATAATAAAACTAGTTAAACGGGGATTAGGAAATGTGGGGAAAAGAGATAAAGAAATCTGATTGTTATCACCGCTTGTAATTGAAAGCTTTTAATTGGGACTTTGGGTGTTTTATTTCTGTCGTATAAAACCTTCAGCTTTTTTGTTTGGTTTTTTCTCACTTTCACGAAAGATTATTTCACTCTGTAAAGATATTTTTATTACATCCGGATTTGTGTAGCAGACCTGAAGTAGTTCAAAGGACCATTCCATGAAAAAATTCTTTTTTTTTTTAATCTACTCGTTGATCGTCAAACACACGCCACATCTCCAACGGAACCATTTCAAACTCACCTTGTACATGTAGCCCTGATTGGACGAACTTTTCTTTTTTTTTTTTTTAGATTTTCAATTTGTCAGGAATTGTTTCAATGTGTTTTTCTTTTTCTTTTTTGTTCCCTTTTTGTATTAATTCATATAACTCGTACAGCGATTCTATTTATTTAAAAAAAAAATTCAAGATGAATTTATAAATTATAGTTAACATAGTGACATTCTATGGATTCGTTTATTCGATGTATCCACTACTAAATTCTCATAATTTTAGTAATTCAAATAAAAATGAAAAGAAAGTCTGAAACTTAGTGTTATTCTGGCCTATGGTTTATTTAAGAATATCTTCTCAATCTAAGACGATTTTTTTTTTTTTTTTCAAAACGCTGTCCCAAAAAGTGTTATTTTAAGGTTATTATTATTATTTCTTCTTCTTCTTTTATTATATTTTATTATTTATTATCAGTTGGATTTATAAAGGCCGGATTACCCTGATAAAATTTTGAAAAAAGTTGGGAAATAAAAAGTTGCTTCACTTTTCTAGGAGCGTGGTTAAGTTGTTTAGTCAATCTTGGGATGATTATTATTCTTATTAAACGGGTTAAACATTTTTTTCTGGTACTTCCTCCTCCTCGATGTTTAGGCTATACGGGGTTTCGCGGGCCAGGGTAAAGGGTGGGGAATTGAATATCCCCCGGCTCCGGGTTTTAAACTTGCTATCTTCGGGTTCTCAATCATCTGATCGTTGCCATGGGCAACGCGTATTTCCTAACGCGTTTGCCCACTCGGCCATCCCGCTACTCTTAAGCACCGGGTTAAACTATAAGTGAACTATAATATTTTTATTCTATAATTGATTGTTTTGTTCGTTTAACGTCTCTTCATGCCACTAAGGCTTATCGGACGATGCTACTGTGGGAATCCTAATGTTTGCCTATCGAGGTATAATTAGGATAGGAATCTTTAACGAGTACCTGACATCGTACAGGCTCGGGACCTCCATTTTACGACCTTAACGCAATCCTCCCATCTCCGTCTTGGCCGGCCTACCTCTCAGACGTTTACCATTTAGCACGCCCTTATTAATCTTTTTGGATCGAAACGTAAGCTACATAAATAAAGAATACATTTTAGACTGAAAATTTATTTATTCTTTAATAAATATATTGTATTAAGCCACGGACATATTAATTTTTATAATTATTTTTACAGCTATAAGCCTCGTATTAAATATTTATATAACTTTTTTAATGTTGGACTAAACGAGAATCGATTTTAGTTGCCATCGATTAATAGTGTAGTGGTACATGTATGAAGGCGGTAACTATTGTAGCTGCCTTGTATTGTTGCAGTAACATATAGTTCCTTTGTAATAGGTTCATGTCATGGGTTATGTGGAACTGCTATTAGCCTCCAACTCGGAGGCTAATAGCATTCCTACTGAGGGCTATTAGTTCAGTATTTGTAATTTGTCGTGTTAGGTATTGCCTCTTTTGTTTTATGCATTAAATATGACTGATATTTTCATCTTGAATTGTATACTTTTTGATCTTATTGAGGTTTATGCAACAATTAAACAGGCGAAGTTTTAAGTGTTTTGTCTCGTGGGCTGAGACCCCCTGGGGCAAACCCAGCCTCTATAAAGTGTCCCTTAATGGAAAAATTAAGGGGGGAAAACCTGGTAGTTGAGCGTGATCACGGTCAAATCACCTCTACAAAAAAAACAATACTTCCTTACGCAGTACTTATTCCCTTATTGGGACCCCCTACTAAGACCCTTTTTGGGTTGTAGTGGTACAGGTTATTTGTTCCTGTCATGTCATTTTAATTTATGCTTAATTTCACCCTCTTGCGCCGTCCAAAACAATTTTTTAGTGAATTTTGTTTTCCCAGTAACCCATAACACTGCTGAGTTGTAAATTAACTTAGCTTGTTGGGGGTATCAATTCCTAGTGACCTTTTTATACAAACAGACACAACTGAATTTAAATTAGATTATTTATAGATAGTTTAGAGTTTTAAACAATACCAGTTTAAATAGTTTACCTTGAGTCTAGCCCACTTAGTTTGAACACGGTTCGCCACTTTGGCTTTGGAAATCCACGAAGCTCCGTATTGTTGACTTAGCCTTTAGAAAAGGGACGCTAGGTGGAGCCACCCCGGTACACAAAGGTCACAGCTGCGGACCCAACCAAAACTTTCCCAATTATTAGCAGCCGCCATTTCGCAGCGCCGGGAACCTAATTACGACTCTTTTCCCTCGGCTAATAGAGCTTTAAAAATTAAACCGTTCGTGCCCGAGTTCTGCGGGAATCACGGCAACTCTATCAGCAGATCAGTAGTATTCCCTTTGGGGCCATCCTGGAAGGGGGTTGTTATGTATCTCTGTGATCTTATTCAAAGAGGGCTTAAAGCAAGTCCTAACAATGTTAATGTTATTGGGTGTAAATATGTAAATATATAGTATATATGAGGCGTTTGGTTTCAAAACCGGCTATATCCATTTTCAACATTTTTTCAGGACTGATCAAAAAAGATCAATTTAAAAAATTAATCAATTTAACAATTTTTTTTTCTTTTTCGTCGTTTTTTTGACAAAAATTTTTGACAACTTTTTATCACATTTTCTTTTTTAAATCTAAAATTATGAATAGACATTTTTTAAAAACAAAACTCTTTATCTAATATGAACAATATATACTTACATAGTTTTTATTTTCTAATTATACAAATTTGCATACAATACATGTTGGTATCATGCATATTTACTTGGATAGGTGGCATTGTACTGTCTATTACAACTTGGTAGAATTCTAGGGTACCTATTGATCTCCATAATATTTTTCTTAATAGAGTATCCACATCATCCAACTGTTTGGAAACATGGATACCGTTTGGGATTTCGAAAAGTTGAAGGTTTTCTGAAAAGTGAAGCTCGGATGGAACCGCTTTTGATAAGAAATGGAATCATTAAGTATTTATTTTCGAAGGATCTAGACGTCTTTTTAAAAAAACGCGTCTAACACATTATTTCTAACATTAAAAACTTGCAAAAAAAAAGAAAAAACTGTTTTTGGAAAAAATGGATGTAACCTGTTTTGAAACCAAACGCCTCACATAAATGTTGCGTTTTCCTTGTCATGGGGACGTTTAAATTCTCATTTCAGTTTTAATTTTTTTTTTTTTTTTTTTTTTTTAATAAATATAGGAAAGATTGGCCCCTTGGCCAGAATTTTAACTCGGATCTCCTTTTCACTATTAAGGCGTTCTTGTCACTTGAGCCACCAGCCACATATACCGGTCAAGTCAATCCCTTTCCTTCACTGACCTCTTTCCCACCCATCTCGCAATTTTTGCGAATTATACGTGGGAGTGGCAATTGTGTCCATTATGCGAGGACACTTGACCATTGTCAGTTTATTACTAAATATTAATTTAATCCTTTTTCTTGTCATGATGAGATTATAATTTTCTTATCTTCACATTTTCCCTCTCTCAAATCATTTCTACCATTTCTTTATCCAATCCTTCCAACCATTGGTCGGCCTCTCTTTCTTCCATTCTCTGTGGCTCCAGCCTACGTCTTGGCCATCTTTCAGCCTCTATTCGCTAATCATGCCCGAACCAATTGAATCGATTAAAGTATTCTGATCTTTTGCTCCTTATTTCTGGTCCAGCCTCGGAAGTATAATATATCCATTATAATAATAAATCGATTTCCAAGGTTAGTAATGTTTTATCTTTTTTCCTTTTAATATGCCACGTCTCCGACCACAGCACCTTCTATAATAAAATTATATATTCGCTTCTTCCTTTTCAATGTCACCTCCTTACTCCATACTAAGGAATTTAGGCTTCAAGGCGTGTACCTTTTGATGATATCAATGATCCTTTGCCCTTGAAACTTAGACAGTTAGTAAATATCCAATTCTCCAATATGAGGCTTGACGTATTCGAATAGAAAACCATATACTACTTCTCCGTTTCGCTGACGGACGCTGATCTCTTATTATTATTTTTCATAAACTTTCAGAGAGTTTTCGAAGCTTAATGCTGATATATTCATTTTTAATTATATTCATCTTTGGAAAATTGGTACCCTTTTAAATTGTTATGGTATAACAGATATATTAAAACATAACAGTTATCAAGAATATACATACAAAATAAAAGTTACGAATTTTCCTTTTAAAAATACTATTTAAAATGATTTATTAAAAAACGAGCAATCCCCGTCGCGGCTTTGCCCGCGAGCCTTTAAAATCAATTCTGAGATCATTATCTTGGTATTGTTTTAATATAATATGTTAACAAAAACAATTTTAAAAAACGGAGTGTGAGAAGGGGGAGAGGGATTGGAGCTTCCGGAAGGTGAAATGTTGGAGGGGGAAGCTGCCGGCTCGGTAGAAGAGAGGGAGATGCGCAATGGAGAGAGTTCACTAAAACCGCCGAAACAAAAAATCGCTTACTCGTCGTGAACGCTTCTTTTTTTAAGCGAACGCTTCTTTAAAACATGGTTTTCGATTCGAGTTAAACTCGTTGCATCAAGATCTTTGAAATGAGTCCAAATTCGATATTTTTTCTCGAAGTGCAAAAGTAGGTGTCTGTTAGAGTTAGACGACAGTTTTGCCATTTAAACCCCTTAGGTGTTACATTTTTGAAATTCCTTTCTTAGTGGTTACCTACATCCTGTTTAAAATCTAAATTCCGAACTTCAAGTTTCTATCATTAGTAGTTTTTGCTCTGCGTTGATTCTGTCAGTCAGGACAAAGCCGCTTATATAAATAGAGATTTTGAGAAATTGAATGACCTACATTCTATCAACTGAAAGACTCAAATAATTCTGGATATCGTAATGGAGAGTGGGAGCAATAATTGCTATTACTGCTATTTTCTCTCTTTCCTTCCTCGACTATATGTGCAATACGAGGTATTTTTCTTTCCAGGATAGAGTGCGGTGGATTAATGTCGAGTTAATAGTCGATCACTCTAAATTCATATTATATATCATATTATGTTCGAGGCATTTATTAGTTTATACTTTTTTAAAGAAAAACGCAAACGAAAAAAAAAAAAATCTTTTTTTATAATTTGATCGTTGGACTAAATTCGATAGTATTGTGACCGCTATCGATTTGAAGCAACAGACTCGATATAATGGCAGAGGTGGTCGCGGTCTAAATGATTGGCAGTGGGTATTTCCTGTTTCCTCCCCCTCCCACCCCTCTCCCTACACTTCCACCAACCACAGTGGTTAGCCTTCCAGGCTTGTGGCTGTTAACTTCTGGTCTACAATTACGAAACATCACGTTCTAGCAATCTGCAAATCACTGTCAAAATGATAGAAGCTTTCATTTATCAATAGCAAACAATATATCGTATTTAATTTTATTAACAAAATCATTAATATATATATATATGTACATATATACTTAATATTTTCTGATAATAGTCCAAAAGTCTCCGTAGAAGCCCGCACCTTATCTTGCGGTACCTGCATGAGATAAGTGGGTCTTTGGTGCCACCGCAGGAGTTTGCCGCTTGCAATCGAATTAAAACTCGATCCTCCCCCTTTTGCGATAGCTGGAACACGATACTAAATAATCGAGTTATCTGGAGCTTCTACAGCATCGAGTTTATTGGACTCGGAGTATGGAGTTTGTTCAGAATTTACTCTCCTCGCTGATAAGTGATTTGTTTCAGATATTCCTAGCATTATTTAATGCCCATGAATAAAACGGTTTACTATTCGTAAAAGTTACAGCTTTTATCTTGTTCATTTATCTCTCGTAGTTTCATTTGTTTGCAAGAGCTTCAATATTGGAGAATTTTTCTTATAATGAAGGTTTGGAATTTCATTAAATCATTTCATTGATAGAAATGATAGGTATAATCTATAGCTACCATCAGGGTATTATATATCTAGGGTCTTTTTCGTTTAAAGCATGCCAACCGAATCTACAGTTACAAATAACACAACACATGTTTTTAAATGTAACGATATTTAACACGTTGAGCGCCAGGGAAAAGATGATGTACTTTTGCCTGGGGCCAAAGCAATTTTTCCTAATTTATAACTTTAATATGATTAGAATGATACAAAAATTGCAAAAGAAATAAATAAAAAGTTTAATTTTGGCAATTAAACAATAATTTTGTGAGCGGTACGTATGTACCGCCCGGCCCCAGGGTAAAGCCCGCTACCTGAAGTAGTACGGGGGCTGCTCGGTTATGACCGCGACGTCAACCCTTGTCCCCTTAAAATATGTTATTTTAATAAATAAGATATTTTGTTTTGTAAAAAAATAAATAAAATTAATTTATTTTATTTATTTATACCCCCCAAATTAAAAAAAAAAAAAAAAAAAAAAAAAAAAAAAAAAAAAAAAAAAAAAAAAAAACAATTGGGCCAATTGCATTGGCGAATTGTTCGGGGCCGGAGCGGTCCAATATGCCTTGAAATCACGCTCGGCAGGCGGTCCCCTGGCCCAGAACAATCTTTTAGCTGGCGGGAGCGGGCGGTACCTGGGGACCGCCTCGGCCCCAGCCAATAGTCCAACAGCGGTACGATCGTACCGCTTGGCGCTCAACGTGTTAATAACTATTATTTTATTTGTCACTTTATTCTAACTTCCATAAATTACAGATGTCTTCCAACATAATCTCGAATAAATCTTTGTTTTGATTCCTATGTCTCCGCAGAAATTCAGCAAGATACGAATCTATTAAAGTTCTCCTAGTACCAGCTTCTACTTTATTTCGCCTTTTAGCCGCAGCCCATAGAGATTCTATCGTTTGTGTATGAGCTCCTGTTTTTGGATCAATGAAATTTTTTGAATGATTAACTGTGTTATGTTTAAAGTCATAGCCTGGATTTTTATTTTATTTTGGTATATGACCTCCATAAATCGGATATAATAGTTGTTTGAGGTACAATGCATTCTTTGATGCATCCTAATGCATCCTATTTTAGTCATACGTTGTAATTGTAAAGAACCGAGTATTACGTAACCAAGTAACGATATCGCAAATAGTAACGTAGTAGTTACCATATGTTCATATTTGTACCTATAAATTAGGATGGCGTGCTTTAAACGAAGAAGACCCTATGTCTATACCTACATACATGAGTACTGTAACATATTACAATACTAAAAATATTTATTATCGTCATAAGTATTTATTTAGTATTCTTAGAGCATAGGCGGATTCAGCCGGTTGTAAAGGGGGCTGCAGCCCCACAGCCCTGCCCCTGAATCTGCCAATCAGCTTTTTTACCTTTATGCCTCCTTTCCCACAACTAAAATTCATCTTGTTCTGCATGTTCTTTGTTATTTACCTCACTTTTAGTAAAGTTAAAATCTATCTTTAAATGAAAAAAAAAATTCCAGACGTGGGCTGAAGCCCCTTTGAACCCCCCAAATTAGCATATTTCCAAAAGGGCAAGTTTTTATATTTATTCCATCTATATCTAATCTTCGTTCAGATGCTGTTATCATTTATCACTTTCTTGAAGTGGCATAGCTAAGTATCAAATCTGAAAACAAAATTTCATAATCGACAGTTTCCCATGTTAGCGCTTAACTCAATTATTATGCTACGAGGTTAAAAAATGATGTACTGTTTTTTTCCTAAGATAATAAATACACAACATATTATAACGTGAAACACAAAACATATGATTTAAAAGAGTTCTAGACTTCTTTTTGGAATAAATACCAACTCTTCTTGTACATGTTTGTGACTGTTCGAGAACCTTCTACGCTTGTCGTGAACCATTTGGAATGTTCTAACTCAGACATCAGGGTCTGAGACACGTACTGTCACTGCACCGTTACTGTTACAGAAGACTAAGTTAGTGACTATTCGCACCCTCTAGCTGATGATAGCAATCTTCCCTTCCCTTCCAGAAGACAGAGCCATTGGAATTGTTCTGGAGGTTGTTGACCCCCAGCCCTCCATGTGCCGCCTCCAAAGGGTCTGAGAGTTCCAGTTTTTTTCTTAACAAATCGATATTATTGCAGGATATCGATAATTAATATTTACCGAAAATTCATAAATTCTTCTGAATGTATCCTGCAGTGATTTCATATATATATATTTGATTCATATTTTTTTTTTTTTTTTTTTCTGAAAACCGTATTATTATGGAAACATTTGTATTTATGTGTACCATAAAATATAACCAAGAAATAATAACTAATCAACTATACTCGTACATAATCTTAATAAAGACTATGTTAAAGGAATAGTTCATACTGGGCAATAGTATATACCAAGAAATCAGCAAAGCCTTGCAAAAATATTTCTGTTCCCATCCAACGATTTTTTATAGTAGTAAATACCAGATTATTGGTATTTAGCAGAAGGAAACGATTCCGTAAAATATAAAAAATAAAATTATTTATTGGCTGGTTTATTATTTATAGGCATCATGTTTACACTTAAATACTACTGACGGAAACCTATGCCTTTAGGCCTGAACTAATTCAGATAGATTCAATGTAAATTCTTAAGTAAGTATCAAAAATATATCGCAGCATTGCTTTAAAAAAAAAAATAAAAAAAATTAAGTTAATTATCCAACCTATATATCAGCAAATCAATTACTCACGATATATAGATTTAGGTAAAACTTATACATAATATTTCAGTTGTTGACTGAAAAATCAAAATCATTCTTACTTAAAAGATTTCTCATTCTCAAGATTTTTTAGTCTTTAAATTTCAAATTCAGTGTCATTTTAAGTGCGTTTCAATCATTTGCTACCTTATTTTACTACTTCACCTTACTTTTTCATAGTTGTTTATAATATTCAAAGGTTTTGAGGAATCTTGAAAAGTTGGTTACCCAAGGATCCTATTAATAAACGTTTTCAGCAAAATATTCGCTTATATTCAATAATTTATATCTATATATATATAATAAGGTAAACTAACGAATCTGGAAAAAAATATAATCTATATTCGGATTTTGAGATCTTTTATACATATTTGTAAGTTTGTGTTAAACAATCTTTCAAATTTTCACGTTTTAATGTTTATTCCTCCCTCGTTTAGTAGAAATTTTTAGTAATTGCAATCTTGGTAATCTTCCAGGTGGTTCAAAACCTTGATTTTATTTCGACTTTTGCCATGCATGCGTTGATAAAAACTATCAGGTTTATTTCTCAGATAATTTATCTTTTTGCCTGACATCACTTTGCAAATATCTGAAGGAAAATTGACAGAAAGAAAGCTATATAGTTCCATACATTCCCTTGTCTTTTGAATGATCAAGATGTGAATACTCGTTTCACCGAATACAAGAATGGTTTAGGTGAAACATTTCCGTTTAGGAGCGGAAATAGAAGTGACAATGGAGCACCAATTGAATGGTGGAGGGGGTACAGTTTCGCCCCCCCCCCACCAAACTCTTTGTTATACCTCTCTGCCTTTCGCCTCACTTCATAACGAACCTCTTGCTGTACAGCGCTTTATGTACCCTTTCATGTTAACCGATTTATTCCTCTTGTACTTTGCTTGATAACAATATTCTAATACGAAACAAAAAAAAAAAATCTGGTGCGTGCGCGCAACACACAACTTTCACTTACCAACTTACTTAGATTAGAAATTAATGCGTTTTGTTAATTGCCACTTCTCAAATGAACAGAACGGCTTTAATTATGAACAATGGTCTGTCATTAAAGGCGTACTCCGCATGCATGGGCTCAACGAGTTTTATGAGTTGACTGAATATTTTTATTTTTTTCTCCTCTTTATGTTTTCTTTATTTTTATCATATCTAATATTTAGCCATTTCTTATTTTTAGGCGTAACGAGAGACAGTTAATTTCTCCATATAAACAAAAACAAAGGTTCTTTATAGGAAAACAAAAAAGGCCCCTTCCCCATTTAAGCCCCCTCAGAAATTTTTAATACTGATAAAACTTACTTGATATTAAAGTACGCCTAATTTTCATTTAATATGACGAATTTGATAAAAATCGTTAAAGCCGTTTTTGAGATCATCGAAAAAAAGGTAAAAATTGGAAAAAAATTATGAAATAAAGTGGCCGCTCCGTTAGACCAATTTTGATGAAATGTTGGCTATCACATCTTTGGCACATACATACATCAAATACCCAGTTTGATCAAAATTGTTAAAGCCTTTTTTGAGTAAATAAAAAAACACGTGAAAATGATACAAAATTTACTAAGTAAAGTCCCCCCTCCGGTTGATCATTTTTGATGTAATGTTGGCTACCGCATCTTTGGCATATACATACATCAAATACCCAGTTTGATCAAAATCGTTAAAACCGTTTTTGAGTAAATAAAAAAAAACACGTGAAAATGATACAAAATTTATTAAATAAAGTACCCCCTCCCTTTGAGCAATTTTGATGAAATTTTTGCTGTCACATCGCGGGCATATACATAAACTAAATACCCAATTTTAGGTTAGCACGGTTTATAGTTTTTGAGCTAGTCTGTTCACACACACACACACAGACCATTTCGCGGGACTTGGTTAATTGGACTCAGGGGACCCCAAAACGTGTATTTCCGTTGAAAACCGGAAGTCGAAATTTTTCACGATCGCAATACTTCCACTTACTATATATTTCATATATAGCTAAGTGAAAGTAAAAAAAGAAATTGCCTTATCCAACACAATTAACTTCAATTTTTATAAAATATCGAAAGGTATTTAAAAGCGAAATAAATATCATATTTAAGATATTTTACATTTGAATTTTTATTGGACTTAATTCAGTCGTGTATTACCAAAAGCAAACCAAAAATGATAAATTCTATTCATTTAGAAAGCATGATAAGGGTTCATACACCTTGGAACTAATGAGATATTATTGATATATAATGAATGAATAAACATTATGAACACAACACATTACGATGAACATGAAACACTATGAACATTATGAAACACTATGAATAAACATTAATTTATGAATAGAGCATCAATTAATTGTGCAAGAACGTTAGCTACAGAGCACACAATAGCACCCGAATTTGGTTCCATAAGAAAAATGCACCAATATAAATGAAATATAATAAATTTTAACTAGAAAAAGTGTCATAATTTCCAGTATTCTATTTATTAATAAAATTTTAACTAAGAAAATCTTTCTTTTGACAAATTTTAATGTTGACCATTTCGACTTGTCTTCATTCTTGCCGACCGGCGATATGTCTCACTTTATTATAATTAGGCAGTACAATCAATTATTAAAAAAAAAATGTTATTATTAATAATTTCCAGTTATATTCACTTACTGGAAGAGATCACCACTTTGCATTACATTGTGTACGGAGAGTATAATTGTTCCCTAAACTGATCTCAGAGTATCTCTGGATAATTCAACTTCATTGACCACCCTTCGGATATGCTTAATATCGATACTTTGATTTATTGCTCTTTTATCGATAAGTGGTTGGAGGTCGGTATAGCAGGGCAGTGATCAAGTGGGCAGAGGTTCCGATAACTTCCGCATACATTACTTCCGCTCTGAATAGCCCGTCCTATCAGTTTCAAATTTGTGTCCCGATTGCTGTGTTCCTAACCGAGTGCACAAGTCATTGAGAAATCAACTTTGCGGTTTTTGATAATTGAAGCGTGAAAATGCATACGAGTATAAGTGCCTTAGGAAATTTTTACAGAAATGCTGTGAATTATACCCTCAAGGGTGGACTACGTTCAGTGCTTACACCCATGCCATCTTTCATACGTTCAATGAACTCTTTTTAAACAACAAAACATTACTTATGCCCATTTCTGAAGAATGGCTTTGGCGCATATAACAATTTGGCAATATACAAGTGGTATAGTCAATTCAGGTCAACCTTCGGCGAGGTCCTCGTGCACCATCTGACATTAAGCGCGGACCTAGACCTGTTCGTTAATCTTGAATTTTTTTTTCTTTAAGATAGGCTGATTCATAATCAGGATTTTCAGTTAAATTTCTTTTTCTTTTTTCGAAAAACGTTTCGATCCAACTTGTGGGTCTTCACCAGGGCTAAAAGAAAACAAATATATGAGTATCTAAGCTAGAGGGTGACAATTAAATAAATACTTTACAAAACTGATTACTATATAAAAGATAGTAAGCATTATACATGAATATTTAAATAAGTAGCTGGTTAGCAAGATAAAATAAAATCTGATATTCACCTTCTGAGTCCAGAGTAATACAAAGACTGAGGATAAAATAAGGTGAGAGGTAGTGGTAAGTGGTTAGTTTTCCGACTTCAAAGGTTTAAAAAAAATTTTAACTGAAAATCCTGATTATGAATCAACCCATCATAAAGAATAACAGTTGACTTTTTTCTTTACGTAGGGTTTTAAAAATCATAGTTCTTTCCAAATCATTTTTGTTTTATTAAATATTTCTTTGGCATGCTATAATGAAGTTAATAAATTTGTTCAACATTCTGTAGCCTTTTCATTTAATAATAATTTCCCTTCATAAAGTCTTTTTGGTACTTTTGATATTATTCCGATTCCATTAGATGGAGGTGTAACGTCAAAAATTTCAAACAGAAAAACGGAGTAAGATGTGGGACGTGGCTACAAGATTCTAAAATTCCTTTAGAAACATCCATACATTTTATTTATTCTTTGTCAGAAGAAATGACTTCTGTAAAGTATTGTGAGAAACATTTAAGGTATAAGCATTAAAACCATTGTTGACTGGAATAATTACTTACGAGAGGTGTGTGTTTATAAAATGGGGAAACAAAAAAAGAAGAGGAACAAATAGAGACTTCCTTTCCTCATACCTTGCCGAATTTATGTGGAGGACTCAATTAAAAGAAGAGGATCCCTTAGAAGCAATTTTAACAGATATCAGAGATTTTTGGTTAGAACAAAATAATTGTAAATAAACATATGTTAAATGTTGTTAGTATTTTTATTCATAATAAATGTAATTTAATATAAAATCTTGGGGGCCCGTATAGTACATAAGTACCGTCTTTTTTTTATTTTTATGATATCTCCCGGGTCCCGGGCCAGAGGAGAGGATGGGGGATTGATGCCGAGTATTATTAAATGTCCCCTAGCTCCTGGTTTCGAACTTGATATCTTCGGGTTCCAAATCATAAGTTGCCATAGACAACGCGTATATTCTAAACCGTTTGGTCACCCTGGCCATTCCGCCACCCCTAGAAGAAAATTTTTATTATATCGTTTTAGAAAAACGTGCTTTATTTAAAAAAAATAAAAAAAATGAGAAAAAAAATGTCGCTTATAAACCCTCATTGTTCAATTGATTTGTACCGATAGCATTTGCAGAGTTCGAATCATTTTTAATTTTTTTATATGGAACATTTTTTAGTAATGCTATAATTTACTATCTTATAGTATACACAATATTATGGTTTTGATATTGTATATTATATATACATCCATTTGCTGCTGTAGTACTTCATAAATCTTAGATGAATATATATGGCTGACATCAGCTAGAGGATGCTGAATAGAAGTCAAAATGAGAGATCTCCATTTCTTGGCACTTACTCTAATGCGTAGAGGAGGGGGGGGGATGTTGTTGATGGTTACTCAACCACGACTTGGCATCAACAGCACTTTCCTGGAGAGCTCCTAATTTTAGGGACAGATCCACACAAAATATTTTTTATATAAATAATTGTGTATATTCTATTGTAGGGTAAACCATACAGTTATTGACACTCTGTATAGTTATTGACACCCCACCTTTAACTTAAAGAAATAAGTATACTAGTCCTATTTTTGTTTCAAGATATACATGAATCTAATGTTTGAAGGGTCCTCTAAGTCATCTATGAAATAAGACTAACAAACTAACCATAGGGAAGAATTAACAATTAAATTCACAGGGTGTCAATAACTAGTTTTTGCACTTTTAACAATAAATATTGCCATACAGTAAAACTATTGAACTTTTGACCCAAAAAAAACCTTTTGAGTCTTTACAAGGATAGATAAAGAGGAGTTATAGGAAGTTTCAATTGGATCCCTTCATAAAAAGTATTTTTTTTAATTTCACCAAAGAAATGTAATCTTAAGGGTGTCAATAATAAGTTGTCAATAACAGTACGGTTTACCCTATAAGCACAGTAAATATAATAAATCGAATAACATAATAAACTAGAATGTGTTAAATTGTCTTCACTTATCTTGTTTGGCTATTCCTGTGTTATGGTAGGGTGATGTTTTTGAATCTAACCACTAAAAACCTTGTTGCATTTTATTGAAAAATATTAACACTCGTTTACTGTTAATCAGTCAATGCTACACAAATTTAGACTTCATTAGTACAGATTACTTAACAAATACAGAAAGAAAACGCATCGCTCGTCTAATACAACAGAGGAATGACTTAAAAAACGAAAAAAAAAACAAAAAAAAAAGATTTTTCCGAGGAGCCATTTAAAATGTCTTCTTTTCCCTTTATGTAAAACTTTGCACTCGAAGTCTCCGGAGCGGAGCCATTTAAAATTTGTCTTCAAACTCGAGTGCTCCGCTACGGAGACAATGCAAATAATTTTCAATTTTTAACATATAAGGACTTAAATAAATCGTAAAAAATATTTATAGGATATTTCGCTTATGGTGATAAATGACGGTCGCGGCTCCCGGTGTTTTTCATTATTTTTATAGTACGTTAATCTTTTAACATCGGCTATATTTTGTGGTTTGAATTCATTTTTATTTCCTCATTTGTACAATAATTTAGTTCGGGGCACCAAATAATCCCTTTACTTTGATTTTTTTCCCATGTGCTTCTACTTTAACCGGAAAGTTATTAAGTAGATTTTCACTTTATAGGAGCTTTTCTGATTGGATATCTGAGAAGGGTCCCATCTCGTAATTTTTTTATCTGTTACTTATCCTTACTTCTCCAATTAGATTTTTTATTCTTTTATATATAATAATGATGATAATAAAATTATAAAAAAATGTGTAAAATTTATAAAAAAATAAAAATTTTTGTAATTATGTGTTCTTGAAGCTTCAAAAATACATATAACCTAAATTTCGTTACAATTCCTTACTTGGTTCTGAAATTTTACTGTATAATATTTCGTTTTCCGGGTGTATGCTTTCCTGAATAAATTGCGTCGAGTTGCCGGTAGGAAACGTCCAAAACGATGCCGAGTGCAAAGGGTCTTTATTTACTTTTGTTACAAGAATCATCGCTATCGCGGTCTTGCTCTGGTGTATTAGAGACAATATGAAGATTATAAAAACTAACTCAAAATCGCATTTTATTTCATTTTAACCAGTAATGGTTAAGCGATGTATATGACCACAAAAAAAAAAAATAAAAAAATATATTATGATAATTTTTAGGCTATTTGTAAGATATATTTATAATTATCTTCTAAAACTTCGTTACTTGCTACAGATAAAAAAGTTTTCTTAATTACTTAATGTTTAGGTGATGTAACAGCATTAAGTATTTATGGAATTTTGTTTAGGTCGGAGCGAAGAAGGGCTCTGGGTTAATTAAGAGTTGAGTGTTGGCTAGCCCCTGCAAGGCTACGCTCCTTCAGACCCGCAACACAATTTTGTTCTGCGGGCTTTGGCCCACTCTATTACAGGCGCTACCTTTTTTGTCTTTAATATTCATAGGTTAGTTTTTCTCAGTTCCTTGGTTACCTATATTGATTTTTTAAACTACAGTAAACCCTCATTATTACGAACTCTGATATAACGAACACCTCGATATAGCGAACCAAATTACTATCCCCCAAAATTACCATTATATATCTGCTGAACCTCTCGTTATAGCGAAATCCCTCGGTTAGTGCGAACTACGAACTAAATTTGATGCCTGAGAATGATTATATTCTGTTATAACGAACTGCTAGAATTTTTAATTTTTTTTTTTTTTTTTTTTTTTTTTACTGTATTACGTAGAATGAGTGCGGGAAGACGAAGTAGCTCCAGTTTCTAAAATTGAGGTGTTTTTTTACTCTTAACTAATCCAATTTGCTTTTGCTCTCTCCCCGATTCCATTGACTTTTTTGTCAAAACTAGCTCAGTCCTGTTTCGACCTCTGTATTATTCGAATCAGTGTTCTGTAGTCGTTTATACTGTTTGTTTTTTAATACACAATGAGTTCGTTGGTAAACGTGTGTCACAAACGTAAATCCTTATCAATCGAAGAAAAATTTAAAATTCTCCAGAATATTGAATCGGGAATTCTAAGTAAGAAAACCATCGCAGAAAAATATGTAATTCCAAAATCAACATTGTCAACCATTATAAAAACAAAGATAAAATAGATTCAACCGCAGCCCAAGGATTAACTTCAGTATCAAATAAACGACTGCGCTCTGCGGCTCGTGAATATTTGGAAAAAAAATTAATAAATTGCTTTAAACAAATGAGATCACAAATACCAATCTCAGACCCTCTTATTAAAGCTAAGGCTAAAGAACTCTCAAGTGAACTTGGCATGTAAATTAATGAACCTCATTGTTTAATTAATATTTAGTTTATCTAAAAATAAATTACATGCATGCGTTTTAATTTAACTAGTTCTAATGAATGAATTTCCTTCTAAATATGATCAAATTAGTGCGGCCATTGGCTAAAAAAAAATAAAAAAAGAATCCTCGGTTATAACTAATCTCGTTATAGCGAACTATGAATATTAAACCCCCTACCAGTTCGCTATATCGAGGGTTTACTGTATTATTTACTAGCTGACCCGTGCGAAGCATTCACACTCTGACCTACTTAAATCCCACTTAATGTAAGTACACACCAGATATTTAATATTGTTTAGTGCGTATTTTGTGCGTCATGGGCATAGGTGATGGTTGAAGTAAAGAATGTTTTTAAATTGTAGACATAAACATAAGATTACATAATATTTACAGGACCTCTTTGAACACTAAGTTACGATAGGGTCTTCTTTGATATGTTTGTTTTACAAGGACATCGCATGTTCTTCCTTGTATCTTCCTCATAATTACATATACTCAGTTTTTCAAAAGTTAATGCTAAGGTCTGCCGCTTCATGAAATTGTTTCGACTAGAGAGCCATAGTCTACAGGAAAACTTTTTTACTCACACCAAATATATTTGAATGGGTGGTTTGAGAAACATTGCCGACATGTCCATAAAAATCTAGTATTATTTTATTTTTAATTCCTTGCATGCCGAGATATCTAATGCAAGAGTTACCCGACAAGAATTACAATCGGCTTTTTTAGACCATTCAATTAATCGTTGTCCGGAAAAACCCGGCCTATGCAGGGCATTGAAAAATTATCTTCCTTAAACTAAAGCAGTAACTACGTTATGGCGTAAAATTTTTACCTACCTGTCATCATCAAAGGACCTATAGATTATTTGAATGAAGTACAATAAAATTTAATCTTGCCCATTTCAACCTTATATATCTATATGTTTAGTTATTTTTCATTCATTAGACAACGTACGTAAGCTTATGTTTTGTATAGTAATTTCCAAAATATATGTTTTTTAACAATAGCTTGTCTTCCATGATTAGGAGAAACCCTGCATGTTCAAAAAAACTAAACAAAAAAAATGCATGTTATTTTTCAGATCAAACAAAAGGTAGTGTGTTAAGTCCTCTACTCCATTCTGTTTACACATCAGATATTCCTGAGCGCCCTCGCACCACCATCTTTAGCTTCGCTGATGACAAAGCTATCCTTTCATCACATCAAAATCCTACTATCGTATCCTTCGCCCTTCAAAGCCATATATTTGAAATAGAAAAGTGGTTCGAAAAATAGGGAACCAAAATTAATTCCACCAAATCAAGTCACGTAAGTTTTTTCTCTGCGAATATCTACTTGCCCACCCGTGACAATTAACAACGACCCAGTTCCTTCAAAGAATTTCGTACGATACCTCGGACTGTACTTAGACAAACGACTCACTTGGAACATACATACCAAATTTAATAAACTGGAACTCAACAGACGGTACAAACAGTTTTCACATCTCCTGGACTACAGATCATCACTCACCTTAAGAAGCAAACGACTAATTTACGCTACTATTTTAAGACCTATTTGGACATACAGAGCAGAACTTTGGGGTTCCGCGAAACACATCCATATTAACAAAATACAAACTTCACAATCCTAAATTCTCAGAAAAATCAAAGATGCACCTTGGATTATTTCGAATCATACACTGCACTATTACAGTAAAATCTTTCATAATCGAAAAATATCAAATATTCCACTCTTCAACGCTAGATCGCCCTAACCCACTTATCCATTCTCTTTCCTCCTCCCTGTTAACTTATATATTTACTTATATGCAAATTGTTTCCTGTCCTAATGGAGACCATTAATAATTCAGATGGAAGTTCGAAGTTGTCTCTTAAAATTATGAAGTTGAGAAAAAAGAAGTTAGAAAAAATAAAATAGTATACTTCCAGGAAGCCATAAACATCGAGAGTATGTCAGGCAATATTTCTATAAGACAAACTAATCGCTGAGTGACTGATGCCGTGATCCGTGCACGGCAGCCCGCGATGCTTCGTACCAGCTCTCGACTCCCCACTCCCTAGTCCTGTCTTCATTCCGGTGTCCGGTCTCTCCCCGAAGTAGAGGGTGTCCGGGAGTTCTGTGTCCGTGTCCGATAACTCTTCCGGGTGTCTGCTCGTCGGGATTAGTGTCAACGAACGTTCTTGAGTCTATCGTTGATAGTTCAGTCTCTCCAGTTCTTCTTTTTAAAACAGTACTTTATAATTTTACATTTTTTATTCTGTCTTAAACAAAAGGAATAAAATCTTAACGCCATGGTATATTCAAAGTATCAGTAGTAATTAAAGTTTACTTTAATTACATTACACATTTGTTTTATTGTTTTTTTTGTTTTGTTTTTTTTTTTGTCTTAACAAAGCTATTTCTACGTATATATCACTGAATATATATATATTTTCAATACTTCCAAAATATCTCTTAAAGTTAAAATAAAAAAAAAAAATCCATTTATTAAAAATCATTAATTAGAAAACATCAGGAAATTTATTTATTTATTTATTGTAATCAAAAATTAGTTAGTTAATTTTTTTTTTAATTCCACCTTTAGCGTAACTGTATCAAATTGCTCAATTTGATCCATTATCAGATCCTTCAATTTTTATTTAATTAGCTACAAATGCAAATGATATTCTAAAACAAAGTTTTTTTTTTTTTTAATAAGGTAGAATTTAATGGTTAAAAAAATTTATCTACTGTAATAAATAATTTTGACATTAAATTATTTTTTATTTATTTTTTTCTTGCTTTGTTTTAAAATTAAATAAAATTTAGTTAGATTAATTATTCATATTTACTTTTTCTTAATTGGGCTTTTGAAGTAAATTGTATTAAGGTTTTTATTTATACATTTTTAACGATTGTTGATATATAAAAAACGATTTTTTTTACTGTTAATTTTTCCATAAAAAATTAGTTATTTTAAATGATATTTATTGGTTCATATTTTTCTTCTTTATAAACTGCAGCTAATACTAGAGTTTGAATTTTTTCAGTTAAACTTGTGTTAGATTGTTTTATATTGTTCTGTGAATTTCTAAGTAAATTGCCTCCAATATCCTGAGAGTATATTGACCCTATAACCATCCTGATCCCAGAGATAGGACAATACTCGCTTAAGTAGAGTCGCGTGACTTTATAACATTGAGGCCTTCGTGAGCAGCACACGTTTTCTTTGACAATATATTATTATTCTTTTATTTTTAAAGTAAAAAAATTATATTGTTATTGCTAAATTGATTCGATTTGAACAAAAGGGAGAGATGAACTTCAGCGCGCGCTATAGAAAAATATATTTCTTTTACAAAGGGAGCCTGATGAGGATGTGCCGCCATATTGCTGTGAAATTGAAAAAGACGAGATACGAAGCCTTTTCTAGAAAATAAAAAAAAAGGAAACGAATTGAATCACGGCCTGGCCAATAGCGGTTTGAGGATGAAATGGAATTGAAGAAGGATTCTACTGGTTACCTTGCTTACGGTTCGTTAGGTTTATCGCTCGTATGCTAACAGATTATGTGCCTTTTTCAAATGATCATTTGAAGCCTGTTAGAACATATGTGGACGAAGTAAGTGTTATATGTGCTTCAAACGATTAGTGCTATGGCATTCAAGTCGAAATTAAGCCTCTTCGATACTGCAAGAGCTCAGCCATGTCTCATATACAAGGCCAAGTCTGCTTACAGAGAAGTGAGTCTTGATATATATAGATACATTTTTTTTTCATAAAGTAGCTACTAGTAGTATCCTTAATATCGTATTATTTTCTTAATGTATAATGTTTATTCCAAAAAAAAATAACATATCATCCTTACTAATGTGTATTGATATTAAATTACAAAGTTGTTATATTAGCCATATAAATGTATCTTTGGAATCCGTATATAGCTCATCCCCTTCAACAATGTTATTTAAAAAAAAAAAAAAAAGATTTTGTCAGGAAATAGAATTTAAACTTTAAAAGTTGAATAAAAAAAACATTAAAATGAATATTAAGATTCCTTTTGAATTATTTACCATGAAGAAAATCGCTTTATAATATACACAGATATTTGCTTTCATTTCTTTTCTCTGTTTAAAGAAGAATACACACATACATAGTTCCTTTTGATTTATGAAAAAATTGCTTGGAAATTCACCAGTTCTTTTGAAGTGAGGGAGTGAAGTAGCTATTGACCACAGCATAGATTTCCCGTAATAACCTAAATCTGACAGCGGAGGCAAGCCATCGCAGCCCCTGGTCGGCAGTCAAAACGATCCTAGGGTCTTCCCTCAACCGATTCTTTCCACCCCGGGCTTCGAGACATGTTCCCCTCAACGCTCAGACCATCCAACACTTCATGTGAGGGAGTGAAGGAAAACCTCTGGACATACCTTTTTTATTTTATTTATTGTTATTGGTTCAAATAAATGAAACCGCTTATTTTTTCATGGAATCTTGAAGTAATAACTGACTTAACCGATTAATAAATTTAATCAAACAATCAAATTATTGAAAGAATACGAATTTTTAAAGTGGCTTGCCCGGGAGTCGGACGAGGTGAGGGAATGAAAAAACAATTACTTTTAATTTTTTTTAACCAATTATAAATTTAGTTTGGAGCTAGAAAATAGCTTCCATAGAACAACAAAAGGAGTGAAATAGTTCTTATTTTTAGCTAGTAACTAGCTCTCATTTTAGTGGTTGAAAATAGACCGGACGTAAGATTTACACATTTTCAGATAATGACCCAGGTGCTACTTGGGTTGTGATAATAATAATAATAATTGAAGATCTAGCAACGATTGTTTGCTGTTTTTTTTTATATTTAAACATTTTTTTTTAAATATGACTTTATTGAAAGAAGTAAACCATAAGTACAATTTGTGTTTGCTACACATCCTGTTTAACAAATATCATTTATTCCCTGTTCTAATGAGGATGAGATGGACTTTCCTTTAGCATTTATCACATAATAAACTTGGTACATTAATCAGTCTTAAAATTTATTCTGCTTCCAATGATGGGATAGGTCGATTGAATATCTGAAGCTGCAAGTATTTTATTCACGAAAATTAACGACTCCTTATTAAGACATATAAATAAACACATAGTTCTATTTGATTTATTATTTTCTTGTTAAAACCATACTTGGATTGTGATAGTAAATTGACAATCTTGCGGGGACTTCTCGCTGTTTTTTTTTTTTTTTTTGTTTTTTTAATTCTCATAGGACGTTTTCGAACGGAGTAAGCTATAAGTACGAGTATATATTAGTTAGAAACCTGTACTGTTTGAACTAATATCACTCTTTGCCTGTTCTAATAATGATGAAATTAATATTCATTGAGCAGAAATAACTCAGCAATCGTACTACCTTAATAGATCATAAAATATATTATAATTTCATCTATTGTATAGTTAGATTGAAGATTTTTTTTTTAATCTTCAAATATAATTATTTTTTTATTGAAGAGAAATGATACAATCTGCCCACTCTCTTGTTCATTTAGCATTAGTGATGTAGGGATCCATCGTTGCCATCTAGTTGAAAATTTAATGCTTTGTATAATAAATGAAAATTAGCTGAAGCAACTTTATTTAAAATACGTTATCACCAGGGAGTTAATAATTCTAAAATGGATAAGATGGTTTATTTTTTTTTTTTATTATGTATGTGCCCAGATATATTTTCATACTTCTTCGCTATAAAAGCTAGAAAAAAAATCACTTTTATATGTTGTTTGTTTTACAATAAAATGAGGTAGCAAATACATTTTTTTTTTTTTTAACAGGCTCCTCAATTTTACTTGCAAAAAATATGCCCGACTGAAGTAATAATTTCCCGATGTTATTTATTTTTATATTTTTTCAACAAAACCGATTCACCGCCAATAGTTGTATGATATTCTGGTTGAGAAGGGAATTCCAAAAAAAGTTAGTAAGCCTAGTAAAGATGTGTATGACTGCAACGTTCAATATAATAAATATTGGGGATCTGGCTTCAAAAATATTTTATTAACAAAAATTAAAGAACTGATTCGTTTTCGACGTAGATTTTTGTTTTTATCTATCTTTAATGTTATTTCAATTTTTTTTTTTTTTTTTTTTAAAGCAGTACGTATATGTATACCAGCTGGTCTCAGTACCTGGTATAGCCATTCACGTTTTTTTTTTTTATGTTCCAAGTAAGAAGTTTGATAATATATGGTTAAGTTTTATTTTGGTTAGTATTTCTTATTGCACTAAGGTATTTCCCTCAGACCTGGGCATTATTTTAAATAAAAGTATGTTAAATACAAATGAAAATACTTTTTTTTTATTTTAGTATTTTAGAATTAAAATAAAATAAATCACATTTTTATTTTCATTTTAATTCTAAAATACTCAAATAAAAAAAAGTATTTTCATTTTAATTCTAAAATACTAAAATAAAAAAAAAAGTATTTTCATTTGTATTTTAAATAATAAAATAAAATAAATCTTAAGTAGGTTGTTTGAAGTTAAACAATTTTCGTAATAGTATAGTGTAGTCTTTTGTACTAAAGCTCTCACTCCTAAATATTGAGCAAGTACATTTATTTCAGTTTGTGTTGCTGTTTTTTTTTTTTGTTTTTTATGGAGGGGGGGGCGCAATTATTAACTTTGCACCGCTTCATCCGATTTCAACAAATTTTGTCACATTGGTGGTTTTTGATTATCTAAATAGACGTCTAATGATTTCATTTCTCATACATGGTTTTATGCATAGATTTTGGGGTTGAGGGTGAAATATTAACTTTTTACCGCCATATTTATTTGTCACGAAATATGAAACAAAGATTGTTCATAAGTCAAATAACAAGGCCAATTCTTCATGATTTTTACAATAAATAAATAAATAGGAGACAACACCAAAAGAGTTTTTTTTTTTTTTGTTCGGTACCCCTACCTGGCCATCTGTGGCATACGGGGGGTTACTCTAGAGGTGTAACCAACCTATTCTAACCATGGTGGGAGGTTCGAGATTTATTCCGTGGGGCCTCCACGAAATAAATGTCAACCCTCCCAGGGCGGATTTGAACCGCCGCCGTTCGGCTCGAGCGTGCAACAGCGGGTCGCGCTCCTACACGCTCGGCTATCCCGGCCCCGAACACCAAAAGAGTTATTAAACTTAGTAGAAATATGTATGACTGATACATTCAATAAACTTAAAATCGGTCATTGCGTTAGAGCTGATTTGCCGAAATTCCTATTGGACGAAGGTCTTTGGATGGTGTATGGGTAGCGAATAGTCTAATGGGTAGCCCAATTATTTTAAATAGGTTCCGAATCAGATTGGATCTGTAGAAAAAGAAATTAATTTAATAATTACGACAAAATGAAAGCGAAGATGATCTGAGTACCAGATACATTACACCAAGCAAAGACAACCGAAAAACATTTAAATAAAAACTGTCGATTTATCGATCAATTGCAATATTTAAAAAAATATTTATTTATTAATCAATTGCAATGCACAAGCTAATATGTTTTAAAAGTATTTTGTATTTTCATTTTAATTTTTTTTAATTTAAAATACAAAATACTTTTTTTATTTTGCATTTAAAATAATTTTATCGAAAAGTATTTTAAATGATTTGAGGTCAAAATGCATTTTATTCAAATTTATTTTAAATACTTGCTATTTAAAATAAAGTATTTTAAAATTAAAATTAAAATGCTTTTTGCCCAGGTGTGATTTCCCTAATACCTAAGCACTAATCTGCCTTTCATTTGCACTAACGAAGGATATAATAACAAAAAGCGGAGATATACAGAGAGTTGCAATGGCAGCAGTGAATGCTGGATATCAAAGAGGCAGAGGAGGTGAGTGGCGCTATCTGAGTGTCAGCCACTTCCCCGCTATTGTTACTAACCGCACCACTCCAAAGTTCTCTCGTCTTTATTCACTTGTTCCTCCAGTTTTATTCTTTATTATATATATTGTAACAATTATATGGGTTTAAATATTTTTTTATTAAATGAAATAATAATTCAAAATGTCTGACGAACAATAAAAACTCCAATACCTATCAAGGTTACAATAAGTATCAACTTTTCACAGCACAGTAACCATATGATTCGATTTTCAGAGCAAGATTAACTCTCCATGGATGTTATATTGAATTAATATATACTATTAATCTATATAAATAAAGTTGAAATTATGTTTGTTTGTTTGTTTATTTGTTCTTTATAGAAATCCATACCGTTTGCCCTAAATTCTCCAAATTTCGGTCAGTGGTTCTTTGATACCAGGCGCGAACACCTGTCCATATTAAAATTGCATAACTTCAGCCGATCTTCAGCTGATATTCTTTATTCTCCAAATTTCGCTAAGTGGTTCTTTCAGACCAGGTGCGAAAACCTGAACATATTAAAATTGCACAACTTCAGCCGATCTTCAGCTGATATTCTTTATTGTTATAAAAATCATAATGATCTCACTTTACAATGTTTGTTTTTTTAAGAAATCTATCGTTTCTTTAGAAAAATGTAATTCCCCGTGTGAAACCGGGATATATAGCTATAAATAATTTATGTATATAAAGATGAAATTCTGTTTGTTCTTTATAGAAATCCATACCGTTTATCCTAAATTCTCCAAATTTCGGTCAGTGGTTCTTTGATACCAGGCGCGAACACCTGTCCATATTAAAATTGCATAACTTCAGCCGATCTTCAGCTGATATACTTTATTATCCGAATTTCGCTAAGTGGTTCTTTCAAACCAGGTGCGACCACCTGATTATATTAAAATTGCATAACTTCAGCCGATCTTCAGCTTATATTCTTTATTGTTGTAAAAATCATAATGATCTCACTTTACAATTTTTTTTTTACGAAATCGACCGTTTCTTTAGAAAAATGTAATTCCCTGTGTGAAACCGGGATATATAGTTATAAATAATTTATGTATATAAAGATAAAATTCTGTTTGTTCTTTATAGAAATCCATACCGTTTGTCCTAAATTCCCCAAATTTCGCTCAGTGGTTCTTTCATACCAGGTGCGAACACCTGTCCATATTAAAATTGCATAACTTCAGCCGATCTCTTGGTATATTCTTTATTGTTATAATCATCGTTTTGATCTCGCTTTACATTGGTTTTTACAAAATCGACCGCTTGAGTCGATAAAAGTCTCAGTTTATAGATTCAAAGAATGAAATTCTCCGGGTGAAACCGGGATATACAGTTAGTATGTAATATCGAATATGTTATGTCTATGATAATATGTAATAGTAAAGTTTCAAAACTATGACATGCGTTTTCATCGTGAAGTTCAAAGCATCAGTATATTTACAAATTTATCAGGCCGACTTATCTCCGTAGGACATTCATAAATTATATAGATTGTAACAATACTAATTTATTTATTTTGTTAAAACCTATTTTAAATCCGCGCCAGTCTACAGCTCAATCAGATTTTTTATGGCCTTTTATATTAGACTTATAATGACATGTCAGGCATGGGGAAGAATAACTAACTCTCGAGGCCATCGGTCCTTATATTTAGTCTGAATAAGAACAGTCCAGAAGGTTCCCGACAAGCGTAGAAAGGTTCACGAACATGTACTAAAACAGTTTTTTCCAACAACAAATCTAGAACTCTTTTAAATCATATGTTCTGTGTTCAGTGGCGGATCCAGAAATTTTCTGAGGGGGGGCGCACTATTTTTTTTTTTTTTTACATTTCATGAGTAATGAAGGCCCTAATTTAAAATACATATTAATAGATAATAACGTTGTAAATTAATGTAAATGTTTAAATACAATTCATTTTCAATTAGTAAACTTGAAAAATGACTAAATATAGCTCATTTTATATAGAAATAGTAATACTACATGAGTGTCCTCACCTCTCGGGGGGGGGGGGGGGGGGCCGAGTCCCTCCCCTGGATCCGCTACTGTCTGCGTTTCACGTTACATATACTTATCCGACTATAATTTAAATTCAAATTTCTTCATTTTTCTATTTTGAGGCTAATAGAATTATTATTATTATTAATTATTATATATTAGAAATAAAAAAAAAAAAAAAAAAAAGAAGGAAATAAAATATTGGAAAAGAAAAAAAAATGTAAGATTATGTAACTGTACGTGTATATGCATGAAAAATTAAAATGTAATTTTAGTTTAATTAATGTACGAAAGTTGTATTGATAGGTATGCTGTGTGTTATAGCAACCCAATGTATTTGGGCTGCATGGTTTTATTTTATTTAAAAAAAATAAAGCATTTCCCTCCCTTTTAACTGTTATTTTACAGATTCGTCATAGCTACTATATTAGGTTTGAATATCCATGCTTAAAACTTTTAAATTTAGAGGTGTGTAATAGTCAACTGCATTTCTTTACGATAGGATTATTAATATTCATAATTTTCAGTTAAACATTTTTTATATTAATTTAACAATTATTTTGGAGTAACCACCTATTTTTTAAATAATTTTATTTTTGAAGAGAAAAGATTTGGCTCCGCCAGGAATCGAACCCGTGTCTTCCGCGTGACATGCACGGTATGATATCCATTACACCACGGAGTCGCTTCCAAATTCCCGGCGGAGCCAAATCTTTTCTCTTCAAAAATAAAATCATTTTTAAACATTTTTTATTTTAAAAAGCCAACGTTTCAATCCAAACATGTAGATCTTCATCAGGACTTGTTGCGTCCAGAGCCTCTGCCAAGAGCTGTCTCTACAAAATAAAATACTCTTTTTCAATGTTTATAATGAATACAAAAAATAAACATCCTTATTAATATATATCAATTCATACATTTATAATCAGTGTGATAATAGTAATGAAAATAAACAAATAAAACTGTACCATATTGCTAAATGAATACTGCTCAGTATTACTGAATTACTGAGAGCAGTCTCTTTATTACTCTGGACTCAAAGCCCTGGCAAAGATCAATATGTTGGGCTTTGAAACTTTGGCTTTTCAAAATAGAAAATGTTTAACTGAAAATCCTGACTACCTTAAAATATTCAAGAGATTTTTTTTTCCTATGGTCTATTATGAGACGTTTAGGTTTTAGTCGAAATGGCTTTATAAGAGTGAAAAAGACCTAATAGAAGGTTTTATAGAAGCAATCACCCTGTTTGGAGCCCGTTATTGGCTAATAAATGGCGCTGCAGATGGACCATTCCAGACAGGCCTCATTTGATGGCTGGAGGAAGGAGGGTGAGCCAGGATAACGGCTCCTTAAGGACACTCCCCGATTGAAGATATCCTTCTTATCCTCCTCCTTAGTCGTAGCCAATAATTTAAAGGCAATAAATCTACATAAGTATAAAGTTCTCAATTTTTTTTTTTTTTTTTTAATACGAAGTTAACCTAACTAAATGTGTTAAAATTTATTCAACATACATAATTTTAAATTATCTTAGCTGGTTCTGGTTCTTTGGGTGCAAAGGAGGAATAAACAAGGTAATACATTTGCTTAGTTATTATTATTTGTAATACGTATGATTAAAAAATAAATTTTCAAAATAAACGAAGACTATTGTGCTAGTTGGGTTATGACTTGTGTTGTGAGTTGGACTTACATATACCACGTCATCCGAAGTTCATATTAATTTTTACTTTCACTTACCTATATATAGTAAGTGGAAGTATTGCGATCATGAAAAATTTCGACTTCCGGTTTTCAACGGAAATACACGTTTTGGGGTCCCCTGAGTCCAAATGACCAAGTCCCGCGAAATGGTCTGTGTGTGTGTGTGTGTGTGTGTGTGTGTGTGTGTGTGTGTGTGTGTGTGTGTGTGTGTGTGTGTGTGTGTGTGTGTGTGTGTGTGTGTGTGTGTGTGTGTGTGTGTGTGTGTGTGTGTGAACAGACTAGCTCAAAAACTATAAGCCGTGCGAATCTAAAATTGGGTATTTAGTGTATATATATGCCCGTGATGTGACAGCGAAAATTTCATCAAAATTGCTCAAAGGGAGGGGGTACTTAATTTTATAACTTTTTAAGTTTTTTTTTGATTTTCTCAAAAACGGCTCCAACGATTTTTATTAAACTGAGTATTTGATCTATTTATATGCCCGAGATATGACTGTATACATTTCATCAAAATTGATCAACCGGAGCGGGCACTTTATTTCATAATTTTTTTCCAATTTTTACCTTTTTTTCGATGATCTCAAAAACGGCTTTAACGATTTTTATCAAATTCGTCATGTTTAATGAAAATTAGGTGTTCTTTAATATCAGGGAAGCTTTATCATTATTAAAATGTTCTGAGGGGGCTTTTTTTGGGGGGGTTGGGGCCTTTTTTGTTTGTTTGTTTCCTATAAAGTACCTTCGTTTTTGTTTGTATGGAGAAATTAACTGTCTCTCGTTACGCCTAAAAATAAGAAATGGCTAAACATGAGATATGATTAAAATAAAGAAAACATAAAGAGGAGAAACAATGAAAAATATTCGATCAACTCATAAAACTCGTTGAGCCCACGCATGCGGAGTACGCCTTTAGTGACAGACCAATGTTCATAATTAAAGCCGTTCTGTTAATTTGAGAAGTGGCAATTAACAAAAAGTATTAATTTCTAATCTAAATAAGTTGGTAAGTGAAAGTTGTGTTTTGCGCACACGCACCAGATTTTTAATATTATTTTTATAAAAAATAACATAACAGTAAACATAAACATTACTTTATGATATTACAATTATACAAACAGTATTTTCTATTTTTATCGGTGGGGGTGTTATTGGGTTACGACCACTAAACTTCCAAAAATCGCGAGAAAAAAAAATTAATATACGCAATTACGAGTAAGTTTATAGACATCTACTATTTATGTATATGAATTTAATAAAGTTCTTTTTTTTTTTTTAACAAAGTTTTTCTTCTTACTAATTCCTACCAAAATATCCGCGCCTGAAATTAGAAATTATATCAACACTTCTTCATTTTGAACCCTTTTCAGGGTCCCAAGTGCGATGGCTTTTCACATAATAGATAATAAAAAAAAAAAAAAAAAGGAAATCTAATGGAAAATAATGAATACATATTGCGAATTTTAAATGATTACTATTTAAAATATGGTTAACTCTAATAATAAACGACTAAATCGTCAAAACTAAATACGTACGCATACTTAGTTAAACCTATATGGACATACAGTTCACAGGCACGGTATAGCCAAAACATGCATTTATAAAGACTTAAAACCTTGATATATGACTTATCTCCCATAGAAACAATCGTCCAACAGTTAAACTTAACAAACATTTTCAAACTAACTTACACACGGACGTTTAAACATTGGATTAAAAAGACGTTGGATGAGAGATCTCCTTCTGTAACAGACCAGAATAACTGAATCAAGCCAGACAAGAGGTACTGTTGGATGCCATCTTTCCCCTTGCCTGACATGCCATTATACGTCTAATAAAAATCTGGTGCAATGCGCGCAACACACCACATTTACTTACCAACCTACTTAGATTAGACATGTTTTCATAAATATGTAAACATATTATTAAATTATTAAAAAAAAATGAGTTGAAAATAACCCATAATTTTTAAAGAACCCAACTTCATTTCAATGCCTGTATAAAACAGGCTACATAAAACAAGGCTGTATTAAACACTTATTCGCATTGAAAGAATCGCCTCCGTGTTGCTTCTAAGGCACTTAACCTAATTTGGACTAAATTCGATTCATCCACTTATTCATTGGGGATGACAGATATATTTTTTCATCACACCCAAATGTAAAACAAAAACAAACTAGCAAAAAAAACTATAAACATAAATTCAAAAATATTTTTAATAATGATTGTTTTACAAGCATTACCTTCATCTAAGGAACCAAGCTTTCGTTTTATATTTCAGTACGTACTAGTTACATAATAACAGTTAGCAATTCAACACGGTAACCGTTTCCCAGAGATCCAGTGATCCGGATATCGGTTACTGTTGTTATCTAATTGTTTGCCGATCGTTCGGGCCAGTGTAAACAGAAACATGTTTTAGTCCAAACAAAGGCTAGCGATTGATTAAGCCTGTTCTTTTGTACTCTCAGGCTTTTATGCAGAGGACAAAGAAGCTTTCTGGCTTCCATTTTACCTCAAAAAGCTCCTCCTCCCATTTTTTACTGCTTTTTTAGAATTTATGCGGCGATGGTTTTCGTTATTAAGGGTGAAAATCTAACTAAATAACTTTTTATTAATGTTTCTCTCCTCTTCTTGAGACTCTTCAATTTGATTTAAAATTAGGATTAGGGTGGCCATTAATTAAGTCTCATCACTTTTATTAAAATTTTATTTTAGCAAACGTTTCGGCCAACGTCGGTGCTGAAATGTGATTGATATTTGTTCTTTTATAAGTTAAAAATGTTTTAAAATCCTACAATTAGTGGTTTGTCATTAAAATTATTAAAATTTCATATTAGTACTAGATAGATAGATACAAATAACGTTTATTCATGAAAAATAGTATATAATACTTAAAAAACAAAACAAAATACTAAGACGTAAATAGACAATGGACCTAAGTCCGTCTGTCGAAATATCCTAGCTTGTTATAAATGCAGGTTGCAGATATATATATATATTTTAGAAGATAAGTGATAAGTGGTATGTAATAAAAGCCAATTAATAAAAGAAAAATTATTTCATAGATACATACAGAAAAACTCCTCTTGTATAAATGACCAAATTATAAAGCTAGCTATTGGAGACTTTTTCCTCTGCCGTGTTGGGGAATATATTTCTACTGGTTATATTCATGAGTCATTTCTTGACTATCTTTTTTTTTCAATTTTGAGATACAGAAATAGTTTTTGGTTACATTTGCCGTTTAGGATATCTACGGTTTCTTCCATACTCAGAGTCCGTTTTCCAAAACAGTTGAATGGGGCATATTAGTACTATATATATGGGGGGCAGCGGTAATAAATCCTATATTTTAATCATTTTAATGACAAAAAAAAAAGCGCAGTCTCACAAGGGATGAGATAATTTCTTTTCTAACTGGTCTTTCTCATCCTCGTTCCTTGATCCGTTTTGCTCGTCACGCTTGGAGGGCTAGGTCATCCTGGATGTCTGATATTTAGTTATAGATATAAGTTCTATTATTTACTTTATTTTTACTCTGGTATATTGAATTTAAGATTTTTTCTTTATTTTTTTTTTCTTTGTCTTTTTATATTTATTGTTCCTCAGAGTATAATTAACCCTCTTTAATTACTTTCTTTCTATCTTTGTTTTACGTTATTTAATATGTTATAAGTAGCTCATAAGTTAATTAATTTCTACGTTTTATTTTCTTTATTGTAATTGCATAGTTGTATTTTATTATTGTTTACCTAAGCTTGTACACTTATTACTTTCAGTGAGCTTTGGCAGACGGCTATTGCAATTGCCATGTATACTTTATTTTTTCAATCCTTTAGCAAATTTTGTATATTGCTAACAATAAAGTATGATTATTATTATTATTATTATTATTGTTATTATTGTTAAACCAATATATGTGGAGTTTTAAAAAAAAAATTAACTTATAAAAGGACATATGTCAATGACATTTCAACATTGATGATAGCCGGATGGCCAAAACATTTGTTGAGATAAAGTTTTAAAAAAAGTGTTGAGACTTAATTACTAGTAGCCCTGATCCTCATTTTAAATTAAATATTTTTTTTTTTAATAGCAATAGATATAGCGAGTAGCAATCTAGTTTTTATATCGTCAACAACCAATTTCCTCAGACATACATATCACGTAGCCTTAGGGTACTGTTGGAGGATCAAAGGATGACTTGGGGCCCATAATTCAACATAGAAAAACCAAACAATAAACTTATCCTACGTTGAAAAAATACTGTACTCTCTTTTTTCTTATTTATTGGAAATTTATTTTAAACAATTTTTGACTCTTAGTTGGTCCAAGTGCTATCAGGAATTTCCTAAAAGGAATATATTTTTTTTTTAATGTTTGGAACTGCAGTGGGAACTTGAAAGGATTCTGCCTAGTAGGGCATCTCAGCTCAAACGTTCTCGGCAGAAAGTTTCTCCTCTCTCTGATATAACATTTCGTTGCTTTGAGTCCTTATTTTATTGTATAACATTTGAAATTATTTCTTATTTTCTCGGAAACATAATAAAAGTTTATAGTTCTAATAATAAATAAATAAAAATCACATCATGACTTTTATATTTCGGACCGGAAAATAAAAGTCCTGATTGAGGTCGGCTTTTAGGTTAATTAGGGTGCTGATTGTGTAAATTATATAGATTTTTCGATTCAGCGTTCAGGTATCGATTTATTACACTTACGCGATATAAAGGATATTGGGGTCTTTTCGACTTTTATTATCTTTACGTAAAAATAGGAGCTAATTTCAAACCCTGTAAAAATGTAATATAATTGAATTGATTGAACGGTAGTAAAGAAGTAAGATGCTTTTGCTTACTACATAAAATGATTTAATAAACCTTCAGTATACATAAAATACCCAGCATAAATATCGGCTATATTTTTTTTTTATCACCGCTAAATCAATCTGATAAATTTATAGATACCTTATAAAATTGTGGTATAAAATAAATTTTATGTTCACTCAAAACATTTCATTATTATCGTGTGAAGAAAAAGAGGCAACGATTTTATGATAAAGAATTAGTCGTTATCTGGTTATAGCTTTCTCTTAAAATATTGAAACGCATCACATATTTTGAGAATTTCAGACATCGTTATTTCTATTTTATTTAGAACGGAAGCTGGATCGTGCTTATTTCAGAAAATTTTATTGTTACCTCTGTTTATTATTTAAAAAAATTATATATATTTGCCTAATCGTATTAAACAAATTATGTTTATAGAGGGGTGTAATAGTCATTTTTTTTTTTTTTAAGATAGGGTGATTAATAGTCAGATTTTTTTTAATTAATATTTAATGATTAATAGTTCATTAATAATTAATTAATTAATTAATAATTAAATATAATAATAATAAATTAATGATTTCAGTTAATAATTAATGATTAATAGTAGATTTTTTTTTTTTTTTTTTTAAACCCAAGGTTTCGAAATAACGTGTGGGTCTTCATCAGGGCAGGGGCAGATTCTGTAAGAAATTTAGGGGGTTTCATGACTCCTCATGAATGGGGTTAGTAATTTTTATTCAAAGAAAAATAAGAATAGTCAATGCCACACGAATTATAAAAGCACAAATATTAAATCAAACAATTAAGAAGGTTACAACAATAATCACTTTGTAATATAAATAATCATATGGCTTGAGCTTCAGAACCAAGATCAAGACTGTCCAGTCAATCGCTCCTCATATATAGTCGTAAGGAGATGGTCTAGAACCTCGTGGAACGCCGCGGATTGGGCTGGAACATTCTAGTCACAAACACGTGCTTTGACGGTTTGTTCCGACTGTTAGTTAGTTCCAACAAAAGGTCTGGGACTTCAAACCATACCTTATTTATTTTTTTTTTGTTTAACGTTACAATTTATTTTATTTAAAAGCCAAAATATTTGGAGGGTCATGACCACTGATGATTAATACATGTAATTATTAATTAAATGTAACATTTATTAATTATAATTAATTGTTAAATGTAGCATTTAATTATCATCATCTAGCATAGGTTACATATTGCTCATATCTTTGTCTTCTTTTTTGCCTTGATGAAGATTCATATGTTCGGATCGAAACGTTGACTTTTCAACATAAAAAAAATGTGTAAATGAAAATCATGACTATTAATAATCCTATCGTAAACTATAATTATATAGATCGTTTTGTGAAGAAAACCAGAAAATACTAACGTACGGAAAAGATAATTACTGAAATACCTTTTTGATCAACTTTTTTTTTTTTTTTTTGCAAAATTTATTACTATACTAGAATATTCCCTCATAGGGCACACGCATCCTCTATCTGTGGTCCTGACCCAAAAATAGAATGACCTAGATGAAAAATAGTGCGACAATTGTCCTTTCGTTATTGTAAATATTGGTCATAGTATTATCTAGAAGGGAGAAGAGTGTGTTGTTGTCATGTGTTACTAAACATAGTGTATTGATGCTTCCTTTATCCTATCTAGTAACCCGAGATACAACACTAGCCTAATCTATCATTTCCAAACAATACTACGTTCTGACGAGCACTGAACGTCTTGTATATACGTCAGCAGCTGTTGGCCTGGTAGATACGTGAACACAAATACTTACACACACCTCTCTTCACCGAAACCCTTCAAGACCTCTTAACTATTAGGTCAGACCTAACGCAATGTTTCGATTTTACATGACACTTCTTATCAAAATATTATCGAATACAGCAGTATTTTTCCAATTTTTTTTTCTAATCTTCTTCAGCAATTTTATGTTTTTATTTCAACAATCGTATTATAATTATTTTTTTGTTTCCTTTTGATATACAACACAATACAAAACCTTTAAAAATCATGAAGAAATTATGGTATTGGATAATGTTTTTCGTTACCAATTCAATGCCCGAGAAAATATTTTTTTTTTTCAACGATGTGACCTACCTAATTTAAGGCATCACCTGTGGTGTAGTAGCTAGCATAGCAGCTTACAATAGTAAATTTTAAATTATTTAAAGGGAATAAAAAATGCTTGGTTATGCCGTCCTCAAAATAGAGGTCCCGTGCCTGTATGATGTCAGGTACCCTTAAAAGATCCCTATCTTAAATATATCTAGATAGGCAAAATTTAAGACTCCCTCAGTAGCACGGTCGAAGTTAGTTGCATAAAGGGACTTCACACAAACACAAACAAAATATTCTATTGAAAAATATTAATCTAAGAAAAAAAATGTTCTTATCGTTACAAAGCACATAAAACCATCCCTTGTAAGATTCCTTATTCATTTATTATTTAAGAAATCCCTTACTCATATCTTTGAAAAAAAAATATTGAAAATTTTATTATTTCTGATCATTAACAAAATAAATAAAATAGTTGGTGGTGGTGGCTAACAAAATATTTTCGGACGGTTTTAAGATTTTTATTTGTGTTGTAAAATCATTTTCTAAATTATTTAAAACAAATATATTTTCTCGTTTTGTTTAAATTCATATATATACTTTTCATTTTGTCATATTATTGATATTATAAGAATTATCAGTAAAATAATGACATTAACTTTTCTATTCCATGTGAGGATGAGGATTTTTAAGAAAAGAAACAAAAAAGCATTTATTTTTCTTCAGTTTCGCGTAAAAAAAATTAATAGGAAACAATTTTCAGATTACTCAAAATTCACACTTTAAAAATGAATTTTATATTTTTACACTGGAAATGAATTTTCAACCGGACTCTATAAATGTCATTTTTAAATGAAATTCTTTAGACTTTTTTTGTTGATTATTGATTGATTACTATTTTTTAGTATTTTTCTTTATTTTCTATTTATTTTCGCCATTCTTAAATATTTTATCATTTAGGCTCCACCCAGTTTTAATATCTGTTGTGTTACAGTTAGCTTACTTCTTATCTGTCCCTTTTGTTTTTCGTCTCTCTTCAACGTAAAAATAGAATAATGTTCTGGAATAATATTTTTTCCAAGTAACTGTTTTAATTTCGCTGAACTGGTATTGAGATTAGCCTCGGATGTTTATTATAACTATCAGACACGATATAGGAGAGAATCCTATCTCTCGTTGCGTAAGATACTCCGTGGTAACCCTAGAGGGCGGTGTCGTGTTCTGGGAAGCCTCCAAGCTGCCACTAATCCTCCGGAGTCCCAAGTCCTTCAGTCTGGATGGGACTTTCCTGCGCGGCTGGTCAGAGAGCGATGGTACTCACCAACATCTACCGCCTCTTCTGGGAGGACATCCCCGTCGACGGGTTCCCTCCGGAAGACGAAAAGAAGAAGGAGAAGAGGAAGGCCCAGCTGGCCTTCGAGGTTCGGGCTGCTCCGTCCCCTCCACCGGGGCTAGGGCCGAGGAAGAAGTCGGGTATCCTACCCGCCTTAGAGGAAGAAGAGGATGACGAACTTGTGGAGTTGCTGCAACAAAAGGTACGATGTTATTCTCAAAGTATGGTCATGAGTTGTATAATCTTTGATATAAAAATGCAAGAGGCGTATATCTCCTTAAAAGTCGAATAGTAATCGATGGATATACCTAAAGTCCCAGGGAAAAAATGTTATAAAGGGTATTAAACTTCTATACCGATCATTAGAGAAGTTTATATATATCTATATCTATACAATATATGAGGCGTTTGGTTTCAAAACCGGTTACATCCATTTTTTCCAAAATAATTTTTTTTCTTTTTTTTTCAAGTTTTTAATGTTAGAAATAATGTGTTAGATGCGTTTTTTTAAAAAGACGTCTAGATCTTCGAAAATCAATACTTAAAGATTCAATTTCTTATCAAAAACGGTTCCATCCAAGCTTCACTTTTCAGGAAAACCAATTCTTTTAAATCCCATGTTTCCAAACAGTTGGATGATGTTGATACTCTATAAAGAAAAACATTATGAAGAAGACTGGAGATCAATAGGTACCCTAGAATTTTACAAAGTTGTAATAGACAGTACAATGTCACCTATCCAAGTTAATATGCATGATACCAATATGGATGTCGGTCAACATCAAGATTTAAATGAAAATTTGTATATTTAAAAAATAATAACTATGTATATATTGTTCATATTAAATAAAGAGACCTGTTTTTAAAAAATGTCTATTCATAATTTAACCAAAAATTGATATTTTCTTATCAAAGTCAGGTACATCCAACATATTTTTTATGTTAAATAAGATTTAAAAAAGAAAATGTGATAAAAAGTTGTCAACAATTTTTGTTTCAAGGTAATTTTTAGCAAAACGACGAAAAAGAACAAACAAAAATTTGTTAAATTGATTAATTTTTTAAACTGATCTTTTTTTGATCAGTCCTGAAAAATTGTTGAAAATGGATGTAGCCGGTTTTGAAACCAAACGCCTCATATTATCTATCTTTATCTATATACAAATGTATAAAGTTTAGTGAATACTTTATATATCCTTAAAAGAGCAGTCATATATATATATTTTTTATTTTGATATGCCCGCAGGAAAAAATGTTATTAAGAATAGATTTTTTTTCGGTTTTTGCTCATTTTTTTTAGACAAAATGTAAAAAAAAAAAAAAAAAAAAAAAAAAAAATTGGCAGTTATTAAAAACGTGGTACAACTTACTTTATTTTTGATAACATATTTTTTTCTTTTCCCCTATTTCACTTAAATATAATAATTACAGACCCGGATTATAATTCCTCAAAAATTCTAGTAGATAAAGTAGATTATGGACAAATTTGAAACATTTACAAAGCGTTGCTCTTAATCCAAATAGCAGCCATATATACATACTGTAGACATTTTTTTACTTTCACTTACCTATATATGAAATATATAGTAAGTGGAAGTATTGCGATCGTGAAAAATTTCGACTTCCGGTTTTCAACGGAAATACACGTTTTGGGGTCCCCTGAGTCGAAATGACCAAGTCCCGCGAAATGGTCTGTGTGTGTGTGTGTGTGTGTGTGTGTCTGTGTGTGTGTGGGTGGGTGTGTGTGTGTGTGTGTGTGTGTGTGTGTGTGTGTGTGTGTGTGTCTGAACAGACTAGCTCAAAAACTATAAACCGTGCGATCCTGAAATTGGGTATTTATTGTAGGTATATGCCCGCGATGTGACAGCATAAATTTCATCAAAATTACTTAAAGGGATGGGGTACTTTACTAAATAACTTTTTAGGTTTTTTTCGATTTTCTCAAAAACGGCTCTAACGATTTTGATTAAACTGAGTATTTGATCTATTTATATGCCCGAGTTATGACTGTAAAAATTTCATCAAAATTGATCAACCGTAGGGGGGACTTTATTTAATAAATTTTGTATCATTTTCACGTGTTTTTTTTATTTACTCAAAAACGGTTTTAACGATTTTGATCGAACTGGGTATTTGATGTATGTATATGCCAAAGATGCGATTGCCAACGTTACATCAAAATTGATCAACCGGAGGGGGGACTTTACTTAATAAATTTTGTATCATTTTCACGTGTTTTTTTTATTTACTCAAAAACAGTTTCAACGATTTTGATTAAACTGAGTATTTGATCTATTTATATGCCCGAGTTATGACTGTAAAAATTTCATCAAAATTGATCAACCGTAGGGGGGACTTTATTTAATAAATTTTGTATCATTTTCACGTGTTTTTTTTATTTACTCAAAAACGGTTTTAACGATTTTGATCAAACTGGATATTTGATGTATGTATATGCCAAAGATGCGATTGCCAACGTTACATCAAAATTGATCAACCGGAGGGGGGACTTTACTTAATAAATTTTGTATAATTTTCATGTGTTTTTTTTTATTTACTCAAAAACAGTTTCAACGATTTTGATCAAACTGGGTATTTGGGAGGGGGCTTAAATAGGGAAGGGGCTTTATTTGTTTTACTATAAAGTACCTTTGTTTTTGTTTATATGGAGAAATCAACGATATCTCGTTACGCCTAAAAATAAGAAATGGCTAAATATGAAATATGAAAAAAATCAAGTAAACATCTAGTGGAGAACAAAATAAAAATATTCAGTCAACTTATAAAACTCGTTGAGCCCACGCATGCGGAGTACGGCTTTAATGACAGACCATTGTTCATAATTAAAGCCGTTCTGTTCATTTGAGAAGTGGCAATTAACAAAACGCATTAATTTCTAATCTATGAAAGTTGGTAAGTGAAAGTTGTGTGTTGCGCGCACGCACCAGATTTATTTTTCAAAGAATTGAAAAATATTTCTTTCCGTTTTTGTCAATTTTTTATTCAAGTGAAATGATAGTGTTTCCTCGTCGCTTCAAAATGAAAAAGAAATCAGGCAATTATAAACATTAGTGCGGCTCGGTGTTTTTGAACATTTTATAATCCATCACTATTCCGATATTTTAAATATTAAATACTAAAATATTGAATTTTAGTAGGCCATTATATCTAATTATGTTTTAAGGGTAAACTTTACCGGAATCGCTCCCTATTTAATTTTTTTTCATACATAGCCGGGTTTAGCTAGTTCTATGTATAACGGGAGGTATCACTAGCAAAATTATTATATAATTATAAACATATGAACATAGTAAGAAGAGGGGTCCAAGCGGCATTTTTCTCAAATTCGATAAATCTAATACTTACCTACCTATATACACATAAAATAGCATGCAATAATGAAAGTCTTAAATACCAATCCCTAAAAAAAAACGAGGAAAAAAAAATACTGTCTTCTTAGAAAGACATAAATATAATTTATAAATAATTACTACATTTTGTTTTTCTAAACCGTTAAAACTCATTCATGGTAACTTATTAAATATAAAAAAGAAAAATAGAAAAGAACTAAATAGGTATCTAAATCGTAAACATATAGAAAATAGAAAAAACCAAATTGGTATTCTTAATTAAAATCACAGTAAATATAATTTTTTTTCCTACATCTTAGACCCTCTCAGCATTAATTCATCAAAAATCTAATGTTTTTTTTCGTTTTGTTTATTTATTTATTTTTTAACTATATTATCCTTATGTTTAATTTTATATTGCATTTTACTAAGAAATATAACATTCCGGAAATAATTTTACATCGGTATTTTAACTGAAAAAGGGACATTTAAACGTTGAGAAAGTATTGAATACAGGATCACATTAATAGCAAAGTATGAATAGTCTTGAAAATAAAAGAAAAACGAAATAATATGCTAAAAAAGTTGTATGTCATATTTTTTTTCGCATTTGTTCTATTCCGAAGAATCATTAATTCATTTACTTTTTTTTATTTTATATTTTTATAATAGGTCCAATTTATTATAAACGTTACGAAAAAATATATTGTTTTATTATAATGTTCAAAACAAAAATATATGGCGGACGTTATTATCCTTATAACCTTATAATACCATTCGTGAAACCTTAAATGTTGCTATCTCATGGAATTTATTTTTATCATAAGTAAGGATTTATAATGGGTATACACACACACACACATATATATATATATATATATATATATATATATATATATATATATTAATTTTTTTTTGGAACAAAAAATTTTATATGATTAATAAAACCTTCTTTTCTAAATTTGTAATTAACCATCAAATAAATAACCCTGGGGTGTTTAAAAAACGTTATATTTTGTGATTTAAATGAGATTTCATATTTAGGATATTCATTTAATTATATACAGGTGTCCTAAAACATTTATAAATTAATTAATCGGATATTTATGAGAGAAAAAAATACAGCAGAATATGTCCTTTTAATATTTTATAGTCGTCCAATGAATTTATTCATATATAAAATTGTAACTGTAAATTAATAGTTCATGATTACATTCTTATATTGTATTTCTACTCTATTACCGTTTTGAAGACATACATATATTTTTATTTGTCTTCAAGAATATTCATTTTAAAAAATGTTATTTTTTGTATTACTAAAACCTAAAGCATCAACTTCACAATATCTATGAAAGCCTAGGAATATGATGAAATGAAATTGAATTACTTTTCAAGAGAATACAATATTTCCTACGACCAATTTATTTTATTGTTCTATTTCATTGGAAGGAGTGCTGTTATTTTAAGCTGAGCCAAAAGTTTATTTTCCGTCTATTACTTTAATAAAAGTTTGCACTTTCAAAATATTGGGTCATTCCATATCAAGTGGTCCAAAGGTGGTTGCTCGATCATTTTAGAAAAAAATTATAATTTTACCACCAATCACTTATGGAATCAGTAGGTAGTTCAAATCAATTTTTTAAACATTTTTAGGATCACCCGTTTCAAAATGGCAGCCATTTTTGTTTCACCTTTCAGGCTAATTTTTGAGTTTTTAAGCTCTCACAGAAAACTCATTTTCTCAAAACTGGTAAGTCATAGACTAATAATTCAAACACGATTGTTTTCCTTAAAGTCTGTTCTATATTTCGTGTTGTCTTTATTATTTGAATATTTTGAAGTCCAATACTTGAAAAATGCTATTGAAAACAACTGCTTTAAATTCTCAAAACACCGTTTTTGAGGGTAAGTTAACATAAGGGCATGTACGCCAAAGCTGATTTTTTGCATGATAATAAACCTAACTAAGTAGCTTTCATTAAAAGTACTCTAAACCCGTATATTCTTTACCTGATTTTTTTATGAATTTTTAAACTTCACATTTTTTAATTTTTTGTTAACTTTAGGCTCTAATATCTCTAGTGGGCTATTTAATAAAAATCTCATTTTTTTACATGTTATGCTTACATGCAGCATAAACCAACTGTATGAAATTTCAACCTGTATATTTGAGTACTTTGGTAGCTACGAATTTTTGTCATTTTAATGCGTATTCCTTGGAAGGTTTGGACGATATTTTATATTGGAATTCCTGATTGGGTCTAAAATTATTCCATTCTAATCATTTTAACTTTTTTTTTTTAATTTAATTCTAATTATACAATGTTAAATTATTATACAAAATTTTCCATAAGAGACCAAACTTGAAGGAAAGGTTTAATATCTTCCTATCCATAGAGGTTGATTCTAAACTCTTTGAATAGCGTTGAGCTAACAAGAGATAACTAATTTGCATATCTTTGTTTCCCAAGTTACCGGCTCGCTCATGAGCTACCGTCCCTGCAAATTAAATAATATATTCATCAACTTTACAAAACATTTATTCCTCATTATAAATTCAAATTGAATAGACAATGTTTCCTAGAAAAGGTGGTAGAGTATATATTCATTTTTTTTCTGTTTACAATTTATTGTTCTTTTCTTACGATAGTTTTAATTAAAGTACTGATAAAGTTTCTTCATATTCATCGTATATTTTTTATACATGATACATAAAGATTAATTGTCTCCTTTAATCTAATTTTTTTTTAGGTTTAGTTTTGGAATGACCTGATTTTTAGTAAATATTCGGTTTTGAATTAATTTAATTTTTAAACTATGTTTTTACGCATACAATTATACATACTGGTTAAAAAATCGTTCGGGTCTCTTTTATTTAAAAAAAAAAAAATGAGGATATACATTTTTTAGCTAGAGGTTACTTCTTCAGGAAAATCTGCCGACTCAAGTGTTTTACTGCAAAGAGATAATTTAATGAGGACTGAAGTTCTAGAGAATGGGGTCACATGTGGTTTAGTGGTTAGCATAGAAACTTACAATACTAAAGTTCGCGGGTTCGCGTCCCGAGGTGGTCCTAGGATTTTTTAATGGGAGTAAAAAATCCTTGTCTATACCGTCCCTTGAATAGGACGTAAAATGGAGGTCGCGAGCCTGTACGAAGTCAGTTACTAGTTAAAGATCCCTATACTAATTATATCTATTTGGCAAAATTTAGTACTCCCACTGTAGCATCGTCCGATTAGCCTTAGTGGCATAAAGTGGCGTTAAAACAAACAAATTTCCTTTGAATCATAGAGGAAGTTCTTTCGAGATTTAGAACTAAAAATTACGTTTTTCACATAAGCTTGAGAATTTTCCGAAGCCGAATCAGGCTGGGTTTGTGATTGAGCTGCTGTTATTTTCTAGTAATGACCTACTATAGTAAAAGTTGTACACATCACTTGTTAAAAAATCAAAACTCCATTTTTTAGATATCTTATAATATAATTTACGGTTACTCCAAAGTATTGGTTAATCGAAGTCGATAGCTGTTAATTAACCGAGCTCATCTAAAGTTGACAAAGTTATCAGTTGCTTGCTGCTTGATAACAGACTATTCGAACTCCATTAAATAAGGATGTTCGGATTCAATCGGTACTTAAATTTTGGGAGGAATCACTGTTATACGTTATAACTATCTCGGTATACTTTATTCTTTTAATTTTTTTTTTTTTTTACTTTATTTTATACTGTTTCCAATTATATCATAATAAAGATATATCAATGGGGAATATGAAATATACTTTCGGTGAGGCCAATTAATGTAAGGTTAGGTCAGACGTCTGACTCAACGTAAACAACACATTTTAAGATTAAGAATTTTTAATTTTTGTTTCTTAAAATTTATCATCAAAATCGGAGAATAAGTCCATCAGGATCACCCGAAATTATATCAAAAACTGTTTAAAACCAACTAATCCCTAAGCTGTCAGTTAAAAAAAAAAAGGCTTAAATTATAAAAATCTTTATATACATAAAAATCTCATCTCATGATGTTTGTCTGGGATTAAGTCGGTAACTACTCAACCAATGTTGATAAAATTTAGCCCATTGTGTGTAGTTTTGTCCAACTTAAAAGATAGCATTTTTATCACGATTATTGCTTATCAATTTTTTTATTATAGATTAAATGTTTATTTAACAGAGTGTAATTATTTCTAAGTTCTATAAGTTTCCAACAATCTCCTGATCAATTATATGTCGCCTGCTCACGTATTGGGAAACCGTCGAATCTATTGGTGCTAAAACACAGATTAACCATAATTACTATTACAAATGAGTAGCTTTAAATTAAAGTTATCTACCTCATTTATAAAGTTCTATTTTTATATGTTACCGGTTTCACCCTGGGAATTTAATTTCTTAAATCTATAAAATCTATAAAGTGAGACTTTTATCGACTCAAACGGTCGATTTCATAAAAACCGATTTAAAGCGTGATAAAAACGATTATTATAACAATAAAGAATATACCCAGAGATTGGCTGAAGTTCTTCAATTTTAATATGGACAGGTGTTCGCACCTGGTCTGAAAGAACCCCTGAGCGAAATTTGGAGAATTTAGGACAAACGGTATGGATTTCAATAAAGAACAAACAAACAGAATTTCATATTTATTTAAATAGATTTTATATATTTTGAATGAATCGCTAATAAATACTATAGTCGAATATGAGATGTAAAATATAAGAAATTTAACACCCTGAAATTCTTTTCTAAACACATTTCAATTTTGCGTAATGTATCATTCTAAAACCCCTTAGGTTTTTAGATTAGCTGAAACGTTTATATCTTTACCAGTGACCATTGATTTGACTGTATTAAAATTACTAGGATTTGATCAGTTCAACGCATTAGGGTCTGGCCACACATGTCCGCACCGGATCCGCACTGTAGCATTAATATAGGTTATGTTCAGAATATTTTTAATTTAACTTACATATTACCTTTAGTTATGCCTACATATTACCTTTAGTTATGCCTAAAGTGGCCTTTGTCTGACATGTGTGGCCTGAACTTTAGGCATAACTAAAGGTAATATGTAAGTTAAATTAAAAATATTCTGAACATAACCTATATTATTGCTACGGTGCGGATCCGGTGCGGACATGTGTGGCCAGACCTTTATAGCTACTGAGCCACAGCAACGCGTGGCAGGGTCTGCTTGTAATTAATAATAAATTATAATAATATAATAAATTGTTGACATTATCTTGTAAGTTTTGATACCTCTGATTATATTCGCCCTTCATTAAATCCTTTTTTCTCGAGTTAACGAAAATTTTGGATTTAGGCAGTACTAGACCTCCCTGTGTTTCGAAAGTGCTATCATGACAGAAATCTATACCGTGTAATCGAGGCATAAATTTATTACTGGCATACTAACAACAATGTGCAATATGTTCATTAGGAATATACTAATATAATTTAGTTATATATAATTAGGAATATAATAGAGGGCTAACTCAAATACGATTTGCCCCACTACTGTGACTTGATTTGCTGGAAGTAAAGCACAATATATCAGAGCTACAAACAGGCAAACAGTCTTGATGAAGCCCCAATCACTCTCTCTCTCTCCCCCCCCCCCCCCTCGCTCTCTCTCTGTCACTCCGGTAGCAGTTAATTCGGTAGTTAATTAAATCCCTTTGGACCCTGGCTAGTCGTAGATAATTAACTAAGCCGGGCCGGGTTGCTATAGCGACGGATTAGCGGACCTACTTAAATTCAAGTTGATATAGAGGCTGATAATTTCAGCTGATTATACCAACTGGTGAAATGATTAGGCAATAATGGACACTAAACTCATTTTCTATGAAAATTTCATTGCCCTTGTTGGAAATGCATTAATTAATTAAGCAAAATTTAAACAAACTAATTATTTCATACAAATGACCTAAAATTCATTTTGTGTTTGGATGATATAAACTTAGTCATCATCTGTTTTTTGATTCTTTTTCGGTCTGTTTGATTGATGTTTGTGATTTGTTAAAAATACCCATTATAAAGTCTTGTTTACGCGTTGTTTAATCTAGGATTACCAAGGGGTATCTCACTTCTTAGTTTTACTGAGGGGGCTCTCCAAACCAATATATTTATTTTATCGTTTATTAACTCTAAACATTTTTTTTTAATTTTAGAGGTGAGAGATAGTTTACACTAACTGTTATTCTTTACACTAGGTTAAATGATGATTAGGGTTTTCAGTTAAAACTATTTTATTTTGGAAAGCCAACTTTTCGATCCAACATGTGGATCTTCATCAGGGCTAAATGAAAACAAATATATGAGTATCTATGCTAGAGGATGACAATAAATAAATACTATACAAAAGTAATAATAAAAGATGGTAAGCATTATACATGAATATTTAAATAAGTGCCTGGTTAGCAAGATAAAATAGAATCTGATATTTACCTTCTGAGTCAAGGTTGATACAAAGACTAAAGGTAAAATAAGGTGAGAGGTAGTGGTAGGGGGTTAGTTTGCCGACTTCAAAGGTTTATTTCGGGGAAACCCAACGCTTTTGTAGTGAAAGGCTATATGACAACTAAGTGAAAATAAAATATAAATAAATTTTATTTCAGGAGATTAGAATGTTAACATATTTTAATGCAAACGGGTGTAAAAAAAAATTATTTCTCAAAAATCATTTTTCAATATAATTAGAAATATCATTTCCATGCTTTCTAAAATTCACCATCCATGATATGTATGATGTTTGACTAATGTACACGTTTGAAAATTGTCTTGTGGTACATTTCCAGAAACTTTACCGTGTTAACAGGCCGTAATGTATAAGGAATAGACAATTTCTGGACGGTGTTTGCTTCAATATCCTGTTTCGAATGAATCACTTCAATTTACTACAAACCGGTAGTATAACAGAAAAAATTAGCACTTTCTTGAAACTTCGGTTTTAACTTGGTATTAAGATTCGAGATCTGCAGAGTCCGCCCAAATAAGGAACCCTATATACTCGTACTTGGGGTATTGAAAATGGTAAAAGAAAAGTTAATTTTAATGGCACAAATTCTTTACCATATTTCTTTTTATCCTGAACTATAAGGAGTGATAAAATCTTATTGAATAAATGCTAAAATTGGAGTTAGCCATTTTGTCAACTGGAATGCTCATCATAAATAGTAATCAAACCAACTTCTTTATAATAAGTTATCCATTTTTTTTTTATGTCTGTTTTTATTCGCTCACTATACTGCTTAGAAATTTTTAATCATATTGCATTACATTTTCTTAGATATTATATATTTTATATATTAAATGTAATGTGTTGATCAATTAGCCTTTTTATGCGAAAATTAATTTGTTAAGGAATCCAGTCGGTTTTCTAATTGATTGCAGACATGTAAAATCATTATTTTTTTTTTTAACGCAAAGGAGAAACTACTTATTAACGCTTGATTTTTTAGAAATTTTAAAAGAACTGAGAAAAAATATATGACCCTTACAAACTGAATGAATGGACAATAAACATTAAGTGAAACGCACCCTAGCGCTTCCTGGTAGTCTGGAGCTCGAACTAAATTTTTTTAATTCACTAATCCCTAAATTTAGGCTAATTACATTGTCCTTTTCTCTTAAATTTTACACCCTAAAGATGAAAACGGAAAACTTCTTTACGGTTAGTGGTTATACTGCTACACGACCACATAGCTTTCTTGATCGTACGTGTAGTCGTTATATATCATTGTACACTTTGCTTTATGATATATATTGATGATCATTTATATTATTGTGAGATGAAGTACTAGACTTGTTGTTGGAACAAACTGTTCTAATACGTCTTTGTGACTGTTCTAGTACGTCTTCTTCACTGTTCGAGTACCTTCTAAACTTGTCGAGAACATTCTGTGCTGTTGTCGACAAGCATAGAAGGTACTCGGAACAGTCACGAACATGTACTAGAACAGTCATAAACATGTATTAGTACAGTTTGTTCCAACTGTTCGAACAAGTCTGGAACTCCACGTTACATTATATTACATATCATCCATGCGAAAAGAAAAATAGAAGGAAGGAAATAGAACATTTTTTAAATTATATTCAAAATTAATTTATTGCAATCATTGCAAGCAGTGTTTGAATTTTAACCATATTTATGAAGATATTTATGCAAAGCATTATATACACACAATCTTATCCCGATAAATATTATCTCAGATGGCGCCGGTTTCCAACCGAAAGGTCTGTTCTCAGCTATTGTCATCGCGGGTTTTCTTTTGTCATTTTTGTTCGGTCTTTATCTATCTCTGCAATATTTACTGAGTAAAGTTCATTATCTAATATTGGCGTCAGGATTCAAATACTCGAATGATTATAAATGAAAAATTAGAACTATAGTAGTTTAAAATTTATATAAGTAGTTATGTTTTGTCGAAAGTAATTAATAAATTATCCCAACTTTCAATAGGAATAAATAACATTATCTTTCTTGATAAACGAAAATATTTGGGAATGCAACTAAACGACACAAGGCCGCGGGATCGTAGCCCAGGATCTGGCTCCATGATTTTTTAATGGAATACTGGGTTATGTCGTCCTTCGGAGGGGACGTGAAATGGAGGTTTCGAGCCTTTACGATAGGCAAAATATGATTAACGCTCAGTTCAGCAGAACAATCACTTTTTTCGTAGACTTACAAGTAACTGATATTATATTTTTTAAAGTAACCGATATTAAAGTAAAAGTAACTGCTACTTCAGACGTAACTATTAAGCTCAATAACTGACATATTGTTTTTTTTTTTTTTATAGACACATGCTAAATATATACCCAAGAGCAGTGATTTTCAAAGATGAATTTAACTCAGCTCTGTTTTGAGAAACTTATAGTATAAGAATAATATTTTTCCTAGATTTAAAAGTAACCTTAATTTCGGCTAGGTTACTGTTACTTCTGATATAACCTTTTATTCCGTTAGTAAGTGATTTGCAAAGATAAATTTTAAACTATAGTAGCAGATAATAACTTCTTACACATGCTTAAAAGTAACCTTAATATTGGTCTGGGAACTTATTCTTCAGATATAATCGTTATCACAATAAGTGACAGAGATGCTTTATAGAGAGATATCCTAAATATATCCTTGAGCATTTGCATTGACTAGAGTAAAACATGCTCGAGTATCATAAAATAATCATAGCATAAAACATGCAAAGATGAATATAGCCCAACTGTTTTTGAAGAACGTTTAGTAGAAGAATCACCTTTTTCCTAGACTTAAAGTAACCTTAATATCGGTTAGGTAACTGTTACTTCAGATTTCACCGTTAATCTCAATATAGTGACAGAAATTAGCAAATAGAGGTATTCTAAAAATTTCCCACAGTAAAATGTAACCGTTAATCTCAATAAGAGACAGAAATGACTTTACAAAGAATTATGCTAAATACATAATCGAGTGCAGTGACTGGAGTGATATGCAAAGTTGAATTTAGCCAAGCTCTGTTCTGAAAGGCATTTATTAGAAGAGTTCCTTTTTTCCTAGACTTGAAATATCAGTTAGGTAAATGTTACTTTAAATATAACCGTTATTCTCGAGAATGACGGAGATGAGTTAATATAGAGAGATATGCTAAATATAACCTGGAAGTGCAGTATATGGCCCTCGAGACCACTTCAGCCAATCCGGTGCATCATGCTGCCACTGCACCGCTACTCCATTGTCTTCTCGTCAGCGCTACCTTAACATGTCGACCACGTCCTCGGTTTAACACAATGACTTCGGAATATAGCAATTGCATCTAATTCAGTCTCAACAGTTATTGCAGAATTGAGTTATTCATAGAGTTGCAACAATGAACAACTTATTAGGGTAAACCGTACAGTTATTGACACCCTTAAGACTACATTTGTGTGGTGAAATTAAAAAAAATACTTTTTATGAAGGGATCGAATTGAAACTTCCTATAGCTCCTCTTTATCTATCCTTATACAGAATCAAGAGGTTTTTTAGGGTCAAAAGTTCAATAGTTTTACCATATGGCAATATTTATTGTTAAAAGTACAAAAACTAGTTATTGACACCCTATGGATTTAATTGTGAAATCTTCCCTATGGTTAGTTTGTTAAAGTATTACTTCATAGATGACTTAGAGGACCCTTCAAACATTAGATTCATGTATATATTGAAATAAAATGATCTTGTGTACTCTTTTCTTTCTTGTGTAACTCTCATTTCTTTAAGTTAAAGTTTGGGTGTCAATGGTATGGTTTACCCTACTCGTTTTAAAATCGTCGAAAGAGCAAAACTGATCATGGCCTAAAATATTGGCCGAAACGTCCTCAGGATTAGAATAAGTTTTTTTCTTTTTTTGTGTTAATTCGCCTGTAACTGTACCCAAACCTTCCCCCCCCCCCCCCAACAGATTCAGGTATCATACCACTGCAGTAGCCTATTTTTTATCCAATCCACCATGGAATAATTATTCAATAATTTTTCAAATAATAATTATTTCTTAGAAATACAGTTTAAAATAAAAATTCAGTGTGATTATATTGATTACAATGTTATTATATTGATATTAAAAAGTATAGATAAGAATTTTCCAAATTAGATCTCTCAATATAATCCAAGATAATTATTTTTTAGTTCTGAATACTTTCTATAAAGAAAATTTGTTATTAGTTAATTAAAATTCGGTAACTAATTCAACTGCACTAAAATGTAAATCATATTATAATTGTACACTTACATTTCCTCCTGAGTTTTACGTGTCATAAGAACTTTTTTTTTAATGCTATCTTTTTCAAACAAACATACGAACTTAGCTGTTTGTTTTAAGATCGTATTTAAACAAAACTCCTGAATAACATCTTAAAGTTAAGTCGAAGCATCGGCACTCAAATATGAAGTACATATATTTCATACATTTAAGTATATACCATTTTAAAACTTTTTTTTTTATGGAATTAATTTGTTTTCTTGATTGTGAATATATTGTTTCATTAATATTCATTCGTCTCGTGGACGTTTATGGACAGCTAATACAGAAAAGAAATCATTTTTCTTTAAAATAAAATAAAAATGGATAATTTAACAACTTTCAGAAATCCATGATTCTCTTAATTTTCTTTGGCACGTTTCTTATATATATATATATATATATATATATATATTGAAAAGAAATATTGGCTGACAAAATAATCGTTTTAAGGTTATAAAAGTAAACTATTTGTACTTAAGACCCTCGCGACTTAATATAACAATTATTCCGGAATAATAATTATTACGAAATGTGCTTCCTAAATATTATCAAATTAACAGTAAAGTTTAGTTCAAGGAAATCATAAATAATGTGGCAGACAAGATGATACTTCATGGATGCTGAAAAGTTTTCCATTTTCTCTAAAGAGCTTCTTGGCCAAGATCCAAGAACGATTTTAACAAAGGCAGCAAAAACATCGGAAGGAGAAAGAACCCCTTACTTAGACTTATTGAACCATTTTTCATTCTGAAATATTATACTGGGATTTTTGTATCTTATACAATTTTTTTTTTTTTTTTTTTTAAATTACATTGTATATAGACATGGATTCAAGTAAATCTGTTATTAAAATAGACTAATTATCCAACAGGATAAAAAAAAAAAAGCAAACAATATCTACCAGGGGCGAATTTAGCACGAAGTTTGAGGGGGACAGCCCCCCCCCCCCCAGCCCCTCGTCTCATAATCATGTGGTTGACAGCACCGGTTTTTTCATACGATTATTACCTTGTATTAAGAAGGACTCCGATCCAAACAACCAAAAGTTTTATGTTTAGGGCATAGTAACTACCTAATTGCATTATTCGTTTAAAAATATTAAAAAAAATAGTGAAAAGCCAAAATATTTTGGGGGCTCATGTCTCTAAGTGAACCCTCCAGTTGGTTATATTCATTACATGTTTGGATCGTTCTAGCCCCTTCTGGTTGATTCTATAGCAGGCATATATAAGTAATCGATTGAGTAGTCGATCAGTCTTAACCTAAACCGATATAACATACTTTTGAGTCACTGCTCTGTCACCTTCAAGTTACATTTAACGGTTCCGTTTCATGTGATCGGACGATGCTGCAGTGGGAGTCCTAAATTTTGCCTATCCAGGTTTAATTAGGATAGAATTCTTTAACGAGTACCTGACATCGTACAGGCTCGGGACCTCCATTTTACGTCCTAACCGAGGGGCGGCATAGCTAAGGATGTTTTACTCCCTCTAAAAAATCCTATGGCCACCGCTGGGCGCGATCCCGCGACCTTTAGTATTTTAGGTTGCCATGCTAACCACTAAACCACAAGGTGACCCCCTTATATATATTGTAATTTCACGTCTATAAAATTATTCAAACCATCATTGTTGTTGCAATAATTTTTCAGATAATATGATAAATAATCTATTGATTGATCTTGTATTTTGCTCTATAAATTTCCTTTTGCATTAAGTTGATCCAGGATTTAACTAACAGGTAGTCCATTTTTTTTGTTATTTATTTATTTATATTAGTTATTTGAAGAAATTTAGATGCATGTACATCACCCTTAAACAACGTTGTGCCTCTAGAAATAACACTTAATACATACACTTAGAACTATCATTAAATTTTTTTAGTTATCAGATTTATACGAAAAAATTAATAATATGGGATTAAACAATTTGTATTGAACTAAAAAATAATAATTCACACTGTCAGGCAAACATCAAAACGCAAATAATTAGCAATGTTACGAAAAGCGTCAACTTGAACAAGACTATTAAACAAAAATAGCCGAATAATATGATTTCAGCTTTAGAACAAGACTAACTCTCCAGTCAATCGCTCATTGTATTTAGTATAAATTCGAACAGTCTAGAAGGCTCTAGACAAGCGTAGATTATTCACGAACTATTTAATAAAAAATTAAATTATTATACTATTTAAGGTATACTGTTTGTTTTGTGTCTCTAATTACTCGTAATATCGTAATATTAATGTTTTTTCTTAAATAGCTGTTCTAAAAAAAAATACGAAATGTTAATATTTAACATGCATATACAAATTTCGTTATATTAGGTGTTTTACGTCTACAGCGGTTTTAGCTGAGTGTAAATATGCACCATAATGTTTCCTCATCCGCTCCAGTTATTTACTAAACACACGCCAAGGTCGTGCGTGTATTTTATTCTGTCGCGTGATTTGTAAAAAAAAAAAAAAAGTTGTCAATTTTTTGTTACATTTTTAGAAATTATTAATTTCCAACACGTTCGTTTTCATTGTCAGACCACTCAAACACAAAATATTTCTAATTTCTCCTTTTTATTGTATTATTTACCCTAAATAATGTTTCCCGACTATTACAACATTAAATGGTTTTTATTATTAGGCAGGATTAATTGATAATGTCAAGGTAGTTTTTAACTACACTGAATCTGAGAGTCCTTCGGACAGGATGTAAAATGGAGGTCCCCGAGCCTGTACGATGTCAGGTACTCTTTAAAGATCGCTTTCCTAATTATACTTGAATAGGCTAAATTTTGGAATCCCACTGTAGCATGGTCCAATTAGCCTTAGTGGCATAAAATGACATTAAACAAACAAACGAACAAATATAGCATGAATCATTAAATTTTTGTATTATCATTTATTAATCATTTAATATAATAATTTACAAAGCATTTACTCAAAGTTTAAATGAAGTGAAAATTATGGAGAAAATTTGACTTTCAGAACAATTAATACTTTTAATGAAGAAAATTTGAATCTCAAAAACCCCTGAAAAATTTACACCCTTTTTCTACAGGCGTTGGTGACCAAATTGCGGTTTTACGCCTTTAAACCACATCAACCAACCAATCTAAATTTTTGTAAGTTATTATAATTTTCTTTATCTGTGCTAGAAGGCGAAGTTTTCTTCAATCGATAGATTCTTTGATGATGTTTTTAAAACTTTCTTTATGTTATTTTTTTTAAGAACCTAAAGCTTCAGATTGACTGAATTATTCGTTAATTGCTTTATTTCGGATTCGCAATGTTGTATCAATCAATTCTTTTTTTTTTTTTTTTCAATTGTAATGGTATTTTTTTTAAACAAAATTGAGTACAATTTTTTTTTTAACAATTAAATACATTTTGTTAGTGTGCCTAAATGGCACCATATCTAAACGCTCTCATCGCCTTGCATTAGTCAAATGTTAAAATGCAATCAATTGCGAAATTTGTTGACATTGAATCATTTGGAAACGATTTGCGTCAATCGATTTCAAGGTCCTTTTTTTCATATTTGATTTTACGATAACTGATAGAATTTTTTAAAGTATTTTGAAAGGTTTGACTGATTTTTTTTTTCAAAAATAAATGTTTCATCGTTCGTTTGTTTATTTAACGTTCATTTATGCTACTAAGGCTAATAGGACGATGCTGCAGTGGGAGTCCTAAATTTTGCCTATCCAGGTATAATTAGGACAGGGATCTTCAACGAGTACCTGACATCGTACAGGTTCGGGACCTCCATTTTACGTCCTATCCGATTTTTTACTCCCTTTAAAAAATCCTAGGGCCACCACGGGAAGTCAACCCGCGACCTAGTATGGTAGGTTGCCACGGTAACTATTAGACCATAGGTGACTCCATGTTTCATCGTTATTTGTTTTGCTTTTTACATAAAATAGTTTTATATTTTTTTATTGCGTGAAAAATTAATCGATGGTATTCCGGTAAATCTTTAAAGATAATCTTGTCCCACTTAGAACGTAAGGTAGGTAGGTCCTTTATAGTGAGGATAGGAAATAAGATATTGGGAAAATAATCTTACCTTGTTATTTTTCTGTCTGGGAATTCTACCATTATTTTCCAGAGAACATTTTTCATCTTGAATTTCTATGTATATAACTAAGCAGAATAGTGCTTTCTGACAATTTTGTTGTAATAAAAACTTATCGATTCAAAATTATCTATTAAAAGTTACAGTTTTCTCATTACGGTAAACCTGTACTGAGTAAATTTATTTCAACGCGTACCATCTTACTCTAAAACGCGCATTTAATTACACGTATAAAATCAATTGATAAAACTATTTGTCATATAACATACGTATATATATATATATATATATATATATATATATATATATATATATATATATATATATATATATATATATGTGTAGTCTTGTTTACTGTGTTATATGTGTTTTTCTTGGTTAGTATATATATATATATATATATATATATATATATATGGTAAACCGTACAGTTATTGGCACCCTTAAGACTACATTTCTGTTGTTAATTTAAAAAAAAAATACTTTTTTTAAAAGGATCAAATTGAAACTTCCTATAGCTCCTCCTTTATCTATCCTCATAAAGACTCAAGAGGATTTTTGGGTCAAAAGTTAAATAGTTTTACAATATGGCAATATTTATTGTTAAAAATGCTAAATCTAGTTATTGGCACCCTGTGTATTTAATTGTGAAATCTTCCCTATGGTTAGTTTGTTAAGGTCTTACTTAATTGATGACTTAGAGGACCCTTCAAACATTAGACTCATGTATATCTTGTAATAAAATTAGGACTTGTTTACCGATTTCTTTAAGTTAAAGTTGGGGTGACAATAACTGTATGGTTTACCCTATATAGAAATTGAACAATGAAAAATTTATATCTAATGTGTGATAATGAAATAGTCCAGAGCCATGAATAATCGTTAATAAAAGGATCATGTAAATGAAGAAATTACATATATATTTTAATATGTAAACATATAATTTTATATTCGGCCAAAAGAGCGAAACATTGGAATAATTAAATACACTATTACCCATTGGAACAGTTTCCTTTTTTTAAAGAAAAATCTTATGCAAACCAAACTCTTCCTCACTAACGTGAAAGATACAATCATTAGAAGATACCATAAGAAATATAATATAGAACACAATACAACAATAATATACATACCTACATACAGTCAACATAAACATACATGTAAATTCATATGCGCATGTGTATGCTTGCATGTGGTGCAGATCGGAGAAGTCTATCCGGTTCAAAAATGCACCAAATTCTGAAAAATGTTTCCCTATTAGATACTTATTTGAAGGCGACCAATTATCGCCATTGAATAGTACTGCAGAAATCAGTTTGGGTACGTACCTGTCCAGTTTAGAACTATTGTATAATAAATTGGCGTAAATGATTGTTCGCTTTTACCATCAAATATACAGATTTTCTCGTTAGTTAACTTAAAACTGAATAAGTTAGTTTAGAAGTGAGTAATAGTCAACTGTTTTTCCTTAAGATAGGTTGAGTGATAGTCAGTATTTTCAGTAATCATTATTTTATTTTGGAAAGCCAACGTTTCGATCCCTACACGTGGATCTTCATCAGGGCTAGAAGAAGACAAATATATGAGTATCTATGCTAGAAGATGACAATTAAATGAATACTTTACAAAACTGACAATTGTATAAAATATAGTTAACATTATACATACAATGAATATTTAAATAAATAGCTGGTTAGGAAGATAAAATAAAAGTTTTCTTTTCTCTTCAAAAAATAAATTATTTAAAAAAAAGGTGGTCACCCGCAAATTAAGATTAGATTAATATAAAATAATTTAAAATTGACGTATGTCAATAAATACCGGAAATTGGACAAAATTTGTCCACCTCCCGTTACTACTCGCAACATTTGCGAGATCGGGGGAGTAGGTATCAGTGATGAGGAAGGATTGGTTCTGCTTGGAGCCGAGCTCTGTGGTGCAGTGGTTAGCATCCGCGCGCATGTCACGAGGGAGACCCGGGTTCGACTCCCGGCGGAGCCAAATCTTTTCTCTTCAAAAAATAATGTTAACGTACCTATAGTAGACAATTAAATTTTGAAAATAAGGCAGGTAGGCTTTGAATCAGTTTCAAACTTAGAGTTAATGTACCTACCACTATCATTACCTACAGTACATTCACTCTAAGTTTCAAGCTGATTCATAGTCTAGCTGCCTTATTTTCAAAATTTAATTGTCCGAGTAATTACTGGAACAGTGTTTACCTTAAATTATTTAACATAAAAAATTATATTTACCTTATGCGTCCAGAGTAATACAGAGACTGAGGATAAAATAAGGTGAGAGGTAGTGGTAGGGGGTTAGTTTGCCGACTTCAAAGGTTTATGAAGGGGAAACCCAACGCTTTTGAAGTGAAAGGCTACATGCCAACTGACTGAAAATGAAATTAAAAAGCTTAAAAAACTTAAATCTAAACAGATAACTTTTGGCTGCACCATGTATTTAAAAAAAATTGTTAGTTTGTAAGTTAGTTTTTTAAGTTTTGCCCTGTATTTTAATGTTTGTATGTACTAGTAAGTATATCGTCTTTTTGTTTGACGTTCCCTATTTTTTGCCCCAAACGTTTTTTTTTTGTTACCGTTCTCAAAAGTTGTTAGATTGCACTGATCGGTGCCTTGTTGAAAATAATCTGTGTCCCTTGCCGCAGTCTTAGCTGCTTTACCCGCTAGCTTGTTGAGAACAATCTAATGTATCTGAACTTGTTAATATGATTACCAAAAAAAATAAAAGCATTTAATCTGTAATCGGCCTTTTTTATTTAGTTAATTAACATATAATACTTTATATAAATAAATCTTACTTCTTATAACTTACGTATTCCTCGGATTATTTATCTATATATTAGACTAGCATTCCCCGTCGCGGCTTTGCCCGCGAGCCTTTAAAATCAATTCTGTGATCATTATCTCTGTATTGATTTAATAAATATGTTATATATTGACAACATATGTTATTTATTAACAACATAACAGGGATCAGAGCTTCCGGTAGGTGGAATGTTGGAGGGTGAAGCTGCCGGCTCGGTAGCAGAGAGGGAGACGCGCAATGGAGAGAGTTCACTAAAACCGCCGAAACAAAAAATTGCTTACTCATCGTGAACGCTTCATTTTTCGGCTTTAAAACATGGTTTTCGAAGCTCCGTAGGGGCTTTCGAGTTGAACTCGTCGTATCAAGATCTTTATTTATTTATTTATTTAGATAAAGATCTTTAAAATGAGTTCAAATTAGATATTTTTTCTCGAAGTGCAAACATATGTGTCCGTTAGAGTTAAACGACAATTTCGCCATTTAAACCCGTTAGGGGTTACATTTTTGAAATTCCTTTCTTAATGGTTACCTACATCGCGTCTAAAATCTAAATTCTGAACTTCAAGTTTCTATCATTCGTAGTTTTTGCTCTGCGTTGATTCTGTCTGTCAGGACAAAGCCTCTTATATAGAGAGAGATTACCTACCTACTCATTGAGTTGCTTTTTTATCTAATTTTCTATTTTTTCATTTTTTATTTTTTTATTTTTTTTTTTTTATTTTTTTTGTGTTTGTATCTATAAATATTCCTTTTTTTTTTTCTCTCTACATTTTTAAATCATCATCTGAACTGTTACTGTTCTATACTCAACTGTTATTAGTAGTACGTTATAAATTAACATCATAAGTCGGCAAACATCACCCTACCAGTGGATTGCCTGTAACCATTAAAATAAATAAATTAAATATATATATATATATATATATATATATATATATATATATATATATATATATATATATAATAGTTTATTTATAAGTAAACACGTGAAAAAAGAAGAAACAGCAGTGCAAGGGAAACACATTCCACTGACTCAGCCTTTATCGAACTCGCCCAGTCTGTGTCGCGTTCTTGTACCATTCGGGTGTGTTTTGCCTTTCCTGGATACCTCACCTGTACTGCTGGAGATATGGTGAGCTCAGTCAACGATATTTTTTTAAATATTTCTAGTTTATATAGCGATTTTCCAAATTGAATTTTAAATACATGTTTTATGAGGATGCAAAAAAAAAAAAAAATTTAAGATTATATTCTTGGCCTTCTGATGGCCAATGTAGTGTTTTACTTTCTTAATGTGTTTTTGTATAGTGACAATTTTTTATTTTATTCTTTTGTTATAAAACTTCATAAGTTTTATTTATATGCGTATTAGAAATAATTTGATTGGTTTTTAGTTAAATCTCTCTATACACCTTCCATCCCAGGCGGTTTCTTCTTATTTAATATATATATGTATATAAGTCAGCCGTTCATTTGAAATCCAGTTATTATAATTTGCATTGAATCTGCAGTAATCGATTAGTGAACAATTAGTCAAATCTATTATTTCTTTACTGATAAGCAGTTGGTCTGATTGCCATAATCAATGACCAATATTTTTTTTTCTTTTTTTACGAAATTCGTACGCTTGATAATGACGACCTGATTTTAAAGCAATAATGTTTAACCTTAAAGTAACAAAATTTGACTTTTTCACTAGAATGGCAGATCTGTTGTTACAGAAAATTAACGCTAGATTTTATAGATTTTTTTTTTCCCTAGGAGAGAGCCATGAGTTTCCCCATGAGTGTACTCAGCTTGATATATACATTATCAAGTATCATAATAAATGAGGTTTTATTATAATTATGAATTATATATATTTCTATTAATATATTAATATTAATAGAATTATATAATTAGATATATATAAATAGAATTATTAAGGTTTAAAAAACCATGTTTCTCTAATGTTATGATTCATATCCTCGTCGATAACTTATTCCTCGGTTGATGATATGGTTGTTTTTGACCTAAAACTGATTTTCACCTCTTTATATAAAACTATACTTCATGTAGAAGTTCCCTGATATTTTTTTATTTAGGTACGTATATTTTTAAAGTTGTACCTGTATATAATTTCACTTAGTGATATTCGGCTGGTTATATAAGGCCTACTGTTGTTTAATGAACATCATTTTACAGCCATAATAGGGTAAACCGTATAGTTATTGGCAGACTACATTTCTGTGGTTAAATTTTAAAAAATACTTTTTATAAAGGGATCAAATAGATACTTCCTATTGCTCCTCATTATCTATCCTCAAAAAGACTCAAGAGTGGACTTTTTTTGGGTCAAAAGTTCAACAGTTTTACAATATGGCATTATTTATTGTTAAAAGTGCCAAATCTAGTTATTGGCACCCTGTGGATTTAATTGTGAAATCTTCCCTGTGGTAAGTTTGTTAAAATCTTATTTCATTGATGACTTAGAGGACCCTTCAAACATTAGACTCATGTGTATCTTGTAATAAAATTAGAATTTGTTTACCTATTTCTTTAAGTTAAAGTTGGGGTGCCAATAACTCTTTGGTTTACCCTATGTAAAAAAAAAATTGTAAATTCAAGACCCCTAAGAATAAAAAGTACCTAATACATAAATAATTTAAATAATACATAATTTAATTAAAAAATCTTGTGGGAGGGGTGCAACACACTACTTGCACTTACCAACTACTTAGATTAAAAATCGACGTTTTATCACACATGTGTAAACGCCATTCCTCAATTTCACACATTTTTTCGATATTTAAATATGTACTTATATTTGTATATATCCATGCATTATTGAGTATTATAATTTCTATTGCAAAACTTTAAAGTGCTCAGTACTTTTCGATTCATATCCTTCTTTTTTTGAGGGGCCAAAAGAATCCTAATTTCATCAACTGTATATTTTTTTTTTTTTTTTTTTTTTTTGCTGCTTGCTTTTTTTCTACTTCGAGTTGCTTTCTTTAAATATATCGTGAAGGTGAATAGATAGTTGCATTGTGAATAGATAGTGCATTTAAGCATAATGGAGTAGTGAAGTTCTTTTTAATAAAAAAAAAAATAATAATAAAAATAAAGTACGATCTTTAGGAGCAATATTGCTATTTCACTTTTTGCCATTGCTTATTTTGGCAGGTCACAAGACTCTGATATTAGTAAACTCTCCTCTTGACCTTTTTAGTTAAAAAAGGTCTTCATTAGGTGTATTAGATTACATCATTGTTGAACATGTTTTATACTTCAGAGGGAATTAAACAAGAATATATTATGAAATATATGTCCTTTTAAGGCGATACAAACACCAGGTTGCGTAACTTGCGATCGATTTATATTTCTAGGAAATTTATTTTTGAACAGACGGAAAAAAAATTATAGAAATAAATAAATAAAGACATTATGAATAATAAATGTTATGACATGCTTCTATTCGGCCATAGACGATAAATACAATTAATTATTGACTCACTGCATTGCCGGGTTTCCCGTTCAATATTGTTTATCTTCGAGTATATACCATATTTTCGTCACCGACCGTTTATCTGTAAATAATGAATAGGTTCATATTTGAGCGTACTTTTATATATTTTCTTTATATCTGGGCCACTTCACTAACCTTCCGTATGCAGGTTTTTTTATTTTATTTTTTTATAAAAATAGGATTAATAGAAATAAGATAAAAAAACACTTATGTTAGTGCATATAAATCTTAATAGTCCGGCATTTTTTAATCCGGCAAGATACTTTCATAGAATATCATATTGGCGGTCAAATCATCATGTTGGCGGGTCAAATGACGGTAGTAGAAAAGGGGGGCTTATTTTCCTGTCAAGTTTTCGGTTTTTACACTGAATAACCCCGGTTTTCTTGGCTTATTTTTTTTTATTAATTATTTCTTTTTTTTATATATATATATTTTTTTTTTTTGGAGGTGGGCTTACGCATTTAGGTGGTATACTGTTTAAATATATGTAGTGTAATATATCCATAGGAACAGATAACTAATTATAATTCAAATCCAGAAATATTTTAATTTAATGGGCACAATAATGACACGTTTTGAGATAATAGTTAAAAAAAGGAAAATTAATAATTTTGGCGTAATTTGAATATAATGTTGCCCTGACCTAATAGGATGTTCGGGGTATATTCGAAGGCAGAGTATGTATTTGGAAAAAAAAAAAAAAAAAAAAAAAAGTATTTACTAGCTGATTCGCACTCTAACCTGCTTAGATCCTACTTAATTAAAGTACACACCGTATATTTAATCGCATGTTTTTACTTGTAACTCGCAAAAGACGGTGACAATCGGAAAAGTGTATATAACCAAAAATGTTCCCCTTGACAAACTGGAAAAAATGGAACCGACAAAGCCCTGCGACCAATTTGAAATTTTCGCTGAGAATTGCAGTTTTTCACTCACAAATCGCAAACGGAGTGTCCAATCGAAAAGATGTATATGACAGAAAATGTTCTCCTTGAAAACCTGAAAATATTGACACCATTTAGAAACCTCTATTACCAAAACTGTACTACAAAAACAACGGTTTTGCGCTTATAACTTTCAATCGAAGCCGAAATGAGTGATTTGTATATTTTTCCCGTGTAGCGGTTAAGGAAAGCTTTAAAATGATGCCTCATTCATGAAATTTGATGAAGTGTAAAGGAAGTTATGGCGTACAGACGAAAAAAAAAAGCTTTGAGAAATAATATATTATATGATGATTTTTGTTTTAATGCTCTTAGGCAATAAGCCAATTCCATACTCTTGACGATGTAAGGGAAAATATCTATGAAATTATTAACATTTTTCTTGTTAATTTTCATCTCTATTATATTATTTTTAGTGATGTGAAAGTTTGTGAGGTCACTTCCCGTTTTGTTCCTCGTACGGAATCACATATCACCAACTCGCTTCCAGAATTGAGCTTACAAATTGCGTCTTATCTAATCAGAAAAGGAATGTGTGTCATTCAGCAAATATAGATCAATCATATCAAAACGAGTTGAAACACAGCAAATAATAGAATAATGAGTAATACATTTAAATAGGATCGCGGCTATCGAATATGAGATTAATTAATATCCTTTATTATTCTTTTATTTTTCACAAGAAGCCAGTAAATTATATTATTTTGGACCCAATTAGGGAAAGGAAGATGTAACATTGTATAATACCGATTGTTATTGTAGTTTATTTTTTATTAAATAATATTGTTTAAATTTAAATTTTATTATTAAAAAAAAAACTATAAATTGGTTGGATAAGGAACATTGATGTAAATAAGACAAAATTCAGTCAGCAATATATAGGGTGACAAGAATAATTTAAGTAAATGTAGGTGGCAGAAAAATTTGTAAAATTGTGACATGTGAACAATATTTTTTAAATAAAATTGACCAATTACAATGTAATGGAATAAAGCTGTAATGTAGAAATAGATGGACCAAGCCACCAGAAATTGATGAGTACTACAGTAAACCCTCGATATAGCGAACTGGTAGGAGGGGGTTTAATATTCATAGTTCGCTATAACGAGATTCGTTATAACCGAGGATTCTTTTTTTTTTTAGCCAATGGCCGCACTAAATTGATCATATTTAGAAGGAAATTCATTCGTTAGAACTAGTTAAATTAAAACGCATGCATGTAATTTATTTTTAGATAAACTAAATATTAATTAAACAATGAGAATCATTAATTTACCTGCCAAGTTCACTTGAGAGTTCTTTAGCCTTAGCTTTAATAAGGGGGTCTGAGATTGGTATTTGTGATCTCATTTGTTTAAAGCAATTTATTAATTTTTTTACCAAATATTCACGAGTCGCAGAGCGCAGTCGTTTATTTGATGCTGAAGTTAATCCTTGGGCTGCGGTTGAATCTATTTTATCTTTGTTTTTTATAATGGTTGACAATGTTGATTTTGGAATTCCATATTTTGCTGCGATGGTTTTCTTACTTAGAATTCCCGATTCAATATTCTGGAGAATTTTAAATTTTTCTTGATTGATAAGGATTTACGTTTGTGACACACGTTTACCAACGAACTCATTGTGTATTAAAAAACAAACAGTATAAACGAATACAGAACACTGATTCGAATAATACAGAGGTCGAAACAGGACTGAGCTAGTTTTGACAAAAAAGTTAATGGAATCGAAGAGAGAGCAAAAGCAAATCGGATTAGTTAAGAGTAAAAAAAAACCTCAATTCTAGAAACTGGAGCTACTTCGTCTTCCCTCACTCATTCTACGTAATACAGTAAAAAAAAAAAAAAATAATATATTAGTAAAAATTCTAGCAGTTCGTTATAACAGAATATAATCATTTTCAGGCATCAAATTTAGTTCGTACTTCACACTAACCGAGGGATTTCGCTATAACGAGTGGTTCAGCAGAAATATAATGGTAATTTTGGGGGATAGTAATTTGGTTCGCTATATCGAGGTGTTCGTTATATCCGAGTTCGTAATAATGAGGGTTTACTGTATTTAATATATATGTTAAATTGATCAAATGTGTAATGTTATTTAAAATGATTGACTTTTTGAATAAACACATTATGTAAGAAAACAAAATAATTTGGGAAGAAGGTATTTACTATCATTTACATATTTTATTTTATTTATTACAAACGTTTGGACCTTTAGGGCTGTCTTCAGTGGGCCTTAAAAATAATTGCTATATATGATAAGTCGTCACTAAATAAATGACACACTTTTACAAAATCTTGAACTTTTGATTCCTCTTCTCAAGTTAATTCTCCGGGGATGGATTACTTTTTTTTTCATTCCACGGTTTAATATTTCACTTTTAATATTTTTCCTCTCCCCCATCCACCGCAGTAAGTTCATGACGAATTTTATTTGAAGGGGTCGGGGCAAAATAGTGCCAAGCAACATGTTTAACAAAAATAAACTGTAGCTGCAGTCTGCTGTATATTACGTAGGATTATACCAGGTATATGCATAAGTTTTTGCCGGGTTTTGGGATAATAAAAACACATAATTTTCAAGGGAAAATAATTTTTTATTTATTCAAAATATTGGCCATCGGATTCTACACACTTCGACCATCTTTTAGGTAAATTATGAATTCCTTGCCAGAAAAACTGTTTGTCTTTTGCAGCAAACCATTCGTTGAGCCAATTTCCAACTTCTTCGAAATTGCTGAAGTGCTGCGCTGCGAGCGAGTGTCCCATTGCTGCGAAGAGGTGATAGTCAGATGGCGCCTGGTCGGGGGAGTACGGCGGGTGCGGAAGGACCTCCCATCCAAGCGCTTTCAAGGTGTCTTTCACTGGTTTTGCTGTGTGGGACGGTGCATTGTCGTGTAACAAAATCACTTTGCCATGTCTTGTGGCCCATTCCGGCCGCCTATGGATCAATGCGTGATTTAAATTAATCATCTGTTGACTATAGCGTTGTGCGTTAACGGTTTCAGCTGGGCCATCGTCCAGTAACGCCTGCAATTCCTCGTCTTCACACTTTTGTGGCCTACCAGAGCGTGCACTGTCTTTCACATTAAAATCTCCTTGCTTAAATTATCGAAACCATGTCTCACATGTTCTAATCGACGGAGCGTGTTCACCATATGTTTCCACCAGCAAGCGATGACATTCCACAGCCTTTTTTCTTTTGATTAAATAAGAAAAGCAGGGCGTGCCGCAAATGTTGTTTTCCAGGCACAAATGACGACATGATTACTGAACTATACAAAACAGACGCTATTGTTTGGCGAACTCAGCTCGTGTAGGATTATAGGATAAGGTCTGATAAACAAACTGGCGTAGTATCAAATTCATCCGCAGCGGACTGTTCGGTGGCGCCATCTTTTAGTGAAACCGGAAAGAACTTATGCATACACCGGGTATGTCTATGTTGGAAATTCCACCTAAATATGACCATATAGAGCCTCTATAGTCATATTTAGGTGGCATTTCCATTATAGACATATAGTCCTACGTAATATACACTAGACTGCAGAAACAGTTTATTTTTGTTAAAAATGTTGCTTGGCACTATTTTGCCCCGACCCCTTCAATTATATTTTAGAAGGATTGTTATTAACAACTTTTTTTTTTTTTTGACTAAGATCCAAATTAATTTTTCCTCATAAGTAGGAAGTCTCTAACCCTGTTTTAATAAATAGTTTTTTATTAATATTTTAACAACCCTTCGGTTGCTTAAGCTGTTAGTTCCTCAGATAAAAACAATAAAACTTTGGCTGGAGGAAATCCTATCCGCTACACAGCGGATATCTGTGCAAGAGGAATCTAGTGGATTGACCTGGTGTATTAGTGGGGCTGGCTTTGGGGGATCTGTGGGATTTAAGGATTCGGACAGTAGATTTAGATTTTTTTAAATCTACCCAGGCAAATTCTTTTTCTGAAGTCAACTCTCCGGAGATGGATTACTTTTTTATTCATTCCACAGTTTAATATTTCACTTTATCCTCTCTCCTCATCCATCACAGTTCATGACGAATTTTTATTATATTTTGTAAACATATTTATTAACAATTCCATTTTTTTTAATTTTTTTTTTTTTATAATAACATGAAAAGCGCGATTAATTTCGTAACTTGGCGTCATGACAGTAACAGTCCCACTTTATTTTATTTTTTCCGTTGTATCCACAAATAGACAGATCTCAGAGGCCAAGGTCCGATTTAAAGTGATCAAGTTGTAATGCCAACAGTAACTTGTTGCCAATTTGAGTTAAATAGTCAACAGTTACAATCCCGTCACTGTCTGCACTGTTTCTGTTACTTCTGGAGCACATAGGTAGGTACCAGTAAGTAACCTGTTACGAATGGTTCTGTGCTTGTAACCGCATACTGGAACCTGTTACACAGATATGTTAATTACAGGTTGGGTACGGGGCGCGCCCCCCCCCCTGAAAGGTGTGGACACCAATTAACTAATACTACTCCTGTTAAAGAAGCGTTTAATCTTTATTTATTTTTAATAATTTTTTTATCTCAAACCAAAAAAAAATTGATTTTATTTAAACATTTAATAGAAATTTACAACGTAATTATTTACTAATATTTTAAATTAGGTCCTTCATGACACATAAAATAATAAATTGCGCCTCCTCAGAAAAATATTGGATCAGCCACTGCTCAACATCAGAGGTTATTCTTAATGCTATTACAAATTTTCGATTTATTTATTTTCGAAATAAGTAAGTAAACATTTGTTCAATTTATAACAATCTATAAATTCTGATAAACTAATTCATTATAATTCTATTAACGCCTAATCGGTGTGTAAACATGAGAAGGATTTGTGATGTGGGCATTTCAGTACGCGTATCATTCGGAATAAGGTGAACATAGTTGTAATAAATATAGTATCGGCTTTGAATCTTCGAATCTGTCAAACACTATTATTATAATAATAATTATTAAAATATAACATAGAAAATTTTCTATTTAAACTGCATATTGAACGATTTCAATAATCTACCTAGTATTAGTTGAATCGATAGTGAAATAGAGCATGTCCTCTTATAATCGATTAGTCATTACCATAATGGTCCCATTGGGTGTAATAACTTCATGTGATAATTCTGTCCTTATATCGTGAAATTAAATTCGATTCTAAGAATCGATTTTGTTGTGTTAACTTTTTTATTTTGTTTAATCGTTTTTAAAATCCTAAACTCCTAACATAAATCAATAAGACAACAATTTTTTTTTTAAATTTCTTTGCACAGATTGCTCGCTTAACTTGTATTTGTAACTGAATCAAAAAAAAAAAAAAAAAAAAAAAAAATGTAAATTGAGAGAAATTTCTTATTTAAATAAAATATTTGGAATGCGTTTATGTCTTTAAACGAATACAAAAAATCCTAGTTTAAGACAAGATTATTTTTATTTTTACAATTTCAAATTTATTGCACTGTTAAGAATTTCATTCTTTCTATCGTGTTTCATAAGAGTTTATCTGCGCATCTAATTGTTATATTATGTGCTATAAGAAAAGAATTATAACTGCATTTCTTTGCATGCTATTTACGAAACAGTGCTGAGGAAAATTTAACGTTTAGCAGAAATATGAAGAAGAAAAAAGTATGTCACGTATTTGCGTTTTATTTTTACAAGATACTTCTTGTGTCATTAGGTGGAGACAGGAGCCTCTAATATGAACCTGTTACTCCGCGAATGAAAGTAACAATTACTTTTCTTACTTTATTTCATTAGAGCGGGAGAATGAACCGTAATAAACTGCCGCTTAGCTGCCTCAAGATAAATAAAAACAGTTGACACCTTTTAGACCGTACTTTATTTCTATTAATTTGGCAGAGGCTAAGACCTCTGGCCGTCTTAGATAACAGTCCACATTGTATATTTAATTTCCTCGATAGGACTCATATTATTTCTAGCTAAAGATATTAAATGAAAATCGTGAGGCATTCAACAATACCGTTCTGGTTACCGTTATATGTGTAAATAGATGAGACAAATGAGAGTCAAGGTGTTTTAAGACCTCCAAATTCAAATATTTTTACAATAAAAACATCTAGGGTAACTGTACCATAAGTTGACAGTGCTCCAATAGTTGACATTTTGTACAAAAAGTGTGAATAATAGGATTCAGGGTTGATTATTTTGGTTCAAAATTTGGAGGTAATTTGCCATATTATTTAGCTGTGCTGCCATCGCCATTGGTTTGATGAAAACTCAAGCTTATTTGTGAGATGTTATAATAATTTTCTAGTGGCGAAATGTAGTGGTGTATACTTGGTTTCTGCTACCCTGTTTCATTAGGGTGGAAGTCAAGTTAAATAAGCTTTTTAGTTGAGTTATTTGAGCTCAATTGTGCTTTAATTACTTTTATGGTATTCATCAAGTTCATGAGAATCATTTGATATTCTTGTTAATATATTTATACAATGTTTTATGGCTTAAATGTAGTAGGCGTCAACTATTAGAACAGAAATTAATCCATAATTTCAATAGTTGACATCGATGTCAACTACCGCCAAAATTAGCAAATAGAAACCATCTGGTGGTGGTTTATGAAAGTCAGAGTCTGACAAGATGACAGGTGACTTATTTTAGGAATTTTTAGCTTGTGTGCTCTATCCATGGATCATTGAGAGCAAAATTGCATTGCCAATAATCCTATTCCTGAAGGAACACGCTTCTCATCTGACTCTCCACACTTCCTAATTCTGCAAAAAACATGTGATACTTGCTATTAGTCGCACTCTATCAAAATGCTATAAATTTCATCAAACCAATGAATGTGATCATTTTTAATTGTCTAAAAAAGCTCTGGAAGAGTGAAGTCATTGGAGGGTCTAAAATTGAGCAAACCCAACATTAAAAAAACGAAACTTCTTGCCATCACTAAAATCTATTTATTATTCTTAACTGGATGATCTCATGTTGTTTTTTCTCATTTAAGTTTTTTGTGTATAAAATAATTAAATTGTGGAAATTTCTTTTGTTGCTATTGTGAATTTACTAGTTTATAAAATACTAAATTTTATTGCAGTCCTGATTACCTATTAAAAATCATAGGAAACCTAAAATTAATGCATGTGTCTACTTTAAAATCATAAATGTCAACTTTTCAATCCTTTACGTTTTGATGTGTCAACTATTGGTTCATTTGAGAAGTTTCTAAGAAATCATTTTTTATAAAAACCGAAAATTTAGACCATAGAATATTGTATTCCTAGTTTTCTGGAGGGATTGGCCTAACTAAATTCATAAGAAAGATTATCCTAACATCAACATATTGGTGAACAGTGTCACATATATAATTTTTTTTTTCTTGAACTGTCAACTATTGGTAAAGTTACCCTAATTTCATTTGAAAATTATCTAGTACTTAATCGTTTAAAAAACGTTTTAAGCTTCCATAAATGGGAATTTAGTCGATTGACAAAAAAAGTTCGCCAACATACTGTGTATGAGTATTTCTGTATTTCCCACTCCACAGAGGAGTCATAAAAGTATGGGAACGAGAAAATTCGTTTTATCATGTCGAATGACCCGTTTGTTTTTCTAATTGCTGGATGCTGTTCAGTTCATGTATTTTGTAATTTACGATAGGATCGGTCGTTAAATTTAAGTGGTATACATTTTTCTGAACGAAACACGATCCCCTTTCGATAGATGAGTACTATCGATTCTATTCCTTTCCGGGTCAGCAATGTTACCTCGGGCAAAGGGTCACTCCTATCCACTTTGGAATAGGTCCCATATTATTTTGTATACTTATTTATATTATTTAATCATATTATGTTTTATTGACCCATTTTGCCATAACGGATCACTAATATTTTTTTTTTAAATTAATGTATAAGGTTCTAAATTATTTTTAAAAATGTCAAAGGTTTTTCAAGTTTAATTTTTTAAATTTGTTTTCTGTAAATACTTAAAAACTACGAATTCACCAACTTGAGAAATGTAAAATTTGAAAATTCAAACTAAAATTATTGGTGTTTCGTAATGTTAATGATAATGAAGGCTTAACGAACTCGAAGGTTCGATGCTGACACTACAGCTCGCTGGCTTCACATCTCTATCCACTAAGCGCCATCCATACATGACTTCGACAGATCTGCCTAGACGCAATACAACCCACCTCCGCACAGTGGTTACGATCTGCCCATCATGGTGCACAAAATACTTCCAGTTGACGGATCTTGTTCAAAGTTTTTATTATTGTTAATCCACTATTGTAGAGTTGTTTTTATGAACACAGGGTATGAGGAGGGGTGGGATAATTTCGTATTAATATTATAACTTTTATTGGACAAAACTTGTTCAAATTTGTATTGTGTTTATTAGTTGATTGTAGAGTTGTTTTATATAGGTTTCATGAAAATAGGTAAAGGTGGGGGTGGGGGTAACAGGGAGGTGGGAGCATTTGTGTTTATTAGTGGATTGTACAGTTGTTTTATATAGATTCACATTTCATTTTATATAAACTTATCATGTAAAATGTTTAATTTATAAAAAAAAGAACTCTTTTAATGCTCTTCAAAATTACTCATACTAAGTAATCATTTAATAAGTCATCACTAGAGCATAAGAATATAATAAGAATGTTCACTGGGAATAATTTGAAGTGTATACTAGGTTTTTACAAAAGTCCTTGTGCATATCAAGTTGTTTACATTGAGGTCTCTAATTTAATCCTTATTTAATCTCTGACGAATACAATTCTTATGTCAATGTTTACATTAACTAATCCTCTAATTATCTATGTACGCCAACTGTCCCTGCCTTTCATTCAGTTTATGAAATTTCACTAGAAATGTCGGAAGAAAAATTTGTCATCCGCGGCCTTCTTAGGCATTATTGGAAAAAAGGTTTTAGTGCAAAGGCCTCAGCCGAGGAAATTTGTGCAGTGGAACGGGAAAGTGTGGTGCATCGAAACACGGCCGCATTATGGTTCAGGCGGTTTAATTCTGTGAATTATGATGAACCTAGATCAGGTCGTCCTAGATCACTTCGAGCTGGTTCCAGAGGGCAGGGCTATCAACGCTGAGCTATACTGTGAACAGCTCGATAGGGTATATGAAGTTTTAAAAGTGAAATACCCCGCTTTGATCAACAGGAAGCAAGCGTTATTTCAGCAAGACAACGCCCCTGCTCATCGCTCACGATTAGTTAAAGAAAAATTTTCAGAAATGAACGGGATTAGCGTCGTGCCCCACCCTCCTTACAGCCCAGACGTCGCACCGTCTGACTATGGACTTTACAGGTCAATGGCGCATTTTTTGAAAGGTCGTCGCTTCGAAAACTTCGATGATGTCAAATCTGGCTGCGAGGAGTTCTTTGCCTCGAAAACTGCAGAGTGGTATCAACATCAAATACAACTTTTGGCTGAAAGATGGGTTAAAGTAGTTGAAAATGATGGCCTGTATTTTTAAAGAATAAATTTGATTTGTAAATTTTGTACTCATATTTGAATAAAATTAATTTTGTGAACAAGGACTTTTGTAACAACCTAGTACAACAGTGGAATAAAAAGAACACCTTTTTAAAATGCACATATTGAATTTCAATTATATAAGTTTAGAATTTTAATATTATAAATAAAAATTAAACACAGAACATCTCATTTCCCTGTAATTAGTGATTTATTAACTAACTCAACAGAAATTAGGACCACAAATATCAAATTAATGTAGCGCACCCTTCGAGCCGGCCGGCCGTGACACATGCTTTATGTCTAAAAACTCCCCTTTTCATAATGTTGATGGATCGTGATGGACGTGAAACTTATCAATTGAAACTCAGACATTTTCCGTAGCGTGTAGTGCCACAACCACCGTAGACGCATGTGGACAAAATTTTTCAGACATTCCCCAATATGAAGAATAGGTGACCAAAATTGTTTACTTTAAAAAATAGTTCATTCGCTTAAATCAATGGATAGAGAAATCATTTGGATGGCTGTATATTGTATATGAAGAGTCCACGGAAGAAAGGGGGAGAGTCAATTTTTTCCGAATTTTAGTTATATACATATAATTGTTCGTCTAGATGAGTAGAATATGTTGGTGAAAAGAAATAATCAGAAAAAATGACAGTAGGTTGGTTACAAACGATGGAAAGAACCACGTACTCGGAAGAAAGGGGGAATGTCCACGCGGAAAAACCTAGAATGGGGGAGAGTCATGTTAGAAGTTATATGGATTGTGTATTATTATCACTATTTCATCAATAAAACAGGGAAGAAAGGGGGATAGTCATGGAGCGTCCATGACTATCCCTCTTTCTTTTATGTTTAAATTGTTTTTTTTTTACTAAATCATTTTTTTTTTAGAGCGTGATATGTCTGTTTCGGGCAAATTTATTATTTTGACACGCAAAACAAAAAGGAAAAGGACGTATCAAAAAATTGAAGAAAAATGATAAAAGATACTTAAGTAATTAAAGATCCAAACCTAAAAACTGGATTTTCTCGGAAAGCACTCCAAATGATATCCCCCCTTTCTTCCGTGGATTCTTCATATGGAATGCACATTCAACGTGACATAAGTAAAAATTGGTAGAAATTAACTAGCGAATGATACAATCATTGGTTAAGGGGCTGCAAAAAGGGCGCGGATGGAGATTCCAGAAACATACAACTTTGAAATGTTGTATATTCCACAAAGTTTATTCTATTTTTGTTTCCAATATATTTTCAAGGTCCAGCATTCATATAAAAACCAAGAAAAATTATTAGATCTAGAAAAAAAAGTTGGTTTTGGGATTTTTTACACCATAATGCTTGAATCGGGACCACTGTGCACCGGTGCGGGAAGGTTCGGGGGAATACCGAACCTTCCTTCGAACACCGGTTCGAGTGAGGTTCGCACCGTGTAAAGGCACCTTTATTGATTAAATACTTATCTAATAAGAACCCTTAGGGGCATTGATCATTTTGATAACTCTGTTGCTCAAAGGAGAGCTAATGATAAATTTACGCGTATATAATAGACTAAGTTGGCTTATGTGTTTCCCAAGAAACATCAAAGAGCGATTATTAATATCGAAACATAAGATGATAATTAGCTAAGTTGAACGTTACTTTAATAAGATGGAATCAGCAACATTGTAAGTGACTAATGACAGTTGCACAGAATGGCCTGATTTATTTTTTCCTTCATCTTCTGACTCTAGTTCTTCTTCTATGTTAGATAGAATCAATTATATTTTTCACGAAAAGTTTGGCAAAGTCACTTCGTTTTACGGTACTTTAAAATTTAAAGCAGTGAAGACGGTAATTGTACGTGTTAGGATTCACCTCAAACTAAACTAGAATCCCTTAAACTTTTCGTATTCCATCGATACCCTCCTACTTCGTTAAACCCCCGCTAACTTCCTAACTCTGACTGAAGGGAGCTAACTATCCTCGAAATGGAATTAGCAAAGATAACTGGATTATTGTTTGATCGCCACCGATAAGTGCCCCTTCGATGGAGAGTTTAATTTTATGCTCAATGTTCCTTAGTTACTAATAGAGTTTCATCAATTTTAAATATCTCTTTCACCAATATTATATTTTTATATTTATCTATTATTAAAAAAATAAAACTATTAAATGCAGTTCATTGGCAAGATCTTTGTTAAACCACTTGATCCTCTTCATAAATGTCATCACAACCTTCACTGAGTCCTCCACTATTGTTGTTTGAAATAATTTTTATCAAACGAAATATTAACTTACAATGCAATACAATATTAACTTAATTATATTAACTTACTAGCTAGGGTGCCCGGCTTCGCTCCGGTAGTTGTGTGGTAGTTTTAATACCAAAAAATCTTTAAAATTAAAGGAAATATAGAACAAAATTAGCACCTTCTTGAAAATTCGGTTTTAACTTGGTATCAATATTCTGCAGACTTGAGAGTCCGCCCTAATAAGGAACCCTGTATAATTTACAGGGGGTTGAAAATGGTAAATGAACTATTAATTTTCCTGCAACTTTGTCGAGTTATGCTTCGCTTTGATGATTTCTGTGATTCTGAATTCTATAAGCCCATTCCAAGTAGTCAGAAGATGATAAGTTATTAGATTATTGTTGAAAAATCTGGTATCTCAGTTAAAAAAATTATATCTCGAGTAAAACTTAAGCACTGAGTACTATGATGGTCCTATTTGATCCAGAAGTATAGAAACTACCGAAGATTCATGGAAACTTTTTTTTAAGACCTTTTTTCCATTTTAACCTCCCTTAAGATATCCACCCGTAATTTGAACGGTTTCTGCATATCTCGAATCTTACTACTATTACAATGTGAAAACTAAAATTTCTTGAAAGCACAATTTTTTCATCATATTTCTTTTTATCTTGAACTATGAGGGATGATAAAATCTTGAATGCTGTTATTGGAGTTAGTCGTTTTGTCAACTGGAATGCTCATCATACGTAGTAACCAAACCAACTTCTTTTTCATAAATACAATAAGAACACTTCAAACTTTTTATTTTCGATTTATATTTAGTCAATTCATCTATTTTTTATGTCTAATTTTATTCGCTCACTGTACTACTAAGAAATGTTCACTCATATTGCATTAAATTTACTTAAGTATATATTATAAATAGATTAACTGTAATGTGCTGATCATATATTAGCCTTCTTATCAGAAAACTAATTCTTTAAGGAATCCAGTTGGTTTTCTAATTGATTGCTGATATTAAGTACTTAGTTATTTTCTCTTAATTTTTTAGTAATTTAAAAAGAACAGCTGAAAAAATATAGAACGATTACATACTGAAAGAATGACAATAAACATTGAGTGAAACGCACCCTAGCGCTTCCTGGTAGCCTGGAGCTGGAACTAAGTTTTTCATTCATAAACTCGTATCTCAGCCTCAGAGAGACTAATTAAATGGTGCGAGAGGCTTAAAATTCCCGTCCATTTCTCTTCAATTTTACACTCTTAAGAGAAAAACGGAAACCTTCTTCTCCGTAAGGGGTCATATGGCTAAACGAAGACATAACTTCCTTAATCCTACGTGGAGTCATTTTTGAGCCTTTTCGGCACGCACATTGTACACTTTGCTTTATAATATATATTAATTAAGTTAAAAAAACAGTATTAACTCAAATAATTAGAAATATTACAAAATGTATCAACTTGCAACGACACTTTTAATACAAACGTAACCATATGATCGATCTTTAGAGCTAGACTAACTCTCCAATCCATCGCTCCTTATATATAGTCTGAATTAGAACAGTCTGGAAGGTTCTAGACAAGCGTAGATTACACTCGAATACTCACGGACATGTACTAGAACCGTCTCAAACTTTTAATAAAAAAGTTTTTTTCCAACAACAAGTTAAGAACTCTTTTAAATCATTTTTTCTTTTTTTTTTTCCATGTAACAATATTTAGGTTTCGGGTATGGGGAAGTAGGGCATATAAAAGTTTGTTTGTTTGATTAATGTCCCTTTATGCTATTAAGACTAATCGGACGATGCTGCATTGGTAGTCCTTAATTTTGCCTATCCAGGTATAATTAGGATAGGGATCTTTAACGAGTACCTGACATCGTACAGGCTCGGGACCTCCATTTTACACCCTATCAGAGGGACGGCATAGCCAAGGATTTTTTACTCCCATTAAAAAATAATAGGGTCACCACGGGCACACAAAAGTTTCTCTTGTCTTGCCTTGATTTGGATAGACATTTTTGTAATAATTATTATGAAAACATTTGTAAATAATGTGTTGGTTCACCTGTTGCCTTGTGGAAGTCAACATTTAGTATTGTAGCAAATCATGGTTTTTTGTTTCCTTTTCGAATTATTTCTGATGGAAATGCGAAATTTTGTAAAAGAATCTTTTTGACTCTACCATATATGTGTCAATATTACGACCATGTAGGTTTAACCAATTTTATTTATTTGGTTATTTTCTGTCTCAGTTCCAGTTTACGGTTTAAAAAAAAAAAAAAAAATCAGTCTTAAGCACGAGGAAGGGTACGGTGATACTTGAGGAATTGGTCCGTTGCAACGCCACTCTATGCTACTATGTCTGAACGGACGATGGGACAGTGGGAAGTCCTTTTGCCTATCTTGGTATAAGTACGATAGGGATCTTTAAAGAGTAACTGACGTCGCACAGGCTCGGGACTTCCATTATACGTCCCATCCAAAAGACTGCATAGCCAAGGATTTTTTTTTCTCTTTGAGAAATCCTAGGGCCATCTGGCAGGCTTTGAATCCGCGACCTTGTATTTTGTTGTTGGCTCTGCTAACCAATACACCACAGGTGACCCTACTTGAGAAATTTAGTTTGTCTATATTTTAAGTTTGATGATAGTTATTTCTTTGGAAAGTTCATGTTTATAGCTTAAAGTTGATTTGAAATAATATAAATTTCAGCTCATTAGCGTTATTTTAGGATCATTAGCGTTTTATTTTTTCAATATTATATCCCTCTCCATAAACCTGTTTTTCTTAAAAATTTGAAGATAGTTTTCAATAAATTTTCACCAGATCTTGTTACTTGATATCTGGTACCTACAATCCATCAAAATATGTTCTACATATCGCCTATGGTGATGACGACATAAAATTATTTCCTCTCTTCGGAAATCATGTCGGCGCAAAAAATAAAATAGCGAGATAAATTTCAAATTCTTTATGATGTTGATGTCATTGGCCCAAGAGCTGAGTCATTTATAGAAATTTATTATTCTATTTATAATTATGATATTTTTTTATGAAATAGTATTGTATTGTAGAAGTAGTATTGTATAGCTTAGTGCTAATAAATTGAAATCATACAAAAATCTATTGGTGCATGATCGAAAAATTGTTGAACAATGATTGACGACTTGAATCTTTTTTAGGCAGGGCAACTTTTGAATGGAACTCTAAGAGTTAACTTTGAACGTCGCAATTTCTACGATGGACGGTTAATTTCCTTCAAATTTCCTCTTAAGACACAAATACGGCACCATCCTCACACTTCTATCGATTCCAATAAATTGATGTATCGAAGGACTTGCCTGACCTGCCTTAATCTATTTATCCCCCCCCCCCCCCCCCCACGACCTTCTCAAAGCTCCTACTAATTGACCTAGAAGTAAAACTTGCTCAATTAACGTTCAACTTAGCTAATTATCATCTCATGTTTCGATATTAATAATCGCTCTGTGATGTTTCTTGGGAAACACAAAAGCCAACTTAGTCTATTATATAAGTGTAAGTTTATCATTAGCTCTCCTTTGAGCAACAAAGTTATCAAAATGAACAAAGAGCCCCCAAGGGTTCTTATTAGATAAGTATTTAATCAATAAAGGTGCCTTTACACAGTGCGAAACGAACATTCCACCGAACCTTGCCGCACCACACGAACAGCTATTTACACTTAAACGTGAAATCGAGGGAACAATGATTTCTGACCGCACCTATCCACCTTAATACATTACTTTTCATTACAAAGACGGCTGGCTTGGAACTAACGTCTGTTCTGACATTTGCTCTAACTTATCACGGATAAAAGCAACGTCAGAAAAATGCTAAAGGAAGGTCTAGAAGCTTATCTTAACTAACTCAAATGCGACACTAGCGCTATCCCCGAACTCACAGGCGAACAGTTAAATTACCTGTTTGTGAGTGAGGTTCACACATTTAGAGGAACCTTGTTATTGTTCGTGGCATGTTCAGACCTAACGTCTCTTCTATCTTGTGGTTGAGCCTAATTTTTCAATATGACATTTTCGCCTGTTTTGTTGGCATTTCCCTTGAAAGTTGTTTACTTCTATATATACCTTTCAACTTAAAAATTCATGTGGAGTTTTCTGAATTTTTTTTTTTTTTTAATAAATACTTTACCTATTTTAATGTATTACTTTCACTTACCTATATATGAAATATATAGTAAATGGAAGTATTGCGATCGTGAAAATTTTCGACTTCCGGTTTTCAACGGAAATACACGTTTTGGGATCCCCTGAGTCAAAATAACCAAGTCCCGCGAAATGGTCTGTGTGTGTGTGTGTCTGTGTGTCTGTGTGTGTGAACAGACTAGCTCAAAAACTATAAACCGTGCGAACCTGAAATTGGGTATATAGAGTATGTATAAGCCCGCGATGTGACAGCGAAAATTTCATCAAATTTGCTCAAAGGGAGGGGGTACTTTATTTAATAACTTTTTAAGTTTTTTTCGATTTTCTCAAAAACGGCTCTAACGATTTTGATTAAACTGAGTATTTGATCTATTTATATGCCTTCAATATGACTGTAAAAATTTCATCAAAATTTATCAATCGGAGGGGGGACTTTACTTAATAAATTTTGTATCATTTTCACGTGTTTTTTTTATTTACTCAAAAACGGTTTTAACGATTTTGATCAAACTTGGTATTTGATGTATTTAAATGCCCGAGATATGACTGTAAAAATTTCATCAAAATTGATCTACGGGAGGGGGGACTTTACTTAATAAATTTTGTATCATTTTCACGGGTTTTTTTTATTTACTCAAAAACGGCTTTAACGATTAACAAAAATAAGATATGAATGTAGAAAAATGTGTGACTTTGGGAAATGATATTTAGCAAAACACGTCAATTTCTAATCTAAGTAAGTTGGTAAGTGAAAGTTGTGTGTTGCGCGCACGCACCAGATTTTTTTTACTAGTTTCTCTACGTTTTTTTTTTTTTAATGACAGGACTTAGGTAATATACAGAGAACATAACTATGTTACTCAGAGCCTATGTAGAAAAAATTTGGTTTCGACCAAGTAGTATTGACAAGTAGTGTTACAAGTTGAGCGGGATAGTGAATTTCTGGTACTGCTACAATGATGATTAATGGTTGACGTTATTAGCCATATTGGTCAGCTTTGCATGATTCATAATATTATTTAGATTAGGATATTTAAGTTATAATTTTATTAGAAAAGAAAGGATTCGACCACGGCTGGGAATCGAACCCAGCTCCTCTGCATCTCCTATAATGATATAAAATATCGTAAAGTTTAACTAAATTTAACTAACCGTGATGTTTGTTTGTTGTTTTCAACGTCACTTTATACCACTAAAGCTAATCGGACGATGCGAAGTGGGAAGTGGGAGTCCTAAATTTTGCCTATCCAGGTATAATTAGGATAGGGATCTTAAATGAGTACCTGGCATCGTACAGGCTCGGGAACTCCATTTTACGTCCTATCCGAGGGACGGCAGAGCTGAGGATTGATTTTTAAATGCCTTTAAAAAACCCTAGGGCCGCCGCGGGAGGAGAACCCACGACCTTTAATATTGTGGGTTGGCATGCTAACCACTACACCACAGGTGACCCCAACCGTGATGTTATAATAGAATGTTTAAATATTTAAAGCAATCTTGACTCATTACCTTTCCAGATTCGACACCAGACCATTATATTGAGGAACTGTTATTGCTGTGTAACACATTTTCTTCATGGTTCTTTTCTAATTTGGCTGGAACTTATAAGTAAATGAGTAATCAGCCTTCTAAGCCAGAGAAGTTTAACTATTCCTTTTTTCTTTTTTTGCTCAATATCAACTAATTTCCAAGTATTATTTGTGAATCTACCAGACTCCAGAAAAATTATTTACTAGGATTCTCCACTTCTTGTTAAGGTGTGGCAACGATGCCCACTTGATCAAAGAATCAGCTGGTGGCCATTGGGTGGTTTCCGCCGTTGGAGGGGATAAGCGATCAGAAGCAATTTTTCATTTAACCGATCTCTGTCCTAGGGCAGTATTTATCTTCCACAGCTGCCACGGCCTTCCTGATATCCCAGGTCAGTAATGTCCGTTTAGGGGGAGACATATTAATATACTATTATCTTCTTTTATCCCAAGCAATATTATGACTTTTATTGAATAGTTTAATTAAAAGAAAACTTAATGTACAATTATTGCATTTCATTCAAAGTTATTACACGAGTTTGCAGGAAGAGACTATTGAATTATACATATAGAATGCAAGGCCACTAAGTCTCGTATTATTTCAATAATTCACTTAATCGTGCAGATTACATTCCGAATTTTCGCCTATTCAGGCATCTTCAGGGCTACAAGGGTTTCGCAAGCAAGCTAGAAACAGGCTGATATTATTTGTTTTTATTAATTTTGTAAATCAAGTTAGAATTAAGATTAGTTGCAATTTTATCTTTGAGCGGGGTAAGTATTTGATCAAGTTTATTGCAGGGTTTGTAAGTGATTTTTATTTCATTGATGTCATATTCTATGAAGCTTTGTTTTAGAGATTCAGATAAACGCTTTATATAGGTTAGCGTTCTGTACCGAGCCAGGGGGGGGGGGGGGGCATCATTACTATTGTTAGTAGGCATCTTTTGTTTATTTATTTCATTCGTGATTTTGTATCATGTGCACGAAACTAATTTCTTGGGATACAGGTTTTTATTCAGAATATCAAAAATTTGATCTTTAACTTCTTTCAGTAAGTCTGTTTCTAGCTTGCTTGCGAAACCCTTGTAGCCCTGAAGATGCCTGAATAGGCGAAAATTTGGCATGTAATCTGCACGATTAAGTGAATTATTGAAATAATAGGAGACTTTGAGGCCTTGCATTCTATATTCAAAGTTAATGTTCAAATTTTAAATAGGAATGGTCCCATCCGATGGAAGAAATGTATGGATGTGATGAGAAAGTATTTACATAAGTCATCATTTTAATACGTTATCCTGGGCTTCATAAATATTTTAGTATACAGCTTACAATAATTTCCTTTTAGTATTATAAGCTTTCCTGAATATTTCGTATGATTTAACTTCCTTTTTTTTTAATTTCATATTGTTATCACATAATCTATCACACTCGATTACTACTACTATGTATTAGTAATCACACTAATATTATTATTATCTATTACTCATAGAAACGTAATTAGCGATGTTACGCTAACATCAATTTAAATATTATTTACATTATCGAATAATTGAATTTGCCCTTGGCGTACGAAATAGAATGCACTTCGTCTAACATTCCATCATTTTAATGTTATTTGGATAAAATTGAGGAAAGCTTAAAGAAATTACCACGCCCACTCTTGTCATGGAAATTGATAGGATATTAATTAAAAGGCAAAATTTAGGACTCCCACTGTAGCATCGTCCGATTAGCCTTAGTGGCATAAAGTGGCGTTAAACAAACAAACGAACAAACGAACTAAAGATATGAAGATCCTCATATAAAAACAACTTAAAATACATGCCATAGATGTTATCAATATGGAAAAAAGTGAAGATCATATTTGAAGAGGGTGAAGAAAATTGTTCGAGGAGTTAATAGAAATTTTAAAATGTGAGACTCTTGGGCGTACCCAGCGGGGGGCGGGGGGCTGGATGCAATAATTTTTTAAGCTTTTAAGCTTTAAGCTATAACTATACATAATTTTGGTTTCATTCCACTTTTCCGTTGTAAGATGTTACAACCTGAACGACCATAGCTTGCCCCCCCCCCCCTTAGTTTTGATCCTGGGTACGCCCTTGGTGAGACTGTTAATCGAGAATCCCTGAAGATGATAGGTACTTCCTTCCTACAGAAAAATGTAATGCTATGATACTTGTTTTTAATAAACGTATAAAAAAAATAAATAAAAAAAAATAGGAGGATTTTGATATCTCACCAATCAATTATTTGGGCACATTAACATTTTGTTTAAGATTGGAACGTTTTATTTTTTTTCTGCGATTTTTTGACGTATATCAAATAAAAAGAAATAACTCTAGTAAATTGTAATTTTTAAAACTAATCTATCCATTTTGAATGCTTCCCTATTTCACCGTCGTAAATACCTATATAAAAGGACACCCTAAATGTTTCTTAAACTGTATGATATGATAAAGGGAGGTGGGAAGAAAATGGCTGTAGTCAGATATAAGAGACCACCTGTTGAGTCTTGACCATTCTCTTCCTTCTTTAATGGCGTTTCCATTACCGTTGACCGAGAATGGCTTTACCAGATGAATAAGTGTTATATTTTATTTCTAAATTGAATTGATTAGAAAATCTAATTAGATTAAAGTTCGACAACTACATTATTTAGTTTGGTAGGATTATCAAGTTGAAAATAGGGAGTTTTCTATTCGTTGTTGATTTTATCTTAGTGCTACTAACTGATGAAGCGTTCATGAACGATAGATCAAAGAAGTAATTATTTGGAACTATGAACATTTTGAGTGAGTATTTTTCAAGTTGATTTTCGGTTTTGTTTTTTCTTAAACTCTCTCATAACCATTATTTTGCAGCAATTTTCAATTCATTAATCTTCTGATAACGAGGAAATTTCGTTTTTAAAAGCTATTATTAAAAGACAGGCATACGAATAAGTAAATATATAAAAAAAATTAATGAAGTGGACTAAACTGGAAATTATATTCTTAATCATTGTTACTGCAGTAGTCGCTGAAAAAAAAAAAAATTCGAATTCCAAAAAAAAATTTCTGGATCGAAAAAACCATGTAGAAAAACATGTATTAACCACCAAAAAAACCGCACATTCATTTATTTACAAAAATAATAGAAACTTTATTAAATTCATATCTGTAAATTGCTGCTTTAATAGAAAATTGAATGCAAAAAGTAATTCCACTAACGTTTTTTCCTCTAAATTCCGAGGGGGGGGGAGCGATCACTAATATCAACCCCCCCCCCTCCACCTTGTACCGCCAGTGTGCTACTGACCTACAACTATTCTTATTTAGCTTATTTTTTAAAATAAAAGTACCTAAGTGATGAGAACATAATTGAATTTTCACTTATATTTACAATTTTAGTTTGATTCAGTAAATGTAATAGGGTAAAAAATACAGTTATTGGCACCCTTAAGACTAAATTTCAGTGGTGACATTAAAAAAATACTTCTTATGAAGGGATCTAATTGAAACTTCCTATAGCTCCTCATTATTTATCCTCATAAAAACTGAAGAGGTTTTTTGGGTCAAAAGTTCAATAGTTTTACAATATGGCAATATTTATTGTTAAAAGTGCCAAATCTAGTTATTGGCACCATGTGGATTTAATTGTGAAATCTTCCCTACGGTTTTTTTGTTAAAGTCTTAATGTCTTAATGAGAGTCTGTTTCTAGCTTGCATGTGAAACTGTTGTAGCCCTGAAGATGCCTGAATAGGCGAAAATTCGGCACGTAATCTGCATGATTAAGTGAATTATTGAAATTATACGAGACTTTGAGGCCTTGCATTCTATATCTATAATCCAATAGTCTCTTCATAAAAACTTGTTTATTAAAGTCTTACTATATAGATGACTTAGGATCCAGCCGACTGTAAAGGGGGGGCTGCAGCCCCATAGCCCTTCATTTGTATCTGCCAATCAGCTTTTTTACCTTCGTGTATCTTTCCCACAACTAAAATTCTACTTGTTCTGCATATTATTTGTTCTTTAACTTGCTTCCTTACATTAAGGAAAGTCAAATTCTATCTTTTAATGACGAAAAATTTTCCAAAGGGAGGGGCTGCAGCCCCCCCCCCTCTGGATCCGCCAATGCTTGTAATAAAATTAGGACTTGTTTACCTATTTCTTTAAGTTAAAGTTGGGGTGCCAATAACTGTATGGTTTACCCTATTAGTGATTTAAATTAAGATCTGAAAAAGTTTTCATCAAACATTACAATTTCTTGTTTTTAAGTTCATTAAGTACTCATTTTAAAATCTCTTTATCTATATTTCAACCATAAATTAATATTTTAAAAAATGTCAGGAATTGGTTGGATTGCTTTTGTCAACTCATAACTTTATCTATAGTTTATAACATTTTCGTTGTTTTGGGAGGACAGGGGGGAGCGTTCCCACATTATTTTAGCAGGGGGCAACTAGGTACACTCCAACTGAGACATAAATTGGCATGTTTTAAGACACCAAACACCTTTAAACTACGTCGTTGAAGAAAGAATTAAATTTACAAACAGTTTTTTCTAGGCTTTTTTATTTTAACTTCTAGCATCTCGAAATTCTAGTAATATATCTATTAGAAAAATGAGCTCCCTCCCCCAATAATTTGTGCTGGTGACGCCTATGGTTGATTATTATACTTTTAGAACATTATAATATAACATACAAGATTTATTGTTTGTTTACCTCTGAAATATTGTATTACTTGTACTTTAATTATACTTCACATAATTACAATAAATACGTTAAAAAATTAGATGTTGTAAACGATTTTAATCTAAAGTTGGCAAGCTTGTATTTCGTTATTGTTAGGGCACAGTGTTGACGTTTTGTTTTTGTGAAAGTTTTCATTTATTACTTTTTATATTTTACAAAAGTTGAAAAACTCGATTTAATTATTAGACCATTTTTATTTTATATTTATATTTTGAATTGTAAGAAAGTATTCTATTACTTTCTTACAATCCCTAAGAATTAGGGATTGACACTTGTACTTTTTGGGAAGTAGGTTGCCATTGTGGTTATACAGTATATATCCAGAATTTTTTGAAGATTATCTTCTTACAAATAAAAAATGTCTTTTTACCCTCTTTTCGTTTTGAGTGGTAGAGAAAGGTTGTCAGTTCCTAGATTAAGTATTATTTTGAAATATAAACTGTTTATTGAGAAGTGAAATATTTTATTTTATTCTTCAATTTCTCTATTTTGAACTATTTATTCTTTTAAATCAATATATGTCAGTAGACAGATACCAGAATGATGATTAAAAATGCTGTTATGTAATGTAAGTAACACTTTCACGATAAGCTCTGCAAGCACTTTGTAAATATCACTTTGCTTTATTCTGTTTTCAATTTTATATTTTATAAAATGTCATTATTGACTTTATTAGTTGTTTTTTTTTTTGTCTCACAATGATATGCAATCACCTTTAAATATTTAAATGTTTGTCTTTTTATTATATTATTTATCATTTATTTACGATAACTTTATTGGTAATTATAATTGTTTCAGCCGCCGGAGAACGAGCTGCAGAAGGTCGGGGAGCGTGTGATGTCAGAGCACGAACTGAGAGTACAGAGAAGCTTACAGAGACTCAATGTTCCGGAATGGTTTAAGAACAGCCAGGTGCCGCAACAAGGATTCTTACTAAAGCGACATTCAGAAGGAGGTGGCACGACACAAGGCTGGCAAGGGCTTGTATCCAAGACTACTTCCCTATCAAGCTTAGGTTCAAGAAGTCCGACTGGTAATTTTAATTCAATATTTCCATCAAATTTATAACATTTTAAAATAAAACTCTGAACTCAAGAGAGGTGTTTATATATCTTGATTATAATAATGTTGCCTAAAAATAAAACAGAATAATAGTACAAAACAATAAAAAGCAACATACATGTAATGTAAGGGAATCTCTCAAGGGACACCTCTTGTGCAGAGAATTCATATCACACCTCTGCCAATTTACGAATGTTTGACTTTTTATGTATGTAGTATTCTGTACATGTGGTCCTTAATTTAGAAATAATTGATAAAATATTTATTTTTGTTTTAAATTATTGTATTTTTATTAAATTGTGTTTAAGTTTTTTTTCTTAATTTTTACAATGTTTTAACAACTACCAGCATTAAAAGTTTTAACATTTACAGTAAAGAGAAGTCGAAACCAAGGCAATAGGCAATATGTGAAAACACACAAGACACCAAACCACAACTTCAGTTGTAGGTTTATTTTTGTGGTACATACTAATGTTCTAATTTTTTGTTTTTCACTTTTTTATATTAACATGCTTTACTAATATACTAATGATATAATAGGTTTTAATATCATTTAACATTCTTTTATTGTTTTTTTATTCAATAATTTTATATGAACAGTTCTCAAATGTAGTAAGTTTTTATCTTTGTAACATATGTTGGTTTATCCAGGTTGAAATTCAGTTAGTAAATACTGATGCCCGTATAATATTTCCATTCATGATAAGTCAGTTGATTGCAGTTTTAGTTTATGCCGCTATCTTGTATTATATACTCGGAAATTCGATTATGACATGAGAAAATCATCGGAACCGACAGCAATCACTATTTTCACATACTAACATCGCTGATACACTGATTCCATTTATTTTCTTCTCTCTTGAAACAAGGTAAGGATGCATGTTATAAACAGTTAACACTTGAATACATTTCATTATTGCATATTGCTTTGGTTTGAGATTCGCTTTGCAATAGTTAGGTTTTCATTAATCAAATAGGCTACAATACAAGCTATTTTGATCCTATAGTTTTATCAAAGCTAAATTTTTTATCGCTTTGTAACTTCATAACTTTCTATAATAATAATAATAGTTCTTGGTTTCATAAATTTCTTGAGTAGCTATGTTACAAAAAGCCTGGCTCATTTTTATCTTAAAATGTGATAGACACATTTTTAATTTGTCGTTTGAATAGGTTACCATAACGTTTTGCATGTGCCCAGGAAATTTCACAAAGTGTAATTTAGCTACTCAATTGTTAATAGCTTACAAATTAATTTCCATTATTAATCCTTTTTATAAATACATATTTTGGAACTATCATTAATGCATTTTTTTTTTGTTGTCGCAGGTAACCTACTCAGCCCGAGCCCGACACCTAGCACTCACACATTTACTCGATGGAGCACCACCCGCCTCTCATCTAATCCTGGTTCTACTTCCACATCGCCCTCCGGTTCCGCCAGATCTTCCTTCAATTACCGCCAGCCCTACCTCGGCTGGAGGTCTCAAGAACGTCTCACTCATCCGCGAACCCCTGCTGAGAGGCTTGCTGCGGGGCTCCTTCCTCAAAAACAGGTTAGTAAACATTTAAGATTATATAACAAATTTTTTCATTCTTTCTTTCTTTTTTTTTTTTTTCTTTTGTTGTTTTAAGAATGTAATTCACTATCCAATGTAAATTAGGAGAGAAATTTGGCACTGCCAAAACCGCCTTTAAAAAAAAATCTTAAGAAGGAAGAGAAAGATAGAAAGACTCTTAGGGGAACTTCCCATTGACTGTATTTTAAACTTTTCGTAACAGTTATAGCCTACGTAGTCATAGAATCGGTAAGTACGGAGTATTAGGCACAGAAAATTTGTTTTGGATTGAAAATTTTTTTACAGCATCTTAGTGTACATAATTTGTCAAGTTTTTGCATTTTGTACCTTGCTAACTTTTTTGAAATATATATATTGTTCCTATAAAAAGAATTTAAATTATTATACTTCTGTCTCCACCAGCATATTCTTTACCATGACCTATTTATTATTTTTAAAATAACATTTTCGTATTGTGAAATTAAAGAAACCCTCAAACATGGTTCTCTACGGCAAAAGAAGACTCGGTTGTGATTTGTTCGGACTCCCTAAGCCCCCTAAAAAGCTTGAGAAATCCCTTCTCTGAAAAACCACTGGTCAAAGAAATTCACAGCCATTTACATAAGATGAAAAAATCTAAGAAAGCAGTTGTTTTTATATAGGTGCCAAGTCATATCAGCGTAGTAGGCAACGAAATGACTGATAGAGCAGCCAAATCAGCTCACGGGTTAGATAACACTGAAATTTCCTTTTTATCGTGCTCAGAACTATTCTTGCCTCTTAGAAAAGAGATTTGGAAGAAGTGGCAGGTAATATGGGATAGGCAAATTCTTAATAAACTTCGCATGATCAAGAGATCAGTTCAGGAATGGCCTTCATGTTCTAGTTCATCGAGAAGAGAGGAAGTGGTTATTACTCGCCTCCGTATAGGGCACTGCCGCCTCACCCACGGCTACCTGATGGCTAAAAAGCCAGCACTGCAATGCCAAAAATGCAGGACGATACTATCTGTGAGGCACATAATCGAAGAGTGCCCAGTTTATAATGAGAAGATGATACAGAGGGGAATTCCTCGGTCTATGGCTACAGCATTAGGAGCAAATCAGAAGATTACCAGAGAACTCTTGAGTTTTATTAAAGAAGTGGGACTCTACCCTCTCATATAAGAGCTACGCCCTTTCTAATTTGCGGGTGATGATAACCTTTGCTGTTCTTCACCCTGTATAAATAAATAAAAGAAAAATTTAGCTATTTTAGAGAAATGCTTGTTGGATTGCCTCACAGTCCTTCGAGTTCAGTATAGGGTCTGGCCCAGATAACTCTAATCAATGCTTTGCAAACCTAAAGCAGCAACGGATGATCATAAGTTAGATCATGATGATCAATAGGATCAAAGAAGGAGTTTTATACGGATTGCTACAGAACTTGTCTACAGATAATTCTTTTAACTTGGCTTTGAAGAAATGTCACTTTAGCAAGTAAACTAAATTTGATTGTGAAAGTTAAATAGTCCTTTCATTTGATAAGTGGTTCGGTCCCTCATATTTTTGACTTCACTATACTTCAAGAAAGTATTTATTTCCGATAATTAATATGGAGATAATCTCTTACACTTCTTTAGCCGACACTGATATTGGTACTCTATACACTGCCATCTAAATATTCAAAAAGCTGAGGTATGGTATTTTTTCTTTTAAAAATGAAAACCTGTTGTTTTCATTTAATATCAACAAACAGATCATCAAATCAAAGAATTCGATAAATAATATTCATTTTAGTGATTTTGTATTAACAAATCGTCTGCATGGCTTAGGTCTATCTTAACTTGTCTCCATTTCCGTTTGCTAACTAAATTTTTGTCTAATACTCAAATTTGTTTTCTAACGATTGTGATATATGTAATTTTATTTTACTCTACTGTAGAATATTACATAAGAGGTTTTAATTTATATTATTTGTCTTGTGGTTGATGGTTGGTCTTAAACCACAATATTGCAAAAATAATTGAACCTTTTAATAATGAGAATTAACTCAGAACATTTTTATTTTCACAATAACACAATATTTAGAATGTAATATTAACAACACATGTTAAAAAAGTCATATGAGTTGCAAAGCACCACATACTCCCTCCCCAGTGATAACGGAGAGAAACTTTGATGGAAATGTTACTCTGCGTCCTGAACGTGTTCGGTTGTTCTTGGGAGGCGAAGTTGCTTTAAAAGCAGGAGCAGCAGATGAATTCTGTTGCGATCCCTCTGTTGTTGAATTCTGTTGCTGCTGGTGGTGCGATGTTACGTCCTCCGATAACAAATATGCCGGTTTAAGGCGGTCAATAGAAATCCTTTTCGTGCCCCTCGGAGTTTCAAGATCGAAGAATTTGTCTGTTCGTGAAATTACCTTAAATGATCCTTCATAAATAGGTTGTAAGGGTTTTCTCACAGCGTCTTGTCGCACGAAAACATGGGAGGTTTTTTTAATATTCTGGTGAATGTAGGGTCGCTTAGCTGAGTGATGGCTTGTAATTACCGGTCTAAGCGCTTGGATATGTTCCTTTAATTTATGTACCAGCATAGGTAGGTCATTAGATGTCGCCCCATCTTCGAAGAAGTCTGCTGGTAGTCTCAAAGGTTCTCCGTACACTATTGACGCTGGTGTCGCTTGGAGGTGAGGTACCAAGAGGGAACGTAGACCAAGAAGAACTGTGGGTAGTTTGGTAATCCAGTCATTTACCAGCTGAGCACGTAGGGATGCCTTAAGCTGCCGATGCCATCTTTCTATTTTGCCATTAGACGCAGGATGATATGCCGTAGTTTTACAATGTTGGATGCCCAGAAGATTGGTTAGGTGGGCGAAGAGTGAGCAATCAAATTGTCTGCCACGATCTGTCGTAATCTTAGATGGAACTCCAAACCTGGCGATCCATGAAAATAAGAGAGACCGTGCGACTGATTCCGCTGAAATGTCCTTTAAAGGTATTGCCTCCGTCCAGCTAGAAAAACGGTCAATGATTGTTAGTAAATAGATATACCCATCGGAAGGTGGCAGAGGACCAACAATATCCAGATTTAGGTGAGAAAATCTACTACTGGCTGGTTCGTAGGTACCTATTTCGCTAAAAATATGTTTGGTAACTTTTGAACGTTGACAACCCATACATGTTTTAGCCCATAGTCTGACATCTTTTTTAAGGGAAGGCCACACATATCGTTGCTTGACGAGCTCGATGGACGCTTTTATTCCAGGGTGTGCCATGTTATGGAGAGAGTCGAAAGCTGGTTTCCGAAATGCTAGCGGTAAGTAAGGCCTCAAACGACTTGTAGATGTGTCTACTATCAATTCTGCTCCTGATGGTAATGCGATTGGTGCAAATTTAAGGGAACAATTTTTATTAGCCTTTAGCTGTTGTAGTTCCTCGTCCGTACTTTGTAGTTTCGCTACGTCGTCAAAGGAAATCACGGATGGGACAGATATAGCGGATAGGCGAGAAAAGAAGTCTGCCGGAGTGTTGGATTTGCCAGGAAGGTACTGGAGGTTTGTGGTGAACTGCCCTATGAAATCCAATTGTCGTAATTGGCGTGGGGAAGCCTTGTCGAGCCGTTGCTTAAACGCGTATGTCAGAGGCCTATGATCCGTGTATAATACAAAATCCCTACCTTCTAATATGTAACGAAAGTGTTTAACGGACATATATGCGGCGAGTAACTCTCTATCATACGTACTATACCGCTTTTGAGTGTCTGTTAATGATTTTGAAAAGAACCCAAGTGGTTCTAAAACACCGTTACGAAGTTGGTTGAGCGACGAACCGACTGCAAAATCCGAAGCATCAACGAGAAGCGCTAATGGTAAGTCGTCTGATGGGTGGGCTAAGAGTGTTGCGTTTGTGATTTGAGTTTTAAGTTTCTCAAAAGCACACAAAGCCTCAGGAGTCCATTCCACGTTGCGTTTATCATTTTTGCGCGTATCTTTGCAAAGGTTAAATAACAGCTGTTGCGTTTCGGCGGTTGCAGGCAACGATCTTCTGTAGAAATTTATTAACCCAAGAAAACGTCTGAGATCGGCAATGGTTTTAGGTTGTTTGTACGAGACGATCTTGTCAACTCGATCGGGTAACGGCTCAATACCCTCGACAGATACAGAGTAACCTAAAAACGAAATTTTTGTTATCCCGAATTCACATTTTGCTATATTAATGTTTATGCTGTATTCGTTCAAGCGCCTGAATAGTGAGGTGAGATGACAAATATGTTGTTCTTCATTATTTGAAAACACGAGAATGTCATCTAAATAACAAAAAACAAAATCTAAATCTCGTAAAATGCTATCGATGTATCTCTGGAAAGATTGAGCGGCATTTCTCAATCCAAAAGGCATCTTTAGAAACTCGAATAATCCGAAAGGGGTAATCACAGCTGTTTTAGGTACATCTTCTGGTGCAATCGGAATATGGTGGTAGGCGCGAACTAAATCGATTTTAGAAAAGAAAGTCTTACCGGCGAGTCTGGAGTTAAAATCGTTTAAATATGGTATAGGGTAGCTGTCGGGAACTGTTATGGCATTAAGTGCCCTATAATCGCCGCAAGGCCTCCATGAACCATCTTTTTTGGCTACCATATGTAAGGGACTCGACCATGGACTTTTGGAGGGCCTACATATTCCCAAGTCGATCATTTTTTGAAATTCTAATTTAGCCTGTTCCAATTTTGTGCGAGGTAGACGTCTGGGCCTAGCAACAACGGGTGGACCGGTTGTCTTAATGCTATGAAAATATTTTATATCCGTGGCACAGAAATCTGGATCTTCGCGCAGTAATGTTGGGAACTTTTGAAGTAGTTCAGTGTATTTGCTAAGCGGATCTAATAAGTGAATTTCACTCTCGGGTGAGTTAACCGTAGTCAATGTAGAAGTAGATAGCTGTGTTGTATTGTCAATAAGCCGCCTATTTTTTAGATCAATTAATAGTCCAAAATGATTTAAAAAATCAGCCCCAATAATAGGAGTCTGAACTTTAGCGATTGTGAAAGGCCAGCAATAAGAACGTCTCGTACCTATATTGAGGTTAATTAGACGCTCACCATAAGTGTTTATAGGCGTTCCATTAGCCGCAAAGAGTACCCGTTTGGTTGGTCGCATTTGGGGAGAGGAAGGAACGACAGAAATATCTGCCCCGGAATCCACAAGGTATTTTGTTCCAGTAGGAATATCCGTGACGAACAGACGGCGTGTAAGTATTTGGCCTGTGCTCTCCTGCGCCATCTCAAGAGAGTGGCCTACTCGTTTTCCGATTTAGAAGGAGATGTTTGTTTATAAGAGCAAGGTTGGTTACATTTTGTGGCTTTTTCACGAAATTTACGGTGATACCAGCAAAGAGGACCACTAAAGGAAGGGCGGGATCGTGAACGAGAGCGCGAACGTGAATGACCTGCAGCAGATAAGCTACTAATAGCAGCGGTTAATTCGGCAATTTGTGATTCTAAACGCGATAGCCTATCAGTGGGTAAGATGCTAGAAGATGAACTACGGGAAGGATTATTATTTATAGAGGTTATGTTAGGCGAGGAATGTGTGTAGTCGAGAATCCTGTCGGCCATAATGGCAGTGTTGTCTAGTGTGTCATTGCTAGAGGCTAATATTGATCTCAAATTAACTGGGAGACGTTGCATGAAAATAGTTTTTAAAAAATCATCATTGACTTGCGAACCAGCAAGGGTAAGCATTTCGCGTAGCAACTGACTGGGCCGTTTGTCTCCAAGATCTATTTCAGTAAGTAATTTGGTTACCTTCCGTCCTTCAGATTCTTCGAATTCGCGTTGCAGCCTCGGGGTCACCACTGTGGTTGATGTTTTTTCGCCAAATAGGTGGAATTTTAATTGATACCCGGCTGATTTCTTCATAACTGCTACGTTGGGGCCTTGTCTCCGTGTTCTCGGAATCACACATTATAAATGAAAATATCTAAAGTCTTCAACTTACAAATTGTAGCTGTCCAAATCGGTGGTCACCACTGTGGTTGATGGTTGGTCTTAAACCACAATATTGCAAAAATAATTGAACCTTTTAATAATGAGAATTAACTCAGAACATTTTTATTTTCACAATAACACAATATTTAGAATGTAATATTAACAACACATGTTAAAAAAGTCATATGAGTTGCAAAGCACCACAGTCTTATTGAAAGAATGTTAAAAATGTTTTCTATTTTTTTTTTTTTTTTGATACTTCAATATTCTATGTTGGCTTGATTATTTCTTGTATATTTTTTTAACTGGTGACCATTAATAATAATTAAAAATAAAATGACTTATAATATTAGACATCACTATAACATTTTATTCATACAATGTTATCAATTATTGTTTATAAACGCAGTTACCGATTAATTTTATTAGTGGCCATGAACGCTGAGCATATTACAGTGTTGCTTGTTTAAGCTTTTGTAAGTCTAAGGTTCGAATCATCCCTTGGTAGGATAAAACTTATTTTGTAGTGGACCCATGAATCAAAAACTTCCTATGCTGATTAGACTAGTGGGTTAGACCTATATAACCACCCCCCCCCCCCCCACCTTATATATTACCTGGTATAAGTATGCAAAAATATTAGTTTTTATTGTGTTTTTATTTTTATTTAAAACAAACTAAACTAACGCACAGGAAACTTTCTCCTGAATATTAATCTGGTATTCTTTGGATTATCACGCATCATAACCTGTCTCAACTTTAATTATGATAGCTTCAAATATTAAAAAATTGTAATTTAATGATAATACATGTTCTCAATTATAATCAAATATAAATTATTAAGTATAACTCATTTGAATATTGAAATAGTTATTTGAAATTTTGGAATGAATAAACTACTTACTTACTCATAACTTTTTTTTTTTTGGATAAAATTATATTCCTTCTTTTGGGGCATTTTAAACAAATCTCAAGCCCTGAAATAAGTGGTTAAATAATTCTGTGCCTTTAAAACTGTGCTCGGCAACGAAAAATGACACAGGCACCTAATCATTAAAAAAAATTCTTATCTCCTCATTGCTTATTATATAAAATAAATACTTACTCATAATAAAATTTATATTATTTGACATTAGTAATTTCTATCAATCATTTAGTTTATATTTTTTAAAATTATGTTTTGCAGACCACCCCACCGCCAGTGCATAACCTAAGCGAGGTCCACAGCTCAATCAAAGAGGTCACTTCCGCGATAGTTCATTACGTTTCGGGTGCTAATAAGGACGACAGGCTTTCTCCCAACCCTCCGAGGCATGACTCAGGGTCTTCAAGGTAATTAAATAGTTTTAATGTTTTGTTTACTTTAAAATTAAATATTATTAATTTTATTATTCCATTAATATTTCAATTATTTACCTCATCTTCAGGTCTTTCAATCTCATTATCATTAGAAGGTGCTATGTAACAAATGTAAACTTCTGAGAAAAATGGGTTTAAAGTTTTTCAATTGTAACTTTTCTGGTAGAATTCAGATAAAGATGTTGTTTGATGACTGCATTCTACATTTACCAAGAATTTGTAGAACCAATTATTAGAATAGACTAGAATTAAGTACTAAGTAAGAAGTAACCATAGCACCCTCATCCATTTAAAACTATAATTATATATGTTACATAGCACCTTAATCTTTTGGTATCTCTACAAATAGAAGGAAAATAATATTTTAAGTCAGTACATATGAATTATATACACACAACACTTTCATCCAGTACAAAATCGCAATTTTCAAAAAAATGTGACATAGCACCTTCATCCACTGTCCCCTTCATAAAGTTCACAAGAATATTAATGTCATATATATATTTATATATATACACAGGAAATGGTTGGTGATACGGCAAAAAAACAAAACAAAAACTTTTAGGTAAATGTTTATAAAATTGTGCCAATATTTCACAAGTTCATGTTTTCATTAGGGCTTGTTCAGAACAATACCTGAAATTCAGGTCGAATTGATGGCACAATTATGTACATGTAACATCTACCTATAAATATTATTTTGCGGCTGCAGCTATAAACATTTCCACTTCATTAATTTTTTCTGTTAGTTATCTTATACCATAAAGGAGTTATTATTTTCTAATATAAATAAATATTATTTTTATTTGTTAAATTTAATATTTTAAAGTTATTTCACATCTATTTGTCCATATGTAACTCAACTCTTAATATTCTCTTCTATGTGTTATGGTTTGGGTTGACAATTATTTATTAATTTCAAAGATAAATATTTGATAAGTCTGGGGATTATAATTGACTGATTTTGTTAGGGGGATTATAATTGACTGATTTTGATTTAATGATTTTGTTAGGTCTGCTTCACCGAGAGGGAGCACAGGACGCCTTTGCTGGCTTGAGAGCTCCTTCGTCGGTAACAGGCCTGTAGACGTCCCTGAGACCCCGGTCTCTTTGACCGCCACGCCAGAGCACGCCAAGGACCTCTATCTCGACCTCAACTCTATCAGTCCCGGCCGACAGGTCAACGGTGAGTTTACGACAGTCGATAAACTTAGTTGTTCGATATCTATTTTATTTTTATAAATCATTTTTATACGTACATTTGTGATGGACTGCATGGCTCATGGTTCGTTTAAATATGTTCAAGTTTTTATTCCTTTAGTTTGTTCGTTCTTGCTTGTGTAGACATTATTCTTTCTTTTTTTTTTCTTTTCTTTTGTACTTTAAAAAACTACTTATTCGAGATGTTTGTACTTTTACGATTGTGATGTTAGTTATGTTTTGCATTAATGCATTAAGAATAGTGTAGTAATCGTATATTAAAACTGACATACTAAAAAAGAACTTGTTTTACCTTTATCTTACGAATTAAATTTGTTGCTAGCATAGGCAATAGATTCTAGCATTTTCGTCGCTATTTAACAAAATTTAAATTAATTTATTCCAAGCTGTTGATGGTCCAATGTAATAATCGCATTTCTTCACATTTTCCAATAAACTATTTCGCAATTACCTAGTGGCACTGCTTTCGTGGCAGAAATTGGTACTGAGCGTAACTTATTAGTAATATTGTCTTGCTTAGAATCATAGTCGATTTCAGCTTTACATATTATTTTTCCTACCTAGCAATTATATGTATTTTATAATTTCAGGGTATACTTCAATTATGTGATTGATTAATTTAAATAAAACTGAAGGTAAGCCCTATGTGTAGTCTACGTTTACAGGTTTTGATCAAGAAAAATTCAAGGAACAATACCAATTTTTGCCACTTTTTACTGCAAAAGAAGATAATGCAAACTAAAAACTACTTAAATGATCCAAAAGTGAGTTAAGAGGCCTATATGTAGATAAAATTTTTATCCATAGCAGTTCATTAAGAACCCAAAGATAATCTCTTTTCCTATTATTATATTTCAATATATTTTTTAAGATCCATTAGTGAAGTTGTTATTTTTATGTACATTCCAACATTTAGGGCTTATTTAAGCTATTAACTGATTCTCGGTTTTCAACACTACTTTAATTTCCATACTGTTAGTTATTTTAATTTTTTTTTTCTTCAGTTTGGTTAAATTATTTTATAAAATTCCTTTTTTTCTTTTCTCCTTGACCCTTTAGTGTCTGAGCAGTGTGAGTGTATTGCTGGCCCTGTGGCCTGAGACCGTCGAATACTTTTTGCCACATTCACTCTTCTTTATCTCCTTATTCATATATTTCTTCTAAAGTTTTCCATCATCCATTTTCATCCGGATTTGACCGACCGGCATTGGTGGAATTAAAAACTTTAATTTTTTTTTTTTTTTTAAGTAATATGACTAATTACCTATTACAACATTTTAAGTTATGAACATAACGTGGACATTGCATTCTTTGCAAACATATTTTGTTTGTGCTCTCGTTTTCTTCTTACGAACAACACAGATTCTACTTTTTTTCTATCATTACAACATTTTAAGTTATGAACATAACGTGGACATTGCATTCTTTGCAAACATATTTTGTTTGTGCTCTCGTTTTCTTCTTACGAACAACACAGATTCTACTTTTTTTCTATCATAGAGGGAAAATGTTGGGAATATCACCTGTTTTTCTACCACCACCGCTTTTTTTTTCTCTAGCTAAATTTTTCAAACATTTCATTTATTACATTCAATTGAAATTTTTGGAATTGAATTTTGCCTACATTGAATTTTATAAGCAAAATGCATTATATAGGCATAAGTCCAACATGTGGATAAAAGAACTTTCTATACCCTACCATCGACTTCCTGGCGCGTCATCAGAAAAGTGGTGGCAATGAATAAATAAATTTCATCGTGGAGGTAACATTATTTTGGAATTTTTGAGGAAACCATAAACCTCGTCACTGGGATGCTCCTCTACATGCTCCTCTAATATTCATGAAATTAAAAAGATACGTGTAGGAACGTACCTAAGTGGACATACTTATATATAATTTTTAGAACTGTTATATTAAATGTTTTATAATATAATGTTTTATAGAACAAACCTTAAATAGAAACTAAGGTCTGTTAGGTTGGCCTGTTATTTGAGCGTTGATTCATATTTTGAATGTATTATGATTAGACGATTAAAATTTCTGATTGAAATTTTGAGTCTTGCCTCTTTCATTCTCTTTGTGTTTTACTTTCGCTAGTTCATTCTTTAATGTTCCGAAATATTGTCGTTTGCTCTAAAATGAAGCCAAGTAGTCTTGATTTCGCAAGGTCTTGAGGTCTTGAGTTCGAATCTGGCTATGGCAGGATATCTAATATGAGCTTCCTAGGGTACACCCAGTCTTTATAAAGTGGATAATATTCTTTGATTACGATTTTGATATGAAAATGTTTTCTTTATTCTTTTATCTGTTTTTTTTTTTTTTTTTTTAAGAGCTTTTGTGATTTTTTGTTTATTTCTATTTTTTATTTTTATTTTATTTATTAGTTTATTTTTATGAGTTACTATTTATTTTGTTTTATTTTATTTCAGATTGCTTATAGCCTGATAGAGACAAAGCTTCACTGTATGGACCAATAAGTTGTGTGTTTGTTTCTTTTATAGAAAATTTCCCTTGTTCTCATGTCGATTTCTATTCTGCCTTATTGGTAAAGAAAAACAAAAAAACTATCTGTAATCGTTAAGAAATTTCAGTGCCTTAGTAATGTTAAGTTTTTTTTTTTTTTAGTTCTTTTTGTCATTTTGATTTTTTTTTTTTTTGTAAAAACTAAAAAATCATTCTGCAGCATCCGCAATAGAGGGGTATGTATTGAAATGTAAGTCGAAACGTGGTGTCGATGAGTTACTAGCATTACCTGCTGCCGTATATTTGTTGTAGATATACGAATTTGGCATGGTAATGGTTAATATAGACGTTTTGTTGTTTAAGAAAAATTGAAGTTTTCAAAAATTGAAGGAGACGAATTTCCTCGACTCAGATCATATTATATGTTCTTCGTCCTGAATTCATCAGCGTCTCCCTTCAGAAACGGAATTCAATATTAACCTAACTTAATGTCTATTTCAAAAATTATTGTACTGTTTCTTTGGTATATTAATTTAAGTTGTTATCTGTTTTTGTACTCCTCTATTGCTTTTGATTATTTAAAATCTTTGTGGAGGCATTGTTTCGGTCAGGGGAAATTATATAAAATTTGTAAATATGTATTTATAAAAAAAAAATTCATAATTATAATATATATATAATGAATATAGAAAGATATTTTCATGACAGCAAATTATTTATAAAAATTCATTTTATTTATGTTACTTTTCATTACTCTATTTCGTTATCTGTTTGATTTCTTATTGATATCTGACTTGTTGAATCTGATATCTTTGTAATGAAAGATAACGTTGAAAATATTGTTAAGAATTATATAATTTTATTTTATTTTAATTTCTTTTTTGTTTTTGTTTTTTTGTCATATGTATATAATGGTTTTTAAAAATGCATAATGTGCATTCTTGACAATAATATAGCTAATACGGCTTTAATTTTTTCTTTTTTCTAAAAAAATAAAAATAAATAAAACATATATATTTATAAATGAATAAACAGTGAGAAGCATCATAGGGAGAGATTACAATTTTTGTTTTTGTTTTTTTGAGGTGCTTATTTTGGTATATATATATATATGTATTTATATATGTAAAATGTATTATTGAGTCAAAGGAGGAAGGATACATTCAGATGACTAAATTTTCAACTTTTGCATTTACCAGTTCGCTGTGTAAACAGTTCCATTAGAGCAATTGTATTGATTCACTGTGTAAATAAAGCGTTTTTACATGTTATATTTTTTGTTTGTTTTTTTATTTATATTTTTCCTTTACTTTTCTATTTTTATTTTTATTTTATTTCTATTTGTCAAAGTTATTTTAAACTCATTAATAATTTTCTGGTTGTGTTTTCTTTCTCATTATCGATACAGTGAGTCCTCTCCACACCATCATATCATACACATTTGTCTGTTGTGGAGGGTTCTAATGTCCTAAATAATTTAAATAATTAATTTTAAATTGATAATTAATATTGACTTTTTAATATTCAATTAGTATTTATTAACATATTTAAAAAAAATATGTTTAATCAACTGACTGGATAAACTACTGTGTAAGGGGTCAATTGTGGTTTAGTGACTAGCATAGGCAGCTTATATGTCCAAGGTTGTGGCTTCATTTCCTAGGATTTTTTAAAGGGTACGAAAAATCCTTGGTTGTGCCATCCATCAGAGGAAGGTCTGAGCCTGCGTGATAAAGGTACTCGTTAAAGATCCTTATCCAAATTATGTCTAAAGTAGCATTGCATTGTCAAAAATTTTGAGTCCAGGTTTTCAAAATTAATATACCTTTTATTCTTAATATACTTTAGCCCAAATTACGAATTCCTGCAAAATGGGGTATTGTTTGTGTGAGTGTACATACTATCACAAATACTTTATTATACGAAAGTGAAATTAGATATTTGATTAAGTTATATTCATTCCCATGATGTTACTGCAACTTTGAGTAATGGGAAGTAGAACTTCATTCTACCAAATTATTTCAATTTTTTACATTTAATTTCTCAAAAATAACTCTTAACGATTTTTATTAAACTTTTGTTTTATGAGAATCAAGTAGGGGAGTGCGGGGTTGGTTGGCAACAGTTTTCACTTTTTTGATTGTTGAGTCATTCCTGTTATTATAATCCCAATATGGCTGATACCACTGTAAACCCCAAGTATTAGAGTACTTCAAGTATTTTTTTCAACACATAATATTTAACACTATGATCATAGGAAATTTAAGAATTCGTCAAGCCAGTGTGGGGCAAGTTGGCCTAAAAGGTGGTGTTGTTTGGCAATCTCATTCAAGTACTGCCTGACATATATCATTGTTATTAAAAGCTGCACTATAATAGTATAATGATTTTGATCGATTTTTAACAGCTATTAAGGGAAAATAGAATGACAATTGGCTGCATTTTACTATAGGGCTGCATTTATTTCAATTGAACAAAATTACATAACATTTCAAACAGCAGAAATTAGGAAAATGTAATGGCTTAGAAGCATCATTGCGTTAGAACAATGTAAACAAATTTTTCATAAAACAAAATGAATTTAACTCACCTTCAAAAACTTTAGGTAGGATAATTATTCTCTGGGCCTTCAATCGTATCATGAGAAAGTGTCTGCGGTGCACTATTTTCATTTTTATAGTAGCCAGGTGTGGCTGGTTCATCAAAAAGCTTTGATCGCGGCTGAAGGTGATCTTTAATGTCATTATCTTTTCCGTTGCTCCTAAAGATTCCGTTTAAGTTTAGACTGTCGTCTCTTTTCGCATAGGAAATATTGCTCCCCTCGCTATAACTAAAGACAAGTGGTAGTTTCACCTTTGTTCATGTTTACCTTACTTTTGTGACTTGCTACTGCGCCAACAAACCCCAGTTGAAGATAGCCAACTAACCCCACAGGATAAATTCTATGAAAGATGGCTGCCAGGACAGGGAAGAACAACAAAACAAGAAACTGGTTAGTTGATAGGTTAGGTTTTTCAAAGGAGTTTGGGGCTATGTGAACAGAATCGGAGTCAAATGATTTGCCATGTCTTAAAACCAAATTTACTAAAAATATAAAAATTTACTTAAATGATGTAAAATCAATCAATGAAGCACACACTTCTCTAATCTGTTAGCATCAGACTGAAACCTCAGGACAAGACTCCCGAGGTTGAGCGGGTCACATGGTACGATTGTGGCGCCTTCACAACAGGTGTGACGGAAATTATAAAAGGCCAACCAACCCCTCTCTCCCCTATTCTTTAAAATCAGGTAGGTTTTATTATCATAGAGAAATGGTTAGATAGTGCAAAAGTGGCAAAAGAAAAATTTCTTCCAACAAGGACGTTTAATTTTATTGATATGGAATAATTATCAGTTTCAGAAGTTCATCTTAAAAATGTTCTTTAAAAAAGATTTGTTCTGCTAATAACTCCCAACTGCATAACTTTGTGATGGTTCATTTTTCTTTACTGCCACAAACCTGTTCATTATCTATACGCACAACATATGATAAAACCATTTTTTAAAACCAATGAACAAAAGTAAATGGAAGGTATGATATAGAAGAAAGGTCCACATGACCGGCCAAGAAGGGAGCCGGTGGCCTTTTTTTGAACTAACTCTATACCTGATTACTCACATGCTCATTTACATAAAATCGGGTTTAAGAAAGAAAAAAAACATGCCCAGTATGCCATTTAACATCTGATCTGCCTTTACAGAGATAATTACACACATTTTAATAATTACAATAAAAATCAGTACAAAAAGAGGTTGGAAATAAAAATTTAGTTTTATAGTTCCAGTTGCCAAAGCTAATACCAAAGGAATTAAGAAATATAGAAAAATATTCTATAATCATATTTACTGTTCAATTAGTGATGCTATTTGTCAAGGGTTCGTAAGAACTACTTAACTTATAAATTTTGTCCAGAGAATGCGTGGGCTGTAAAATTATGTAATTTTTCAAAAAAATCTCCCAATTGAATTGTATAGTTTTGAAATGGTGCTTGTCCACTTTTCTCGATTTTAGAACATGATGCCCTTAACACCAGAATCAGTAATTGGAATAAGCAGAAGCTATGCTAAAAGAAGGATCGGGAAAATTTATGGAGCAACACAAAAACAATACTGGAATGATGAAACACAGTATCACTCCAAATTCTTCCATTCTGTCTAAAGAAGTTACACTTTACGAAATCTGGACAGGAAAGCACATAAAAAAAATTATAGCGATATATATATATATATATATATATATATATATATATATATATATATATATACGGGACACTGTAAACTCAATAAACATACGCACAAACTCAAGCTTGCAGAGTCACCCACTTGTAGATTCTGCAGCAATGAGAATGGAGCAGCCTACCACATCATACGTTGGTGTGAACGACTTGCACAACTAAGATTTAGAATCTTTGGCCTGGTGAACCTACCTGACCCTGGCTCAAAAGATCTAGTCAATCCAACAAGTCTGCCCAAATTTATTGATGCTCTAAAAAGTAACAATTTAGGACTCAGGCACGAAATAGGCAACAATAGACCCTTGGTGGTCGCGGTGCTTATAGTCCAGAAAAAAGAAGAAAAAAAAAAGAGCATGGTACGAAAAACTGTGTTCCACTCCTAACAGTCAACTTTTTTTTTTAACATTTGTTTAAATTTATGGTACTAGTTTCTGGGCATGGCCAATAAGGTGCTGTTTAGTGTGGCCCCGATCTCCATTGAAAAGGACCCGGTTGGGAGTATATTGATCTCTGAAAAGCGAGCATAGCGGGAGTCGAAAGCTTGATCTAATAAAGACGCTTTTTAACTTAAAAGGACGTGATGAAGGTCTCCTTAAATCACTGTAACATAACCTCCCAAAATAGGCCACACCCAGAAGTTAGATAGGGAAATCTTTACCAAAGTTATGATTATACAAAGACGATGTAGCGATAACTGCACGCACCTTACCAGCCCTTTCAGGCGTGTTGGAAGAATTTGAAGCGGCCGCAGCAAACATGGGCTTGAGAATCAACGAGGAAAAACCAAATACATGAGGACGTCTTGAACTCAAGCGGGTGGAGAAGAAGAAGTGCACATAAATGTATACCACTTCAAGAGCTGCAAGAGTTTTAAATATTTAGGATCTCTGATTACTCAAGAAAATGACACAACTGCAGAGGTCAAAGCTAGAATTGCAGCTGGTAGCAGATGTTTTTTTGCGCTGAACAAGGCTCTGAAATACCAAACATTGTCTCAATCTGCGAAAACTACTCTTTACGAAACAATAACAAGACCTTTGGTTACATATGGGAGTGAGTGTTGGGTTATGACCAGGGAGAGCAAAACGATTCTGAAGGCTTGGGAAAGGAAGATGCTCAGGAAAATATCAGGAAGAATAGAGAACTCGTACAGCTCTTTGGCGAACCTAATATAGTCGCTAGGGCAGGCGGAAAGAGACTGGGAGGAAGATGGTTGGAGGACGTGGAAGACGATTTGAGGCGGATGGAAGTGACAGGATGGCGGAGTAAGGCCGAGTATAGGCAAGAATGGCTGTTAATTCTAAGTGAGTCCAGGCCCAACTAGGGCTGTAGCGCCATTCAGAAGAAGAATAAAATGATTATACAAAGTTTTCTGTTTCTCTTTAAGATAACTTATTGGTTTTAAAAACTATTATCTTCTTCAGAAATGTATTTAAGATCTTTCTAAATTTGATTTTATTCATCTTGTAACTTAGCAATGGAGTGGATCGAAGATGTGCCCTTTCAACGATAGAAACCTCTAGAACCAAATATCGTAATATCTAAAAAAAATTGAGACATGTGCCCTTTTAAAATACAACAATTCAATTTTAATGACCTTGCAATATTTTATTTTAATGGATTTGTTCAGCATTTAATGGATAGGGGGTACATTTCAAGGTATTGTGTCACATGTGGTATTTGAAGTCTTTATTGAACCATGTTCTGTTAGACTCCCTCATATTTTCATATATCTGAGGGAGAAAATTTGTTTATTACCACATAAAACAAATCTTTTTTTTAATGGTAATACAGATATTTGTCCTCCCCGATCTCGACTTCCATCTGTTACAGTCTGGGATTGGTTCCTCGAGGGGGCGTTCCTCTATGCCTCATTCCCTCAGGGGGATACTTCCATACTCTTTTAGCCATTCTTCCTTGAGCCATTCACTGGACGTGACCACTTTAACCTCTTGTAAAGATGGCATGGTCATGTCATTGTAAGGTTCATATTACTCCACCTTCATATAACTTTATTGAAACTTGATCGCATGCTGGATGGATGGAAGTGTTCTCCAGCTGGTTTTAATGAAATTCTATTGACTGATGGGTGTTAGAACCCACTTGTTGAGTCAAAGCCTGCTCTAGTGTAGATCCCCAGTTATTTTTATTCTCTGCTGCTTCCCTCCGATATCAGAAACCAAGAAAAACTCGCATCAGCAGCCACTTTGTCTTCCTAGCGGAAACTGGGTTGTCCAACCCTTCTTTTGTCATACAGCCATTCCGAAAGAATCTTAGATGGTATTTAGGTAAGAAGTTAAAAGATCTACTTCTTTGTACTCCTCACTCAGCTCAGCATTAGTTCTTCTCCAGGTGCCCTGCTCACAAATATCACTTTACATTCGACAAAGTACTCTTCCCTCAAACCTGATTAGGGCTAGTTGTCGTTTCTGAGCTCATAGTTAGAATAGGTTAGAGGATTGTTTTATATATTCTTACTTAGCTTCTTAAATGTAATTTTGGAAAAAAATATGGGCGATTCGCTAATAGAATTCGTTTTTGGATCTTCTTCTTCTACACTGTTCACTTGATTGACCTGGGATCCTATATATTTGAAGGATTTCATTTTTTGGGATTGATAGAATCCTACTGAAACATGGCTTTCATCATCTCCACTGGAAGGTATTGTACACATGCACTTAGTTTTTTCAGCATTTATGATAACGCTGCTGATTCCTCAAATGACTAAAAAGCATCAGCTACTGCGTTCAGAGTCCTGCGATATCCAATAATCAGCAATGCTAAAATTTGGACTGCTCTATTAAGAAGTATTCATGTTACTTGGATTCCTGCAATTCTAATAGCTTTTTCAAGGGTGAAATTAAACATCGGACAGGCCATGCCGTCACCCTCTCTCACAAATGTTCCCAGTGTAAATCCTTCCATTCACCCACATTAACTATTTTCCTCAAAAATGGTTTTACCCCTGTTTGCTTATTCACACATCACATATTATATACATTTTATTTTTTTTAAATACGTGGGCTCAAGGTGACTAAGGACAAGGTCTAAGAAGTCTTAGGTTTAACAACCAGCCTGAACAAGACTTTGATTCCGAGTCGAAAGTAATTAAATATATTAGAAATCCAACACGTTTTAGTAATATTTTTCAAGTAAATATTATAATTTTTATTTTTTATTTTCTTTTTGTCTTTAAAAATAATTATTATATAAAATTTAAATATTTCAGGAAGTCTATAACTGACATTTTATTTTTCGTGATTGAATTGAGTACACAAAGAGGGATGGAATCACATTATTATAACAAGGAATGACATGAATTACATAGTTTTCAGTGAATTATCATGAATTAAATAGATAGTGTTGTAATTCATGAATTACATAGATAGTGTTGGGAATTTGCCTATACGGTCACTGGAGGCTGGTCCCTATAGCAGTAGAGTCGTGGCGCAGAGCGACTCATTTTCCAGTCGTGGTCACTGTCGTGCCATTTCAAAGTGGTTCCTTTGAAATCCACTAAAGGAGTGTTGTGCAATGGGTTGTCGCGGATGCTCCATGCGAAATTCCACCTTTTTTGCGGCTATGTGCACCGCGGACGCCTAGGGTAATTGTGCGCCTTTGTTTATGCCTGAGTCTTAAATTATTATTTTTGGAATATCAGTAAACTTTAATTGTCTTATTGGATTAACTAGGTCCTTTGAACCTGGATCAAGGCAAAGATTCTAAATCTTAGTCAAGCTAATTGACCTCATCAACAGGTAATGGGATAAGCTGTTTCAGTCTTTTTGCCACAGAATCTGCAGATGGATAACAGTGCTAGCTTGAGTTTGTAAATGTGTTTATTAAGTTTACAGTGTCCCTTATAGATTGCTGTTATTTTTTTGAGTGCCATTCTGTCATGGTTAAATGTAGCATGTTGCTACTCTTGCTCTTTCTTCTAGAAACAATTTAGAGTGATAATGAGTTATGTCATTCCAATACTGTTTTTTTACTTGCTCCATAAATTTCCCCGATCCTTCTTTAGACGTAGATAATGCTAACTCCAATTACTAGTTCTGGGGTTATAGGTTTATTGCCTGACCCTTCCTTGAGAGTTGTCAGCTTCTTTATTTCCTGGGATGCCAGAATGTCCTGGTACCATTTCTCTCTAACCTTATTATTCTCCGCTAATATGATGATGGTAATATGATTTCTGATTGCTCCAATAGCTGGTTGGCTATCAGTAAAGATAGTTATCCTTTTATTGGTTATCCTTTCGGTCAGCAGCTCTGAAGCCCACTGGCCAATAGCAAGTACTTTTGATTGGAAGACAGTGACATATTTTCTTAATGAGGTTGAAATGCCATCTTTTGATTAATCATTTCTCCACATTCCCGCACTAGACCCTATTTTGGTTAGCGAGTCATCCGTGTAAGAGTTTATTCCTTTGTAAGGCTTATGTGGTACCATTTTATTAATTATGGTTTTTATTTGATTTCTAGGAATTCTCGAACTTGTAAGCCAGAGTGCATGGAGAGCACCAGGTCTTTTTCGATTTTTCCGAATAATCCCGATGTCCTCCTACAGTGTTTATTCTGGAGGAGTTGTTTTGCTTCACAATGCTGTAAGAGGATTTCAGAGCTTGGGCCTCCACCTCTATCTGCAGTGTTGCTTAATTTAGCATCACTTCCATTGTAGCTGATAGAGTGGTTCTCATTGCATCTGTCACCATGAGGCATGCCAGGCCCCTGTAGTTTACTTAACAGAATTTTATTCTTTCCGACTCCTGATTTGTGCCACCAAAGTCCAAATATTGTTTGCTGTGAATCAGGTTTACTTCCAATACATGCTCTCTCACATGCCTATTAAATATTTCCTCCAACGTTTATTAGGAACGATGATAGGCATATGGGTCTGAAGGATTTGGTGGGATCTTCGTATGATGCTTTAACTGGTTTTGGTAAATACCGAATTTTGGATAATCTCCATTCAGTAGGGATGTATCCCATTGCTAGGCTTCCTCTTAATAGTTTTAAGAGGTGAGATCTTATCTGAGATACAAAGTTCAGCTCTCTTTTTATTAGTGCTGGAAATGTTCCATTCGATCATATAATATATTGATGCACAGCACCACTCGCTGTTATGCAAGCAGCATTTTCATGTTTTTTTATTTACCACCACGTGGTTCCCTAGGTGGCAGAGTAACTTTCCTGATGGTTCTCAAAGATGGCTCAGGGTTTAGCCACCTCGAAGAAACCCTCCTCTGTCGTTCACGAGTTGTTGGAACTCCCCAGGGGGCACGTCAAGATGGTGGCGGTAGGCTTTGATGGGGATTGGGACAATGGAGATCATCAAACAGTGAGTAGGGCACTATAATTTAGTGTTCTCTCATTATATGAGAAAGAAACCCACACTCATCTATCACTTCAGCTCTCCCGTTGCCCCACCTTAAGGGTTATTGGAACCTCAATTAACAGTATTACAATTATGAAAATAATTATTGCTTACTATTGTTATGGTAATTACTAGATTTTCAACTTCTGATAGAGCGTGAAATGTTGATTTCATTTGGACTAATATAGAAAAAATTGAGATGGCTTTGTTTAAGGGGCTTAGACAAAGACATATCACTTAGCCCAGGATACCAGTTGAGTCTTGAGAGGCTCTATTCATTTCAGACCTGGAATGGATTAGACAATTTGGGGTTCATGAAAAGAATCGTATACACTATTGTCTGGGTAAACTTTGCTAATACAATAATGTATATTAATAACTGTTGTTTTATTTGTTAACCCCTACCTTGCTAAGTTACATTTTGTGGGTCTTTCTGGTGAGGGGTAACCGAACCTGTTCTTACCAAAATGGGAAGGTTGGGATTTATTCAGTGCGTTCGCCATGAAATAAGTCAACCTCAGCATGGCAGACTTCTAAACTCAAAAATTCTAACATTTTACAATCACAACTAAACATTTCAGCTGTGACCACTACGAAGGTTACGGAGTACAGAGTATGGAGGTGCATCAGAGTTACCGACTCCACCCACCACCTTTCCAACCACCACTGGCCTGTTTATTTATAACTTCTATTTTTCCTCAGAAAACACTGCTGATGTATTGGATCACAACAATCTCTCCAACCATGTCCTTGATAGAAAATGGAGTGCAATATCATGAAGATTGTAATATAAATCACACTCGGAATGAGAAACAGTTCCAAAACGGCCTATATTGGCAGCGGAGGGCCACGGAAAGGAAAAGAAGTCCTTTCATGCTACACAAAAAAACCTTTCTTGAGCAGTTAATGCAAAGATAATCCACTTATATCATAGATGATGTCCAATTACATAGCTAAGGGTTTCAGATTGCTTGTTTTTATATGTTCTGGTTTCAATTCCCTACCTGGGCATTTGACATTTATTTGTTGATTGTTTTTTTGTTATTTTTTGCTATGAAAAATGAATTTTACAATTTCCACTCTGGTTATTTTGTAGCAGCAAGCCTACATATCTATCCATAAAATCTATTTAGTCGTTACCCCAAAATTGATTATCACAAATCGGCAATTTTTACCTTTTTTGCAGAAAAATTAATTATACACATGTTCCAACTCCTGCAAGCAACTCAAAAAGGGCTACTCCAAATGAAAAATGCTTCACATAAATCCTGTAAAGAATCTGATTCTCTGTAAAAAGAGCGTTTCACCACTGATGATGCCTATATCATATTTTCTATATTAATCTAAGACTATAAAAACAATTGTTTTTTCCAAGAATAAATTTAAAAAACAAAATATACTTGAAATTAAGCTAAATAAGAGTGGTTTTTAATGGGTAAAAAAAAATTGAGATAATAATGTTAATAGCTTTTTTGTTAACATTCTTTAAGGAATGTTTTCATAATTCCTTCAGTTTCACATTTACTTCATTAGTTTGCTCACCTCTTCCACAACTTCTTCCTCTCATTCTTCTTCTCATTTAGTGATTGATCTAATTGTGAATTTTAATAGTACATAATTCATTCAATATCTCTAAAACGCAGTTGCCACAGAAGGTAGTCAGGATCAGTTTATTATTATTCTATGAATATTCTGCTGGAATAATCATACAGTCTACACATTTGTTAAAATTCAGTCACTTTTTATGCTAAAATTATATATATTTTTTTTTTTATACATGTTGATTTTTTATTATCACTATCAATTGGGCGAACCTCCAGATCATACTGATTCAGTTGTAAACAATAATGAGTAATACAGTAAGATATTGTAAAAAATTAAGTGTATCTTATTTTTAGTTTTGAAGCAGAAAGGACCAAAATCATGGCCATTTTTAATTTGTGACCATTTTGAATGCACTTACTACTAGGGGAAACGAAGCAGGTTTTGATTTAAAAAGTTATTTAATTCCGAAACAATGCAAAAATAATGTAAGAATACATTGCTATGTATTAGGAGGTAAGGATAAGGAAAGTTTTTTAATATTACTACTCATATATTATTGAAGTAATTATTAAAGATAAATTCTTGAAGAGAGTGAAAAAAGCTTAAGTTAATTTATGTACATATTCATAAACTGTGTTTGAAAAAATTAAATTTGAATTATCAATAACTTTTTTTTTTTTAGGACATGTCGACCATTAAGGTCATTATCCTCCAACTCTTAAGTTACTTTGACCATTTAGATTAATACTGGATCTGGATAAGATAATACTGAAATAATTTAGATTAATTCTCAATTAATGCTTGTTCGGTTTAAATTATCATAATTTTTTTCATTGATATTAATATAAGAAGATATTAATATTGTCATATTATTTCTAAATAATATTAATAATTTTTGTGGCCCTTAAAAATTCAAGTAAATTTGATATGATATAAGGATCGTTTCCTAGAAGTTCATGCATTTGTTGTGGCAGTTTATGTTCCTCTCTTTTTTTCTGATAAATCAAGCATGCATCCATGATTTACACTGTTTCTTACCCCACAAGCATCACATATTGAGGGGGCTCTCCTTTCATTAAATACCTTTACTCCTCAATAGATCAACAGAAGATAACTATTCTTGTTCTTTTTGATTTTTCAAAAGCTTTCGATTCTGTTGATCACACAGTTCTACTCACCAAATTATATAACTTAAATATATCCAATAGTTCTCTGGGCTGGTTTCAATCTTTTCTTTCCTTCCGCTCTCAATCAGTTACTATCCTTAACAAACCACCGTCATCATCCCTGTTTCTCTCCAGAGGTGTACCTCAGGGTTCATCCCTTTCTCCTACCCTATTCTCCGTCTATATAAATGATCTCACAAACGTTATCCATTACTCCAAATATCACCTATATGCTGATGATCTACAAATCTATATATCCTTCCATCCTTCAGACTTGCTAGAGGCGTCACGTAAACTTCAGGAGGACATTGATAGAATTAACCTCTGGGCAATAGAAAACAAACTATCCCTGAACCCAGCGAAAACCAAGGCAATGCTCATCGGCACAAAACCCTACCTCAAGTCCCTTCCCTGCTATCCATTACTGTTTATCAATAATACTCCTATCCAGTTTAAAGAATCCATAAATAACCTCGGGATAACCTCCGATCAACACCTCACCTGGAATCATCACATTTCCCAAATTACCCGTAAATCCATCACAATCCTCAAGCAGCTACATAGGTTCAGAGACTCATTTCCTCAAAGTACCCGTCGTCTTTTAGTATCCTCCCTTATCCTTCCACAGTTTGATGACGGATGTCTGGTGTATGGAGGTCTGTCTGGTGAGCTCGAGATAAGACTTAAAAGATTGATGAACCGTTTCATGAGATTTATCCTTGGTCTCCCGAGACACTCTCACATCTCCAAGTATTATTCCCAGCAAAATTTCCTTTTTCCTTATTTTCGAAGGCAGTACCTGCTCGGCTCCTTCCTCTTCCAAATCCTAAGAGCAAAAAAACCCACATACGTTTTTGACCTCCTTACCCCACGTTCGTCCATCCATCAGCTTAATACTAGATCTCAACCTATAGACTTGTATATCCCCACTCATAGAACCGCCTATTTCGATAATCCTTCGTTATTCGTGCCACCCAGTTTTGGAATTCCTTACCCGGATTCATTCGTCAAGCTTCCTCCCTATCCTCGTTCAAACACCTCCTGTTTCTCCACCTCCTGGAACATCAATCTTCCGTGCAGATGTAAAATTATTATTCTTCTTGATTTAGTTTTGAAGGTTTTGTACAAATATGTAAACTGAAGTTTTATCATTTATTTATTCTAATAATGATACTCTTCTTTTTTGCTATTTTTATTTTTTATTTATTTTTTTTTTCCACAAATGTGGTGTCTAATGAAGTTAAGATTTATTATTCATTCATTATTTATTATTTATTCATTTGTTGTTAAAGTGTGTATTTTTAGTTTTAATTTACATAATTGTATATAGTGCAGCCAGACAAACGCTCCCTAAAAATTGTCAATAATGTTATTCTTAGGGGGCTAAATGTCCCAGAATAAAGTAAAATTTTTCATTTCATTAAATATCCGTGGCTGAATCTCGCATGTCCTATTCACAGTCGAGTTAGAGCCACTTCTTCTTTTCTCTTTCCAGAAAATGAGGTGCTCCATCGCTGAAAGCTTCTCTTTAGGAACCTCAACTTGTTTTCGGTTTGAGCATCCCATAATGATTGCCACAATGTCCAAACAGCGTGCTTTAGTTTGGGGCATAAATCCAATGCGGGGACTTTCCCATAGTGGATGCCTTCTGTGATCCCTTTCTTAGCTGCTCTATCAGCCTCCTCATTGCCTTCAATAACGGCATTACCAGGTATCCAGAAGAACACTGTGCTGATTCATGCTCTTCAGGCTGTCTATCTTCTCAAAAATGTGTATTATAAGTGGGTGTTTGGAATACAGGTTGTTTAGAGCTATTAGAGCGGATAGGGAATCGGAAAATATTATGATTTTATTGTTACAGGGATATTGATAGAGCCTTATAGATTAATAATTACTGATAGAGACTTATAGATTGATAAAAGTTTTGCCGTGAATACACTGCAATCTGAATTTAGCATGAAGGAATGCGTTTGATGTTCATAAGTTAAGGCAGCCCCTACTCCGTTTTCTTTCTTCGAACTGTCAGTGTAAACATGTTTAAAATCAGTAGGCTCATTTTTATTTTTTGAAACTCGGTTTTAAATACTATGGGTGGAGTGTGATTTTTATTATGTTTCACTAAAGATAAATCAATATTTGGCTGTGGAATGGTCCATGACTCCTTGGTTGATATGGTTTTAGGTAATATTTTGGGGATTCTTATGTTCACTTCTGTGAGGGAGGAAAAGACTCTTCTGGGATAGGATTTTCTTAATGCGTTACAGTTTGATTCGTTGGTGGGTGTCATGTATTTTAAAAGTAGGTTGTTTAGCGGATGTTGTGAGGATATGAAGGAAGTGTAATGTGAGAGTGATATCATTGTTTTTCAGAATTCAAGTGGTGGTTCTTGAACTTATTGAATATGAGCTTCTCAGCATACGCTCAAAGTAGGGCTGGACTTTGAGCATATCAATAATTGTTTTTCTTCCTTGAAGCCTTTAGACTGAATTGTTATTTTAAAGTCCTTTGTTTTATTAAGTATAGTTGTTTAACACGTTCACGCTGGCGTATAGCACCGGTGGCCCGCACTAGACAGCTGCATCAAACACTTTAGTCAATCACAAAACTTTCTATGACTGTTGGGTATTTGGTATGATTATATTGTTTATTTTATTATTGTTGGGTTGTCCATACTGCATAATGCACTGGAATAGCTCCCATCCAATAGAGCGAAAAACATTAAGCTGCCAATGGGCGAGGAGCATGAATTATAGTGCGCGTGTTAAGAACAATAACTCGCTTAGATCAATGGCGATGAATTGAATAGAATTGATGAATGAATTGAATTGATGAATATTACAGCCAGGTGCAAGCAGAACTTTAGAAACTATACTAGAGCAATATAAAGTAGATTTGGTGGCTCTACAAGAAATCTGATAGTATCACTTGAAAAGTATATATTGATAAACAGCGGTTCTAAGGAGAAATTGAGAGGCACAGGGTTCATGATAAAGAAAAATATATGACATACACGACTGGGATATAACTGTGTTGATGACAGAATCTGCAGAATCAGATTGAAGGAAAGCTCCTGCAATATATCGTTTCATTTGCAATATCTCAATTCATTTTCTGAATCCTAAAGAACTGAAATTACTTTCTCTTTACGAGAAGACCATTCTCTCTCTCTTTCTTTTTAATCACCTCTCAGCTTGATTAGGAGGATTTATTTTTTTTATAAGTTTTGTTAATTAATTGAATCAATTTATATATACTATTTATTTATACTTTTCCCTCCTGGTGAACCATTTTAGGCAGCCTTTCTAGACAGCACTTAGGAAATCAGGCTCCCCATACAATTCCATTAGTTCGGTGTTGCTTCTGATTTTTCACCTGTGCTGTTCTGTGATGGCTCCAAAGATCTTCCTCAGGACTCTTCTCTCCGAAACCAGGAGAGCTCTTCTGTTTTCCTTGGTCAGAATCCATGTCTCACTGCCATACATTACCACTGGCATAATTATTGTTTTGTATAACATTAGCTTTGCTTCATCATCTTGGCCAGTTGGGCTTAGAATGCTTCCTTGTCTACTTCCTCTGCATCTTCGCATGGAGCAAGTGCGCATCAATGATATATTGCAGGAGCTCTCCTTCAATCTGATTCTGCAGATTCTGTCATCAACGCAGTTATATCCCAGTCGTGTATGTCATATATTTTTCTTTATCATGAACCCTGTGCCTCTCAATTTCTCCTTAGAACCGCTGTTTATCAATATATACTTTTCAAGTGATACTATCAGATTTCTTGTAGAGCCACCAAATCTACTTTATATTGCTCTAGTATAGTTTCTAAAGTTCTGCTTGCACCTGGCTGTAATATACTCTGAACATTCCAGGTACCTATCTTAATTTCGTGCCTCTGATTGTTCTTCCTCCTTTCCTCTTTCTTCTTTGAATCTTTTCAAGACTGGGTGCTGGTCGGGACCCCCGCCAGGTTTCCTAATAGGTCTCTCTGAGGAATATCTTTGTATTTTAGACATTCACCATTCTTTTGCAGCAGATTCTGGACTTTACCGTTTTTATAGAGGTGGGCTTGCTATCCCTCATGCTCAACCTTCCTCCTTTATCCAGACTTGGGACTGTCAGCGGTTCACCTAGCATCACAAGGGGTAGCAAAACTACACCCACTGGCGGAGCTATGATTATAATTTAGATCTTAAAATTCGGTTTTAATTTTAACTTTATCAATTTAGAGTTAAATCACTCTATTAAGACAAAAAGTTTGATGTAAGAAATTAAACAATATTGTAATTTTTATACTAACTAACTAACTCCTCGGCGCTAGGATCCGCATGGGACCTGGGCCTCCTTAACAATTTTTCGCCACTGCTCTCGGTCCACTGCAGCAGCCCTCCACTGCCTGACGCCAAGCCTCAATGTCCTCCAGCCATCTAAGTAGTGGCCTACCTCTCCATCTTGCTCCTCCAGGTCGGCCATACAAGACTTTCTTGGGCATTCACTCCTCCGGCATCCTCCCAGCCCTCTAATTCATCCTGCCTTGATGAAGGTCACGAGATCTGCATCACTGTATAACTCCTTTCATTCCCTGTTGTAACGCTATCTCCACACTCCTCCCTCACAGACTGGCCCATAGATCTTTCTCAATATTTTTCGCCCCCACACACCTAGCACTCTTTCTGTCACCACCCATGTTTCACTTCCATATGTGATGACCGGACAAATTATGGTCTTATTGACCATTCCATATGCTTTTTTTTAAGAAACCTCAGAACTTGAGCACTCGCTGGAGGGCCAAGTAGCATCGGTTTCCCGCAGCTATTCTGGCACCTATCTCTGTTCCAATGTTATTGTCCTCTGTCACTAGGGAGCCGAGGTATTTAAATTCTTTGCACGTCATAAAATTGTGTGGACCGATCGTGATCCGCTTGGGGTCGCGCTGAGGGCGACTTTGTGTGCTCTTCATATAAACTGTTTTATTTTCGTTTATGCGTAGACCTCGGATCTTAGCTGCCGTTTCAAATTCCACCAGAGTTCCCTGCTGCGCTGGCAAGGTTCTGGCGACAGTTTCCACGTCATCCGCATATACCAAGTGGTGTGTTAAGCGATCAAATATAGTGCCTCCCGGATTAGTTCTGATGGCTCTAGCTGCTTTATCCATGCTCTCTATGTTGAAGAGGGTGGTAGCCATGGAATCTCCCTGCATTATTCCAGATTCAATCCGGAATCATATTCTGCATGGTCATTCTAATAAGTCGGATTAACTTCCTCGACACTCAAAGGGAGAGAAGGTCTCTCATAAAAAGTCTGCCAATCCACTATGTCATATGCCTGCTGGAAATCTATAAATAGGTGGTGCAGATCAACATTAAATTCCAGAGACTTCTCTAACACTTGGCAGATTGTAAATATCTGATCTATAGTAGACCTTCCCCTCCAACTCTCCAACTTCCCTCTCCATGTGGGCCACAAGTCTTTTATTGATTGTCGCGGACAATATTTTGAAGGCAATATTCAATATCCCTCGGTAATTGGAGCAGCTAAGCTTGTCGACTTCTTGTAAATAGGACACAATACCGCCACATTTCAATGTTCTGGGATCAGTTCCTCCATCCAGATGTCGAAGATGAGCTGGTACATTTGGTCCCATACTTCCTCGCCACCATACTGGAGGTGTTCAGCTTGGATACCATCTGTCCCCGGCACCTTGTGTGTCTTCAGGCTGAGCATTATTTCTATAATTTACTCTTTTTCCGGGTCACATCATCCTCATCCGGCTCCTCTGAATGCAAGGTCCGGTATGGGTCCATTTCCTGTGTTTGCTCCTCTTGCGCAATTCCCTGGTCCTTGTTTAACAGCTCCTAGAAGTGCTCAGCCCATCTGGTGACAACTTCCTCCTTCCCAACTAACAAATTACCCTGTTTATCCTTGCAGAAGTTGAGTCGCAGCTTGAAACCTTCTTTTACTTCCCTGACGCCTCTGTAAAACCTTCGGGGGTCTCTGGCTTCAAAATCTTCTTTTATTTTCTCTAATTTAATTTGTTCGCTAAGCCGTTTCTTTTGCCGGCATAACTTCTTCGCTTCATTTCTTTTGTCACAGTAGCTTTGGGTGGTCATTCTAGTGTGGCGTTGGATCATTCTCCTCCTTGCCTCATTTCTTGCGTCCAACTTGGCTTGGCATTCAGCGTCATACCAGTCATTCCTTGCAGGCCTGTGTCTCTCTCCAAGTTCTTCTTCTGCTGCTTTCTTGAGTGCCTCTTTCAGATTGGTCCACCTGGTCGATATGACATTAAAGCCTTTGTTCCTTTTTAGGATTTCCGTGACTTTCGCGACGAAGCTCTGCCTCATGGTTTCTTCCTTCAGACGCTCCACATCAAACTTCGGAGAGGACTCTTCGGCTCTACCTCTAGGTTTCGATGCAGTCTTTTGTTTGTACAGCATACAGCTCCTCGGCAGCTACTCACATCTTCCATGTCTGGACTGGATCAAGACGTGGTCTATTTCATTACGCGTCTTTCCGTCTGGAGATACCCAAGTTTCCTTGTTTATATCCTTATGCGGGAAGTAGGAGCTGCTCACCGTCATGCTTCTTTCTTTTGCGAAGTCCACTAGCCTGAACCCGTTCTCATTAGTTTCTTCAGGCTTATTATTGGGTCCTATCGGTGCTCTGAAGAAATCTTCTTTGCTCAGCTTAGCATTGAAATCCCTAAGGATCAGTTTCACGTCATGTCGTGGCATGGCATCATACGTTCTTTCCAGGGAATCGTAAAAAGCATCCTTTGCTTCTTCGTCTGCATCTTCTGTCAGGGCATGCATACTTATAATGGAGATATTGAAAACATTTCCCTTAATCTTGATGTACAAATTCGTGGGCTTCCCCTAGTTTTCACCACGACTATAGAGCCACATCCACCCCCGCAGTATAGGCTTTCCTGAAGACACTATATTACAGAGGGATGCCCGTCTGCCGACGTCCCCCATCCTAATTGGCCAGGATCCAGGTTATCCCCTGGCCGCCCTTTCGGGACCCCCTCTCTCATCAGTCACCCACCCAAGTCCTCCTCAGCGATTGGTTACCACCACCTTGGACCTGAGTTACTAGGCTTAACGGAGCTCACCACGGGAAGGTTGAGAGTAGGAGTTGAGAAGGAGAGGCTAAGTGGCCGCTGGTGGCCATGTATTACGTGTCACTTCCCCTTTTGAGCAAGGTTGCGTCATCAAGATCTCGGTCGAGACTTCATTGATCTCTCGGCTCCTCCGTGATTTTTGTTCACCTTCCGTTATTTGTAATGTCAGTAAGTGCATTGTTTGTAATACTTAATGGGGTTTCAATTCTGATTTTATTATTATACATTAATATGTACTTACTCAAAGTCTAAATGTATAATATTGAACTTTTTTTTTCTATTAGTTTTATGGTAGGGAAATCTAAATGTTTATTTACTATATGGGTGATTCTCAAATTCCTAGCAAATTTTAAGTGTTACAAGTTACAGTTATAACAAGTTACAAAAAAGTTCTAAACTTAAAAAATATTTTAATTATTTTTCAGGATATGATGGCTTACGAAAACTCGTCGTTTCAATTATCAATAATAATTTTTAGTTCCAAAAACAGAAACTTTATTGGACCCTATGGGATAACAGTATTTGCCATAGTAATTACACATTTTCTTGCATGGCAATTAATTCTTACACTTTTGAGTTATATATGGGTAATTTCAAAATTTCGGTCACATTCAGGTATTAAATTAGACAAAAAAAAAAGAAGAATAAAATGTGTGTTTTTTTGCTCCTTATCAATCTTTAAGGTTCTCTCAGCAAGACACTGATGTGAGCATACATAATTACCAATCAAACCATACATACGCCATTTTGAAAAAAATACAATTTCAGGGAGTGAGGTAGGTGTCTAGGAAGTGAGAAAAGTTTTTTATTTTAACATTTTTATTTCAACAAAATAAGAAGCAGTTAGAAAATATCAAAATATAAAATATTACACAAACTTTTAAGCGCTAATAAATATTTATTTTTCAAAAAAATCAATGTCATCTTCAAAACAGTGAACTATTTTTCTTCGCACAAGTGTGATGCGGGGTATTGGAAAAACAGTAATAACATTTTGACGGACCTTATCATTTACCCTTTTCATTCTTTTCAATAGCTGATAATTGTTTGAAAGCAGTTGTCTGTTTCTTCTGAACACTTTTTCTGATATGGTTCAAAAGCCTAATAGTAAGCGGTATTTTTTTAAGGTTTGTCCATTCCCCTGCACTATTTGTCGGAATTTGTTTTTGTCACCTCTTAAGTAAAGTAGGCGTTTTCTTATTTCTTTTTTGTCAACCGATTTCATTTACTAGGGCCATCTTTATTGCTGCGTCTTTCCAATTGAGCCTTCAACCTGTAATATTTTTGACGCCATTTATTGGACGCATTTTGTAACGTTTTGTTACTTTTTGTGAGTTTTTTGTTTTCTCTAACTACTTTTGATCTATTTTTCCGTACTTTTTTTCTCCCTGAATTTCTATGTGACTCAATTGATACCTTCTTCATCAGATTCACTTCCCGGTGGAGAGTTAATTATCATGAAATTCCTGCCATTTCTCTGATTCATTCTTTTCTGATATGCTATTTTCAATCTTTCTCTCCATGCTTTGCGTTGTGCCTTCAGGTCCCTGTTGCTCTTGAAATTACTAATCAATTTTACCTGACCTTTCATTTTTTTCCTTTCCTTTTCTCTCTCACAGCAGTACGGGTCACTCTTTATTTTCTCTCGCCTTCTTTTAGCTGCTGCTTTCTTGTAAGCCTTCAGCTCCCCCTCGTTGCGCTTATTTCGTGAGCTCATGCTTCTGAAAGTAATAATGTACAGTGATAGACTTTTTGTATTATAAATTTATTGTAAAACTCGAAAACACTCAATCACTAGATGTCATTCCCTCATTCCCTAGGTTCAAACCTCACTCCATAGATTTCAAGATTTTCTAGGGAGTGAGAGACTAGGGAGTGAGGTTTCCACCATTAAATGACATAGGCGGTTAGTAGAGTAAGTACGTAAGTTATTCAAAAATATTTCCCACAAATTACTATCAAACTATAATCAATGTGAAGAGTATGATTAAAATGCACTTACCTTTATTGGAAAACTTATTCACTAGGAAGTGAGGATGAATAAAAATACCCTATGAATTTAAAAAAATTTCCTTGTTTCTCCAGTTTGGTGGAACTTTTAAAAAAATTCTAGGGAGTGAGGTTCAACACCAGTGACACTCATGAAATGAAACAATTAGGTGAATTGAATTAATTAATTTTTATTCATCAGTTGAATATTGGACTTAGAAATAATAACCTTTCTAAAAAACCCTAGATTTTTGGACTTACGACCACATGCTTCACAATGTTTAGCTAACTTGTGGAGTACCTCTGGGTTGTGACATCACTAGGGAGTGAGAAATCAATATTTTGCATTTTTTTTTCCTGGGCCGTAAATTAAAAATTACATGTAATATTTAATGATAAGTAAACTTTCAAACAAATAGATTTCAGGAAAAAATTATCAAAATGCATTCAACTGTAATTTGGCCCAATTATTGTTCTGTGACATAAATGTGACTAAAATTTTGAAATGACCCATATTTTGATCAATAAATATAATAAATATAAAATATATTTGAGTTGATTATTGCTCTTCAGCTGATTAATCAAGCAGGCTTACTATCTTTCAATGAATAAGAAACACTCACAATATCCTGTGATTCTCCAATAGAAAATCTCTTTTTTCTGAATTGACTTCCTTATTCCCACAATTTGTAATCATTCAAAATGGAGAACTTCTTTTCGATTTATATCATTCTAATTTTTCACCTCTGAATAACACAATTCTTGAGATTTGGCTTGATTGTTGAAGGTTAATTTTTATTTTGAAATGCGAAAATTCTGATTTAAGACATCCTGATTAAACACAACATTTGACTTAAGTAGAAAAAATATGATATATTTATTGACATAGTTACCCATTCAATCATTGAATTTCGTAGATATACTGTCCCTTTTACCATTAGCATGAAAATTTGGACTTGGAGGGTGCGACAAATGTTTGTCCCTCTCATATCATCAGAACTCAATAACTGTCTGATGTCTCAATAATAGTTTGAGAATCAACCATATATTCAGTTTAATTCAATAATATATCAATTCAATAATATATATTTCAATTAGTTTCTAAAGTGATTAGACCATATTTTTAATAAATTGTAGAACCAGGTGAAAACTTGATTTTATTTTTTGTCTTGTTTTGACTCCTACTGAAAGTTTAGTTTTCTTCCTTTTAAAGGCTTTCTTTATATTTTATTGTGAAATAATGATCGTCTAACTCCTTATCAATCAGCTTGAGCTTCCTTCTTCCTGCTAAAATCTCCTACTATGAATCCGGTTCCTAAAATATATTCAACATATTAAAGCTCCTAACGAAAAAATGGCTGTTAGCAGATTAAAAATTTCATTTAAACAGCAAAAGCCCAATAGACCGGAGAAAAACCATAAGACTAAAGCTTGATACAAGTGGGAAAGTGGCATAGAGAGAGTTTTCCATGACAGTTTTTTTTTTTTTTTTTTTTTTTTTTTCGCGACTTGATGCACCGCGACATCCCTGGGTCTATTGTGCGCCTGTGTATGCCCGTGTTTTAAATTGGAATCCTTAAAACATCGGTAAATTTTAGTATGCTTGTTGGATTTAATAAGTCGTTGGAAGTTGGATTGGTCATATTTTCCTGTCCAAATATTCCATATCTTAACCGTACAAATCGGTCACAACAACAGATTATATGATAGGCTGTTTCGTTTTCTTTGCCACAGTATCTGCATATTGGTGTTTCTGCCAACTTTAGTTTGTACATGTGTTTGTTTAGTTTACAGTGTCCTGTGTAGATCGCTGTAATTTTTTTAAGTGCCTTCCTGACAAGATTTAGCAGCATATTGCTTCTTTTGACTCAATAGCCATCTAAGAAGAGTTTGGAGTGATAATGATTTTTATCCTTCCAATATTGTTTTTTGATAGCTCCATATATTTCCCCGATCCTTCTTTTGGCGTAGCTTATGCTTATTCCCAATACTGGTTCAGGGGTTATTGGTTTTTTAGCTGAGCCTTGCCTTGCTAGGCAATCTGCCTTTTCGTTTCCATGTATACCAGTGTGTCCTGGTACCCATTCCACTCTTACATTATTGTTTTCTGATAATTTATTGAGCGTATTATTTCAGGTTTTTTACAACCTTTGATTTAGCTATATGGTTACTGATTGCACCAATAGCTGCTTGACTGTCAGTGAATATAGTTACTTTTTTGTTTGATATCTTTTCAGTCAGCAGTTCTGAGGCACAATGGCAAATTGCTACTACTTCTGATTGGAAGACATTAGCATATTTTCCCAGTGGAATTGATGTCCCTTCATTGGGTTTGTCCATTCTCCAGATTCCTGCCCTAGACCCTGTTTTGGTCAGTGAGCCATCCGTATAGCAGTTGATCCCCGTGTAGGGTTTATGTGGCTCTATTTTTCTGATTGTGGTTTGATATTTGATGTCCAGGAATTCTCGTACCTGAAGGTCAGAGTGCATGGATAGCACCCGATCTTCTTCAATTTTCCTGGTTATTACTCAATGTCCTCTCTCTACGTTTATTTGGAAGAAGTTATTTTGTTTTAATAATCTGTATGCGGATTTTAACACTTGGGCCTCCACCTCTATCTGCAGGGGGGTTAGATTAAGCATCACCTCCATTGCAGCTGTTGGAGTTGTTCTCATTGCACCTGTTGTCATCAGACAAACTAGCCTTTGTAGTTTGTTTAACAGCGTTTTGTTCTTTCCAACTCCTGCTTTGTGCCACCAAAGTAGGGCTGAGTAGAATATGATTGGTCTAATTGCTGTTAGGTACAGCCAGTACACCATTTTTGGTTTGAGTTCCCAATTCTTGCCTATTGCCCTCTTGCAGGCCCATAGGCTTTTCAGGGCTTTATTGGTCGTATTTTCTACGTGTTTGGACCAGTTTAATTTATGGTCAAGTGTGACTCCCAGATGTTTTACTTCTTTTGTTGGTGTCAACTAAACACCATTTATTTTTGGTAATTTGATGTCGACTTTTTTCCTCATAGTGAAGAGGCAAATGTGTATTTTTTGTGGATTGATGTTTAATCCATTCTCTTTGCACCAATTTGTAAGGATTTTGGTGGCGTTTTGTAATAGGTCAGACAATACACTTTGATATTTTCCTTGAATCAGTATTGCTATATCATCTGCGTATCTCTGTGCATAAAAGCCTGCTTTATTTAATCTTACTAGCAGTGAGACCACTACTAGACACCACAGTAGAGGTGAGATCACACCTCCCAGTGGACATCCTCCTTACGGTTTAATCCACAGTTTGGTGTGTCCCATTTCTGATAGTAGGATTCCTTCCTCCAGCATTTTTTCGATCCATCTGGAGGAAATGCTGTCTATGTTTCTGCTCCTTAATGCGTTCTTAATCACGTTGTAAGGAGTTTTGTCAAAAGCTCCTTCAATGTCTACGAAGGTGCCTATTGTTATTTCTTTTTGGTCTATAGATTTTTCTATCATTGAGACCATGTTGTACAGTGCTACCTCGCAGGATTTGCCTGCTTGGTATGCATATTGCCTTTTATGTATCGGGTTTGCTTCCGATATCTGTTTTCTCACATGTCTATCAATTATTTTCTCCAATATTTTCATAAGGAACGATGATAGACATATGGGCCTAAAAGCTTTCGGATCTTCATATGTACCTTTGCCTGGCTTTGGTAAGTATCGTATTTTGGATATTCTCCATTCCATTGGGATGTATCCCAGTGCCAGGCTACCTCTTAATAATTTTAAGAGGTTAGGTCTTATGATGTCCAGCCCTTTTTGTATTAGTGCTGGAAAAATGCCATCTGCACCAGCTGACTTGAATGGTTTTGTTGTCTTTACAGCCCACTCTAAAGCACTACTGGTAACGATGTTCTTTGCCTCTCTCCACATTTTTCCATCATCCGTTGATGTTGAAAATGTGGAGCTGCTGATGAGTGTATTGTTTGTATAGCAGTTAGGAAATTGGGCTTTGGCCATGGCTTCTAGGGTTTCCAGCTCGTTTTTTGGTAAATTCCCCATTCACCTTTAGCGTTCCCAGCATTTCCTGATCTGTTTTATTTAGTATTTTTTTAACCCTGCTTACCTCCGGAATATCGCTCACATCTGAGATGAAGTTCCTCCAGGCATCTCTTTTCGCTTTCCTGACAGATTTGTGATATTTTGTTAAAGCATTTTTGTACAAATCCCATCTGCCAGTGTTTTTTGCAGCATTGAACAGTTTTCTGGTTTCTGTTCTTTGCTTTTTTAGTTTATTGTTCCACCATGGGACTTTTCTGTTTGATTTTTTGTTTTTTGGTTTGTTGCTATGTTGGTATGATTCCATCATAGCATTAGTAATGGAAGCGTTGAGACAGTCCAGTTGCCATTCATTGTGAGCATCCTCTGGACATTGTCTCATCACATCTATGAGCCTTGTGCAGTACATCTCCCAATCCGTATTTTTGGGATTCCTATACTCCACATTATATGTTTGTCTCTCTAGTAGATCAAATCTTATATATTTGTGGTCAGAGCATGTCTCCTCGTTGGAGACATGCCAATTCGTGATTTGTCTACTAAGTGTTTATGTAGCTATTGTTATATCTATTATTTCTGATCTTAATTTATTTTGAAATGTGGGTTTATTACCACTATTCAATATATCAAGATCATTATTAATTGTAAATTCTAAAATTAACTCACCTCTGTGATTTATGTTGCTGCTTCCCCAGATTTTATGATATGCATTGCTATCCAGGGCAGCAATTATGTCAAGTCCATTGGTTTTTCCCGTCATCTGTTCTAGCATAATTGTTGGGTCCTTTTCCTCAAAAGGAAGGTATCCCGACAATATGATGATGGGGTTGCCCCCTTTTGGGGTATATTTTACCGCTGCTAGATCTCTGGAACAGAGTTGCCAAAGTGGCAGCGGTTTTAATTCATTTTTATACATAATGCAAGCTCTGGGGCTGTCTTTCGTGGACACTGTGCTGTATCCATGTAGTTTCAGTCCCTTGAGCTCGCCTTTAAGTATATATGGCTCTTGTATTAAGATTATATCAATGTTTTTACCTGTTATATGCTGTTGCAGAACACCACTTGCAGCTATGCAGTGGTGGAGATTTATCTGCAGCAGTCTCATCCAGTTATTATTGTGTTCCACTAGGTGGTTCCCTGGGTGGTAACGGTGGCATGGTTCCACCTTCCAACCTGACCTTCGTCGGGTCTTTGGGTTTCACAACGCCTCCCGTCGCCTCCCCATGGGTTTTACCTGTGAGAACTACGCCTCCTGCTATTTGTTTAGGTGTTTGATGTCTGCCCAAGGGTTCATCCTTGGCTTCCTCCCTGGGTCCAACATCAGCCACCTCTGTTGTTTCTTGGCCTGCCTCCGAGGTCCCTTGTCTGTTTTGTTTTGTCTGACTGGTTCCTCGGAGGTCTCCATCAATTCGCATTCCTGCATCATTGATGGTGGTTGTTCGTTGGCTCCTCTTAACTGTCTTACTAGGATCATTTTCATGCCACAACCCACCTTCATACCTCTGGTTTTGAGAGACTCCAAGCTGGGTTCTGAAATTTTAAAAATGGCGAAAAATCCTTTCTCCATTTCCTTCATATAGTGCAGTCTCCAGGATTTCATGTCTGTCACTGCCTTGTTCTGTACTCTTAGACTTTTTAAGAGTATTTCTTCAGTAGGAGCTTTCCCAGGAAAGAAAGCTCCTATCTTTACCATTTTTGTAAGCTCCCCTGTCTCGCAGACTCTGAGCGCCACCTCCCCTCTCAGCCTGATGCTGGGGATCGTTTTTGTTAGCCATTGTTTGGTATGGTCGTCAAGGCATGAGACGATACAGCCTCCTCTGCTAAGACTTGCTCCATTAAAGAGTGGCTGGTCGTCACTTTCTTTGTCGATATCGTCCACCTTGTCCGTTATTAGTTCCTGTATCTCTTCACACTGCTCGCGGGTCGGCTGTGTGTGAGGGTAGTCCTCTGGAACCACCGCCACCAGTTGCCCTCTTGCAGCAAGAGCATAATTTGGTCTGTGTCCAGTCGTCTCTCTGGGTTTCTTTGCAACAGGTGCAGAGGTTCCCGGAGAGGATCTGGGTCTTTTAGTAGTCAGTTGGGGTTGTGTGGGCCGCTTTGAAGGCCTCGCAGTGTTTGCTGCTGGCCTAGTTGGCTGCCCCACTGTGCCCCGTCTGTCTTTCTGGTAGTATCGTGGGGGCCCTCCCCTGGGCGCCGCGGCTTTGCCTGCCGGGCCCGTTTGGGCCCTTGCAGTCTTGGCCTGGCACTTTGGAAGAGAAGCCCTCACGTCTGTATGTTGGCCCAGTATTGTGGCACTAACCTTGGTCGGTGCCTCTTTGTCTGCCGGGCCTGGTTGGGCCCTTGCATCCTCAGCCGCACCTTCCTGGGATGGCCCCGCAACTGGTTGATTATATAGGGATTGGGCTTTCGCCTTCCTCCTATTGCGCCTCTTCACGTTCTTTGAGGACCCCGTTGTGGCCGAGGCCTCCGACTGGTCCACATTGAGACGTGTTTGGCTAGTTTCCATCTCCATGTGTGTAGACTGTCTTAGTCATTGGAGCCTGTGAAGCAGCGGCTGCAAGAGCCACTTGCTCCTCCAGCACTCCATGTGTGTGACTGTCCACATGTAGTGCTTTGATTTCGTCCTCTAGTGCCTGTGAAAGGTGTCTCATGTAAGAGCCGTCTAGAAGTTCTGTGGCGTCTGAGATGTAGGATGGCTCCGATGAGGGAGATTCCTCATCGTGTTGTGGACTTTCGTCCAGATAAATAGTTTTTTAATGTCTTTGTTCATTGTGTTTACCCCATTCCACTTATGGCTATCCGCCGGGGTGTACCCCCATCTCAGCACTGTCAACGTCGAGAGTCCTGGAGTTCCGTCCAGGAGCCGGAATATATGCTTCCTTCACGGGGAAATTCTCAACCCGCTTTTCAGCATTCCAGGATGCTACTACTTGCGCCTCGGACCTCCTATGCTCCGATGCATAGGCACCAATACGTGTGCTTGCCAGGCAGGGTACTCCACGACACATGTAGGATGGAAGCCACAGCCTTACCATCCCCATCCATGTCGCTTCACAGGCTCTGTTCATCTAGTTGTTTAGTCTGTGTAAGTGCTGTGGTACACAGTGCATTGTGAGTCCAGGACAATCCAGGTTGTTTCCTTTAAGACTTTCTATTAGGTGTTTCAGGTGGCTCTTAGAGCCTCCCTGAAGTACCCCGCCTCTGTCGTTCGCGAGTTGTGTAATTCCCCAGGGGGCACCACGAGAAGGTGACAGTAGGCGTTGATGGGGATTGGGACAGCAGAGTTTACCAAACAGTGAGTAGGGCACTTTGGTTTGGTATTCTCTCATGAAGTGAGAAAGACTCCCGCACTCGTCTATCGATTCAGCTCTCCCTTTGCCCCACCCATTTGCCCCCCTTCCATGACAGTTGCCCCAGCAATTTTTGACAATACTGAGGTTTATTCAGATCAGGGGCAATTAGGAATTAGAAGGATGGGGATAAGGGTTAGGTATATGAATACTTGAAAAAATAGGGTATTTGTAAGATGTAATAGCTTACAAAATGAGAATCTCATTTAGTGGTTCACCACATCTGATGTGAAGTTAAACTCAACATATTTTGTATCTATTTGTGGAAAATTTAAAAAAAAAAAAAAAATTGCAGAGATAAATTAATGTTTTAAAATATATATATTAAGATTTAAACAACTAGAAATATTATTGACATTCATATTAAAATAAAACTGATTGCCTTCTGTCCCATAAAAATTCTATTTCTAAACGGATAAATATAATAACAGTTTTATTGTCATGTCATAAGATATATTTTTATTACAAAATAAAATACTAATATATAAACATTACTCTACCACTACAGAATACAAAAACAAGAAGTACACAGATTACTACACATCACGCAGATTCTTTCAGTAGCTCAACTTTTGTAAGTAGCGAATCTTAGGGTACTGTGCATGAGGCCTTTTGTTCGGGCGCCATAAGAAGACTGGTCTTGCTTTGAATGTTGAAATAATTTGGCATGAATAAACATTATAAATGTGCATATAAATATATCATATATATTTAAAACTAAAACTAGTTACTGACTAAACTGAAATTAGTCAGAAAGTGTTAGCTTTAAGATTAATAAAACTACTAATAATGTATTTTATTTTCTATGGTAATAATCATAACAGATTAATTCCATAAAAGCTATAGAACTATAGTTTCACCAATGAAAATTTTATATATAGGAGGATACTGATCTTGCAACATACACAAAATATCTTTATCAAACCATTTTTCAATTTTTATTAGTTTATTTTCTGATTTGAGAGTAAAATTTCTGGATGGAAAACAATGATATAATAATTTATTTTAAAAGCCTCAATCATTTTATACATTTTCGAAGATATAAGAAACGGAAAAAGCCTTGGTGTATTGCTGCCAATCAGTGTGAAACATAGATCAAGTGGCAAGTCATGAAGTATGAGAATTTCGAATCACATGCTTGACAATATGTAAAAATAGATTCTATGGTTAATTTTGTTCTGCAAGCGTGACACATTTGAGAAGAAGGATCATGGGCCATAGCCTAATCATGGGTCAGGCCTGAGTGATCTATAAGGAGGTGGTTTCGGGAAATCTTCTTGGCTACAATATCAAAGGCGATTTCTATAAATTTATTTTCGGACATGATTGACCGCATAAGTTCCCATATAAATTTCACATTTTTTTTTTTTTTTTTTTTTTTTTGATGAGGGGAAACAAAAGCAGATGGCTTTTGGCTACACTATCCGCTGTATTATCATAACTGGTAATTTCCTTAATTTCAGTGAAGCAAATGAAAAATAGTGGAACATTGTTTCCATAAGTATATTTTAATCATAATAGGATATTTTTACTAATAGCATTTGATAATAGCAAACCTTATAGTTTTCATATATAAATAGGTTGGGAAACTGATTAACTGAGTATTTCTGAGTAGATTATATTGAAACGTGAAACAAAAACATACGATTTTTGATTGACTATGAGCTTCATTAATCACGTTCATCAATCTCAGTTAGATGATATGTATTGTATAGTGACTGGAAATAATGACAAATCAAGCCTAATTAATCACTTTGACTAAAATTTCTTGTTATTACACATAATGTCTGGATATTATAGACAATAAATAGCCAGATTAATTACTTTGTTTGTAACTTATATCGGTGTTCCAGAAAAATATAAACTATATTACAACAGGGATTTTACATCAAATTTTTTAACGAAAATTATCTTATTAACATATTATCCATCTATCTCTCGTTTTGAGTGGTATTGTTTTTTCTGATTTATCTATTAGTGGATGCTTTTATAATTTAAAATGTATTATAAACCCTGAATAAAAGGAAGTAGAAATTTGAGTTATTCGAAAGATCTCGAATTTTGATTTTTTTCTTTCCTTTCATGAAACTTGAAGGATTAGCAGAACATCCTATATTTTTTTTAAGCATCTTATTTTAAAATTATTGTAATCAATATCTTCTTGCAAATGGTTAAGAATATATGATACCAAGAAAATTTATAACTGCTATTTTGCCATATAAAAATTTACATAGCACAATATTATAAGGGACTTAAAATAATCTCTTATTTCGACTCCAAATATGAAAATCGTTAATAACTGAAATATGTGAGTGGCAGTTTTAATCAAAAAATTTAATTTTTTTTCTGTGTGATCACTGAATAAATGGCAAGTATAAAATACTTAAATATTAGGTATAGTAAATACTAAAATGTTTAAAGGGACTTTATTTTTCTTATAATATTCATCTTTATTTTTTTGCATATTTTAAAGTATTACAACTTTTTATCTTAGTAGCTATTTTGATATTTGCTGAATTTTTCACAGCTTTTGAAGCTCAAAGCTCTGGAATGTAATGAGTTGTGACTATCTGGACGAATATCATGCATTTTATCATTTTTCATTAAATTATTTACTTGCTTGCATGCTATGAGCTGATATTTTTTTTTAACCTTTTTTTCTGCTTTCTGCATCTACAGTAAAAAAGAAACTTTCTTGATCAGATATAAACATAATATTATTTTTAATTAATCAAAAATAATTATGATTCTGGTTATTTTTTACTGTATTTAAATTATAAAAGCTCAGTTGTTTTGAATAATTGTTTTTTCTCCTGAAATATTCAATAACTTTTTTCTAGTAAATAATAAATTCTAAAACATAGATGCAGCGATAATTTAAGATTTATTATAAATGTGAAATTAAATTAAATACCTTGAATTGACAAAAAATTTATTGATTAAAAAAACAACTGGATACAGTTGTTATATGTAATGGAAACAGTTCATTTTTTCGGTTTCTTCATTAAATAAGTCTTATTTATTTCCATACTCTATATTCTTCTTTATCTTAGCTCCTTCTTCTTTTTGTTTTGTTTTGGTGGACATTAGGTATCGCTGTTATAGAAGATTCTTTACTTTATACATTCTATATTATTATTTATTATTTTAAAATCTTACCTTATTCTCTGATATTCTGATTAGTTCAGTGAGAAAGCAAGCTAAAGAACTATTGTATTTGGAGCAACCCTCAACCATAACTAAAAGAAATAAGGTTAAGAATAGTGGGATAATTTGAAAAGTAAGATTAAAAATTTACATTTCAACACTATAACAAGGTGCTGTTAAAATGTAAAGAAAATTCGGTTTCGATGATGGATTGCATTAAAGATAATGCTCAAAATGTGTTTACAATTTATAATATTAATTTAATGTTCCTAATATTAATATTTGATCAAATGATCAACTCATTACTATGTAAATCTAATCATAAAATAATCTTAAAACAATTACATATGAACTTGCACTCCATCAAATATGAGAATATATTAAAATCTTCTTGTTTGCTTATAAAAAATGATTCACTCGATAAATTTATTTTTTGTTTAAAAAGTTATTGTACCCCTGATATAGAATGAAATCTCTTGTGCAAAAAATAGGAAAAATAAGTAAAATAATATAGTTATTATGTTTGGCACTTTAACAGATTAATTCCAAGTTTTTTTAAAAAAAAAAACCCATGAAGGAGTCAGGTCATTGCCAAGAAAATAGGATTTTATAGTATAAGACTTTGCTGAACTTAATAATTTACTAATCTAAACACCCTAATAAATGATGGTTAAATGCCATAATCAATGTTTACTATTCATCTCAGTTTTTTTCCCTTATATTACTGATACTGCCCCCTGCTAATTTTCATCCATTGTAGAGAAGACCTAATAATCTTAGTTACTTCTTTTATACAATGCTTGTTTTTAAAATTAAAATGAAGATTGTGTAACAAATCCATTACCATTATTTTTTATATTGGGATTAAGTCATTAAACTTTTAACTTTTTATTTATTTATTAATTATTGTTTGATGTGATTTGGATCCATTTATTATTTTATTTGTTGTTGTTTTGAGTAATTTCATCTATTATAGGGTCATTCCATGTCAATGCAACACAAGCTTGAGCCTCACTATCTCAGATTTTCTTGAAATTTGGTACATGTGTACTACTTGTAACTGCTAGAACAATTGTGAAATATTAATGAGATATGTCGACCTGTTTTTGAGTTATTGGTCTCTAAAGCCCTCAAAAATAGGTCCAGAAACAGAAAAAAGCATGATTAAAATATTAAAAACTAGTGATAAAATTCCATAATTCTACCATTTCATATGATAAAAAGCAATATATAAGTTGGTACTAAAGAAATTTTCTTAAAACCAAGTTTAAAATTTTAATTTCAATTTTCTTAAAAAGGGCATCTTTTAAAATTTTTTTAATAAAAAGGTCGTATTGTATCTATTCATACAACAAAATATAAAAGTGGGATGAAAATTCCTTCATTACTAAAAAGATTGAAAACTAATCATAAATTTCATTTTATGACTAAACATATCTTTTAGATGTTTTCCAAATTTGACAAGGACAATGACATTGGTGTCGTTAATTCCATGCCGTTTCACATGACATACAACAATGTATAGGTATAGACAGTATGACCTATTTTTAAAAATTAAAATATAAATTTTTTAAAAAATGCCCTTTTTGAGAAAATTGAAATTAAAATTTTGAACTTGGTTTTAAGAAAATTTCTTTAGTACCAACCTATACATTTTTGTATATCATATGAAATGGCTTGGAATACGCTGTTAAACGACACCAATCTCAAGGTCCTAGTCAAATTAGGAAAACATCTACAGCTATTTTTAATCATAAAATGCTAGATTTATGAAATGTTATCACTAGTTTTCATTTTTTTTAGCATTGAAGAAATTTTCATCCCACTTTTATATTTTGTTGTATGAATAGATATGATGATACTACCTATTTTTACAAAAAAAGTAAAAATTTTAAAAGATGCCCTTTTAGAGAAAATTGAAATTAAAATTTTAAACTTGGTTTTAAGAAAGTTTCTTTAGTACCAATCTATACATTTTTGTATATCATATGAAATGGCATGGAATGCGCTGTTTAAAGACACTGATCTCATAGTCCTAGTTAAATATGGAAAAAAAACTACAGCTATTTTTAATCATGATCTTTTCTGTTTCTGGACCTATTTTTGATGGTTTTAGAGACCAATAATTCAAAAATGGGTAGACATATCTCAGTAACATTCCACAATTCTTCTAGTAGATACAAGTAGTACACATATGTATACCAAATATGAAGAAAATCTGAGATGGTGAGGTTCAAAATGATTTATTTTTGTGTTGATTTGACGTGGAATGGCCCTATAGTGAAATGTTGATTAATTTGCTTTAAAAAATTATGATTATTTATCTATGGAAAAAAAAATATAGGACTAATGTTTAGTTTTAATCCTACTTCTATTTAGCATATTATTTTTATACTGGAGTTCATAAAAATTCATAAATGACATTCCACTAATGGCTACTTGCAGATACATTGATAATTTAATATCAACGGCATAGTAGTGTCGATTGTAGTGTTTCTGTTCAGTGTATGTCTTTTTTTATTTTTATTTTTTTGTAGATTGTTCTTTTTTTTATTTTTCGTTTTTAAGAATTCTATTATCCTCTTGTTTCTTTTGCATCATTGTCGAGCAATCGATCATTGTGTGAGAAAATACTTTGCCAATATGGTGGTGGGATACATTTAGATGATAAGGACACATCTGATCGGTCCTCAGGTTTGTCGGAGCGGGAGAGGAAGGGAAGCCCTTGTTCTGCGACGATGGAGGACGTTCTAGACTCCCTCCTCGGCCTTACTTCCCGATCGCCAAGCCCAGCCCAGTCAGGTAGGAGGACAGTGTAAGTCACAAGCCCAGGTAACAACGTTCAGAGAGAAATCGCTTTAAAGAAACAGTTATAAAGTAACAGATCAAGTAAATAACAGCACCAAGCAGAGCCCTGTTCTTTTGAGTACTTTTGGTTTTGGTTTTTTATAAATTTTTGAAAGCATGGAGGCACTTATACAGCTGCTTTCTAAATGATGTATAGCAAACACTAAAAATTAAAACAAAATAATTAATTCTAATTGATATTATGTACTCCAAATGACAATTGATTTCTTACAATGCACGTTTTTTTTTTTTTTTGCTCCAATGTGTTCAAACTGCCATAGGGAAGGCTTCACCAGCACCAGTATTTAATTTTATTGTAAACACATAAGATCTTGTTTGGGCCTAGGTGAGCACTGAAATTGAAAAGCATAAGTCATAATACAGTTATCTATGTAATATTGAAAATGTATAACGTAATGTACTAATTTCCAAAAGGTATTGTATGATGTTCAAAGAACACTGTTTGGAAGTACGATTTTTATTTATTTTGTGTAATTGTTGGTATTATTATTCAATCTAACCTTTCACACATTTGGGTACATTCAGTTCAAACATGTTCTCATGAGGTATATACATTCATCTGAAACCTGGTGGTTACAATCCAACTGAGGGAGACTGAGCCATTGTTACTAATGTTCCTTAGCAACATTACAATAAATACCTAAGCCCCACATGATAATAAATACATTTTTTCAAATTAGATTCGGTCAGAGACTTAGGATTTCCAAACAGCTTGCGCAGGTTGGAAGCTTAAAACTTAGGGTTTAAAACTACACTATCGCACTCTATGGGCCACTATTATCGCATAAGGGAAGCCTTTTCCATGGGAGGTAAATTTACCTCCTCCATCAGAGAGAAAACTGACAGGAGGTTAATGTAAGCCAAAAAGAGATAAAACTGAATGACCAGACTTCTTTTTATTTTGGTTATCTTATCACATCAGTAGTATAAAGTACTCATCACTGTGCCCCCCAGAAGTGCAGGACCCCGGACAGTCGCCCACTTCTCCTTTACCTGGAATGGCCACTCTCCATCAGGTTCTTGTGTACTGTCCTGCAGCCTGTTAACTCTAGAAATAGTCTTGTATATTATACATCTCTAGAATGTCTGGATGTTAAATTCTGTAACTAAACTTGAAGAATGATAACTCAAAACAAGCTGTCATTCCATGGTTGATATGAATATGCCTTTTTAGTATCAATGAACTCTCTTCACACTATTTCTAATCAACTTCGTATGTTTAATGATTTGAATATTATTCATCGAATTTAAATGAAAAGGACACAACTAATGCTTCCATTTCTGTGCTCACCAGACATAGATGCAATGATAATTTATTGTATATATATTTTAAGTATCATTGATGAATTCCTTTTATCATAAGGTATAATATAGAAGCATTTGTATAATATAAAACAAATTTTAAATATCAGGCATCAGGAAAAATAAAGAATTGTCCTGATTTAAAAACAAAAATTAACTTTTAGACTATCACCACTCTAGGGATTCACAAGATTATTATGATTTTTTTGATAAGTAAAATGAACATTCTAAACATTTTAATAAATAGATTAGAATATCTTAGCATTATCACAATTGAAAGATTGAAAGGCCCACATTAGTGAAAATTTGAAGTAGGCACACACAAGTAAATTGAAGTATGTATTTGTAGTTCTGATATAGTCGCACCAAAGAAAAAATATATAGTAATTCAAATAAATGCATGCTTTCATCTTCATATTGAAGCTTATGAAAGGTCTTTCTTTCTTCTTAAAAAACATTACATATGGTGATCATATCTAAAAGTTAATATTGTTTTGAAATATTTATTATCTATTAACTTCATCTTTTAACTTCAAATACAGAGAGACACTTCTTTAACTTACGCTTTCATGCAAAATAATAGGTTATAAGATCTGAAGTTAAAAATTTTATGGATATGAATGCTTCAGCAGCTTTCCTTAATGGTTAATATTGAAGTATTAATGAAATTGATGCTGGATAAATGATATTTATTTGGATTAAAAGAAGCTAATAATTATTCCAGCCAATATTTTGTATTTATACAGCATATTTGCCTTTCTTTTTTTTTAAATATCCTGCTCCATACTTTAACCTAAGAGCAAACAGTGTAATGTAACCATAGAGCCTTTCCACTCCTATTTGTGAACTATCATCCAATAAAAACCATGAAGAAGGCATCAAATACAAGTTAAACATCAGCAATATAAATAAAAAAACAAATAATCAGGGGGTGCCCAATCCAAACCACAAAGTTAGTTTAATAATATACATACACTTACTAACAAAAGTCTCTGCACACCGTCCAGCTTTTTTTTTATTTTACCTAAAGATAGGTTATGAGCCAGATATTGGCAATGAAAATTACACATTTTTTACATAATTTAATCTATTTTAATTAACAATAATAAAATTTAGTAAAATTTATTTAACTTATAATTTATCAGGAAAATTACATAAAATGTCAGAATATTGATGCGCCAAAAGTCCCTGCACACATCATTTTTCGTCAACTAGAAGCTTAATTATTGATGCCAAATCAACTTTAATAGGTAGTCGTTCCTACATTATTTCTTAGCACTTCTCATAATCTATTTGGCATGGTGTGAACTAGTTTTTGGTAGTTTCTGGAGTAATTTTACCCCACAATTCCTTTAGTACTCTTTTTAAGTGGTCTTTGTTCTTTATTTTAATTTTTACTTTCTGACGGCCTAGTTGATCCCACAGATGTTGTATTGGATTAAGATTAGGAGATTGGGGAGGTGTTTTAAGTTGCTGTAGAGCATTGTAGAGCAACTATTCTTGAACTTTCCGCGCTGTCGTTATCGTGTTGAAAAATGAATTCCTCCTGGAGATCAAACTTCATTAAACTTTCCGGTAAATTACTACTCAAAATATTTATAGAAACGTGTTGGTCCATTATTCCGTCGATAAATTTCAAATTACCAACTCCAGCAGCACACATACACCCCCAAACCAAAACACTCCCTCCACCATGTTTCACAGTACCAACTATGTTTTTTTCCAGGGGCTCTTTGTTAGGTTTTCTCAAAACTTTCCCCCTTCCCTCTGATCCACGAATGTTAAATTTACTCTCGTCAATAAATAAAACACGTTCCCAGAACTATAAGGGCTTGTTTACATGTTCCTTTGCGAACTGCAGTTTCAATATCCGGTTCGTTTACTAATGAATGGCTTACACCCAGGCTTACGCACATTATAGCCAGCTTTCTTTATGGTCCTTCTAATCGTTTGTGCAGATACCCCAACCTTGTAATTTTCTTACACCATACCTGCTAAATTTAGAGCACTTTTGTGGGGTTCTTCGGCCAAAGTCCTTATGATAGCCCTCTTGTGGTGAGCTTGGAGTACGGGGGGCGGCCAGAGCGGTATCTACTTTCCATTGTACCCAGTTTTTCATACCATTTTAGGACATACCTTACCGTATAATAGCCCCTGTTGACGATTTGTCCTATTTACCTGTATGAGTTGTATGAGTTTCCTCAAATTTACAATTTGGTCGGGAATCGGTGTTGGAACCTCTATTTTTTATCACAGTCTTAACTGTTTGGGCCCAAATTAACACTTGCAAGTTAGGATTAGCCGGAGGATGAATGGGATAATGTGCAAACTTTATACATATCAGTATCTTGGCTAATTCCACTGCGTGCAGAGACTTTTGGCGCATGAATATTTTGACATTTTATGTAATTTTCCTCATAATTTATAAGTTAAATAAATTATATTAAATATAATTGTTGGTCATTAAAATAGATTAAATTATGTAAAAAATATGTGAGTTTCGTTGCCCATATATGGCTCATAAGGTATCTATGGGTAAAATAAAAAAAAAGCTTGAGGGTGTGCAGAGACTTTTGTTAGTAAGTGTATATCTACAAATGGTTGGCCAATTGGTTTTTAAATTATTTATTCCTAAATTATAGATAGGTAGGAGATATTAAACAGCAGACAAATAAATAAAAAACAAATAATTATTATCATATAGGCCAATAATTATCTATAATTTATTCCTAAATTATAGATAATGAAAAGAGATTAAAAAATAATTAGTTGGTAAAATTATCGTTCAATGTTTTCATTACATCATTTAAGAATATAGTGAGTAATTAATCATAAATAAATTTCAGGCTTATATAATTAATGTTCATTAAACCATTATCCAAGGGCGTACCCAGGATCAAAACTAGGGGGGGGCAAGCTAAAAACTAGGGGGGGTGGGCAAGCTATGGTCGCTCAGGTTGTAACACCTTACCGCGGAAAAGGTGAATGAAACCAAAATTATGTATAATTATAGCAGTGCTTTAACAACTAAGTTATTACAATTATTTGCTTGAAAAAAATGTATTCTATTATTGCTTCCAGTCTCAAAATCCTAAAAAATCATTGCTTCCAGCCTTCCAGGGGGGGGGGGCAGCTGCCCCCCCTGCCCCCCGCTGGGTACGCCCATGCCATTATCAATCCAATGGTATTGAATAACTTGGTACTTATGTAGAATAGAATCGCCAGGGAACCTACTCCCTTATCTCCTGTTATCTCATAACCTCTTTTTATTACTTGTCTTGCATGAATTATTTGTATTTGCGATATTGAATTGTTTTCCTTTTTAGTGTTTTTGTATTGTTAATTTTTGTTTTTTCCCAATTTTAATTTAATTAATTTTATCCGATACACTCATTTCGGTGTTTTTTGTTTCTTAATTTTTTTATAATTGCAATATTAAAGAGTTTACCATTGAAAAATAATAAAGTAACATTGTGGGAATTGCTGTAGGGGACCCCTATCTCTTTATTTTAAATATTAATATTAAGCTGATTAAAAAATAAATAAACGTGTTGTTTTCAAAATACAAATGTTGTTACATATTTCTTTTGATTCCCATCTATACCAACAAACACCTTATCAGTGTGTGTTCATCAGATTATACTATGGCAATGGATGGCGATTCTATTCTACATAAGTGCCAATAACCTCTGTTATTTTTTATTCAATTTTAAGCAGTTTATTTAGTATATTTGTGTATCTCAAGGTTCAATTGTTCTGATTTACCCTAAACCACTGAATGATACTTAGGGTAAATATCTGTGAATGGGATAGAAAGAAAATGTTGTATATAGTGAACCTGACCATAGGGCTGACAAACCTGGTGTTATTGGGGAAGGTTTGCTATGTAGGAGTTATTCCATTTTTCTAATCTTCTCTAGGAGTCTATCAGGTGCCTGTGGTATACACTACCAAGACTATTGATAAACTTGTTAAAGATGTATAAACAGGAAATAACATTTACTGAGAAGATAACAGGATATAGATCAGGGAGGTAACAAATTTGGTATGCATTTATATGTAGACACGCTGATTCTAACATATATGATAAAATGTTTCGGCAACTCCTGATATAACTCAAACACAACGATTATAAATTTATGTTCAGAAAGAACATTATATTCCCATAGAGCTGGGTAATATATATTGCTTATCCAAAGAAAAAGTGGTCTAACTAAAAAATATTTTTTAAACTTTTTTTCCACAAATTATATTTTGATTTTCCTCAACTATCTCTATGCTAAAGGCCATGATAATGATGATTTGTGAAACATTTTAACATCGGATATTGCAGGAGATGTACATCAAGGGTCAGGAAAATAAGAAACTTTAATTGGCTCTCTGGAAAATTCGCTTTTTTAAAGTTAGACCAGCCTTATGGATGAGTGATATTATAATCATTATAAATATTTCATAGTCAACTGTTATTTGTAATTTTCACTCATTTAAAATGATAAGTCATACCCTTTTATGAAAACCCATAGTTAACACCCATAGTTAGTTAGTTAGAAATGTAAAGAATGAGAATGGGAAGGTGATCACAGAGGATAAAGCCATTCTGGAGGTCTGGCGTATATATTACACCAAGCAATTCGGTGCAGATGACATGCAACCAGTAAACCCAAATGGACAATGGAATGAGGCTGAGTTTGACGAGGCGATAGAAGAGGATGAAATAGAGAGAGGTATCTCGAGAATGAAGAACGGAAAAGCGCTAGGACGTGATAATATAATGGCAGAATTTGTGAAATATGGAGGCTCCGAGTTAGTGAAAGCCTTGCAAGTACTCTGTCAAAAAGCCTGGGACGAGAAGAGGATTCCAACTGATTGGGAGTACAATGTCATTATACCCATTCACAAGAAAGGGTCCCAGGCAGAATGTTCTAACTACCGTCCTATATGCCTCTCACCAGTGGTTTACAAGCTTTATACGACTGTTTTGGAAGGACGATTAAGGCCCCTCGTTGATCACCTTATTGGGGAAGAGCAAGCTGGGTTTAGACCAGGACGGCAAACTCAGGATCATATATTCTCCCTAAGAAACATTATACAGAAATCTTGGGATCGGAATAAAAATATATACCTTGCTTTCCTTGACCTGAAAGCAGCATTTGACATGGTTCCCAGGCATGAAATATGGGAGGCTCTTAGAGCTAAAAATGTCCCAAGGAATTTAGTGGAAGCTGTTAAGTCCATTTACCAGCACCCAAAGGGCGTTGTTCGACTGAATGGGTTGGAGTCCGGCTGCTTTGACATGGCAAGAGGCGTCAAACAGGGAGATAGTTTGAGCCCATTACTATTTCTGGTCTATATGGATGAAGTGGCTGCCATATGCAAAAGAAGAACAGAAAGGACATTCCTGGGGAGAAGAAACCTACGCCCGGTGGTAATTCAGCATCTACTCTATGCTGATGATGTTGTCCTTGTTGCTGATACGGTAGAAAAGTTGCAGCAGGCGGTAACTGAATGGTATGAGGAACTCTACCGAAAAGGAATGCTGGTCAATACCAGCAAAAGTAAGGTACTGCAAGTAGGAAGGCAAAATGAGGATATGCATGTACTATGTAATGGAGAAGAATTAGAAGTGGTCTCGGACTTTACCTACCTAGGAACAGTTATGGAAAAATCGGGGAAAGTGGACTTAGAAATATCCAACAGAATTAGCAAAGCAAATGCAGTCTACTACCAGATTTGCAACACTGTTGTAGGAAAACGAGAGGTAGATAAGAACGTTAAGCTCCATATATTTAAATCTGTATATCTACCAATACTTCTATACGGAGCAGAAAGCTGGGTATTGACAGACAGGCAAGAGAGCAGAATCACTGCTGCTGAAATGAAATTCCTAAGAAGAATAGTCGGGAAGACTAGGAGGGACCGGGTTCGCAACAAACGAATACGCCAGGAACTTGGGGTCGCCCCATTAAAAGAGGTTCTGCAAATCCGCCAACTGAAGTGGTTTGGTCATGTGATAAGGATGGAGGAACATAGAGACCCACTGAAGACGATGGACTATGCCCCAGATGGCAGAAGACCTCGAGGACGCCCAAGAATGTCTTACGTGGAGTACATTGATAGACTGTGCAGAGGAAGAGGCAAGGATCTCCGTCGAGCCAGGATTTTAGCAAAAAATAGAGAAGAGTGGAGTTCGTGGCTGCTCACCCCCTTACACTGAAAGGCACAAAAGGGAGAAGCTAAAGAAGAAGAAGATATTTACCTACTGAGTCCAGGTGGATACTAAGACTAAAGGTAAAAATAAGGTGAGAGGTAGTGGTAGGGGGTTAGTTTGCCGACTTCAAAGGTTTATGACGGGGAAATCCAACGCTTTTGAAGTGAAGGCACATGACAGCTAGTGAACAAAAATATATAAAAACTAACAAAGTAGATGGGATTGTATACAAATAGTTGTGTCTGGACTCAATAATAACATAAAAATGAGATAATACATAATGTAACAATGCATAAAAATTTGGAAAATATACAGAAAGAAGCATACAATACAATTCCAAATTTGTATGCATTGTTACATTATGTATTATCTCATTTTTATGTAATTATTGAGTCCAGACACAACTATTTGTATACAATACCATCTACTTTGTTAGTTTTTATATATTTTTGTTCACTAGTTGTCATGTGCCTTCACTTCAAAAGCGTTGGATTTCCCCGTCATAAACCTTTGAAGTCGGCAAACTAACCCCCTACCACTATCTCTCACCTTATTTTTACCTTTAGTCTTAGTATCCACCTGGACTCAGTAGGTAAATATCAGATTCTATTTTATCTTGTTAACCAGCCTCCTTTTTTTAATATTCATGTATGCACCATCTTTTATATTATTATCAGTTCTGTAATGTATCCATTTATTGTCACCCTCTAGCATAGATACTCATATATTTCTTTTCTTTTAGCCCTGATGAAGATCCACAAGTTGGATCGAAACGTTGGCTTACCATAATAAAATCATTGTAAACTGAAAATCCTGACCATCATTTTACCTATCGTAATTGAAGAATAGTTGACCATCTCTCATCTCTCTCAATAGATTTTGAATTAGAACAAACTCCTGAATGTTTTTTAAATTTAAATTATTCATTTTTTTTTGTTCCTAAACACCAGTTTTTATTTTCTATTTTTAAATAATGATAAACTCAATTCCATGTTTCGATTAGCTCCATTTTTTGTCAGATTGATGATTCAACCTAGTTGAAACTTGTTCTCTTTAGCCCCTGCTTTCCGAGACAAGTATGATACATGGAAGTATCTGGAAGACTCATTATTTAAGTAGTAGAAGTAGGATTAAGTGCAATATAGCTGGCTTTCAGACGATTATTTTGACAGAGTAGGGGAGAGCGGGGTTGGTTGGCAACAGTTTTCACTTTTTTGATTGTTGAGTCGTTCCTGTTAATATAATCCCAATGGGGCTGATACCACTGTAAACTCCAAATATTAGAGTACTTCAAGTATTTTTTTCACAACATAATGTTTAATACTAAGATCATAGAAAATTGAAGAATTCGACAATCCAGAGTATGCCAATTAACCCCCTATGTGGGGCAGGTTGGCCTAGATGGTGGGGTTGTTTAGCCATCTCATTCAAGTACTGCCTGACACATATTATTGTTATTAAAAGCTGCTCTATAATGGTATAATAATTTTGAATCGGTTTTTAACAGCTTTTAAGAGAAAATAGAATAACAATAGAAGAAGATAGAAGTTTAGACTGTCTTCACTTTTTGCATAAGAAAAATTGCTCTCATCTTCCTCGCTGGAACTAAAGACAATTGATAGTTTCACCTTTGATTATGTTTACCTTGCTTTTGTGAATTGCTACTGCGCCAAAAAAAAAGTTGAAGAGAGCCAACTAACCCCACAGGAGAGATCATATGAAACATGACTGCCAGGACAGGGGAGAACAATCAAACAAGAAACTGATTAGTCGAAAGGTTAGGTTTTTCAAAGGATTTTAGGGCTATGTGAATAGAATCGGTGTCAAATGTTTTTCCATGCCTTTAAACCAACTTTACTGAAAATATAAAAATTGACTTACATGTTGTAAAATCAATCAATGAAGCACACTCTTATCTGCACTGTTAGCATCGGATTGAAAACTCAGGACAAGACTCCCAAGGTCGAGCGGGTCACATGGTACAATGGTGGGGCCTTCACAACAGGTGTGACGGAAACTATAAGCCAATGGCCAACCTACCCCCTATGCCAACCAACCCCCCTCTCCCCTAATCATTCAAAAAATCTTAATACTTGTTAAGATTTTATGCTGAACAATATTTAGAGATCATAAAAGTAGGATAGGGGACAGATTTGAATAAATGTATTGAAAAAACAGCTTATTTTTCAATGACTAACAGGTAGGTCCCCTAGCAAGAAAGAGGTATCTATCAGATAGGAGGGGGGGAGGGGGTGAGTGGCGTGATGGCCGAGTGGGCAAACGCCTTAGGAAATGCGCGTTGCTCCTGTGAAACAAATTTATGATTGGAAACCCGAATATAGCAAGTTCAAACCCCGGATTCAGGGGACATTTAATAGCTTAAACGGCGAGGTAGGGGAGAAACAAAACAAAAACGAAAAGATAGGATGGGGGAGTGACCAGTGACCAAGTGCTTTTAAAATGTGTGTCACCTAGCAACCTAATTGATAATCTGAAAATTACCTGGTGGAGTCCAGATTGTGGGGGAATTAAATTCTGTATTAATCGCCCCTGCCACCTCTACCAAGTGGTAGATCTGGCTAAGCCCCTGCCACAAGTATTAGTAGGGGTTAAGAGTGTTAAGTTGCAAGTCACCTTCAGCCTTGTGATACTGTATACAAACCTGCCTGATCAGGTAAAAATCATTAATTACTCTTAAATGTGTTTTGATTTAGGATACTCATGGATGTATATTAGACACAGTTGAGAAATTAAATGTATTTTGATGGTTTGATATGAAGAAGAATTAAAGTTTCACTCGATGGATTCAGGTTTCAGAATGTGAAATGCTATATAGGGTAAACCATACAGTTATTGGCACTCAGTACAATTATTGGCACCCCGACTTTAACTTAAAGAAATAGGTAAACAAGTCCTAATTTTATTACAAGATATACAGGAGTCTAATGTTTGAAGGGCCCTCTAAGTCATCTATGAAGTTAAGACCTAATTACTAATCAATATCAATAACAATGTGAAAAACGTTCATTGAGCTGTCTTGATTAGTAACGAAAAAACTAAGTTAACAAAGTATTTATTTATTTACTGAACCATTTCAAATACAATATTTACATTCATTTACATGTATGTAAATGTAAAAAAATATATATACATAATGCAGTACAAATTGAGGTGTCTAATCTAATCTAATCTTATCATGGTGTTTAAATCCTTAAATTTAATTTAATTTAAGGAAGAAAGGATTCAAATGTTAAATTTAATTTAATAAAATTAAAAAATGGATATATTTTTGTTAACCTTTGGGAGACAGATATGTGCTAGCTTCATGCATATCTTAATTATAGTGTCACATGGACAACAATTCCTGAAAAGTTAAGCAGGTCATTGAATCTAGGAGACCCTGAGAGAAAGGGTGAATTCCTAGGGCTGGCCTAGGTGAGTAGATGAGATTCTGGTCAGAGCCCAGAGGAAAAGGCAGTCTGAGTCAGGCACAGACAGAGCGAGGCGTAGGGAGTCGGAGACAGGAGACACTCGAGAGTCAGATCCCGGGGCCTGTCCGACACAGTTAGAGTCAGGGACAGGGAGTCCGTCGACAGCCAGGAAGGAGAATACAGCTAGTCGAGTGACAGTTAGAGTCTGGGCCTGGAGGTATTCTGTTAGAGCAGAGTCGATGTATTCAGATCTATAAGTATTTCCATGTATTTATGAGACCCCCCTTTGGTAGTTGGGACCTGTCAGGTTGTATATTGTACAAAAATAAATCATGAAAATAGTTTTTAGTTTTATTGATTACCAAACAACCCTTTCCTAAAGACCCCTGTGTCACAAGATGTCAGGATGGACTGGTAGAACTTAGAGAGGTGATGATAGCAAACTATAATTGCTCCTGTGGTGTCTAATCTTCTAGAACTTCTTATTTTAATTTAATGATATTAGTACATTGGTATGATTTCTTCCATCATTCCTTATCAATGCTAACGACAGTACTTTTAGTTTATAGTTGGGAATGGAGAACAATATAACTTTGTATCATGTTTAAAAATGTTATTCTAAACCAGGTGAAAAATTATCAGTTCACTTTTTAAGAATGTAATAATGAGAACTATTTTGCCATACCTCGACATAAGGAGACAATAATACACTTTTTAACAACTCTAACTTCTGATTCCTGGTAAGTGACTATTTCTCTGTGTTCTTTATCATTAAAATTTTCAGGAAATTTTTTTTGTATGAAATCACAGATTTTTAAATAACAAAAGTAAAAAATCTTAATGGTGCAATGAAGAAAGATACCGAATAGTTAAGAATGATTCCTTTTAAGAATCTTGGACATTTTTCAAAGCTCAATGTCACAGACATGTAATTTTATGTGAAATAACTATAAATATTGATTTTTACTTTCACTTACCTATATATGAAATATATAGTAAGTGGAAGTATTGCGATCGTGAAAAATTTTGACTTCCGGTTTTCAACGGAAATACATGTTTTGGGACCCCCTGAGTCGAAATAACCAAGTCCCATGAAATGGTCTGTGTGTGTGTGTGAACAGACTAGCTCAAAAACTATAAGCCGTGCGAATCTGAAATTAGATATTTAGTGTATGTATATGCCCGCGATGTGACAGCAAAAATTTAATCGAAATTGGTCTAACGGAGAGGGTACTTTATTTAATAACTTTTTACGTTTTTATCGATTTTCTCGAAAACGGCTCTAACGATTTTGATTAAACTGAGTCTTTGATGCATTAATATGCCCGAGATTTGACTGCAAAAATTTCATCAAAATTTATCAACCTGAAGGGGTACTTTACTTAATAAATTGTGTCCCATTTTTACGTGTTTTTTTTATTTACCCAAAAACGGCTTTAACGATTTTGATCAAACTTGGTATTTAGTATATGTATGTTCCCGCGATGTGACAGTAAAAATTTCATCAAAATTGATCAATTGGAGTGGGCACTTTACTGAATAAATGTTGTCTCATTTTTACGTGTGTTTTTTATTTACTCGAAAACGGGTTTAACGATTTTGATCAAACTTGGTATTTGGTGTATGTATGTGCCCGCGATGTGACAGTAAAAATTTCATCAACATTGATCAAATAGAGGGGGTACTTTACTTAATAAATTTTGTATCATTTTCACGTGTGTTTTTCATTTACTCATAAACGGCAAAAATAAGAAATGAATGTGGAAAAATTTGTAACTTTATGAAGTAGCAATTAACAAAACACGTCAATTTCTAATCTAAATAAGTTGGTAAGTGAAAGTTGTGTGTTGCGCGCACGCACCAGATTTTTTTTTTTTAAATTTGTTCCAAACTTTGAACTTTTATGAAAAATAAAATAAGTAAAAGTTAATTTGAAGAGTTTTCTTAAAGAAACTGTAATTTTAAAAATTAATTTAAATTTATTCATGGTTAATAATCAATGGCTTATCAAAAAGTATAGAAAAGTTCTTTTTCAACCCTTTTTTATATTTCAATATTCCCCTTAATTAAATCATTTATATGTTTACAATTTTATTTATTTACTTTTCATTTTGTTGTTTTATTTAAATCACACTTTTTTCTCATTATAGTTATATAATCTATAACCTGTTAATAAAGGTCCTAATAATTCTAATATACATTGATTTTTAATTAAGATGACATTAGATAAACTTTCCATTTTGCTGATTTTTAAGAACATAAAATTATATTTCCAAAGAGAGGATAAATTCATGTAGAGTAAAACTCGACTGATAACAAGATTTGTTCTGGATAACTCAAAGTTTTGATGAGAGATTAAGAAATCTTTGTATGATCTTTAAAAACAAAATTCTTGATACTAATGATGTATGTTAGAGTAATTTTGAAAAACTGTATAAATATTTATCTAACTATGTGAATGATAAATAAGTTTTTGCTAGATAATTTTGTTTTTCGCTTTGTTTTTCTCGCGGCAATGTTTGGGCGCCATATATCCGTTGGAATATCCTCTTCTGAATCAGCCACAATTGTCAATTGACACAATTGTTTGTTTGTTGTTGTTTAGAGACGTAAAACGTTTGAAACATAATTGTAAGTTTGTGGTAAAAATTAATGTCCATAAATAAAGTGAAAAGATCCAGATAATCCTCAGAGTTAACTTTAATCAGCATTTGAGAACAAAATATTTCTCACATTCGTCATAAATTCGTCATAAATTTAATTTATTTATTATTTATTCTTAGTTTGAGATTATTTGTTTAATATCAGAGAATATTTGTAACTCTTTTTTTATGGGAATATGTTATCATATTGTTCACTTTAACTAATAAACAAAAACAGATAAACTAGTTCTGTGGGTAAATATCAGTAAGGAAAAAGGTTTTTTAAAATTATAATATTAATTTAAAATTAAATTAGAATATGCTAATATTACATGAAACATTGATTCTCCATCATAACATTAATAAATTATGAACAAATGTAATTTAATGTAATTTAAATTAATATAAATATGTTCCTGGTTTCTATTTAATCTACCAAATGAACAACTTTTATCATTCACTTTTCTTAAAGGCTTTTTAAAATGGAAATAAATTCATAAAAAGCTGTAATCTTAATCAGTTTCAAACATTATGCTTTGTGTAAGATAGTTTAACTTCATGAAAATAGTAATTTACTATCAATCGTATAAACTATTACTACTGGTAAGCTCATAAAACTTAAAATTTCAAAGTGCTTGAGGTGTGAATAGCTGGAAAGAACAATGACTTAGAAGTCAGGAAATATTAATCTTTCATTTTACAATGATTTTTTTTATTTGATTGAAAATTTATGGTTGGTGTATTTATTGTTGGTGTATCTTCACATATGTATGTCACAAATGTCATTTCTGAAATTCTGATTTCTTTGATATTTTTAAATAAATAGATTTTTTTTTTACACAATTATGTCTGATGGGATTTTAATACCAAAAGTACAACACTATTAATCTTAAGATGTTTGTTCTCTGAATAAAATAAATCAAGTATTGGTTAAATTGGCATTTTATAAATAAAATAACATTTATATTGGTCGATTTCCAAATAACCTGGTCTTGGGCTTAATTATTTAATATTTCTGTATATATTTCTTCTCCTTTCTTTATTTTCATATATTGTTTAAAATAATATTTTACATGTTTAGGCAGATATTTATTCATATTTTTTAATGATTACTACAAATGTATATAACTCATTATATGATTTTTTTCAAAGGAATATTGAAGTTATTTACCTATTGCTCAATTTATATGCACATTTAGTACAATACAATGCATGGTCTTTTAATTTTTTTTTTATCTATTAATTTTGTTAAGTAATGGCTTTGAAAAGTTAACTTTTATCTGTAAAGCTTGGTTATGGCAAGGAAGCCTAGAGTGAATGAATAGTTGCATGATAATAAAAAAATAAAATTTAACAATTTCAATATACCAACATTACAAATTTTAATGTTTCCAGCAATTTTCCTTTATTGTAAATATGCGTTTAATGATTACTCTTTAAAGGTTATTTATCTTGAGAATATACGTTATACAGGCTGCCACAGAGTAGGTCCCTTCGAAATAAGCAAATCTTATAAGATTAATTTGCATATGGATGATTCTACGTTATGTGATTTTTCTGGTGAGAATATTATTCTTTTTTTGTTTTTGTTTTATGAGAGCAATGTTCTTATAGTCGGGTCATCCAAAGAATAGCCACAAAATGTGCTACCGGAGGCCACGGGCGTCACCCTCAGGGGGGACGCGTCCCCCCCCCCCCCCCAATATTTTGACAGGAGGGGACTGTTCCCCCCAATATTTTGGCAGGAGAGGACCCAATGTAAAAAATTAAATAAAAATGCGATTTTACAAATTTATCCGAGTTTAACCAATAAAATATAAATATAAAATATTAGTTCATTTCAGCACACTATTGTTAAAAACTAGTAAGGCGTATTGTATATTAGATGAATTATATATTTTTTATTTCAGCTCGATCTGTTTTGTTTTACAAGCAGCTTAATCCTACTTTCCATCCATGAAGCTTATAGAAGTTAATGGAAAGCAATGAAATTAGTGGGATCAAAATCAGAAGAAATCTTGGATAAAATTCAATCAAGGAATTTCGGCCCACATCAATTCCCTATTTTAATGTAAAACTGAGGCATAAATTGACAAGTTTTAAGAGACTATTAATACTTTTAAAATACAGTATTGGATGTGGAGGATGAATTTAAATGCCCCAACAGTTGTTTTTAGGGGTTATTATTTCAACTTTTAGCCCCTTAAATTTCTACCTACCCTATCTAGAAAAATATTGAGCCATCCCCCACAATAATTTGGTGCTTGTGACGCCCATGCTGGAGGCCCAACCCTGTCATCACATCCTTACCTCTTTAGAGTTGAATAATTTTACATTTTTCCTGTAATTGCTGGTTAATATAAAAAAGAAAAAAAAAAAAAAAGACATCATATGAGTCACTGTTTGTATAATAACATTTGTAACAACACTTGTAAGTATAATCTAACCTAATTAAATTTTTTTAAAGTAATAAATAAATAAAAATTAATTTAGTGATTCATTACATTTTTTTTTTTTTTTTGTTCCTTTCCTTTCTCGCCTCTTATTCTATACGGGGTTTCCCAGGCCAGGGGAGAGGGTGGGGGATTAATCTCGAGTATTATTAAATATCTCCTGGCTCCGGGTTTTGAACTGGCTATCCTTAAACTGGTTCCCAATCATACGTTGCCATGGACTACGCCTATTTTCTAACGTTTGCCCACTCGGCCATCCCACCACCCTCATTGTGGTAAATATGGGTTCATAGATTTAAACTATGAACTATATTTTACCTGTTTAATTTTTAAATAAACCACCCTCATTGTGGTAAATATGGGTTCATAGATTTAAACTATGAACTATATTTTACCTGTTTAATTTTTAACGGGTAATGATATTATGGGAGGCTAAAGGTCACCCCAAACTTTACCTTCAAAGAATAAGAAGAAAATAATAACAATATAACTAAAAATATACAAATGACCCTCAAGGGTAGGACTTATATCTCCACAACACTGCTTGATTCTGCTTCTGATATAGGGATGCAGGGTTGACCTCACTGTCCGAGGATTATCGGGAGGAGGATCTGAGAAAAGATGAAGAGCTTGATGAAATAATCATTTCATAAATAAATGCTAAAAATTACTTAAGAAAAAAATAAATTCTGAAAGAAAAACACTATTCTGTCAACCTGTGTAGTCAGACTTCAGTTTTCAAAAGGGGAAGAAGAGGATGATGGGCAATGCAAATGTTAGTGCCGTGACTGGGAGTAGATCCATGTATATTCTTTGGATGACTAGACTTTAGTAAAGTCTTCAATATGTAGCACAGATTTTTTATTTTTTCAGGATAGGAAAATTACTAGTAAATAATAAAATTCGGGGAAGGCTAACGATAAAATTGAGCTAGTCTACCACCATAAAGATTATGGATGGGTAATCCAGGTATTGCCTGAATTATCCAATAGATTTTTCATAACTCTTGGGAAATCATTTTTAGATTAGGTTTTTCCCACCATAAAATTGCTTGTATCTTTACCCCAGCCACATCAGAAACATTGCCATATTATAAAATAATGTTTAAACAAAACATAAACTTTAAGCTCTTCGTCAAGAAATGCACCAACCTCTTACTTCAAGTTTTTCTATCTTTGATAATTTGCATATAACAGAAACATTATTGTGTTCCATATATTTGTTTGGGGACTTACTATTCAGAAGATCAATAATAATACATCGGAAGAAACAAAAACAGGTATTTATTTCTGTAACTTTGTGAAAAAGTTCTAGAATCCTCTGGAATGGTCACCACCTGTTCACGAGGATCCATAATTTTCCATTTCCCACTTAATATGAGAAATTCAGTGACTAGTGACTCAGTCTAGACTCGACCAGTGAAGTTTCACTGTCACGTTCTAGTCACTTTTAAACTATTAAAGTCACTCACGTTCTAGTCACTGTTAAACTGTTACATCATTTAGGTATCATTTTGTGTTCTTGTTATTTGTTTGACATTTTTTCATGTAAATAAAAATTGTTCAAACCCGAATTAGTAATATAATAAAGGCAATATCAATGTCTATCTTTGATAATTTGCTTTTGAAACAATATTGAGTGTTACATATTTGTTTACGAACATTATTGATCACAAGATCAATAAAATATGCCTCAAAATAAGTTTTTCACTAAAGCATTGCTTTAAATGTAAATGTGATTAATGAGAACTACATATCTAGTTTAAAATAAAAAATGTCTTAAAAATTTTGACTGAAACTTAAAAAACTGATATTTCTTTTTTCTTCCCTCTAACTATAAATGTGAGTTGTTTTTTCTTCTCAGAAATTTTCAAATTACGGAAAGCAATTTTTCCTTAGATGACAATGTCCTTTTTTACCTAAACTCTAAAGTTTATTTGTTTTAAAATCTATTGCACCAATCGTTCATGCTTAGGCCATCGAAAACTAATAAAAAAGGGTAAAGTTACTTTTCACTGCCTTTTAATCCTTTCTTCATTATTTTATCTTTATTTACTTTATTTGTTATCTTTATTTATTATATTATTTAAATAATATCAAAACTGACATTTTAATATTTTTTTTAGGGTCAGCTAGTATCTTACTCCCACCTCCAGAGTTTGCTAACGGAGCGAGACGCTACAGTGATGGATGTGACTCCTCGTCAAGCCTTCAGCCACCAACATGCCCTCGCCCCGGCAGACGGGTCTCCTTCGACATGGCTGTCGCTGAGGGCGAGCTGGTCCGCTGTAGGTACAATAAGTGCAACAAAACAGCTACTATTACAGAAGCTAAGAAGACATTCAAAACGTGCCATAACTGTACTCATGTCTACTGTTCTAGAGAGTGTAGGAGAGCTCATTGGGAAAAGCACAGAAAGACTTGCCTGCATTCGCGGGTGGGGGCTCTTTGCAGAAAGGTTATGTCGAGCATTAAGGAAGACGAGGAGACTTTGCATCACTTATCTCTTGTTGCTAGGAGAGGGTTTCTCGAGAGAGGTAGAGGATCTGTCAAAGTATTCTTTAGTAGTACTCAAAACGCTGAAGCTTTTATTGGTGAAGGTATCAAATGTCTCAGTGATCCATCTTATGTTAAGTGGGCTGACTTTCAGCCGGACGAAATGGGTAAAGAAATGCATGAGGAGTTGATGAGGCTTTGTCAGAACTATAACCCTGACACAAGATTCATCCTTTATGTATGTGTGCTTGTTGTAAGTGAAGTGCCGACTTCAGGTCCAGTAAAGTGGGAACGAGAGCTGGTGTCTCGTTGCGGAAAGCTGAAGCTCAGTAAAGGACTTGTGCCGAAGGAGCCATCACTGGTGAGTAAAGAGCCGGACACGCTTATCCTGACTTCGCTGCCAGGTGCTAGGGACGCAGGGTCTCGTAAAGCGAGGCAGGTCAGTTTCACTAATATACAGCGCCACTTACGTCAGAGGGGGATCAGTCTGAGGAGGCAGTTTCCGGAAGTGTATCAGAGGTTGTGCTCATATGTTGAGGGATCAGTCGAACGCTTTGCTCCTGTGACTATATACCCTCGTGATTCCGCTTCCGGCAAAAACTTTATGTGTATAATCATGCCTGATGCTGAGCCAGAGAAGCTAGATCTCATTCCGACTGACACAACGCGTGTCCAAACCATAGACATTAGCACAGAAATAGATTCAACTGTATAACAAACATTTTGTAACACCAAATTCTAATTGCCAATTTTAGATGTGATCCTGAATTTCATATTTATAATAATATTGTTTAACGTAATTTTGTATAAATAGATATGAAAGTGATATATCAATAGATTCAATATCGAACATTCCATTAGAGAAATATTTATGTAATTATTAGTATTTTGGAATGCAGTATATATCTTAGTGACATATTATTTTCAATACAATGATTAAACTGATATACGTGAATTAATGATGTAATGACTGTTTTCTGGTTTCTTTCTTCTAAGAATGTAAAGTTTTGTAAATAGAGAAATGTGTAACCTTTATAGTTTAAAACTACCTTAGGTTGTTTATTCATTTTAGTCAAAGAAAGTTGAGACATGTTAATAATTGATGAAATATTAATGGAGAAGGATACAGAGTGACTTGAGGAAGGTTTTATTCCCTAAGTTGTTGAAGTGCCTCTTGTTGTCTGATACTAAAATTTATTATAATTTTTTATTGTCTACAATATTTATGTTTTTTTTTATTCTTTTCTCGAATAATAATTATTGGCAACACCTGTAAACTTAATACTTCCCATGCTGAACTAATTTGATATGATTCTTTGTTTCAACCTGTTCGAGCTCTAGGTTTATATTTATATGCTTTATATAAATGGTTGTTATAATTTAATAATCTGTTTATTTATAAGAAAAAGAGGGCATTTTTTAAAAATTTTATTTAAAATAGCTGTTGTTCAGAAGTTGATTCTATAAAATGAATTTTATACGTTATATAGCTTGTATGATTTAAAAGCTTTTATTAATTGTTGTGAATATGGTCATATGTTATTTAAGTCACTCGTTATTTCATATAAATAATAACTCTTGTATTTATTAATTCTCTTTAACAAGTTATCTGACACAACTATAATTTGTTTTAAAAAAATATTTTTGAAAATCTTGAATATACTTTAATGATGTAATTCTACTACATAATAGCTTCCCAGTTTACTATTTCTTGTACATTTCTTATCTTGTGGAACCAAGAATTATCAAGTTAACCTTTTTTATAAAATTAAATATTGTAAAAATAGTTTTTTTGATTCGATTTGCTTAAGAAAATAAAAAAGTTTTGTAGTATGGAAAAGTTATAAAATTTATTCATAAAATTGAGGGACCAACAAAAGGAAATTATAGCTTACAGCAGGTTTTTCAAACTAACATAAATTAATGGAATGAATAAAAGTAGTAATATATGATTGATTTTATTTAAAAATGTAGCTTTTTGATAGGGCTTGAACAAAAATCCGCTAATACTTGGTCAGTACTGATAAAGTTATCCTTTAAGTATGATTTTGCTTTATTCAGGGCCACTAGCGAAGCCTAGTGTTTGTCCAATTTAATTTTCACAGGTGCCACAAGATTGGAATATTACATGCCATTATTTAAATTTTTTTTTTTTTTTTTATCTGATGTAGAAGATATTTTTTGATATGATCCATAATTTATTTAATAAAAAAAAATTTTTTTTAGTTAATACTTAAATGAATTAATTGTTCCATGAAAGAGTAATCAGAAACATTATATACTTGACAAACATATAGATTAAAAATTATGATCTTGAGATTTTTTTTTCATCGGTTTTCATGTACATTTTTGGAATGTTCATGTATGTTTTTAATATGTTCAGCCCCATGAGATTTTTGGTAATTTTCTTTTAGGACTAAAAGATTTTTTCATATGTTATACTAATTGAAAGATATCCTTATTATTTAGAATTATATTTTTGCAATTTAGTCATTTTTTGTTGGTTATAAAAATAAATCATAAATCAACAGGAAAACATTCATGTGCTGCATTTAGAAAAGGGGAGAGCGGGGTTGGTTGGCAACAGGGATCGGGTATAGGTAAAGAAAATATGAGCGGTATCTGGCCCTGCATTTTTCCACTGAGCAAGAGTTAATCTGGGGCTGAACGAGTAAAAGTAAATAATTAAATTAATATAATTATGATATTCCCTTCTTCTGATTTTTTTGTATGATTGTTATTTTGTGAGATTTTTATAAATAGGCCGTTATTAAAATTATATATGAAAAAGATAATTATTATTATTATATGTTGTATTAATATTAAGTTAGCTCAATGATGAAGTCGAAGTTACGAATGAAATTATGTTTGCTATATAGGATGGATTGATAAGTTCTGATATAGATATTTATACAGTATTTATTTACTTTTAAAATTATATATATAAGGAGCTATAGAATTTAACAAAAATAAACAATAATTTTCCAAACGAGTGATAGTTGTAATACAAAATTAATCATTAGGGGTGAAAAAAATCGTCGATTTTCGCTAAGATGATTTTTATTTATTTTTTTTTTATATTCTTAAAGAAATTTTTTAATGAAGCACTTGATCTCAAACAATGAATGTTATTTCTGTGTGTTTTGTCTATGGATGCGTTATGAAAGTGTCTGGCGACCTTAAGAACAATCTGAAAATGCTAAAGCTTCTGTGATTTATTGAATAATTTTAAATAACATAAGATCTATAAATCTTTCCCGATATCTCTAATATCTTTTAAATTATATAAGTAATATTTTTTTTTATTTTATTCAATGATCTTTTTCGATAGTAGGTATTCTAGGACTTTAAATTTAATTATTAATTACGTCATATATTTAAAGTTGCCTCTTAATTCCTGATATATATTATTTGTAATTGACTAATAATGTGATATACATCTCTACATATAGTGAATAATAATTACAACTTTTCTCTATATCTATTTCTTATTTTAAGTTTAGAACCTCTGCGTACTTAAAGTAGGTACAGGATTAAAACTGTTTTAGATCTAAATATGATAAGCCACAACATACAATCTTAACAATCAGATATGGTTAGTGGTTCTAAAATATGTCTGTCTAACTGTAATGTAAGGTTCTAAAATCCAGCTGTTGTTATTTCTTATAGATAATGAGTTCTTTTGTATTTAATGTAAATTTTCACTATAAAAGATATCGATAATATTTTAATTATCATACTTTTTATAATGGATTTTATTTAATATCATTGAATAATTAAGATAGAAGGATAGGATTCAAATCATTTCGGTAAACGTTTAACACTTAATTAGATTTTTCATAGAGGCAACATTACATATAATCAATGATTTTAAAATATATATCATATCTTTTAGTGTGAAAATTCACATTTTCCTTTTTTATTTGTTTTATTAATTTTTTTTTATAAGAGTCCACAAACCTGTAGATTTACTGTGAATGTTTATCGTTATTTAACTTTTATTACATTAAAAATTAAAGTATAACATATAATTAATTAGTTATGTTTTATTTAATATTGTTATCTCATATAATTAATTTATATGAAAAGATCTAAGTAATGATGTTTTAACAGTTACAACCATATAATGTATGTTAATATAAGTTTGATAGAATATAATGATGAACGGTTTGGAGATTCCAGCTTTAATGGTGTTGCCTGTATAGTGAGAGTTGGCATGGACTTGAAATGGATTTAAATGTTAATTATTTAATAAATTATTATTTTGTTCTTCTTCTTATAGCATGAAACAGTAAATGCTTGAATAATACATAAAAGGAACAAAAAAATACAATTAATAAATTTTCCTCAACTGAAGTTTACTTTTTTTTATTATTAAAATCCTCTTCCTATGCAGGGTGGACCAGTCTAAGTGAGAACACTGTATGTCAGCAAGCGATTCAACTGTGAAGAGTAGGAATAATATTTAAAAAAAAAAAATCTTGTTTATGTTTTAAATTATTTCCTGAATAGGAAGTAAGAACTAAAACAACATTCACTTCATGTAATTAGCAGTTTGACCATAATAAACAAGGAGATTTTTTAGCAAAAAAAAAAAAATAAAACAATCACTTTCATCACTTGTTGTAAATTCACATATTTGAGGGAGAGTTTATGTATTCAGGTTTTTATTTTTTTTAAATGAACGAATCTCTTCCATTTACAAAAATATGTGACAATGGAAATAGAAATTATCAATTAAACAAGGACATGTGTATCTTACACAAAAATTTTCTTGACAAACTGATGGTTGTGGAATCATAAAAATTCACTACAGATATACCTGGAAGATTTGCCAGAAGCCCGAAACGTTAGATGAATAGAGAAATTATAGAAAATTTGGACGAGATTCGTTCATGTAAAAAAAAAAAAAAAACTAATAAATAGTTTAATTTGTCTATGATAAAATCATTTTATCATAGGTAAATTAAACTATTTATTAGTTGTTTTTTTAAAATAGTTTAATTAAAAATCATTTTATGAGGTCTTTTAAGTGGCCAAACAACACATTGTTTTCTTTCTTAAAATCATGAAGTCAGGGGCAGTAGACTAGCATGAAATTTGGGGGTGGTAGAGTAATGACTCCCCTGTCTCATAATTTGGTGGCTGATAGCACTATTTTTGTAAGAGATTATTACCTTGTATTAAGAAGGACTGCCGTGTAAACAACCTAAAGTGTTATGTTGAAGGCATAGTGACTACCTAAATTCATTATTCGTTTAAAAATACAAAAAAATTGAAAAGCCAAAATATTTAAGGGGGTCATGACCCGTGGATCCGCCCATGCATGGAGTGTTTATCAACTTGTTCCAAGGATGTTTTCACATTATCAAAATCCATGTGAATTGAATTGAAAATATTTTCATGATAAGCTGAAATCCCCCTCAAATCAGTGTCATCACTAAGATTGTAAAGTAGTGTAACAGTTTCCATTAATTCCTACAGTCTGAACGAAATTTTGAATTTAAAAATTACATTACAATAACATATTTAGTTAAAAATACTTATATGTGTTTATTTTTTCCTAAATACTTCGGATTTTAACTTTTCATTCGCATATGATAAGTATGTAAATAAATAGTGGAATATAGTTGACAATTGATGATTCGACGATTCAGAACAACTGTTATCAGTTCCAACAGTCGTTCTGAATCTCGGAATGTATCTGATAAGATCTGAAACAGATCTTAATCTGAAGAGCCAGGATTTTCAGTTAAACATTTTTTATTTTGAAAAGCCAATGTTTGGATCGCTATTCTTGGGCGCAATCGACTATAGGGTGTTCTAGTAGTTTAGCAAAACGTCGGAAGGAACGGGGATAGGCATAGTTGATGTGATGGAGGTAATCGGTAATTTTACAAGACCATTAATTGAATGGAAGGCTATCCTTGATGCAAACCACATAATTACATGTCGAATAATATCTAGAAGTAAAAAAACAGTTATTTTACAAGCCTTGTGCCTTCAAACAAAGGATCTCAAAAGGACTGCCCCATCAAATTTATTAACAATAATAAGCAATTTTCTTGTAATTGTATGTGTAAACCTGGTTGTTCTGGTAAATGCAAATGTCATTTTCATGACAGCTTAGTTTCTTTGTCATATTATTTATTTATTTGTCAAAACTTTAAGGCATCGCATTGAAAACTTGGAACAATTAAGCACAACGGATGTAAGACAAAAATGGGGAAAATTAAAAAAGTAATACAAATCTAAGACACTAGGTTCGCAATGTTATTTGCATAAAACTAGCATTTTGTAATAATAAAATGTCAAATACTAATATTTACCTGGATAAATATAGTCACTTTCTTTAAAATGAAGACTACATATCGTCATATTTTTCGAAACAGGTTTATCTATTCTTAATTTTACAATCCACTCTTTAAGAATCTTTTTATTTTTTGGAAATAAATGGAATGACACGTCTTTTGATTTTCTAATTGAACACTGAGGGACCGAGCAATACCTATTAGATATTTTCCAAATAATATTTATATCAATCGGGTTTTAATTATGGAAAAATAAATTAAAAAAACCTATTAATCCCAGGTACTGGCCCGGCTTCTATCCCCGTTTCTCTAGTTCCTGTAAAGAAGCAGCACCGTCGCACATTGGGACGAGTCCACACTCCCGTTGGACATCGGCTATAACTCTCAAAGAAATTTCGCTGGACTTCTCAAATTTTGTCTGTTTATGTTTTTGAGGATGCAGAATCTTAATTATTGTCATTTCATCCATAATCATTATATATATATATATATATATATATATATATATATATATATTTCAATTGAGGTTGAAATGGGATCGGAGTTTATAGCAAACTATCGATTCTCGACGTTTTTCTGGAATGCTGCTCTCTATAATCCCAAAAATGTTTCTGATTTGTTTCTTGATCCTTATTCCGAAGCCAGGTGGTATCAGTCAAATCTATCTTATTCTTTTGAAAAAAAGAAGAAGGTCATTGTTTTTTTTTATATACATATTTATGATGTTAGCAGCACAAAAGTCGTATAATACCTACGTTTGATTTTGTTTGACAGGACTTAAAAAAAAGGCTAACAAAATTATAACTTTAGTCAATTCCAAAATACCTACTTTAACCAAGCAACTACTGTCTATTTATGATTTAATGTAAATTAAAGATAGTGAAATGTTTTTGTTAACAATATTTCGTGTACAGTGTACTCTTTTAACTTACTAATTATTATAGTGCAGTATAAAAGTATAAAATATTAAAAACATTAACAATTTTTTTAAATGTTCAAAGCTATTCTATTGGAAATCGTAATTTGGTGAATAAATTGTTGCAGTTGGTTCGAAATATATTAATTTAAGGATTATGGGTTGATGAAAACCCAAATATGCTAAGAAGATGTTCTAATAACCAAATTCACTCTTGAGTTCAGTGTTCACGCGTGGTAAAATCTTATTTAAATAAGAATAGGCAGATTGTGGCAAGATCGGAAAACTGTTTATAAAACTTCAAACCTTTGCTAACAATAGGGTATATGTAGTTTTCCGGTAAATTTCCGGCATTTTACTATATTGTACCAAATAGTTTACATTTGTTTGAACCGTCGTAACTGTTGCATATGTTTTTCCAAAACTATATTTCTGGTGTATTCCAATTGGTTAGCAATGCTTGATCATACTGTAAACATTTTATTAGTTTTAGCCAAAAAATATATGGACACTTACTTTAAATATAAAAAAGATGAATGTCTTACTGCCATGTTTCAACTCATATTGTATCATTATTAACGCAAAGATTGAGTTAAAAATTAGTGAATATAACGGGGAAAGGATTCTAGTTTATTAATATTCCAATGAAACCTCTAAATTTTAACTTTCATGTTTTGGCCCAATGTCCGGCCGGTCAGTGGACTCGCCCCACTGTGCGTCGCTTGCGCCCGCGAATAAGTGGATCTTCATCAGGGCTATATGCTCCATTACTCTGGACTCAGTTGATCCACATGTAGGGATCTAAACGTTGGCTTTTCAGAATAAATTTTTTTAAACTGAAAATCCTGTCTATTAATCATCCTTGTGTAATTTTACTAATACGTAAGTGTGATTATTTATGTCTGCACCTCAAATTATTAGGTTTATGAAATTTATTATAGTAGTCTGATTCATAAAAACCTTTATTCACAATGTTTGACGTTTTGCTTATTGAAATTCTGAAACGTCGGACACAAGTTTATAAGTTTTGACTTGTTTTTTAAAAAGGAAGAGATGAGTTTCATCACTTGCTTATAATATAATCATTCTTCCAACTAACAATATAAATATATATATATAGAAGATTTTAAAAGTTAAGGGAAAAGATTGTATATTGGTACATGTGTGTATCTGAATTCTTTTTAGAATAGCCAAAACAAATACTAGAAAAAGCTAACCGACGTTCGAGGTTTTTGTCGTTTTAAAATTTTTTACCTAATTGGTTTTTGTTGACAAACAGTTCCCTGACCGCAGCAGACACAAACACGAAGCCGAGTGTTGACAGGTTGCGAGGCGCAGGTCTCTGTCTCCATGTCTGGTCTTGGTCAGGGCAGTCGTAAAAGTTATTTTATCGTCAATTACTTTTCGGTAGCTCGGTTTTTTTTTCTTGTCAGTTTTCACCGGGAACGTATATATTTATATTTCGAGGGCAGGAAGAAAGATATTAATCAAACATAATAATGTGACACCGGTACGGGCTTGAATAATTTTATTGCCGTAAAATCATAATACAAAAATGGCAAATAAGTAATTAAAGCTCAATTAGTATCAAAGTTAAAAAACAGTTACTACCAGTGATTCAAAAAGTAACATCATAACCTTCACTGCTCAACGCGAGACAAGACACTAGTCGATCGCTTCTAATATTTAGTCCGAAATGGACCCACCCAGAAAGGACTAGATCATTCCAAAACATGTGACCACGTACTAATACATGACTGTAACAATTCCAAGCAATTTTAGAACTTTTTTCAATATACATATCAAAAATAATCATCTATTTTTGTTTCACATTACAAAAATAATTTTAAAAAACCTTGTGCGGTTCATCACCTAATTATCACGTCATAATTTACTCATTATAAAATGAGTAAATACCAATAGCAAAATTAATGAATATACTTTATTCTTAAGATTATTACTTTAAATATATCTATACCTTAAGAAAGCTAATCGGAATTACGACAATGCATTGAAAAAACATATTTTTTGTTCGGTAAGAAGAAAATAAACTATAAAAAATATTAATTTGCTTTACATGAAAAAAATTCATTTTCCATCCAATGAAATAAAAAAAATTTTACCATCTAAATATTTCTCTGTAATTATTGATAGAATTATGATTGTGTGATCATGGAAAAATGTTAGTTGTTCTATGAGTGAAGATTTTGCGTTTTGAATTATAGTGTTTCCTCATGTTGCTATTTCTAATAAAAGATTATATCTTTATACTAGCAGACCCGGCCACGCGTTGCTGTGGCTCAGTAGTTATATCCTAATATTTTTAAACAAATACAGTAATACCAATATTCATTGATAAAGATGAAAACCTTTCAGCTAATCAAAATCCAACGTGATTGAGAATAGAGCATTACACCATTTAAAAGTATTTGGTAAAGAATATAGGAAAGTTAAAGTTTTTATTTTTTACATCTCATATTTCAATGTAGTTTGATTAAAAAGGAGCTGATTGTGTTTACGACTCACAGAGCTGCTAACACTATCGCCCTTTTTTTATGGATCGGGATAAACTAACTCGAAATGGCTATATTTTTCCACTAATTTTAAAAAGGATGACTGAAGTAAGTTTTGATAACCTCAGCCATTGATCTATTGATTATTGGCCTAACACTACTTCAACTTGTATTGTTATGGTATTGTTAGTTTAACAACGGGTTTAATTTTGCTCAGGGTCATGCCAATCTTGGGTAACGCGTCATATATGTCCTTTTGATAGGCGTTTTTTTCAATTTCTTTGAGACCTCGATTTCCCAACCCTTCGGCTAATAAGTTTTCGGTAGGAGGGTGGTGTGGGGTGTGTGTTTCCCACGTGAGTTATGCCATTTCCCGAGGGAAAAACACGGATTTTCAAAGTCCAAGTGGACTTGTTTGCCCTTGGGATTTGTTTATGGTCATGGCAAAAGCCAAAGGAATAGGATATTGAAGCCTTTTAAATTTTATTGAAAATTCTGTCAGTTCCAGGGGAATAGGTGGCAACAGGGCGATATCTCCTGTAAACCTTCCAGGCAACATTTTTCCTTCAATAACATTTCCTGTGATCCTTTTAATGACCAAACGTGTACCGTTGCTCAATTGAGGTGGATTTAAATTACGAAGAAGAATGATCAGTGAGCCAATCTTCAACTGGAGATTGTTTGGGTGTATATCCAGGGAATTAAAAAATTCAGATGGAAATTTACGGCATCGTTTACATCTAGAACATTGTCAATTGATTTTGGAAGTTTATTTCATCGAAATCAACATTTTTTGCTGCCAAAATAGCACGACTACCCAGCCAATTATAGTCCAAATAATTGTTCAAAGTATCAGGAAAGACACTTTATATTTCGTAGACAGTTCATTTTTCGTCTCTACAACAGTTCAGAGATTTTCTGGTAATTTGATAAATTTTGAATCTCGATGCAGCTCTATTTCACCGTTTCCAATATAGAGCAATTGTTTAAAAAATATATCTGCCGATGGATTATTTTGCAGTAGTACTTTCATATTTATGGCGGATAAATCTGAAACTTGAGGTTACCCAAATAACAATTATTCCTGTTCAGTAGAGGTGTAATAATCATTAAATGTAAAATTTAAAAAATGCCGCTATTTGTAATCCTTTCTTAATCAACAATCATTTAAAGATAAGTAAAAAATTGTATTCTGGTGAAATTAACAACGAAATATTTCCAATAATAGCCTACTTTAAATTAAAGAAAGGATTAAAATCTTCGCTAACATTTCTTAAATTTTACATTTAAAGATAATTAAAACTTAGGAAGTAACAGCCTCTATTCGATTGGGATTAAATTTTCTCAACTTTAAATTATTGTTGATATAGGAGGAATCTTCACTGACATTTTTTAAATTTTACATTTTAGATCTCGGAATAAAAATGATAAAAAGGTTTGGTAAAATAAAAAAACACTGTATTTAAATAATAATAACAAAACGAATAATGAAAATAAAGAAACTTCTGTTAAATAAATTAACTGAAAATATAATATTAAAGTCTTAATTATGCAGTTCTTTGATCATGCTAATCACAAAGTAACCCACAACACCTAATCAAAACACACTCAGGGAGTTTTTACGACTGGTTATCCGCAGTGTAGCCAGCTTACTAATTTTCACTCATTTTTGGCAACACTGACTCCCCAAGTCAGGTTTCTATTAGGTTACAGGTACAGTAGGTGCTGTTACAACATTTATAGAGTATTATTTCAAATAATAGCCTAATTTAAATTATTAAAATGTATTTACTTTACTAAAAATTGATATCAGGGTGGGCCACAGCAAAGCGTTTCAGCGCTTAGCTAGTAATTTAATTTAAATACAAATAAAAAAGGAAAAGGAAGAAAAAGTACCTACACATTTGAGAATTTATTGTAACCTTTTCTTGATTTATTTATTCTTTAATGAAAATTAACAATAAATACAAATTTGTATTACTATTTGTCTGTGGAAAATAATAATATAGGAAAAATAACTGCACTCACATAACGCAATACAAAATTATAATAATGATAACCTGTATTACAAAAGCATGCTTATAAACAAAACCATTATGAAATCGACACATGACGCCATGTTAATAAATCGAAACACGACCTACTGTATTTGCAATAATTCGCTATATAAGAATTATTTTGATCACTAATCAAGTTAAAAACTATCCGGTCCGTTAAGTTGGCCAAAACAATATACATTGAGCCAAATTTCATTAAAATCGGTTGAGTAGTTTCTGAGAAATAGAGAGACAAACATCGGGACACGAGATTTTTATATATATAAGGATATGAAGCTTAAATTCATTGCACTATTCTGCCATATTAGAAGACTGGTGTTATGATAGGAATTTCATTATATGAATGCTCAGTTGGTGGTGATTTCTGCAATCATTCAATTCTTGATGTTATATTCTCATTAAAAATTAATGTTCGTTTAGAAATGATTCTTTCTCATAAAATTATGATAATTCTAATTATTGATATAATTCTTCCAATAGATGAAATAATGTTTCATCCTGTATATCTGTCAGGGTAATCTGAATACCGTCGTGGTATTCCTCTTAAACCTAAGAAATGTTGAGGAAAGAATGTGATATTTACTCCTAGGAATATAGTGATGAATTGGATTTTTAATCATTTTGGATTTATAGTTAATCCTGTAAACAGGGGGAATCATTGAACAAACCTTCCTATAATTGCGAATACTGCTCCTATATAATGGAAATGGGCTATTACATAATAGGTATCATGTAAGATGATATCGATTGATGAATTAGCTAAGATTACTCCTGTTAATCCACCAATAGTGAATAGAAATACGAATCCTAAAGCTCATTATATGGAAGGTGAGTAATTTATTTTTACACCGTGTAGAGTGGCTAATCATCTAAAGATTTTGATACCTGTTGGTACAGCAATGATTATTATTGCTGAGGTAAAGTATGCTCGTGTATATACATCTATTCCCACGGTGAATATATGATGTGCTCATACAATGAATCCTAAAATTCCAATAGCTAATATAGCATAAATTATACCAATATTTCCAAATGTCTCGTTTTTCCCTCTTTCTTGTCTAATAATATGTGAGATTAATCCAAATCCTGGTAAAATAAGAATATAAACTTCGGGTTGTCCAAAAAATCAACATTTATTTTGATTTAATTATAATTTAATTATTGCAAAAAAAAAAAAAATCTTGCAAAGAAGAATAGAAACGACAAATAGATATTTTCTCTCCCAAAGCTTATAAAACGAAAATTTGAGCATTAAGGTATATTCCTAGGCCTAGTGCCGTTAAGTCTTTGGGATTTTTGGACTTTTTTTCCGTTACACGCAAACTAGGGATCTTACATTATTGCTATCTCTTTACCATAACTTGGATACGCTAGGAATACTTTCAAGTTTTAATTAGTTTCTCAACATAGGAGGGAGATAATTTTAAACTTAAGGAGTTTGTTTTACAAAGATTTTAATGTTCTAAAACTTTCATTTGTAAAGTATTTTATTCGGAGAAGCCCTTTTCAAATTCAAGGCTTTGGAACATGAGCGTAATTAATTTTTCACTACAGTGGCAAAAGTTGCCAATACATAAAAATCTGTTTTGACAACACGACATAATCGATTTAAAATTAAAGTAACTCATTCGAAAAAAAATTTTATGTTCTTTTATTTTAAAGAAAATACATTTCTCTCTTTTATAGGTGATTTTCGCGAGTTGCATATAAAAAAGTACAATTTCGATTTTGTCCCCTATAAAATTGTACTGAATATTTGATATTACAGACTGAAACGACTACTTTCAGTCTGTAATATCAAAACGTTTCTTCAAATCAGACACTTTTTTTGCACTCAGACCCTTTTTATCTGAAAACGACGTGTTTGGAGTTCGCTTGTATTAAGGAAATATAATCTGTCTAAATCGTTCCCACCCGAAATAACATAGAAGTAGTTTGTTTGCTTAACGACACTTAACAGCACTAAGGCTAATCGGAAGGTGCTACAGTAGGCGTCCTAAATTTTGCCTATCCAGGTATATTAGGCTAGGGATTTTTAACCAGTACCTGACATCGTAGAGGCTCGGAACCTCCATTTTATGTTCTATCTGAGGGTCAGCACAGCCAAGGATTTTTCACTCCCATTAAAAAATCATAGGGCCACCGCTGGACGCGAACCTGCGACCTTTAGTATGATAGGATGCGATGCTAAACACAACACCACAGGTTGTGTTTTATCATAGCAGTAGTTTAATTAAACTATAGGTTTAGTTAAAATGAAAATATTTTTCTACTAAACAACTTTCTGAAAACAATTCCCGATGTCAATTCTGTGCTTCGCCGAGCACTTTCATCATAGAAGTCGAAATAAGAGATTACAAAAAAAAAAAAAAAAAAAAAAAAAATGGCGAACTAACTCCGGTACCTTCATTCTATTAAATTCAGTTTGGTCCGCAAAAGCAACAAGTCCATGACCTCATGTACCAGAGTGTCATTGTATTTCGAATAAACAAACCGAAAAAAATAACCACAAATATTAGTTTAGAGGCATCTATCTCATGTAAAGGAATTTGATTATAAAGATAGATCTTCATTTTTTCGTCAAAATATTCGTTCACACGTTCTACCCTAAGAAAACTGACTAACATTTTAATACATCACGTAATAAAAATAATATCATAATGTTTTTTTTTTAAGTAACACCTACCAACTCGACAACCCTCATGTTCCCACACGAAATTGATTAAGTAGATAATTACCATCACAAACCGGAAAAGCGTTCAAGATCTCAAGATCGTCCTTTGACATGTTTCCATTAGTAGGATGGAGGTATATCACCATGGCCTAAATTTTAACCACGCCTCTGTCTCTATTGTATTCCAAACAAGAAGCAACACATCAACAATTTGTAAATAACAAATCGCATATTGTCATTTTTTATAGTCGTACTTAGATCCGAGACCCAGTTCCTTAGGGCACAATGATTAAAAGATAGAAATACAGCGAAATTCCGATTAACCGGATTAATTGATTTCGGACACTCGAAAATCCGGATAAATCAGATTTACTATTGAATACGTTGTTCATGAAGTATGAAACAAGTTCTTGCTAAGATTGGCCTCGCCAGTGATTTTATAATGATATTTAGTAACGATTGCTATGTAATTTGATACCATTGATAGAGAGCGGGGTTGGTTGGCAACAGTTTTCACTTTTTTGATTGTTGAGTCGTTCCTGTTAATATAATCCCAATAGGGCTGATACCACTGTAAATTCCAGGTATTAGAGTACTTCAAGTATTTTTTTCACCACATAATATCTAATATTAAGATCATAGAAAATTGAAGAATTCGTCAATTCAGAGTATCCCAATTAACTCCCTATGCGGGGCAGGTTGGCCTAAAATGTGAAGTTGTATAGCCATCTCATTCAAGTACTGCCTGACACATATTATTGTTATTAAAAGCTGCACTATAATGGTATAATAATTTTGAATCGGTTTTTTACAGCTTTTAAGAGAAAATAGAATGACAATAGAAGAAGATAGAAGTTTAGACTGTCTTCACTTTTTGCATAAGAAAAATTGCTCTCGTCCTCCTTGCTGAAACTAAAGACAATTGGTAGTTTCACCTTTGTTTATGTTTACCTTGCTTTTGTGAATTGCTACTGCGCCTACAAACCCCAGTTGAAAAGAGCCAACTAACCCCTCAGGAGAGATCACATGAAAGATGGCTGCCAGTACAGGGGAGAACAATCAAACAAGATACTGGTTAGTCTAAAGGTTAGGTTTTTCAAAGGAGTTTGGGGCTATGTGGACAGAATCGGAGTCAAATGTTTTGCCATGCCTTTAAACCAAATTTACTGAAAATATAAAAATTTACTTACATATTGTAAAATTAATCAATGAGGCACACTCTTCTCTACACTGTTAGTATCGGATAGAAAACTCAGTACAAGACTCCCGAGGTCGAGCGGGTCACATGGTACAATGATGGGGCCTTCACAACAGGTGTGACGGAAACTATAAGCCGATGGCCAACCTACCCCTTATACAACCAACCCCGCTCTCCCCTACAGAAATATTACAAATGTTTAAATATAATTTAAATTATTACTGTTAGTGTAATTGTAGTTAACGGTGAATAAGTTCTCTAGTGATGATAACTGCTGCTATAATGATAAGTGCTAAATCGATGAATCTTTTTATGTTTATGATCTATGTAAAGAAGAGGAACGAGCCAGGATATTCTTCAAAGAAAGAGAGCTTTTACAGATGGAAATTTATTGTGAACTACATTAAGACTACATTAATAAATTTTACGAAAATAGGCAAACATATTGATACAATAAAAGAAAATGGAGGCCTTTTGCAAAAAAAAAAAAATAAAAAATCTAGAAATAGGAAATAATAGAATCGGAAATAACGTTAGAGATATTTACAAAGGCATAAATTTTTCAAGTTAACGTTTAGGACCAGTTACGACTGTTATTAGGGTTAAAGATAATACCAAAGTGGATCCCATAGACATAGGAAGTAAGTTCAACAAACACTTTAATAGTATTTTGAATACAGAAAATGATCGTCTATTACCACTTTTGGAGTACCAAAGTTCTGAACCGTTATTAGAAGAATCGAGTATATGGGAAGTCGAAATTGCTATCGGAAAGTTGAAATATTATAAAGGAGCGTATATTCCTAATGAACTAATCAAAGCATGTGGGAAAGCTGGGATTTCTAAAATACATATTTTGATTAAAAAGATCGAGAATATGACCGAAGAATGGAAAGAGTCTATACTTATTTTGATTCACAAGAAGGGGTCGCGGACAGATACTAATAACTATCATGGGATCTCACTACTTCCGGTCTGTTATAAAAAAATTACGTTAATCCTGACAAGTCAAATCACTGAATACGCAGAGGAAATTATCAGAGACTATCACTGTCGTTTCAGACGGAACAATTCAACCGTAGACCATATAATCTCTCTCCGTCCAACATTAGAGAAAAATTAGAATATAGCGGTATGTTACATCAACTATATATCGACTTTAAGAAGGCTTATGATTCTAAAGACGGCAATAAGATGAATAATATTCTGACTGAACTAGCTGGTAATATTCGCTCTGGTTTGAAACAAGGGAATTCGCTGTTTTACTTAATGTAGCTCTAGACTATGTCATAAGGGAGGTTTGTTTCGCTTGGCGATGGCATGGAAACGAGAAAACTAAATACCAAAACGTTGATGAAAGCAGGTAAAGAAGTAGGGCTAGAAATAAATGCGGAAAAGATAAAATATATGGTTAGCTGTAGAAATGGTGACGCTTTTGGCTATTTTGAAGTAGAAGAGAAAATTTTGAAGCCGTTAAAAAATTAAGATATTTACGATCAATAATAACTAGAAAAAGCGAAATTGAAGAGAAAATTAAGGCTAGGCTTAATGCGGGAAATTCTTGTTATTTTTCGGTTTCAAAATTATTTAGATCACGCCTTCTGCCCCGAAATTTAAAAATTAGAATTTACATAACTATAATTCTTACGATGGTTCTTTACGGATGTGGAACATGGCAGCTTACAGTAAGGTATGAGCAACGCCTTAAGATTTTTAAAAATAAAGTACTGCGTTGAATATTTGGGCAGAAGAAGGATGATTCAACGGGAGAATTCAGACGGTTACTCAATGCAGAATTGAATTTTACCTGTTAAATGTAATCGAATTTATTTATCTATTGAAAAGTGGGTACTGTCGAAGGTACTTCATACAATGGTGTACTTAGAATGAAGTTGGCTCCATTAACTATGTAACTCCTTACTTCTCGGGGATTCCTTGATTCGGTTTTTTACAAAAATATTGTTTATCGGATTATTGAAATGATAATCGAGTTTTTTTCGATGATATATCTTAAATATGAATCGATAGAATAGGTTCCAAACAACGGCCGGTAATAAATTGGAACTCCATTTTGCAATTTTGAGTGCTTGAGTATTTTTCAATGCAATGGTGACTGTATTGTATTGTACTCAGGTAGGTGCAGTTAATATTTCGTTATTTAAATCAATAGTTAAAAAAAAAATTGTGATAACAGTAATGTTTATGATGATAAAACCCAAACTACATAAAAGGTTATCTCATTCTGACTAAACATGAGAATGTTTAATCAAAATCATCAAATCCGTTTTTGATAAATCTTAAAAATGTGATAAAATTTATGGATTAAAGTGCCCCATCTGTTTAGTCAATTTTGACCTGTCAATGAATCTAATTTCCGTTACGTTTATATATGTTATTGACAACGTTACTGTACGTTACTGAATAACTAACTACTTTAATAAAAGTTGATTAGAATAGAATAAATTTTTATTTGTTTAAGAAAATTCTTGTACAGATTTTTTCTTTATATACCTAATTACAAAAAACTGTAATAGTTATCTTTGCGTCTTGTATTCTAGGGGAAATTGACATAACCATTATGTTAGTAACAACAACCTTCTTGAAAAGTAAATAAATATAAATTAAAACAAACTACACATAATAATAATATTTCATGATATTCAATACGAGTAATATAAATTCATTTGTATTACTATGTATTATTATTTGAAACAAATTACAATGTATTAAGAAAAAAAATATGTTATTAAAATGATCAATAGTTTCAACTGAGAGGAGAGGGAGAGAGAGAGAGAGAGTGAGAGAGAAAAGTTTTTATTTATTATAAAATTTTACAACTTACATATGTACAACTTCATACATGATTTCGGATATATCATGCTTAAAAGCAACAATTTATATTTATTTGATGATTATTTATAATAACAAACAAAAATAAGGATAATTTTGGATTAGACAGTAGGAAAAATTACTGAGAGGATATTTTGAATGTCTGTCAAATCCGAGTTGCCAACAATGTACTTCTTTTAGTATTTATTTCTTGGTTCTTGGAGTGAGGAACAATGATGCAATAGATGTTGAAGGCTGTTTTCGACAAACATTCCGCAAAAGGTGCAGAATTGATTTGCTTTCAAGGAGTAGTATTTGTCTTCCAGTCGCAAATTTATATTCTCAGGGTTGGTGATCCTGATACGGCATACGATTCTTTGCTTGTAAATGTTTACTATGAAAAGGAGATAAGCTTCTGGGGTTCTGTAATTGAAATTGTAGATAGTTCTGGAAACTGGATGAGATTTAGAGTTGAGAGCTCTATTGATGTCTATTGAAGTAGTAAGCTTCAAGTATGCAGCATGCTATTGAACCATTATAAAAGTTGATTAATAAGAATACGATTACATTTAGGTTAATTTCAGATGAATGAGGAATATATCAATTAAAACTTTTTGAGAAAAAAGAATGAGAAATTCAATATCGGGTAGAAAAAGTTATTTATACAAAAAAATATAAATATTAAATCATTTGTTATTATCACAAAATAAATATTAAAACGTCAGCTTTGCAGGAGTGTGATTTCACTCTGGCATTCTGTCACGTACAAGGATAATTATTTGGCTGATAAAAATTTTTAACGAAAACTATATATGTTAATTTTCTCGCTACATATAAATATTGATATACATGTACTTATGTAAATTCATTTTATTTAATTAATTTAAATTTTACTTTAAGCTATGTACACCTAGATTTCAGGAGTTCAGCTATAAACAATATAAAAAATAAATACATAATATAAAATGATAACAATTTCAATAGAAAAGGTGAATTTGCCTCACTTTCAAGGTAAATAATAGGGATTGAGCATTCCGAATAGAGTTGGGAAATGAATGCTCATTTCGAATAACATACTCGTATATTCTGGCGAGGTTTCGACCCGCAATTCAGTTCTTCATCAGGGCTAAGTATAAAACAAGATTGCCAACTTATGATATCGAAACAAAATGCCAAATTACTTTATACTTAATGGCACGGATGTCACCGCCGGGGGGGGGGGGGTCTGGGGGGATTACTTCCAAAATATTGGGGGGGTACTGTCCCCCCAATGTAAAATATTAAATAAATATAGGAATTTATCCGAGTTAAACAAATCAAATTGAGTACAATATTAGTTAATTGCAGATTTATTATACCTGATTTCTCCATCTGATATTATATTTTCACAAATTGGTAGGTACCATATTGCATTTTTAAAAGGACCGTCAGGCATATTGTATATTTAATGAATTATTTAATTTACACTCCTCTTAATTACCAAACAATAGAACAGTGTAGTTTTATGAATTCTTAAACAAAGTTGGATCTCTGTAATTGGTCTCCATTTTATTTTTACTTTCACTTACCTGTGGATGAAATATATAGTAAGGGAAAGTATTACGATCATGAAAAATTTCGACTTTTCCGGTTTTCAACGGAGACACAAGTTTTGGGGTCCCCTGAGTCTAAATAACCGAGTCCCGCGAAATGGTCTGTGTGTGAACAGACTAGCTCAACAACTATAAAGTGTACGAACCTGAAATTGGGTATTTAGCGTATGTACACTTACTAACAAAAGTCTCTGCACACCCTCCAGCTTTTTTTTTTATTTTACCTAAAGATAGTTATGAGCCAGATATTGGCAATGAAACTCACACATTTTTTACATAATTTAATCTATTTTAATTAACAATAATCAAATTTAGTAAAATGTATTTAACTTATAATTTATGAGGAAAATTACATAAGATGTCTGAATATTGATGCGCCAAAATTCCCTGCACACATCATTATTCTTCAAATTGAAGCTTAATTATTGATGCCAAATCAACTTTACGGTAGTCGTTCCTACCTTATTTCTTTCTTATCACTTCTCATAATCTATTCGGCATGGCGTGAACTAATTTTTTGTAGTTTCTGGAGTAATTTTACCCCACAATTCCTTTAGTTCTCTTTTAAAGTGGTCTTTGTTCTTTATTTTAATTTTTACTTTTTGACGGCCTAGTTGATCCCACAGATGTTGTATTGGATTAAGATTAGGTGATTAGGGAGGTGTTTTAAGTTGCTGTGGAGCATTGTAGAGCAACTATTCTTGAACTTTCCGCGCTGTCGTTATCTTGTTGAAAAATTAATTTTTCCTGGAGATCAAAATTCATTAAACTTTTCGGTAAATTACTCCTCAAAATATTTATATAAACTTGTTGGTCCATTATTCCGTCGATAAATTTCAAATTACCAACTCCAGCAGCACACATACACCCCCAAACCGAAACACTCCCTCCACCATGTTTCACAGTACCAACTCTGTTTTTTTCCAGGGGCTCAAAACTTTCCCCCTTCCATCTGATCCATGAATGTGAAATTTACTCTCGTCAATAAATAAAACACGTTCCCAGATCTATAAGGGCTTGTTTACATGTTCTTTTGCGAACTGCAGTTTCAATATCCGGTTCGTTTACTAATGAATGGCTTACACTTAGGCTTACGCACATTATAGCCAGCTTTCTTTAGGGTTCTTCTAATCGTTTGTGCAGATACCCCAATCTTGTAATTTTCTTACACCATACAGCTAAATTTAGAGCACTTGTGTGGTGTTCTTCGGCCGAAGTCCTTATGATAGCACTCCTGTGGTGAGCTTGGAGTACGGGGGGCGGCCAGAGCGGTATCTACGTTCCATTGTACCCAGTTCTTCATACCGTTTCAGGACATACCTTACCGTATTATAGCCCCTGTTGGCGATTTGTCCTATTTACCTGTATGAGTTATATGAGTTTCCTCAAATTTACAATTTGGTCGGGAATCGGTGTTGGAACCTCCATATTTTATCACACTCTTAACTGTTTGGGCTCAAATTAACACTGGCAAGTTAGGATTAGCCGGAGGATGAATGGGATAATGTGCAAACTGTATACATATCTGTATCCAGGCTAATTCCACTGCGTGCAGAGACTTTTTGCGCATCAATATTTTGACATTTTATGTAATTTTCCTCATAAATTATAAGTTAAATAAATTATATTAAATGTAATTGATGGTCATTAAAATAGATTAAATTATGTAAAAAAGATGTGAGTTTCGTTGCCCATATCTGGCTCATAAGGTATCTTTAGGTAAAATAAAAAAAAAGCTTGAGGGTGTGCAGAGACTTTTGTTAGTAAGTGTATATGCCCGCGATTTGACAGCAAAAATTTGATCAATTGGAGGGGCGTTCTACTTAATCAATTTTGTCTCATTTTCACATGTTTTTTTTATTTACTCAAAAACGGCTGTAGCGATTTTGATCAAACTGAGTATTTGATGTATATGCCCGCGATGTGATAGCTAAAATTTTACCGAAATTGGTCAAACGGAGGGGGTAGTTAACTTAATAGATTTTGTCAAAACAAGCATTCAGTAAAAAAACTCGACTGTTTAAGAAATTAGGTCCCTTAAAAAAGAAATAAGCAATTATAAATCGAAAAATACTGACTTCCAAGTTTTGCAATACAGATAGGTATCTGTAACTTATGGAGTTATACAAATATTAGGATATCAATGTGGAAAAATGGGTGAAGTTGAGGAATGGCGTTTACATATTACATAATAAACACGCAATTTTCTAATCAAAGTCCGTAAGTGAAAGTTGTGTGTTGGGCCCTTCGCACCAGCTTGATCCAACTGGATCCATTGCTCTCCATCAACTCGATGAAGCTAATAGAAGTTGATGAAAATAATGGGATCAGGATCAGAAGGTGAACTTGGATGATTATATTAGGTGTTATTATTTCAACTTTTAGTCTCTCGAATTTATAACTACCCTATAGGAGAATATTGAGCCGTCCCACAGTGCTTCGATCAATGGACAAAAATCGAAAAATCAAGTTTTTATTTTTTTCTTGAATTTGCATTTAACATGTTTCTAAAGATGTAAATGATCATTAATTATAATATTTACATACTAGCTGTATATCCCGGTTTCACCCGGGGAATTTCATTTTTCTAATAAACGTGAACAAATTTAAAGTGAGATCATAACGATTTTTATAACAATAAAGAATATACCCAGAGACTGGCTGAAGTTAGGAAATTTTAATATGGACAGGTGTTCACACCTAGTAAGAAAGATCCACTGAGCGAAATTTGGGGAATTTGGGAAAAACGGTATGGATTTTTCTTAAGAAAAAACAAACTAAGAGAAATTCATCTTTAAGCTGTATAACCCGGTTCGATCGGGGAATTTCATTTTTCTAATGAAACGGTTGATTTCGTAAAAAACCATTATAAAGTGAGTTCATTACGATTTCTTTAACAATAAAGAATATCAGCTGAAGTTATGCAATTTTAATATGGACAGGTGTTCGCACCTGGTATGAAAGAACTACTGGCGAAATTTGGAGAATTTAGGATAAACGGTATGGATTTCTATAAAGAACAAATAAACAAACAAACAAACAGAATTTCAACTTTATTTATATAGATATTTGTTGACTCAATTGCTATTTATTTATTTATTTATTCATAACAAAATGGGCTTTTCAACCACTTTGGTCATTTTAGCCCCCATACAACATTTGCAAAAGAAAAGAAAAGAGTACAATTATAAATACAATAGTAACATAAAAATTATGGGTGACAATAAGGAATGAAAAAAATAAAGATGGTAGTAACGCTACAAGAATTTAAGTGTTGTTTAGGAAGAGAATAAAGGATAATAGTATAAATGAATAAGTTGGGAAGAGAATAAAGGATAATATTATACATGAATTATAGTGAAAAAAAAAAGGACAATGATAGATAATAAAGAAAAAAAAATACATTAAAGTTTGACATAAAGATTAATTTTTCGTAAGAACATGAACAATTTTTCGGCCATCTTCAAGGTGTTACTTAGTATCTCGCCTAAGTCGGTTCCAAGTCCCACTTCTCCCCGCTCTATTTCGTAGGCATAACACTCTGTGAGGATATGCGACACCGTCAGAGGAACACCGCAGGTGATGCATTGAGGCGGGGATTTCCTTGTCATGAGGTACTCGTGAGTGATCCTGGTGTGCCCTATCCGTAGGCGGCTGAGAAGTACTTCCTCTCTTCGGTTTAGCTGCAGTTCTCTTCGATTTGGGACTACGCTTGGTTCTACCACTCTTAATTTGTTGTCCCTCAGTCTGAACCAATCGCCTTGCCATTTGCTTTACTAAGGCAATTACTTCTGTGGCGAGTGCATCTGTTACTGGCTCTCCTTCTTTAATCCCTTTTTTCGCCATAGTATCAGCAAGCTCATTGCCTCTGATATCACAGTGACCTGGTAACCACAAAAATTGTACCTTATACCCAACAGTTTCCAATGATTTCAATTGCTATTAAAATTAAAAAATGTTTCGAAAAACATAGTATTAGTTACCACTTACTCGTATTAGTCGAGAAGGGATTTTAGATCGAAGGTAAATACTAGATGTAAACATTGGCTTTGTCGTAATCTTTTCATTTAGTCTTATTTCTGTTTAGAAGAGGTATACTGTGGAATTTATTTTAAGTGAAAGTCGAAATTATTTTGGAAAATATGGCTAAGGGAAAGAAACATTTTTGACTCTCTCGATGTTCTACTAACTTTAAAGTGAAATATTACAAAATGTCCTCAAAACACCTCTTTCGTTTTTTTTAATATTTGTAATCTAACTAATTTAGAATAAAAATCTATAAAGATAATCTGCGATAACCTGCGACTCTGACTTTGAAAAAATTTTCAAATGAAAGCAGGCACACAGCGCTTGCTTGAAAACCAATTCGCATCTACAACAATTAGATTAGCCGTTCTTATTAGATACATTTTTACACTCAATTCCATAAAAAATATTAGTTTTTACTACAGTAAATTGACCAATATCAATAACTTTAAGCAGTGTCTGAAAGTATGCCCTAATTAAAAAAATATATTTATAAAATCAATGTGGCTACTATTTTGTTTTAGGAAATTGCGTTTACTGCATTATCATATAATAGTAATATTTGACTTTTCAATTAAAAATAAAACTTTCATTTAATTTTGGAACTGAATTTGTATTAAATTCTCCCAATAGTCATGAGTATCCTTTTTAGGTCTTAAAAATTAAGCTATCTTTGAAAAGTGGATTTCTGCGGATCCCAGCTGTAAGAAAGATGCCGCCTTGTCTCATTTAGTAGGGAAAAAATTGGAGCCTGATTTAGTTACCGACTTGGAAGATAAAGTTAGATTGTTTTGTTTAAAGTTGAGCTAAAAATGGAGTGAGTGCAGTCGTAGAAAAATTTCATTTTGAAAAACTTTACGAAGAATGGTTGAACATGGACTGCACATTTACCGTAGACAACAAAATATTTTTGAACATGATGATAAAGCAGGAACAAGACCTTTAGTAACCTTTTCAGAATATTCAGTCAAAACAAAAAAAAAAAGACGAGTGGAGTAGCTAATTCCCTAGAGAACGTCAGATGAATTGATGTTTATATTTCTCTTATGTACATACTTTCAAAAATTATTTTATTATGTAAAATATTATTTATATAAGTAGTATTATTTGTACAATTACAATAGAATCTTTTGTATTTGGTCAATTATCTTATTAAAGATAAATTTTGATCAACTACCCGATAATGATTCTCTCATTTCCCTTAAATTTAAGATAATTTGCCAAAACCATGATTTTTGCCTTTTTTTTTGGGTCTAACTTGGTCAAATATTATTTCCGACCCCGCATATGAGGTATATTCGTAATCAGCTCAGCATTCCTTATACTATTCCATGGTCAAAAGATTTTTGTCCAAAAACTCCATATAGTCGAAGCACTGTGCGTCCCCTCCAATAATTTGGTGCTGCTGACGCCCATGCTCAATAGCTAATAGTATCAAAGAAAATAATTTACTGCATTAGTCCAAAAAGGCTGGGCAAAGCAATTTTATAGACTACAAAAACAGTATGTTCCAGTCGGAAATAGATGGGCCGGGATAGCCGAGCGTGTTGGAGCGCGACCAGCTTTTGCATGCTTAAGGCAAACTGCGGCGCACAGTGGTTTAAAGGCGGAAAAAACCTATTTTTTGAAGGTATTGGAATATTCTTTTTCTTTTCATTATTAACAAGTAGAATAGTTACCTGACACATTCCATCAATTTATTCGGAGATATTCCAAGTTTTACACTTGTTATGACCCTTTGAAAACCGTTCATTTTTCAACGAAAAATTTATAAAACTATGATTATTTTTGCTACTCGCATTTTTGTTTGTTGGTGCGATTTTCCTTCATAATCATGAAAAGCGATCTCACATATTACACTACCGTAAAAGTGATCCTATTTTTTCTGTTTTAAACCAGAAATAAAATCCCGAATAAATGCTATAAAAATAAGACAATTTTTTTTTTTTGGTAATCCATATTTTTCAAGCGCAGCCGAGCGCAGTTTTAAAACCCATTTTTTAAAGAAGAAGATACCTCTAAGGAAATATTAAAAATATTCTAGCTGCTTCCACCAGCGTCTCTAAATGTGATTTTTTTTTTATTGAATTGCCTTTGCTATTTCATGCAGTTTATTGGCTATGGAGCTTGTGTCTCGAATTAGGTTATAATTATTCGTTAAGTAAAACATCCAGCCTTACTTAACGGGTCTGTAGCATCATTTATAAAGTTAGTATGAATCGTTATTAGGTCGATGATAAATCTACTTGGTTTTAATATGTGTTTGGAAATTATTAACAATAAGTATATTAACATGACCTCGGATAACTTGGTGGAAATAAACCGATTTCTCATAAAAACTTTTTGGCCTCGTTTTAACAAAAAGTGGCAGGAAGCTTATAGAAATAAAAATAGATTCATAAAAAAAATGAAGAATGGCTTGCACAGAATCAAACTCATGACTCTGTACCACTTCACTACTTTCAAGTAAAGGCTTAATTCGGCTCACGAAAAGTTTTTCAAATACCTTCCCCATTATAAATAGAGTGCGATAGGACGGTAAGATAAAGGATTAATGGGTTTATAATCTGTTTCAGGGGGTTCAATCAGGGGTGCAAAAAAAAAAAAAAAAAAAAAAAGTCGGATATAGAAATACTTATTCGAATTTTCAGCACAGCATTACTAAAGTTTATAAATCCAAGTTTAATGATGATATTTAATTATGAATAATTACAAAACGACAATAAATGACTATTACATGGAAGGCAGAGAAGCATAACAGAAGCAGAGGGGTGAGTGTGGTGGGGATCCAGTGCGCTGGTAGCGGTCCATCAGTCAGTGACTAGAGTTCGTCCACGGCGGACATGTGCCCAACATAGGAAGACAGGACATGGAGCTTCGTGCAAGTTCGCTCATCAACTTCTTCTTAGTGGTAATACCCGCCATCGCGGAGATACAGCCCTTCTACAAGCAGTGTACCCAGCACTGTCCACTCCAGGTACTGTACCCCAATTTATTTTAACATAAAAGTCTTCCTTAATTTTCAAAATTACTTGATCCAACTATATATATTAAAAAGTACATAGTACATAATCTATACATGGTATGTATAACGCTGAAGTAAACTAATATAAGTGCAAGACTAAATAATTTTCGGGAAAATGAAGTTAAACTTTGAGTGTCGTAAAATAGATTTATGAACATATATTTTACTTCTGACACTTTTGAACAACTACATATTTTACTTACCCTCATACATTATTTAAATATAAAGCAGAAAAATTAAAAATAATAACAACAGATTAGTATTTTATTTTTATTAATATGTAATATACTGCACGGTTTGGAAGTCTATAGGCTTATCACAAGCATAATTTCCAAATTATATGAATTCCCCAATAACGAAAAAAAAACTAAGACCAAAATAAATATTCAAATTTACTATGCATGTTTTATTTTAGTATAAAATTCAATATTAGCGAAATAATATCCCATTTTTTTCTTTCTGTTTTTAATTTTCCTTTCTTTTTTAAAATATCTTTGGAAACACTTTATTGCTATACAACTACATTTTTTGCCGGCGAGAATGGTTATACAAGTCCAAATTTTAGTTGTTTTTTTTTAATGCGCAGTATCACAATTATTGTTTGCGTCTAATGTTTATTGATATTAATTAATTATTTTATATTTTCATTTAAATCAGATATTAAAAAAAAAAAAATAAATAAAAATATCACTGGAGACGTTAAGAAGAAGAGGTTTTTCCATTGTAGTAGATCAATCTCTGGTAAATCTGAGATCTAATAGATTTGGAAAAACCTTTTCCTACTGCCTCCAAGGAATATTTTTTCCTTTTATGATGCATGCTTTATAATACCTTATTTAAGCAAACATATTGGATAATTAATCTAATCATAATTGTGGGTGACCCACCTTTTTAAAATTATTTTTAAATAATTTATTTTTTGAAGAGAAAAGATTTGGCTCTGCCGGGTGTCCAACCCGGGTCTCCCGCGTGACATGCGCGGATGCTAACCACTGCACCACCGAGCTCGGCTTCAAGCAGTGCAAATCCTTCCTCTTCACTGATACCTACTCCCCCGATCTCTCAATTTTTGCGAGTAGTAGCGGGAGGTGGACAATTTTTGTCCAATTTATGGAATTTATTGACTTACGTCAATTTTATATTAATCTAATCATAATTGTGGGTGATCCACCTTTTTCTCTTCAAAAAATAAATTATTTATTGGATAATTAATTTTAAACAACATCAAACATTAGACGCAAACATTCATAACATGAACTGTTTTGAAGTTTGTATGTCTGCCGATGGCATTTTATTTTCTGAGATAGATGTTTAAGGCTAATTAAAAAATAATGATAATAAAAAAAAATATATATAAGTATGGACCTAATTAAATCAATTATATAGTCGAAATTTCTTAATTAAGAGCGATAATTGCAGTCATAAGTAAACAAATATTAGACAAATAAATTTTTTAACTGATCTTTTAAATGAAATTATTTATTTAATTTTATTTATCAGGATAAAAATAAAAATTAAATTGTGTTCGTGATACATTATTTTATTGTTTTATATATTTTACTTTATTTTAATCCCTAATTTTAATTGTTATATTAAAAAATCTGGACACTCCGGCAGAACGTTTGTCATGCCGCATATGTTTAAGTGTGTACGTTTTTTTAATGTCCCATTATGCTACTAAGGCTTGCTAATCGGACGATGCTACAGTGGGAGTCCTAAATTTTGCCTATACAGGTATTATTAGGATTGGTATCTTTAACGAGTACCTGACTTCGTACAGGCTCGGGACCTTCATTTAAGTCCTATCCGAGGAACGGCAGAGCCTAGGATTTTTTACTACCTTTAAAAAATCCTAGGGCCACCGCGGGAAGCGAATCCGCGACCTTTAGTACTGTAGGTTGCTATGCTAACCACTACAACACTGGTTACCACTTAAGTATGTACAAATTACCCTGTTCTGTTTTTTTTTGTTTTTTAATATTTTGAGAGAGTCTTTTTTAACCTTTACAAAATACTGTTGTGTTGATTCTTTCTGTTAACTATTAAAATATTAAAAAAAAGTGACTGTCATTTGCTTCAAAATTTCGGATTTAATCGTAAATGTTTATTAGTTTAATTTTCAACTTTCATGATACGAAAAAAAGCGGTACATATTAATTTCGATTTTTAGCTTGAATTCTTCTTTTTGATTTCCAACTTTAGGCGTGGGATCTTACAAGGACGGTAAGTCGTCTTTATGTAGATCCCAGTTTACGAGTTGCATAGGTCAGTGGAATTAGGTTTGGTATGAACGAATTATACTTCGATTCACGAGCTTCACCGCCGAGTGGGACCCCCACAATATTTTGGCAGGAGGGGACTGCCCCACCCCCCAATGTACAAAATTAAATAAAAATACAATTTTACGAATTTCTCCTAGTTTAAGTGCCTAAACTATGTATTAATTTTATTGCTCAATAAAATTAATAAAAAATAAATATAAAATGTTAGGGGGTCACCTGTAGTGTAGTGGTTAGCATAGAAACCTAAAATACTAATGGTCGCGAATTCGCGTCCCGAGGTGGCCCTAGGATTTTTTTAAGGGAGTGAAAAATCCCTGTCTATACCGTCCCTCGGATAGGACGTAAAGTGGAGGTCCCGAGCCTGTGCGATGTTAGGTACTCGTTAAAGATCCCTATCCTAATTATACCTGGATAGGCAAAATTAGGACTCCTACTGTATCATCATCCGATTAGCCTTAGTGGCATAAAGTGAAGTTAAAACAAACAAACAAAATGTTAGTTAATAGCAGCACGAGCTATTATTGATTACACTAAATCTCTTTATTTTCACAAATTGGAGCCGTCTCGCTTTTTGTAAGCACCGTTAGGCGTATTGTATATTTGATAAATTATATCATTTTTATTTTTATTTATTAACTTGAACTGTATTGCTTTATGAATTCTGTAACAAAGTGGATCTCCGGAATCGCTTTCCATTTCTTTTTTAAACCAAGCAGCTTGATCCTACTTTCCATCAATTCGATGAACCTTATAGAAGTTAATGGAAAGCGATGAAATTAGTGGGATAAGGATCAGGAGAACTTGGATAAAATTCAATCAAGAAATTTAGGTCCACATCCTTCAAAATGAAGTCTTTAGCAAATACCTATATTCTAACTGAGATATAAATTGACAATTTTTGAAAGAATATAAATACCTTTAAAATAGATCGTTGAAGGATGAATTAAAGGTCCCATCAGGTTCATTTGACTTTTAGGTAACTAAACAACACAAACATGACAGAAAAAATAATTTATTGAGTTATAAAATGTATATACTGATTTACATAATAAATTTATGAACTTAAAAAAAAATAAGCACTGAACGTTGCTAATAAACAAAACTTATTCCTCCTCATAATCACTAGATTGTAAAAACGACTATCATTTTCTCTTAACATTAAGTATGTATTAATGTACATAAATATTTTTAATGTTCGGTTTTAGGTGGTAAACTATATACTAATTCTCTTTTCATGAACTTAGGAGTTGCATCACAATTGTAGCATTTTTTTGTAGAATTCGAGTCACTTGAAATTTTATACAAACTACCATCGATCATAGTGAAAATCATTTGGTTTGCTATTCCCAAGTGTCATGGTCGACTCGCACTTCACTTGGGATCAGATTCGCAATTGCTTAGTCCGTATTTTCGTGCTGAGATTCAATTATTAATGACGATTCCTTTGCGAAAATAACATTTAGTAGCCGACAAAATAACGTGAAAGACGAAGTTTTATTTCCTCTCAAAACTTTGTAATATCTACCAATCAGACGCAGCGTTACAGTAGTGCTGGACAAGAACAATGATCAATAATTTTGTCTTATATTCTTCTTAACTTCATCCGAGCAATCAGATAAATTATTTTCCTGAACTAGTTCATCAATAAACCATCGTTTCTTGTGCTTGGTTCAGTACTGCGCTAGATTAGAATTGATTTTGAAATCTAAAACCACAATATCACCGTAAGGAGCAGCCAGAAGCAGATAAGCTATGTATCAAAATAAATAAGAAGAAACGTACTATTTATGGTTAAAAACCGCTATTTTACGTTTTTTAGAAAATCATTTCCAAAGTTCGATGAAAATTTCTTATAAAATATTAAACAATAGATCTTACCCATTTTTTGCAATTTTGGTCAAGATTAGTCTACGAACAATTCACCTAAGACTGGCACTTTAACAGGTGAAAAGAAGAATTAAAATCTTTAAGTAATAAGATGGTAATAGCCGAAGTAAATATATACTAACCGAACCAGTTTTATACTTACAAGGGGGCCACGTCACATTTTCCTCTCCGATTTTGATGAATTTTTTTTTGGTGATTCTGCATCGAAAATAAATCGACACGTGTCCGTCCGTTCCATTGAATGGGCCATCTGGACCAAGAAATTAAATATTTTAGGTTCAAAAGTCGTTAAAATTGGCTTTCACAAAACAGTCATTGCTCCATTCTACCTGAACCAATTTTAATGAAACTTTCAGGGATTCTTCTACTTGAAAATATATTAGACACGTGTATCGGGATTTGTCGCAATTCACCCTAGTAAGGCCAGAGAATCACATCAAAGTTAAGGCTTGTTGAGGCTTGCGTTAGTAAATTGTGTTGATGTGACGCTCTAGCCATACTAGAGTGAATTGTGACAAATCCCGATACACGTGTCTAATATATTTTTAAGCAGAAGAATCCCTGAAAGTTTCATTAAAATTGGCTCAGGTAGAATGGAGCAATGACTGTTTTGTGAAAGCCAATTTTAACGATTTTTGGACCTAAAATATTTAATTTCTCAGTCCAGATGGCCCATTTAATTGAACGGACGGACATGTGTCCACTTATTTTCGATGTAGAATCACAAAAAAAAAATTTCATCAAAATCGAAGAGGGAAATGTGACGTGGTCCCCTGGTTAGTTTTTTTATCAACAATTCAAGTTAATCCGTAGCTTTGAGCTTTTGTTTTTACATTGAAATATTGATGTTTTCTTTCTATTCTAAGATTCTAAATTTTATATTAGCCCTCAAAAGAAATATTTTCAAACTTGATTTTTCTTATTTTTGAACAATGCTCGTGACACTGTGCGCCCCCTCCCAATAATTAGGTGCTGTTGACGTTCATGCATTCATTGTTACTGTTTCCTCATCGATATCGAATCTGTTATTTTCATATAATATAACTGTTAAAAATGATTTATTTTTAAAACTGTTATACTTTTAAACCATATGCTGACGGGGACATGTAGGTATCCTGGTAGGAGGATAGACTGAGGACGCCTTTTTTTCTTGTCGAAGCAGGATCTAGTGTCACCGGTCGGGTCCTTATTTGGCCACTTCATAGCTTTTCTGTTCGCTCTCTTCAAATCCTCATGCCTGCCTATCACAATACTAGAGCTGCCGGTAATTCAACTTTTAAAGGGGGCCTTAAACTTGTAGATTCGCAATATCTACTACTAATAGAAAGACATAATATCACTACCGCTAGGGGAAAATAATCAAAAAAATTGATATTTTATTGGACAAGCATGACGAAAATAGTTCGATACAAAGGTGCAATGGAAAATTTATTAAACACACTTATGCCGATCTAAATACATTTAAAAAATGCATTTTTGGAGCCACCCTCTCCCCTCAATACAATTAAATCAATATCACAAAATCTAAGAATCCAATATTCATTTTTACAGTTTGTAAATGTAAAAATGTAAAGAGTTCATAAAATGCAAATTATTTTATACCATGTTTTGATCAAATGTAAAACGTAATTTTTACTCGATTATAAATACATTCATTATATATTTAACAAAATAGCTTTTAAAAAACTCCTAATACCATTGATCCTGATCGCTTCAAAACGATTAATCTTCTTTCCATCAGCGTATACAGTTTTTAAATATCAAACATAATTTTTTTGAAAGCCTTTTTTTTTTTGTCGGTACGCCATAACTTCCTATTTATTTCATCAAATTTCATGAATGAGGCATCATTTTAAAGTTTTTCTTAACCGCAACACCCGAAAATATACAAATCACTCATTTCGCCGTCGATTGCGAGTTATAAGCGCAAAACCAGTGCTTGGTACTCAGTACAGTTATTGGCACCCCAACTTTAACTTAAAGAAATAGGCAAACAAGTCCTAATTTTGTTAAAAGATATACATGAGTCTAATGTTTGAAGGGTCATCTATGAAGTAAGACTTTAAAAAACTAACCATAGGGAAGATTTCACAATTAAATCCACTGGGTGCCAATAACTAGATTTGGCACTTTTAGCAATAAATATTGGCATATTGTAAAACCATTGAACTTTTGACCCAAAAAAACCTCTTGGGTCTTTATGAGGATGGATAATGAGGAGTTATAGGAAGTTTCAATTGGATCCCTTCATAAGAAGTATTTTTTTTAATGTCACCACTGAAATTTAGTCTTAAGGGTACCAATAACTGTACGGTTTACCCTACATCTTTTCGATTAACCCCTTTGTTTGCGAGTTGTAAGCGATCAAAATTGCTCAAAGGGAGGGGGTACTTTATTTAATAACTTTTTACGTTTTTTTCGATTTTCTCAAAAACGGCTCTAACGATTTTGATTAAACTAAGTATTTGATGTATTAATATGCCCGAGATATGACTGTAAAAATTTCATCAAAATTGATCAACCGGAGGGAGGACTTTACTTAATAAATTTTGTATCATTTTCATGTGTTTTTTTTATTTACTCAAAAACGGCTTTAAAGATTTTGATCAAACTGGGTATTTGACGTATGTATATGCCAAAGATGTGATAGCCAACATTTCATCAAAATTGGTCAAACGGAGGGGGCACTTTATTTCATAACTTTTTTACCAATTTTTACCTTTTTTTCGATTATCTCAAAAACGGCTTTAATGATTTTGATCAAATTCGTCATGTTTAATAAAAATTAGGTGTTCAATAATATCAGGTAAATTTTATCAGTATTAAAATTTTCTGAGGGGGCTTAAATGGGAAAGGGGCCTTTTTTGTTTTCCTATAAAGTACCTTTGTTTTAGTTTATATTGAGAAATTAACTGTCTCTTATCACGACTAAAAATAAGAAATGGCTTAATATGATATTTGAAGAAAATCAAGGAAACATATACAGGAGAAAAAAAGAAAAAAATTCCGTCAACTCATAAAACACCTTGAGCTCACGTATGCGCCGTACGCCTTTAATGACAAACCAACGCGTTATAATTAAAGATGTTCTGTTCATTTAATGAAAATTATTTGTTTCATGGGAACTAAACGAAATATTCAACAAGTACATAGAGAATTATAAAATCAGACGACTTGGAGTATTATGCTTGCATTGCCGAATTATCACAAGTAAAAACTTTTATTTATTAATACAAATTTTTTTTTTTTTTTGAGCAAATCAAAACAAAAATAAGAAATGAAAGTGGAAAAATGTATAACTTTGAGAAGTGGCAATTAACAGAACATATTAATTTCTAATCTAAGTAAGTTGGTAAGTGAAAGTTGTGTGTTGCGCGCACGCACTAGATTTTTATTTCTAAAACTTATTAAAAACTAAATAAATTATAAATTTATTTAGGATTTCTTTAATGAAGGAGTCTCTTCCATATTTGTATCGTATTATATTTTTGATTATTCCAACGTTTCGGGCTCTTAGCCCGTCCTCTGGGGTTATCTTTTCTATAAGTCATTTTTTTCTATTGCCAATTGTCATCAACACAATTTGTTATATATACACATACAAGGGAACTGTCCATGTTGTTATTTTAACATTTATTTTGTCCACAAAGCAACTAAAGTTTTAAAAATGTGACAATGAAATCACACTAGAGCCAAATAAATGTTAAAGTGGGAATTTACTAGCAAAATTGCTCAAGAATGTATTTTTAATTAAATCTTTTTCCAAAAATATAATTCAAAAATTTTTAATTTAAAAAATTAATAGGTTCACATAATAAATAATTACATTAAAATACAACAATTTAAAAATTAAAAATTAATTAAAATACCTCAATCTGAACAAGGATGTGATTTATCCAGCTTTAAACAATGCCTTCATCAATTCAACATAAAAATTCCTTTTTTTTAATATAAATTAAATATATCTAAACCATTAACTGGTGTCGTCATGCTGAAAGACTTAAATTCAACAACATTCACACTATTTAAGTCTTTCAGCATGACGACACCAGTTAATGGTTTAGATATATTTAATTTATATTAAAAAAAAGGAATTTTTATGTTGAATTGATGAAGGCATTGTTTAAAGCTGGATAAATCACATAATTGTTCAGATTGAGGTATTTTAATTAATTTTTAATTTGTAATTTGTTGTATTTTAATGTAATTATTTATTATGTGAACCTATTAATTTTTTAAATTAAAAATTTTGAATTATATTTTTGGAAAAAGATTTAATTAAAAATACATTTTTGAGCAATTTTGCTAGTAAATTGTTAAATTATTAGATAGTGCTTCCTTCTTTAAGGAAAATTTATTCATTATATAGTTTATTATTCATTATATTTGAAGTTTATTATTTAATAATGTTTAATGGATTAAAACTAATTTTTAGACTTGAAAATGGCGACATAGCCGAAACGTTGAAAATAAGCAATAAATGGTAAAGTTGAGATTGTCCTGGTGATTGCTCCAATAAGGTTAACAGCCACTATACCCATAATATAAATATCCCAGGAGGTTAAGAAACCAATTATATATTGGATATAATTAAGAATAATTTATTTAGGTTTTAATAAGTTTTCGAAATAAAAAAAAATGGCGAACCACTGGCCCCTCTCCACCCGAGATTTACGATTTAAACCGAAATTTTAAAGCTAATGACAACTACTTTTATTATTACAGCTACAGGTTTGTTAAAAAAGAAACATAACATTACTTTCTATACATTAAAAAAAAAAATCTTATAAAAGAAACAAAGAGAACAGGTCAATTAATACATACTTAACATTATGCCGCATGGCAAACGTTCTGCCGGAATGTTAACATTTTTAAAACTGGCAATTGAACCTAGGAATTAAAATAAAGTACAATGAATAGAAGAGTGAAATAATACATCGTGGACACATTTCAACCTGTTTTTCATTCCGACAAATAATTAATACAAGATCCCGAAAAAATGTAGTTTTCAGTAGATCAAATACAATTTCTCTAAGCCATATGCTTCTTTTCTATCCACCTTTTGATGAACATTAATCATTAACTATAAAAAGTAGTAAAAATAAACTAATAAAGATTTCTTAAATAATAATAAATAGTAGACTACTAAAAATTTAAAATATTAATTAAAGTTTAATAATATAAAGTAATAAATAAAAACTACTGAAATTATAAATTTTAACATACTAAAAAAAAAATTAATGCCGAAAGGACTGGCTAATACCAGAGCCTACAACTTGGCTTCCAGCTGCTGAAGACCTGATACGGTGGTAGTAGGCCATCAAGGTCTTAGCCGGCAGGAAGTCTACCTTCTACATGCACCTTCTTTCTTTCTTGGGTCCTTTCTCCATCTCTATCATGGTTTTGAATGGTTTTAGAAACATCAATTTTGTTCATAACTATATTTTATGATGTCATTTATTTTTTACTTTGTTGAAACAGATTATTCACAATTAAATAGTTACATTTTTTCGCGAAAAAAATCTTCTGAAAACATACATTTTTTCTGTTATTTATTTAATTAATTATAATTATACATAATACTTTTTAAGAAATATAAAAAATAACAAATAAAAAAATTGACTTTAAATTGTTTTTTAATCGAATTCGAAAAAGGAGAAGGTTACTCAATTCGATACGTGTGTGCCTTGATTGATGGACCAATCGAAATGAAACCTTTTGTATCTAGTAGAGTATTTTCCCCGGGTGGACATATTAATAAATTTTTCGTTATCTAAATTTACTAATATTTGTTTGTTTGTTTTAACGTCACTTTATGCCTCTAAGGCTAATCGGACGATGCTACAGTTGGAGTCCCCTAAATTTTACCTATCCAGGTATAATTAGGATAGGGATCGTTAACGTGTACCTGACATCGTACAGGCTCGGGACCTCCATTGCCGAGGTACGGCAAAGCCAAGGTTTTTTCACTCCCATTAAAAAATCCTAGGGCCACCTCAGGACGCGAACCCGCGACCTTTAGTACTGTAGGTTTCCATGCTAACCACTACACCACAGGTGACCCCTACTAATATTTTTAACTAATTGTACAATAATAAAATTATATTTAAATTAGTCCTTGATTGAGTATTCAAAGCATTTAGGCTAATAAAAACACAAAAGACGATAGTCATTTGGAAAAATAATTGAATTAATACTTGAATAAAAAAAAAAAAAAAAAAAGATGATATATAAAGCCTAATAAAAATAAATAATTTAATTAACATGTTTTTAATAAACTTTGTTATAATACATAATCTGCACAAGGAATGCATAAAATCAAAATTAAAAAAAAAAAAATATATATAACATTTATAGAGATGCATATGATCGTATATAAAAATATTTTTATATAGGTGTGTATTAAATAAAGATAAATTGAGGAGGCGGTGGGGCAGGACCGGAAGAGCTAAGAGAGACCTTGCTCGGCTTCCGCTTTGTGCTCCATTGACTAAAGTAGTCCCTCACTAGCGCTATTTATTCTGCAGTCCTGCCAATATAATGAGCTCACAATTTTTTATTTATTTATATATTCCATTTCTGTCACATGTTTAAAAAAAATATATATATTAGGTACGTTTATTTTCCCAAAATGCTTGAATGATTCGAGTAAATTGTAGCATCAGCTAACCGAGATACTCAGAGTGTCATTTTTATTCGATGTTCATAGAATAATTGAGAAATAGTATAAGAGAAGTTCAGTTCAGAGAATTTACAATTTTAAGTTTTAGGATTCTGGGCGTTAGGCCGCCACGCAAACCTTTCGCATCCAATCCTATCAATCCCAATTCCTTTTAACTCATTCAATGCCAAGTACGTCCCAGGGATGTACCACTCGGCGAGCCCAGGTGGACAACTACCTCTCAGGGACGTACTCAGGTATCTTCTGTCCTACCACTTAAGAGGGATGGCCGGATAGAAAAGTTTTGGATTTAGTTAGTTCATGACGGTCATTAGGTTCCTTATTTTTTTTTTTTTCAGAAAAAATAATCCACAAAGACCTTGATGGGCTAGGTACTCAAAAACCCTGTTCTTGTTATATTCTTCTTTATTTTAGATCAATATAGTTGTCAGTTTCAATAAACTAAATGGAACAAAAAATAGAATAAGTCGTAAATATAACATTGCATTCTAATACAATTTTGATCTGAATGACTATTTTAAAGATATGTACCACTTATTTGTGTAACTAATAAATTGATTGATTATTTGTTCAATTAAGGAAAAATATTTGTTAAAGTTAATATGTGATTGGAAAATTTTCTCAAGTTAAATATTTAATCAAAGGTTATTACGTTAATAAATTTAACGTTATCGTGACAGGATTACTTACAAAAATTAAATAAAATTTACACGTTAAGTACGGCGGCGTATTTTAGGGGTATGCTGAATTGAACGGTATCGTTCCCCGAGGTCCGATTGCTGGGATGAGTCACAGACGATACCGGGCGTGGGGGTCCGATGGGAATGCTTTGACGAAAGCGTTATCTTTTGATTAAAATGGAATTAAATGAGCGTCTCAAGGGCATTATCTCTCGGTAAAGATTGGAACTAGACATAATAGGCGCCGGACAGGTCGGTACAGGATTTACACCATTCTTTATCCGGAAATAGGACCTCGGAGTCCGATTAAAAAAAAACAATAGAATTTCAGCTGTTAGTAACATTTTCTGCACTAAAATGCAATAATCTCATTAAAAATTGACTAAATTGAGTGTTTGAAGTGATCGGACTTTTGGACATTTTCATGTGAAAATCGGCTGTTAAGAAGGGAATGTAAGACATCGGACCCCGGGGACCGATGCCGCACCTAACGTGTTAAGTATCAAAATTGGCGTACAATTTAAAAGGTTGCAATTTTAAAATAATATTTTTTTAAAAACTACATATTTGAAGTGAGATAATTCTCACTATAATATTAACTTTACAAAGTATTTTTCTTTAATTGGATAAATAACAATGTCATCAAATAAATATTTTTTCAATAAACCAAGGCAAATCGGACGATGCTACAGTGGGAGTCCTAAATTTTGCTTATCCAGGTATAATAAGGATATGGATCTTTAACGAGTACATGACATCGTACATGCTCGGGACCTCCATTTTACTACGAACTATCCGAGGGACGGCATAGACAAGGATTTTTTACTCCCATTAAAAAATCCTTGGGCCACCTCGGGACGCGAACCCGCTACCTTTAGTATTGTAGGTTTCTATGCTAACCACTACACCACAGGTGACTCCTCGTATTTTTTTTAATTTTTGTTTCACGTTACAATATAATAAATAATGTATAAACAGTCTTCAATAACTATAAACTCTATTACATTATTAAATAATTCTGTTTTATAGTCTCTTACACTTAATATAAGGAGAGGGCAAGTTATGAGCCGTTCTCAAAAAATATGCGAGACGAGACGCTTCAGCAATATTTTGCTTCTCAATGGATTTAATTGAAAGTGACAGATTCACTGCTCAGAATGTAATATGAACCATCTTCTCCTTCAGTGACAGAAGAAACAAACTCCTTTTATTATTTGTGTGTATGCGACTTGAGGTCGTTCAACTCATCCAACTGTGTCTTAATTGGAACTGTACATCTCTTTAAGTAACAGCTTCATAGGTCCGGTCTGGGGGGGCATCTTCTAATGGCAGTTAACAAGTGAAAGCTTTTATGGACGAGGAATCGCTTATTTCGACGAAATTTGTTTATCGTGGTACAAGGGAGCAAAAATATTATTCTGGTCGTATTACCTTATAAAGTATTAAAGTGGAATGGGGTAAGTTCATCATTTGCAGTGCACAGTTTTAGTTCAACCGACCATGATTACCATGCTAACATTTCTAGCTATAATAGTTTTTGTTTTAATGCACATTAAACCTGAAATTCTATTATTTTCCGAATTATAGATAACTAGCTGTATATACCGGTTTCACCCGGAGAATTTTATTTTTACTTTCACTTACCTATATATGTAATATATAGTAAGTGGAAGTATTGCGATTGTGAAAAATTTCGACTTCCGGTTTTCAACGGAAATACACGTTTTGGGGTCCCCTGAGTCGAAATGACCAAGTCCCGCGAAATGGTCTGTGTGTGTGTGTGTGTGTGTGTGTCTGTGTGTCTGTGTGTGTGTGTGTGAACAGACTAGCTCAAAAACTATAAACCGTGCGATCCTGAAATTGGGTATTTAGTGTAAGTATATGCCCGCGATGTGACAGCATAAATTTCATCAAAATTACTTAAAGGGAGGGGGTACTTTACTTAATAACTTTTTAGGTTTTTTTCGATTTTCTCGAAAACGGCTCTAACGATTTTGATTAAACTGAGTATTTGATCTATTTATATGCCTGAGACATGACTGTAAAAATTTCATCAAAATTGATCAACCGGAGGGGGGACTTTACTTAGTAAATTTTGTATCATTTTCAAGTGTTTTTTTTTATTTACTCAAAAACGGCTTTCACGATTTTGATCAAACTGGGTATTTATGTATGTATATGCCAAAGATGTGATAGCCAAAATTTCATCAAGATTGATCAACCGAAGGGGACACTTTATTTCATAACTTTTTTCTAATTTTTAGATTATCTCAAAAACGACTTTAACGATTTTCTTCATATTCGTCATGTTTAATGAAAATTGAGTGTTATTTAATATCAGGTAAGCGTTATCATTATTAAAATGTTCTGAGGGGTTTATAGAGCAAATGAAAACAAAAATAAGAAATGAATGTGGAAAATGTGTAACTTTGAGAAGTGGCATTAACAAAACGCATTAATTTCTTATCTAAGTAAGTTGGTAAGTGAAAGTTGTGTGTTGCGCGCACGCACCAGATTTTTTAAATCTATAAAGTGAGACTTTTATCGACTCAAACGGCCAATTTCGTAAAAACCAATGTAAAGTTAACCAATTTAAGTTATGCAATTTTAATATGGACAGGTGTTCGCACCTGGTATCAAAGAACCACTGAGCGAAATTTGGATAATTTAGGACAAACGGTATGGATTTCTATAAAGAACAAACAAACAAACAAACTGAATTTCATCTTTATTTATATAGACTAGCAGACCCGTGCGAAACATTCACACTCAAACCTACTTAAATCTCACTTAATTAAAGTACACACCATATATATAGTATCCTATAGTGCGTCATGGGCATAGGTGAGGGTTGAAGTAAAGAATAGATGTGTTTAAATTGTAGCTTATTTATTTTTTGAAACAATAGTTTCAAAGGTATTTACATAATATTTACGTGTTGACAGGTCCTCTTTGAACACTATACAAAAACACTGTAGGTACGCATGTTTTTGCTTGTAACTCGCAAACGACGGCGGCAATCGAAAAGTGTATATAACCAAAAATGTTCGCCTCGAAAAACTGAAAAAAAATGTCATCTTCGAAGAAGCCTTGCGACAATTTAAGCCGTGAATTGCAGTTTTTCGCTCACAGCTCGCAAACGAAGGGGTTAATCGAAAAAATGAACATGATCGAAAATGTTCCCTTTGAAAACCTGAACCATTTAGGAACCTGTATGACAATTTTTCTCATGAAAACCGCGGTTGTGCTTTTATAACTAGCAATCGAAGGCGAAATGAGGGATTTGTATTTTTTCCGATTTAGCGGTCAAGCGGAAAGCTTTAAAATAATGCCTCATTCATGAAATTTGATGATTTATTAAGGAAGTTATGGCGTGCTGACAAAAAAAAAGACTGAGAAATTATATATATGAAGAGTCCACGGAAGAAAGGGGGGATGTCATTTGGAGTGCTTTCCGAGAAAATCGAGTTTTTAGGTTTGGATCTTTAATTACTTAAGTATCTTTTATTATTTTTCTTCAATTTTTTTATATGTCCTTTTCCTTTTTGTTTTGCGTGTCAAAATAATAAATTTGCCCGAAACAGACATAACACGCTCTAAAAAAAAATGTTTTAGTAAAAAAAAACAATTTAAAAATAAAAGAAAGGGGGATAGTCCTGGACGCTCCCCCTTTCTTCCCTGTTTTATTGATGAAATGGTGATATTAATACACAATCCATATAACTTCTAACATGACTCTCCCCCATTCTAGGTTTTTCCGCGAGGACATTCCCCCTTTCTTCCGAGTACGTGGTTCTTTCTATCGCTTGTAACCAACCGACTGTCATTTTTTCTGACTATTTATTTTCACCAACATATTCTACTCAACTAGACGAACAATTATATATATTTAACTACAATTCGGAAAAAAATTGACTCTCCCCCTTTCTTCCGTGGACTCTTCTTATGATATTTCTATATCCTACAAAAAATGCTATCAGAGTGAATTCGAAATAGTTTCAAGTCCAATTTACGCACTTGACCTACCTAAACGAGGAATCGCACAAACATCTAAAAATCATTGATTATTTAAGGGAGGGAATGGAAAAAGAAAAGAACTTTAACCAGCCGATAGGAAAGGAAGTAAAATGGAGGTCCCGAGCCATTATCCTTAAGATCCTTATCCTAATTATACCTGGATAGGCAAAATTTTGTACTCCCACAGTAGCATCGTCCAATTAGCCATTAAACCTCAGACTTACCATGAACATGGCATTGTCCAGTTTTGGAAAGATGGAAAAAAGTCATATTAAAAATAATGGTCAATATATCGAGGATTAAAATAAATTTTATGTCAATAATACTCTGGAAGTTCACCCTGAAAAACCGAAAGGACTTATTTGACAACCCAATGCTAACTGAAATCGTGAGAGCAGTGTACTCTCCGAATACCCCTTAGTTCGGGAACCTCCCAAGAAGAAGAACTGGCGCAGAAGTGGACACGTGCCAGGGCTGTATATCTTCATGACAGGGCCTAATCTGTCCAGTGGATGTCCACTCAATTCACATATCCTATCCTCCGCTGTCAATGCCTCGTCCACTCCAGTCTTCAAATAGTTATTCCAATTAGTTATTTATTATATACTAAAAGTTAGAAAAAAAATGAAAAATGCAAACATAAAAGTTAACAAAGAAATGAAATATTTACTAAAATTTATTTCAAATATCGCTTACTTCTTTTATCAACGTCATATATCAATAATCATTTTTCAGGAGAGAGAGAGGTTAACGTTTAAAAATATAATATATTTTGGGCTCTACCACCATTTTAAGTAGCTGCGAAATCTTAAGAAAAAAAAAAAAAAGAAATTTAGAATATTTTGAGAAATATTTGAAAATTTCACGTATCAACAGATCGTTCCCCCCCCCCCTCGGTTTGAAGAAGAAACAAGTGATTAAGTGGTTAAGTCGAATTTAATCGAAAATGGAGGTTTCTTCAACTCTAATATCTCATTACTTTTGACAGCTGATTATTTTATTTATTTTTTATTTTGTGATTTTTTTTATTTATTTATATTTTTTCGTAAATAGAGTGATAATGTGTTCATTAATAAATATTGCCATTATCTCGACTGAGATAGAATGTAATCCTATCAAGTAAGGAGTTTTACTATGAAAAAAGAATGTATAGGGTAAACCGTACAGTTATTGGCACCCTTATGACTAAATTTCATTTATTTGTTCATATTCAAATTTCATATATTCATCAATTTGTGACATTAAAAAAATACTTCTTATGAAGGGATCTAATTCTTAAACTTCCTATAACTCCTCTTTATCTATCCTTATACTCAAGAGGTTTTTTTTGGGTCAAAAGTTCAATAGTTTTACAATACGGCAATATTTATTGTTAAAAGTGCTAAATTTAGTTATTGGCACCCTGTGGATTTAATTGTGAAATCTTCCCTAAGTTTATTAAAGCCATACTTCATAGATGACTTAGAGGACCCTTCAAACATTAGACTCATGTATATCTTGTATTAAAATTAGGAGATGTTTACCTATTTCTTGAAGTTAAAGTTGGGGTGACAATAACTATATGGTTTACCCTATCTCATTAGTGATAAGTTCTATTTTTTAACTTTAACGGGAGTAGTGAGTAGCCACAGCTCGATAATGAAAACCTGATTTCATACAAATATCAATCAAACTGTAAATGTCATGCACTGAAAAAAAAAGAAGAAAATTAAACCGAATAAAACTAGTTATTCATTGAGATGACAGCCAAATTTTAAGACGTACAAAATATTCATATGTATTTCAAGAATACAGGATAACATTGCTTCGACAGAAACAAGACGCTTTCTTATATATATTTTAGTAAAGTCCTTTTTTTTTATTTCATTTTTAATATGAATCAGGATTAATAGTATTCTTACTACATCATTTATTTTTTGGAAACAGTCAATTTGTTTATTCCAAAAAAAAAAAAAAATCTTTGATTAGAACTAGACGAGTACAGCTGTTCGCCTAACACTAGCACAAACCCCCCGTTTTACAAATTAAATAAATAAATTAAAAATACAACAGTTCGTTTAATTGTATTATTCGTACAATCAATTGTAATACAATACAATGGTATTTTGCTAGACAATAAAATAAAATATTACTCACTCATTAAAAACTTTTCTATATAATAGAGAGATATTTTTAACATTTCCACCATAGATATTAGGTCAACCTCTATACCAGGTTGTTGCTAAGGAAATTCCTTACAATTTTATTACTTATTACATAATTATTATTTCCGTAAAATTATCTTTGGTTTTTAAATAAGGTTAATGAATAAAGAAATTACTGATTAAAAATCTGGGTAATGAATTATGGACGAAGGTCTGGATAAACTAAACTTATTCGTTTTATTATTATATTTTTAAGATGATATTGGAACTGGAAAAAAAAAAAAAATGGTATAAAGAGTTCTAGAGTTGTTGTTGAAATAGTGTGAACAAACCATTCCAGTGCATGTTCCTGACTGTTCAAGTATTTTCTTCGCTTGTCTGTAACGTTCTAGATTGTTCTAATTCAGTCTAAATATAAAGAGCGATGGACTGGAGAGTTAGTCTTGTTCTGAAGCTCGAATCATACGGTTATTTTTGTGTTACTGTGTCGTTACAAGTTGATACTTTTTGTAACCTTGTTGATTATTTGAGTTGTTATTGTTTTTCAGACATTGTAAATTATTATTTCTTGTAATAAAAATCATATCATCTAATAAAAAAAATAATCTCTATATATATAAGAGGCTTTGTTCTGACTGGCAGAATCAACGCAGAGCGAAAACTACTAATGATCGAAACTTGAAGTTCGGAATTTAGATTTCAAACGCGATGTAGGTAACCACTAAGAAAGGAACTTCAAAAATGTAACCCCTAAGCGGTTTAAATGGCGAAATTGTCGTTTAACTCTAACAGACACCTATTTTTGCACTTCGAGAAACAATATCTAATTTGGACTCATTTTAAAGACCTAGATACGACGAGTTTAACTCGAAAGCCCCTACGGAGCGTCGAAAACCATGTTTTAAAGACGAAAAATGAAGCGTTCACGACGAGTAAGCAATTTTTTGTTTCGGCGGTTTTAGTGAACTCTCTCCATTGCGCGACTCCCTCTCTTCTACCGAGCCGTCAGCTTCCCCCTCCAACATTCCACCTACCGGAAGCTCCGATTCTACTAATTCTCCTTAACATCAGTTAACATATTATATTAAACCAATACCAAGATAATGATCACAGAATTGATTTTAAAGGCTCGCGGGCAAAGCCGCGACGGGGAATGCTAGTATTAATATATAATATCAAACTTTAAACCCACATGAGTGTTACAATATTATAGTTAAAGATAGACTTTTTTTATCGAGGGGATAAGTAAGAAACTTTTTTTTTTTTTTTAACTCCCCAAAATTTGAATTTTTTAAAAAATATTTAACGGTTCAAATTAACATGGTATGATTCATTTCATAATCAATAAATATTTCAAAGTGTGAAATATGATTCTTGGAGATAATCTTCTTTCTGAGATTGCCAAGGCCTTGGCAAGTTGAATTGAGAAACTCGAATTTCTCGTTCGGCGAAAAGCGTTGTGGTTTGATAACGGGCCTGGATGCAAATTGGCAAGTTCCAAGTAGCCCGCCCTGATAAGACTTCTTGAAAGTATCCCACGGGAGAAGTTGCCCTCTGGAAGGACTTCCGAGAAAGCTCCTGCCAGAAAAAGAAGGATCCGAAGGCTATGGGTCCTGTTTAGAAAAAAAGGAAAAACAAAAAAAAAAGAAGAGGGACACGGAAAAAAAAGGAATTGAGATAAGTCTTTTATTGCATTAGAATTTAAGTGATGGCATATACATAGACAGAAACACCTTCATACATATATATATATATATATGCATATATGTATAAAGCACGGGATTTAGTTTCTTGTGGTTATTCTAAAACATCTGGTATTTGCATGGTATTTTGCACTTCAAGCATTCTACTTAAAAAAGAACACAGGATTACTACTAGTTACTTCTTTTTAAAAATTTATTTATTGAAATTTATAACTATATAATATCAATACAATAAGTAAATATATAAAACAAGGTTGGAGACAAGAGGGTTAGAATGAGTAAGGAGTTTACTGTGAAAGGTCTCGTATCTGGATCCGGCCAAATCGGTCACATGAGGAACATTAAGGCTTTCATGGATAATTTGATTTGGGACCAAATAGGGAGCATTCAGGATTTTACGAAGGATTTTTGATTGTAGGGATTGGATCCGAGAGGAATTCGATGGTTTGGTGGAACTCCAAAGTTCGACTCCTTAAGTCCAGATATGTCTTATTGTTGTCACGTAGATTAATCTTTTATAGTGAATTAGAGCGTTTGTCTAGTAAACGTTGTAGTAGTCGGAATCTGCGTGCGGTTTCTTGTCTCTTTCAGTCTTGTGCGAGGATTCCTCGTGAGACGTTCATCTATCCTCGGTATCGGATCTGTTCGACTGGGATAAGTTGAATATTATTGAAGGATACTGTAGGACAGGATGTTGAGGGTTCACGGCGTAGTGAAAAGTTAATTTGATGAGATTTGTTGGGATTTATCTTATTCTCCAACTTTGACACCATTCTTCAAGGGATGTGAGGTGTGATTGTAAAGCTTGGGATGCAGCAGTTGGGTCATTATTCAAAGATAACACGCATGTTTCATCGGTATAAGTGGTGCGGATGGGTTGGGTTACCAGCTGTATATACCGAGTAAAGAATGGGACCTAGGATATTGCCTTGAGGGACACCGGCTGATTGAAGAAAGAAGGTGGAATAGGCAAAATTAGTTACCTTTTTTAAACAGATGTTTCTTAATATGTATTAGTGAATTTTCAGGCCTAGGAGCTAAAAGTACCACTTTACGGACGGTTTTTGATGTAGTATGATGAAAAAATATTTTTTCGAACTTCAAATTTGATATACTCAAAATGGGAAAATGTCCACATATTATTTATATTTGATGAAAGGCATTATTTAAAAAAATAAAATACATAAATAATTGAAAAAAAAACCTATTTATTATAAATACTTTTTTATATTCTAAAAAGTCTATAAGTACATAGAAGCTTTCTGAATTTAAAAAATAAAACAAAACGTAGCAATATCTGGATTATGACAGGCCTAAATAAGGCGTGTATTGTCTTGACCCTGGGATAGAGTTAACCTCTCATCTCTCTATCTCCATATTGTCCTCTTCCTTTGAGGCATTTTAAATATCCTCATATTTCAAAAAAATTCTCTAGATATTATATAATTTATCTATTACTCAAATTATATAATACTAGTATATATTTACGGTACGTATGCGAGAACTCTTAACGTTAGGCACCTTATTTTTTTCTTCTTAATATGAACAAAGTATTAACAACAACAGGGAAACATTTAGATTTAAATAAACCACACAATATAACCAATAAGGTATATTCATAACATACAATTAGTTAATAAAGTAATGTAACTAGTGAACATCACTCACTATCTCAGATTTTCTTGAAATTCGGTACAGGTTTACTAGTTATATTGAATAGAATAATTGTGAAATATTACTAAGATCTGTCTACCCGTTTTAGAATTATGGACCAGTAAAGCCGTCAAAAATAGTTCCAGAAATATAAAAAATCATGAGTAAGCAAAGATCATGCTGCAGAACTTTTTCAAATTTTGCAAGGACTGTGAGATTAGTTTCGTCTCACAGCGCATTTAAAGCTATTTCATATGATATACAACATTGTATAGGTTGGTACTAAAGAAATTTTCTCAAAACCAAATTCAAAAGTTCTATTTTCCCAGAAAGGAGATTTTTTAAAATTTTTTTGCAATAGATTGGCATTAATATATCTAATCATACAACAAAATATGAATTTGGGATCAAAATGGCTTCATTACTAAAAAAAAAAAAAAATGAAAACTATTGATAAAATTCCGAAATTTAAACTTTTTATTCAAAACAACTCCAATATTTACATTTTTAGAAGGAAAAACGTGAAATAAAAACCATTGAATAAATGATAAACCATTGAAAAGTCTCAATTTTTCCAATGCTGTTATTCTAGCTCTAGAAAAATTTAAAAACCCAAGACACGCCTCCCTGAAATTCACTTTCATTTGATTTTAAATCATTATCAAGTCTTCTGTCTAACACAACGATTATGATTTAGTTTGATGTATTACTTTGCGATTGTAAATATATTGTAAATTGATAAATAAATAAAATAATAAGGAGATGAAATTAAATAATAATTAATTCACATAACTATAGGTGACAGCAATTAGAGATGTTATGTTAGTGGAGGCAGTAGCGTGAAGATTCGTCCCAACATATGACACTAACTGCCGACAGCTGACTATCTTATCCTAAAGATTAATTACACCCTCACACTATTTTATAATAATTATGTTAATGCTTCACAGCCTTTAATATAAAATTATAAAATAAACATATAAACAGGAACTCATAAAAATGGAATTCCACAAAACGACACTTGCAGATTGATTTATATCAAAATAAATAATTGTTTCTAATTTCTAATTTAGGGTTTGATTTTATATTCTTGTAAAGATTAGAAATTTAATTTATATTTTATAGATTATTTCTTATACATACGTGTACATATATTTTTTTATTTTACATGATTTCTATTTTTTTATTTAACGCTATTTTAGCAAGCTATGGCTAGTGATGCTACAGTGCATGCAGTTTATGCAGCTCAAAATGTTGCAGGCTCGGTGCCATATTTTACGTCCTCTCCAATAAGACGGCATACCCAAGTATTTTTTACTCCCTTAAAAACCATTCTAGGCTCAACTGGCGTGCTACGAATCCGTGACACTTCTTAATTTTTGTTCCTCTGGTTTAGAAATAATAATTTTAGGAAGCGTCATTTTTAGAAAGCAGCATTATTAGTTTGGTTTATTATTTAACGTCACTTTATGCTACTAAGGCTAATCGGACGATGCTACAGTGGGAGTCTTAAATTTTGTCTATCCAGTTAAAATTAGGATAGAGAACTTTAACGAGTACCTGACATCGTACAGGCTCGGGACCATTTTATGTTCAGAGGTACGGACTCCATTTAACGTTCTTTCCGAGGGACGACATAGCCAAAGATGTTTACTGCTATCTTTAGTATTGTAAGTTGCTATGCTAATCACTACACCACTGAGCTACATTATTCAATTTAGAGTATATAAATTAGTTTAAGTTTAAGTATATATATATATATATATATATATATATATATATATTAGTTTAATATTATTCCCAATAAACAACGATACTTCGCAAGATTCTTTTCCTAACTATTGTAAAACATTCATTCAATTTTTACACGGAAAGTATTTAAAAATTCCGAGTCCCCTTGAACGACACAAGCAAGGTGGAGAGGTAATGTTGTTTGCCGAATAGAATCAATGCAATTATTTTTAAACTCGCCAACTCGTTTCGCATAAGGTCACTTTCCAAAGGCGAAATAATTAAATCTTAATAGCTGTAATTTCTTCTAAGGGGTCCTTCCTTCGCGCCAAAGGACGAAATTTATCCTTCTCGATCCTGATTCCAGGGCAAGTACTGACAAACATACAAGGGTTTGCACATCAAGGTTCGCAAACAGAAAAATTATCAGCCTCAACTCTCTTCAAGATGTCGTGTCGAAACCGAACGGGGATCACTACTACGCGATCCGAAAACATGGTCGAATTAGCAATTACTAACACAACTAGCTTAATCGGCTAATAACCGACAGTTTGGCGGGCTTTTTGAAGGCTGGTGCAGTTTTAGCGCCAATTTGTCACAGCCATTAGCAAAATGATCAAGCTAGCAGTGGCCAATCATCTTCATAAGCTAATTGTGTTTGCCTTTCAGGGCCGGTCGTTCAAGTGTTTTTGAGTTCAAAACAGAACACTCTAAACAATTCATCGGTCAAGTGTGTATATATATATATATATAATATTCATATATATATATATATATATATATATATATATATATATATATATATGTATATTCATAATATTTATTATATTTTTTGTTTATTTAACTTCACTATTTGTTGTTATAGATAATCGGACGATGCTGAAGTGGGAGTCCTAAATTTATCCAGGAATAATTAGGATTGCAATCTTTAACTATCGTACTGACTATTTAAAATCTTTCGTAAAAAAGAAAAAACGTTTCAATTCTTTATCATATTTTCTTTAGTAAAAGGACGGATGAAAATGAAACAAAATCTATGAAATAAAGTACCCCCCCTCGGTTGATAAAGTTTGATGAAATTTATACTTTAACATTAATTCTCGATTCTCATTAAAAATGACGAGTTTGAAAAAAATCGTTAAAGCTATTAATGAGGAAATCGAAAAAAAAACGTAAAAACGATACAAAATTGATTAAATAAAGTGCCCCCTCCATTTGACCAATTTAGATGAAATTTTTGATGTCACATCGCGTGCATATACATACATCAAATACCCTATTTCATTTTTATGCGGTTTATAGTTTTTGAGCTAGTCTGTTCACACACAGACCATTTCGCTGGACTTGGTTATTTGGACTCAGGCGAACCGTGTTTTTCCGTTGAAAACCGGAAGATTAGAAATTTTTCACGATCGCAATACTTCCCCTTACTATATATTTCATATATGGGTAAGTGAAAGTAAAATGTTCACCTGACGTTTATACTGTCAGTAACAAATGTACTTATAATGTGTTTATACTGTATATAAAAAATGTTTACGAACGTTTATACTTTGAATTACGATAATTAAATAACCGTTTACGAACGAACCGTTTAGGCATTTATGGGAATTCTCCCTAGCGTGTACTAGTATTTACCTAAACGATTAATAAATTATAATTAATAATTGAAAGTAACTAAGTTATCTTAGGTCATTATTTGGTGTTACTTTTTTTTTTACTAGGTAAACGCCATTATAATAGGTAACTACACGTTATCGGCCCAGTCACCAGGTCGTTACAGTTCCAGTAACAGCTGTTACCTGACCAATCTCTCTCTTGTTATAGCCATGCCGGTTCCACGCCATTCGTCACGGTGCCGCTCAAGTCACTTACGTTATCTCCTTCTCCATGTTTCCAACTAATAAATTATTTGGTTTTTATTTTTTTTATTAATATACAGGCCTACTTTTTTATGGAAATTATTTAGTTGACAACTTTAATCAAAGTAATACACTAAAAAACAGTCCATATATTTTTCCAGACCTTACATGTCTAACATAGGGCCTTTCGGCGTCTTTGCGCCATATTCATCTAAAATACAATTACAATTAAACAACTTTATCATTAATAATTATAAAAATTGTCATGAGAAATAGTCACTGTATAGTCCTAAGCACAATCTTAATAGTCAATATTTATAAAAAAAAAACTGAAAACAATATAAATAAAAAATATATACATATATTGCAAAGCATTATTTTATATTAGATATTATCAAGTTGAAAGTACATAAAACAACTTACTGAAGTAAACAAGTTATGATTAGCCTAAATTTTTACACTATATGTGTGTAAGGGTGAAACTGGAATTTGATCCTCCCCACCCCAATCATTATCCTCACTTCAGTCATAATAAGCCCATTTATATTAAAAACCAATTTCATTAAAGTAAAATTAAATACATGCCCAAGCAAACAATCACAATTTATATAAATAAATCAATATATATTATAAAGCAAAGTGTACAATGTGCGTGCCGATAAGGCTCAAAAACGACTCAACGTACGTTTAAGAAAGTCATGTCAGCGTGGTGCTATATAACCCCTAACGGAAAAGAAGGTTTCCGTTTTTCTTTTAAGGGTGTAAAATTGAAGAGAAAAGGACTGGAATTTGGAGCCTCTCGCACCATTTAATTAGTCTACCTTAGAATGACATCCGAGTTTATGAATGAAAAATTTAGTTCGAGCTGCAGACTACCAGAAAGCGCTAGGGTGTGTTTCACTCAATGTTTATTGTTCATTCATTCCATTCAGTTTGTGGTTTAAGGTTATATATTTTATCAGCTGTTCTTTTTAAAATACTAAAAAATCAAGCAAAAATAATTAGTTTCACCTTTTTTTTTTTTCAAATAATATAATGATTTTACATATCTACAATCAATTAGAAAACCGATTGAATACCTTACAAAATAAATTTTCTCATGAGATGGTTAATTGAATTACACATTACATTTAATCAATATATAACATATACTTAAGTAAATTTTGTGTAATATGAATGAACATTTTTTAGTAGTACAGTGAGCGAATAAAAGCAGACATAAAACAAAAAAAGAAGAGCTATATTGACTGATTATAAATAAAAAATAAAAAATTTGAAGGGTTCTTATTGTATGTAATTATAAAAAATGTTTTTTTTACTATGTATGATGAGCATTCCATTTGACAAAATGACTAATTCCAATTACAACATTTTTTCATTAAGATTTCATCACCCCTCATAGTTCAGGATAAAAAGAAATATGATGGAAAAATTATGCCCTCATGATATTTTGGTTTTTACTTTGTAATAGTAGGTGCATAGTCCGGCCAAATTACGGGGAGGGGGATATCTTAAGGGAGGTTGAACTGGAAGAAAGGTCTTAAAAAAAAAGTTTCTATGAATCTTCGGTAGTTTTTAAACTTATGGATCTAAAAGGCCCATCACAGTAGTCGACGCTTAAGTTGTACTCGAAATATAGTTTTTTTAACTATTATCTAATAACTTATTATCTGCTGACTGCTTGGAATGCGCTTATAGGATTCAGAATCATAGAAACCTTCAAAAACGATGCATGGCTCGACAAAGTTGCAGCAGAATTAATTATTCATACACCATTTTCAACCCCCTTTAAAGTGTATAGGGTTCCTTATATGGGCGAACTCTGCAAATCTCGAATCTTAATATTGATACCGTGTTAAAAGTTTCAAGAAAGTGCTAATTTTTTTCTATATTTTATTTAAATTTAAAGTTTTTCTGTTATAAAAACTACCACACAACTACCGGAGCGAAGCTGGGCACCCAAGCTAGTAATTAAATAATCACAGGCACACACACATCCAAATATTATCTAAGGATTGACTAAGAGGAAAAAAAACCCAAGCATGTCCAAAACGAATCATTCCAAGCTGAGCTGTATAGGACCCAACCTAAAATATAAAAGCATTTTGAACAATTCCCAAATATGAATAAATAATGAAATAATCACAAACATACACCCAGACACACACACTCAAAACATTGAACTGTCTAAGAAAAACCGTCTGTCAAGTAGGTAGCTTTTTCAACTGAAATGAGATTGTTTATAAAATAAACTAAAACGAATTAAAATGAGTTAATATGTAGTTACATGAAATATAGGAAGGACATAAAGTGAATTCGGCATTATATTCCATCTATTTTTTTTTTTTTTTTGTATCGTTGTTTATTGAATTTGAATTAAATTGATTCAATGTGCATTTTTTTAAAGTTGAAAAAAATAAATAAAAATAGTAGTGTACATAAATATCTTTGACTATGTGAAGCATCTAATTACAATATTTACATCTGTCCTATGAATAACGAAAGCGTAAATTTTCAAGATTGTATACGTTAATCGTATAAGATTGTATACGTAAAATAAATGACCTGATTGAAAATCATTTCAATTATTTATTTATAATCTTTAGAAACTAGGCTGATAACAATTGATAGTCAATAGCTTGGTCCCTTGGGATAACGAAGATTAATTGAAAAAAAATTAATTAAACGATTTCATTGATGTTTTACTTGATATATACTCACAAGTTATAAGTATGTAGTACATATATACACAGTTTTAATGTATAATACTCAGAGAAGATTGGGTCTCATTAAACGGCAACCTAAAAGTAGCATAGCGATACCAGAACCATTTAATGAAACAAATAAAATAGGACGAAACAGGATGAATATGGATCATTTGCCCCATTGTGATAAATGATAGTGCCCCCTTGATATGGTTAATACTAGCAGCACATAAAGCATGAAGCACATCACTTGTTTAATGTCCCGTGTCACGTGCCTTCCGGCCCATTCAACTACACTGCTTCCCCTGTGTATCTTCAGAATTTTTTTAATGATTTATTTTTTATTATATATTTCTATACTTCAATATCACCATAATCTCCAGACCTCCCATCAACGGACTACCATTTTTAGACTCCTGGGCCACTTTTTTAAAAGACCAAACATATAATCGATATTCGATAGAAATGCGTTTTTAGAACTTAGACAAAAAAGGCTAATTCTAAAATTCTATTCATTTGGCATTGACAAGTAGTTCATGCTTGTTCCTACACTACATATTCCTATACTAAATGTCCCTAACCCGTGATTAGAAACAGTTTTATATAATTTTACTCAAAAAAAAAAAAATACATTTTTTACAGAATGAAAGCAATAATTTCATTAATCCAAATCTTCCAAGGTAAAATCCCATAGTTAGTTTAAAATTTCGGAAAATAGGACTCCATTTTCACGTCTCTTCCTCCACATAAACCCATACATACTTGAGTCTAATATCATTACGGCCTTGACGTTTCACAAATTATTACGTAAGGCAGAATTCTATGTTCCTGAACGAAACGGACGCATTTTTCCTCTCCATCGATTCCTTTCGTTAATCTAGAAAAAATCATGGCCACGAAGAAAGATTTAAGACAACAAAAAATGCTTAATGTAGATATTACTTTTTGACCACATGATTTAATGAAAGTTAATTTTTTATAGGTTTCATTAGGAAAAACTTTTTATAAATAAATCACGAGTTAATAACATGTTGCCGTTATACATACATGACCCTGAAAAGATACCAACTCCGTTGGCAGAAATGTGTTTTCTTAATGGAGAGTATTTTGATTATAATTTTTTTTTTAAAATAGTTTATTTTATTTTTTATAATTTATAACCATATAGGGACAATATCATACATTAGCGATCAATAAAATGGTTAAATCATTTTAATTTTGATAATTAGAGAAGCCATTGATACCAATACAAATTAATTGAATCTACAGCTAAGTGTAAGCTATTGTCGTATCTCTATGAATAATCTACTATAGAGAAGCCGTAGATACCACAGGTAACACTTAGCTACAGATACCTTGGATATCAGGTCCTTATCTAGTATAGATGATGCTGTCACCTCGATCGGGCGGTAGACCGCAACCTACTTCCTGGCCTCGCCGTGAGAGCATACTCTGACCATACTCCGGTATCCTTCGCTCTTACCTTAATACCTGGATTAAGGTCTTCAGCTTACCTTACCTGCAGTATGTAATATACTGTGTAATATAATAGAGAATATAATTTTATGGGAAGTCTTAAATAATTTAATTCCATGGAATTTTATAACCCGGGGATAGGGTTGAAGGGTTCGAAAATGTTTAAAGAGAATAACTTGAAATTCTCTATAGAGATAGGAAGTTTAATTTATGGAAAAGCAAAAAAGATAAAAACTTTAAACTTTTGCACTAAGAAATCCCTTGAGCTTCAATGCCACATATTCCTTAGTAGCATTACCAAAGTAAACCTTTTTTATTATTCCTTTTTTGAATACTTTATCTAAGTCAACTCACAATGATTTCCACTAAGCTTCTTTTTAAATCTATTCATTTTTTCTTCCCTATAATTATGCATTATTATGCATTAACATTATATTATAATGTTTCAGATATCGTTTCCAAAATCAGTAGAGCTCATTTTAATGACAAATCATTTTATTGCTTCATCGAGAGGTTATTTATTTACATCTCTGCGCATTTTTGACTAAAACACCTAGAACAAATTATGCCATTTTTACCATTCGTCTCTTCTTCAACTTCCTTCTTCTGCTTTGATATCTTCCTAGTTCGTACTTTATCTTCCGGCGGTCATCTCGAAGTCTTCGTCCACAGACTCACAGGTCGTCATAGAGAGAATAATATATGATATGATGAAGATATTTATGATGAAGGTATATCAAGGAGCTCGAACGTGTTGAGGGGATGTTTGTTCGGCAAACGCATGTTTTTCCGTGTTCGTTGATGATAAGTCTACTTTCGCTCATACGCTTTAATCAAAAACAGCTCATCAACAAGATTTAAGCTCTTTCGTCTCTGGGGCTTGAGAAATAACGGAGCAAAGACAGCCTCATTAAACTGGGTAATTTATAAAGTTATAAAACCTGACAGTTGAACGTAATCTCTACAAAATCCTCTTGAACGACCACTGACCAAGAAACCTTCATTGGGAAATATGTAGATAGATTATATTCCATTACTTTAAGGATATAAATGCATCTACCGAGATTATCCTGGAACAGTCTTTTAGTAATCCAGAGGAATCTTCTTGGACCGTGAGAGAGCTATCGGCTATTTCACAGATGACTGGCCAGGAAAAAAGAAGCCTAGAAGTTGAAGAACAATAAGCCGTGTCTCCGAACCCTATTAATGTACCAGGGTTTTTTAGACCTCCCGTGGTTTGGAAGGTAGGTAACCGGGTCGGAGGCGGGTAAGTAGCCCTAAGGAGCACTGCTTGACATTAATTAGCTGTCACACCGTGTAATTCCCAGGCTAATGGGTTTTTCGGGTAGCCCTCTTTCTATTTTAATTTCTATTTGTTTTCTATTTTTAAAACGTGTCTAGCTTTTCAATTTCTCATAGTTTATTATGAGAGAAGCGTAGCATGGATATTTATCTTTAAAATTAAATATCAGCTCATCGATTGCGCATTAAATTATGTTGAACGGTATTATATTAATATTTTATTATAAAAGGATGGAGGTCCTGAGCCTGTGCGATGTCAGGTACTCTTTAAAGATCCCTATCCTAATTATAACTTGATAGGCAAAATTTAGTACTCCCACTGTAGCATCGTACGATAAGCCTTAGTTGCATGAAGGGACGTTAAACAAACAAACAATGATAGGTATTTACAGGTGCCAAAAGACGACATAGCCAAGGATATTTTACATCCTTTAAAAAATCTTAGGGCACATCGATGCGATCTTCAGTATTGTAAACTGCTAAGTCAGCCAGCCACTATACCACAAGATCCCATTGAATTTAATAACACATTAGTAAACTAAATTTATTTTGGACTTTATATTCCTCTAGTTTCTTCCTAGATGGTTCTATATTAGCAACAATTAATTCTTACCTGTAATGCGTCCTGTAATGTGTTGCGTGAGCCCCTTCGTAGGATATTAATGTGTTTTAAATCTATCTCATTCAATTTCTCACCTTCCATGCCACGCCACAGACCCGAGCCTCGCTAAACTGTTTTTGATAGAACACGATTTCTCATTCAACAAATTGCACGATCTCATCACGACTCTTCTGTTACTTGGATGTGAGATAGAACGTCAATATTCAACATTAGCGCTTCTTTATGCAATTTCCACTGTATATACATTTTTTTTTTAATCGTATTTTATTACAATTTCTTAGAAGCTTTGTATTTTCCACAAATTGAAAAATAAATTAAAAAATGAGATCCTATAGGTTTTACACACTTATAAAGTAATGATTCTACTTAAATTGTGGCAAAAATTAGTATTAGTCTGAAAAAATAGCTATTTAAAGAATACAAACATGCGTATCTTGTTGCTTAATTCAAGCAGAGGATTGATCATAGTTAGATTTGATTTATCATTTAAAAATCAAGAAAATGGTTTAGACATCAAGTAAAGGTTCATTCCTTTGTTTATTGTTATTAATAGATAACTTACAGATCCTCTGTTTTGGCCATTTAAGTCGAATATCCAACATTAATACTTCAAAAAATTAGATTACTTCAAAACTCCGAAACACATTGATAGCATTTAACCTCCAATAATCCAGCCTGGTTATGAAATGGCGGGCTAAAACCAATTCAATTAAACATTTCTATCAACAAACATTTTAGCACATAAATAATATACTCAGACATGAAATTAATTATTCAAATTATAAGAATTACATTTTGTAATATTTTCAATAAGAAAGATCATTAAAATGAAGCTTCTTTTTTTTAGATCAGCTGCGTGACTGAAAGCTTTTCACCCACCTCAAAGCGCATCAGCAGTATAAGTATATTTATCATGGATAACACACGATAAACCTTCCCAATGGAAGTTTTACTTTAAAAAAAAAATGTTATATGCTTGAAAGTTTTAAATATCTAGATATAAATTGATAGGACAGGCAATGCAGCCAAATCAATTCGTACGTAATGTACGAATCAGTGATATTATTTTGAAACGCATCTTTTATCTCTATTACAAATGATAGTGAAGAGAAAATTATAGATAATATTCCACTTGATAGACAAAATATATTTTCTGAGTCATTGACCCTGCTAGATATTGTTTAGGATTTAGGACAATAACAAAGCAATAAAGATAAAATATTTTTATTATAATTATTATATATTTATATATTATATATTATTATTAAGCTTTATTGTAGCGTGAAACAAAACACATAACATATGGTTTAAAATATTTCTAGGTTTGTTGTTGAAACAAACTTAACAGTTAGAATAACCTTTCATAGTACATTTTGTGACAAATACGTTCGAGTACCATCTACGCTGGCCTAGAACCTTCGATGCTGGTCTTCTTACGAAGAAACATAATGAGAGATGGACTGGAGAGTTAGTCTTGTTCTAAAGCTCAAGTCATATAATTACTTCTGTGTTACAAAGTGATAATTTTTGTAACCTGTCTCATTACTTTTGATCCAATAATTTCTGTGGCATTGTAAATTATTATTATTTTCGTTCAATAAACATTATTTAAACCGCATAATTGTTACAATATATTATTATATATATTATATTTATACTGGATGTCCCAGACATAGTGTAAAATAATGGGTAATACTGCATGTTAAACGGAGCAGAACTTATTTTTAAAATCTTTTCTGAAAAATGACAATTTTCTCTACTTTGGTTTAGCGTAGAAACAAAAACGATGATATTTTCTTAATCAACAGTAAATTTTCTAATAGTTAGGTTTAGTTATTTTAAATCCACTTTCAGTGGGACTTTAAACGCTCTAAACACAAAACATTTATTAAAACTTAAATTTTTAATAGTTTTTGAAAATTCCTCACTCTCCCCTGGAGCACCCTAGAAGCCGTCATATTTCCTAGATGCCGAACTTCCCATGAGTTAGAGTTAGTTTTACTTTTTAAGACCCAAAAGAACAATGTATGAATTCTAAATAATATAAAATTTTTTGAACAAACAAAAATGTTGAAGTTTAAAAATATTATTATTGTAGTACCATATAAAAATGAATTATTGCAGCGCCTGTTCAAAATGTCCTCCTTTACTTTGCAGCCTTATCTTCAACATTTTTTATGTAGAATTTTTCAAATTTTAGTAGAAGAGAAGAAAAAAGTTTAATTTATTTTAAAGAATAAGTATTCTTTTAATTTAAACTAAGGAGTGTTTTTTTTTTAATTTTAGATTATTATTACCCATTTTATCTGCTAAGGATGTAGATAACCCCAGAAGATGAGCCACAAGCTCGAAACGTTGGGAAGCAAATAATAATAAATAAATATTTATAAAATACGGAAGAGCTCCTTCATTAAAGAAAATCTACCCATTTTATATTATTTAGAATTCATGCACTGTTCTTTCTAGTCTTAAAAAGTAAAACTAATTCGAACTCATGGGAAGTTCGGCATGCATTACTTTGGATGCAGGCTCTAGCGCGCTTACTCTTTGCCCTAGCGTGTTTTTCGTCAGAAAAACTACTTTTAGACTCAAAAGGTGAAGTTAAATTGTATCATGGGTTACACCACTAAAAAGCTAACTGAATTCCGAAGTTTTTAGGACATATGACGGCTTCTAAGGTGCTCCAGGAGTGAGTGAGGAATTTTCAAAAACTATTAAAAATTTAAGTTTTAATAAATGTTTTGTGTTAAGAGCGTTTAAAGGCCCACTGAAAGTGGATTTAAAATAACTAGACCTAACTTTTAGAAAATTTACTGCTGATTAAGAAAATATCATCGTTTTTGTTTCTACGCTAAACCAAAATAGAGAAAATTGTCATTTTTCAGAAAAAAAGTAAGATTTGAAAAAATAAAAACAAATAAAATTCTATCTCCTCAACTGATTGAGATAGGAAACTCGTTTCTGCGCCATTCTACCCCGTTTAACATTTAACATAGCCACCCCCGTTTAACATAGCAGTATAACCCATTTTTTTTTTACAATATGTCTGGGACACCCAGTATATTATGATTACTTACATGAATTATTATATCATAATAATTATAATACATCTACGATATTGTTACAGAACCGGACAGGGGATGGTCACATAGAAATAGGTTGCGGCCCAGAATGTGAAATTTCACAAGTAAGTTATTTTAAATCATTTCTACTCAATTATTAATCATGTTTTGCAGTGCATTGTTAATTCAAAACACAAATGTTTTTCAGCTGAATCCACAAAGATATATTAATTAATGATTTTTTATTGATCAATCGTCATAAAATAATTAGGTTGTTTATGCCTTATTCAAGGCAATATTAATTTTTTTGTACAAAATATAAAAAGCTTTAGAAACAAAAATAAGAAATATATATAGTGATGGTGGTTTGAGTTCGTATGTAAATTGGCTTAAAATAAAAAATATTTTAAATGACATAAAGTGGCTATGGCTCCACAGTTTGAAAATCTCGATTTTCTTAATATTAGCTTTTCATCCAAGTATTCACCTTTAATGCTTCCAAAAGGTTTTTTTGGCCTTGTTAAAATAGAAAAAAATAATAATATTTATAAGTGTTACTTCTTAAAAAATATGAAATCAAGAGATGTCGAGTATTACCTGATGATGGGGCGATGGACCTCAAAACAGTTTGTTAATTATAAATTAATTGATATATGAAATAAGAGGAGATCAATTATTGGATTAAAAAAAAAAATAATTTTTAATATAATTAAGCTTCTTACGGAAACAAATTTGGAGAAAATATTTGTCCATTTTCTTAATTATTTTGTGACGGAAGAAAAAAAAAAAGATGTCCATTAAAGTATCTAAAAAGGTCTAGAATGTTCGAGAAATGAATTGGTAATGTTCGATAATCACTTGAGGATGCTAAAGAAAGTTCGTTGGTCAAAGGTATATTAATGAGCAGGTAACGAGTGAGATTGTCTTAACTTTAACAGCGAAGAATACAGTTGCTTTTGAGAAACAGACAACTGCGCGTTACCCATTTTTATGGTGTACACAGTAAATCAGTTTATTCTACATTAAAAACATTGTCTTTTGTTTTAATCTGATCTTAATTTGTGGGTGACCACCTTTTTTTAAAATTATTTTTAAATAATTTATTTTTTGAAGAGAAAAGATTTGGCTCGCCGGGAGTCGAACCCGCGTGGCGTATGTCAATAAATACAAGAAATTGGACAAAAATTGTCCATCTCCCGTTACTACTCGCAAAATTTGCGGGATCGGGGGAGTAGGAATAAGTGAAGAGGAAGGTTGGCTCTGCTTGGAGCCGAGCTCTGTGGTGCAGTGGTTACACCCGGGTTCGACTCCTGGCGGAGCCAAATCTTTTTTCTTCAAAAACTAATTATTTAAAAACATTTTCATTAATACTGATTTCTTTTTTTTTTTTTTTTTTTTTAATACATTTTAATCTGTTCATTTTATTATTGCTTAAGGTATGTTTATTAAAAAATCGTCTTTACAGATGTATGAGGTTTTAATTTTGGCCGTATGTAGCACTGTAAGTTCATGTGTGCATCATATTATAATTCATATATAAATATAATACAGTTTGAGATATAGGTATTTACAGTAGGCACTAATGCGGATATTGTTAACTATTTTGTATTACCATAAACCGAAAGAAGCTAGCGGCAGCTCTGGTCTCGGGATGGAATATTCATGTGACTGTCAGGTGTCGGCTTTTGTTTACTCTAATCCTGTTCTTGTTTGTTTTAATTCTTTTCCCGAAGAGCGGCTATGGTCTTCTGTCACCGGGAGTTTATGTTTATTAGGTCGGCCATTGATATTTAACTGAGATGGAAACCAGAAGGTAGCGCCCCAAAACCATAGCGATAAACATATGGGATGTAACATATACTTGTAACACTAAATATTTTTTTTAAAGATATTGTTAGGTCTAATCACGCTAGGAAAATGTGTGTACGACCAGCTCATCACAAAAATGAATATCTCACTGTCAGTCGCGGTATCGTCAGCTGTTTGAAACCAAAATAGGGCGTTTATAAGATCTTACAGCAAATTAAATATCTTAGTCTATAACATATTAAGATGTCGAATCTGGTTTCTGATCCTCTGCTAATAATTTAGCAATTGTCATTGAATTGGAATATTAAATGATATGGTACTATTAAGTTTATAGAGTACAACAAAAGATATAGGCAAGAAAAAAAAAAAAAAAAGTTACACAGGCATGATAAAAAAATAACGAACTATAGTTTTTAGTAGATTAATGTAAACAACTTTTTACTTTCACTTACCTATATATGAAATATATAGTAAGGAAAAGTATTGCTATCGTGAAAAATTTTTACTTCCGGTTTTCACCGGAAATACACGTTTTGGGGTCTGCTGAGTCCAAATAATCAAGCCCCGCCAAATGGTGTGAGTGTGAACAGACTGACTCGAAAACTATAAAACGTACGAACGTGAAATTGGGTATTTGGTTTATGTATATGCCTGCGATGTGACAGCAAAAATTTCATTAAACTTGATCAAATGGAGTGGGTTCTTTATTTCATAACTTTGTTTAGCATTTTTATCGATTTTCTCAAAAACGGCTGTAACGATTTTGATCAAACTCGTCATGTTTAATAAGAATCAAGTATTCTTTAATATAAGTTGTTTGACCCATAATGAACAGAAAAACCTTTAGTTTATGTAATAGACAAAATTTGGATAGTTTTTGAGTTATGCGCAAGTAATGTGATCTTTTCTTTCATTATTTTTCTTCTGTTTTTTTCTGGAGGAATTTTTCAAAACTATATGAAAAATTCACTAAATATATTTGAAAACTGTCAAAAATACACCTTTAATAAATAAAATAAGAGATAACTTCTGAGACATATGACTGTAAAAAAAAAAATTTGTAAGATAAATTGAAATGAAAATAAAATGTACATTAGAGGTTAGTAGGACCAATGACCTTGTTTGCAACTGGGCTATTCTTCGTTAATCTATTGAATTAATGAAGAATGAAGTTACTAATAAAAAATTTACTTTAAGTAAAGATAATACGATAAAAATATTACGTTATATTTCACATTTCTGATTACAAATTGTATTTCATCTACATATATATTGGCCTGTTTCAGTAAATTAATGACTGTTTGTTGTAGTTCATTAAATTTTTATACTTTAATTTATAATATTACAGAATAAATAAAAAACTACCGTGTATACAGGATTGTTTGGACGATTACAATCGCCCCTTGCGGTCAAAAGGAGAAGAATTTCGAAGCTTTCCTGAAACTTGACCTGGTAAACACACCTTTAGACTTAAAAATTAAAATAGATAATGAATATCAATTCATTCTTTTAAGTTGTTGCTCTAGTTCACTTAATTTTTATCCCCCCAAAGATTGATAAAAAAAAAAACTGAACCATATTTATAGGCATATTTGGTCCACTATAGTTGCCCCTGGCGGCCAAAAAGTGAAACAGCCCGAAACATAACCTTGTAAACAAGCCTTTAGACTTTAATTCCTTTTAAAATAATTTTCATAGTTATTAGCGGAAGTATAAAATACACATTATTGAAACTTGAAAATGGCAATGAATCAAAACAGTGTAACGGTTATTCACTATTCCACATACTCTTTCAGAAACGGTAACTTCATTCCATTGAATGCACTGAAACAGTGGAGAATAAGCTGCCCATGAGATTTATTATAGTCATTATCGGGAGGGGATTCTTGTACCCATGTAACGCTTTTTGCAGCTTCCCTGTGTCCTTGCCCGAACCTATAATTTGGAGACGCCAAAAGAGGAAAAAAATAAAAATAAAAACAGCTGTCAATTGAGGTGTGATGATCTCACTGCCATCTTAGAAAAGAAAGGATATAAGAAGCCATGGAACTTACAACTCGAGTCACTTCTGGTTTGAACAGACTGTAGCCTTATTCCCGGATGCCATATCTTCTAATGCCAAGCTTAATGATTTATGTAATCAAGTGAACCGTACTGCGTGAAGTACGTTGAGTCATCGATTCACATTGGATTGAATGTCTCATTCAAAAATTTATATTTCTTTCTCTCACGGATTAACTCTAGAATTACCAGGTGGGGGACTCTTGGATCACATTTTAAGACTCCACGCTAAAAACGTGTTCAGTCCAATTTTTGTGAATATTGTTTTATAGCGCATTATAGTAAACCATTACGAGTACTACATGCCTGCGTAGTTTACACGAAAACAGCGGGTTCAGTCTTTGAGATATTTACAATTCTTTTTTGGGGCACAAGCAATTACAATTCTTTTTTGGTCATTGATTCTTTTTGAACTAACAAATAATGTATTGTATTTTTATTAACATTAGCATTATTTGAAAATATATTGGGCATACACTATTTTTTCCCATTGGGTTAGAGTTACCAGTTTGTGTTCTATACAAGATATAAACATTCTTTTTGCTCTCCTGTAAAATTTGGAAAATGTGACTGAACACGTTCTTAGCGTGGGGTCTTCATTTGTCAACCCCGTTTTTCACCTAAATTATTGTTATTATTATCTAAAAAAAATTGTAGTGTAAACCGTACAGTTATTGGCACCCTTAAGACTACATTTCTGTGGTTAAATTAAAAAAAAAATTATAAAGGGATCAAATAGAAACTTCCTATAGCTCCTCTTTATCTATCCACATAAAGACTCGAGAGGTTTTTTTATGTCAAAAGTTCAATAGTTTTACAATATGGCAACATCTATTGTTAAAAGTGTCAAATCTAGTTATTGGCACCCTGTGGATTTAATTGTGAAATCTTCACTATGGTTAGTTTGTTAAAGTCTTACTTCACAGATGACTTAGAGGACCCTTCAAACATTGGACTCATGTATATCTTGAAATAAAATTAGGACTTGTTTACCTATTTCTTTAAGTTAAAGTTGGGGTGCCAATAACTGTTTGGTTTACCATATTTGTCAAAAAGACAATCAAGATTAATGTAAACGTGAATTGAAAATTTACTGTGTTACTCCTTATTTGCATAAGAAATAGTTGAGTGCAAAGAAAAAAAAAATAGCGCTTGTGGGCTCGCGGCCTCTTTGGCTGAAATTCCTCATCTCATGGCGAAGGTTGGTTCCTTCTGAAAGTAATCTTTATCTGTCCTCATCCTGATCTTCTGAGTACATTTCCTTCTTATTCAAGGAGCAAGAATCTTATTCTTGCTAACAAGTCTATGGCTAACCTTGGCGGTGAGGCGGTGGTTAGCGCTGTACGCTAGTCTCAGTCTAAGCGGCATTCATACGATTCTAAACACAACGGTACTTAAAAAAAACATCTGTTTTCAAATATTATCAATCCAATGATTTTCAGGTTCTCAAGCAGAACTGGTCTCTATGATTCCCGTGTAATCCACATACAGAAGGGGGGGGGATCAGGCTCAGACTTTTTTAAAAATTATTCCGAACTTGTAATACAGGGATATAAATATTGATAGATGAAGTCGTGAATCCAATTTTATTGTATTTATTTAACGTATGTATTATTTCAATTTTGATCTTGGTACGTGGAAGAGTATTATCCCAGCCGTCTAAAAACTGACTGTTTCAGTCATTCCGCTAATTTATAGTTTCAATAATTATGCCAGAAACAAATTGAAAAATTAGACTAAAAGGGTTTTTTAGTTATGAAATAAACTTATATGAAGACCCCACGCTAAGAATGTGTTCAGTCCATTTCTTGTGTTTTCTATACAAGATTTAAACACTCTTTCTGCTCTCCTGTACAATGTGCAAAATGTGACTGAACACGTTCTTAGCGTGGGGTCTTCATATATTTTTTTGTTTCGATCCTATCCCTGGATCCCTCTCTGAATTGAATAAAAATTGAATAAAAAAATATATAAGTTTCTTATTTTTTGATTAAAAAGCCACAAAAAAAAAAATCTGGTGCGTGCTCGCAACACACAACTTTCACTTACCGACTTACTTAGATTAGAAATTAATGCGTTTTGTTAATTGCCACTTCTCAAGTGAACAGAACTGCTTTAATTATGAACAATGGTCTGTCATTAAAGGCGTACTCCGCATACGTGGGCTCAACGAGTTTTATGAGTTGACCGAATATTTTTCTTTTTTCTCCTCTATATGTTTTCTTTATTTTTATCATATCTCATATTTAGCCATTTTTTATTTTTAGGCGTAATCTGAGACAGTTATTTTCTCCATATAAACAAAAACAAAGGTACTTTAAAGGAAACAAACAAACAAAAAAGGCCCCAACCCCCCCAAAAAAAAGCCCCCTCAGAACATTTTATTAATGATAAAGCTTACGTGATATTAAAGAACACATAATTTTCATTAGACATAACGAATTTGATAAAAATCGTTAAAGCCTTTATTGAGTAAAAAATCTGGTGCGTGCGCGCAACACACAACTTTCACTTACCCACTTACATTAGATTAGAAATGAATGCGTTGTGTTAATGCCACTTCTCAAAGTTACACATTTTTCCACATTCATTTCTTACCTGATATTAAAGAACACCTAATTTTTATTAAACATGGCGAATTTGATGAAAATCGTTAAAACCGTTTTTGAGATAATCGAAAAAAAGGTAAAAATTGGAAAAAAAGTTATGAAATAAAGTGCCCCCTCCCTTTGACCAATTTTGATGAAATCTGCGCTGTCACATTGCGGGCATATACCAACACCAAATACTGAGTTTTGTCAAAATCGTTAAAGCCGTTTTTGAGTAAATAAAAAAAACACGTGATAATGAGACAACATTTATTAAGTAAAGTCCCCCCTCCGGTTAATCAATTTTGATGAAATTTTTACAGTCATATCTCGGGCATATTATTACATCAAATACTCAGTTTAATCAAAATCGTTAAAGCCGTTTTTGAGTAAATAAAAAAAACACGTGAAAATGATACAAAATTTATTAAGTAAAGTCCCTCCTCCGGTTAATCAATTTTGATGAATTTTTTACAGTCATATCTCGGGCATATAAATAGATCAAATACTGAGTTTAATCAAAATCGTTAGAGCCGTTTTTGAGAAAATCGAAAAAAACATAAAAAGTTATTAAATAAAGTACCCCCTCCCTTTGAGTAATTTTGATGAAATTTATGCTGTCACATCGCGGGCATATACTTACACTAAATACCCAATTTCAGGTTCGCACGGTTTATAGTTTTTGAGCTAGTCTGTTCACACACACACACACACACACAGACACACACACACACACACACACACACACAGACCATTTCGCGGGACTTGGTCATTTCGACTCAGGGGACCCCAAAACGTGTATTTCCGTTGAAAACCGGAAGTCGAAATTTTTCACGATCGCAATACTTCCACTTACTATATATTTCATATATAGGTAAGTGAAAGTAATAAAAAAAATCTGGTGCGTGCGCGCAACACACAACTTTCACTTACCGACTTACTTAGATTAGAAATTAATACGTTTTGTTAATTGCCACATCTCAAATGAACAGAACCGCTTTAATTATGAACAATGGTCTGTCATTAAAGGCGTACTACGCATGCGTGGGCTCAACGAGTTTTATGAGTTGACTGAATATTTTTCTTTTTTTCTCCTCTTTATTTTTTCTTTATTTTTATCATACCTCATATTTAGCCATTTCTTATTTTTAGGCGTAACGAGAGACAGTTAATTTCTCTATATAAACAAAAACAAAGGTACTTAATAGGAAGCAAACAAACAAAAAAGCCCCCCCCCCCCAAAAAAAAGCCCCCTCAGAACATTTTAGTAAATGATAAAGCTTATCTGATATTAAAGAACACCTAATTTTCATTAGACATGACGAATTTGATAAAAACAGTTAAATCCGTTTTTGAGATCATCGAAAAAAAGGTAAAAATTGGAAAAAAATTATGAAAAAAAGTACCCGCTCCGTTTGACCAATTTTGATGAAATGTTTGCAATTACATCTTTGGCATATACATACATCAAATACCCAGTTCGATCAAAATCGTGAAAGCTGTTTTTGAGTAAATAAGAAAAACACGTGAAAATGATACAAAATTTATTAAGTAAAGTCCCCCCTCCGGTTGATCAATTTTGATGAAATGTTGGCCATCACATCTTTGGCATATACATACATCAAATACCGAGTTTTATCAAAATCGTTAAAGCCTTTTTTGAGTAAATAAAAAAAAACACGTAGAAAAATACAAAATTTATTAAGTAAAGTCCCGCCTCCGGTTGATCAATTTTGATGTAATGTTGGCTATCGCATCTTTGGCATATACATACATCAAATACCCAGTTTGATCAAAATCGTTAAAACGGTTTTTGAGTAAATAAAAAAAAACACTTGAAAATGATACAAAATTTATTAAGTAAAGTCCCCCCTCCGGTTGATCAATTTCGATGAAATTTTTACAGTCATATCTCGGGCATATAAATAGATCAAATACTCAGTTTAATCAAAATCGTTAGAGCCGTTTTTGAGAAAATCAAAAAAAACGTAAACAGTTATTAAATAAAGTACCCCCTCCCTTTGAGCAATTTTGATGAAATTTTTGCTGTCACATCGCGGGCATATACATACTCTAAATACCCAATTTCAGGTTCGCACGGTTTATAGTTTTTGAGCTAGTCTGTTCACACACACACACACACACACACACAGACACACACACACACACACACAGACCATTTCGCGGGACTTGGTTAATTGGACTCAGGGGACCCCAAAACGTGTATTTCCGTTGAAAACCGGAAGTCGAAATTTTTCACGATCGTAATACTTCCACTTACTATATATTTCATATAGGTAAGTGAAAGTAAAAACACGTGAAAATGATACAAAATTTATTAAGTAAAGTCCCCCCTCCGGTTGATCAATTTTGATGAAATTTTTACAGTCGTATCTCGAGCATATACATACATCATATACCCAGTTTGATCAAAATCGTTAAAACCGTTTTTGAGTAAATAAATAAAACACGTGAAAATGATACAAAATTTATTAAGTAAAGTCCCCCCTCCGGTTAATCAATTTTGATGAAATTTTTACAGTCATATCTCGGGCATATAAATATATCAAATACTCAGTTTAATCAAAATCGTTAGAGCCGTTTTTGAGAAAATCGAAAAAAACTTAAAAAGTTATTAAATAAAGTACCCCCTCCCTTTGAGCAATTTTGATGAAATTTTTGCTGTCACATCGCGGGCGTATACATACACTAAATACCCAATTTCAGGTTCGCACTGTTTATAGTTTTTGAGCTAGTCTGTTCACACACACACACACACACACAGACACACACACACACACACACACACACACAGACCATTTCGCGGGACTTGGTCATTTCGACTCAGGGGACCCCAAAACGTGTATTTCCGTTGAAAACCGGAAGTCGAAATTTTTCACGATCGCAATACTTCCACTTACTATATATTTCATATATAGGTAAGTGAAAGTAATAAAAAAAATCTGGTGCGTGCGCGCAACACACAACTTTCACTTACCGACTTACTTAGATTAGAAATTAATACGTTTTGTTAATTGCCACATCTCAAATGAACAGAACCGCTTTAATTATGAACAATGGTCTGTCATTAAAGGCGTACTACGCATGCGTGGGCTCAACGAGTTTTATGAGTTGACTGAATATTTTTCTTTTTTTCTCCTCTTTATTTTTTCTTTATTTTTATCATACCTCATATTTAGCCATTTCTTATTTTTAGGCGTAACGAGAGACAGTTAATTTCTCTATATAAACAAAAACAAAGGTACTTAATAGGAAGCAAACAAACAAAAAAGCCCCCCCCCCCCAAAAAAAAGCCCCCTCAGAACATTTTAGTAAATGATAAAGCTTATCTGATATTAAAGAACACCTAATTTTCATTAGACATGACGAATTTGATAAAAACAGTTAAATCCGTTTTTGAGATCATCGAAAAAAAGGTAAAAATTGGAAAAAAATTATGAAAAAAAGTACCCGCTCCGTTTGACCAATTTTGATGAAATGTTTGCAATTACATCTTTGGCATATACATACATCAAATACCCAGTTCGATCAAAATCGTGAAAGCTGTTTTTGAGTAAATAAGAAAAACACGTGAAAATGATACAAAATTTATTAAGTAAAGTCCCCCCTCCGGTTGATCAATTTTGATGAAATGTTGGCCATCACATCTTTGGCATATACATACATCAAATACCGAGTTTTATCAAAATCGTTAAAGCCTTTTTTGAGTAAATAAAAAAAAACACGTAGAAAAATACAAAATTTATTAAGTAAAGTCCCGCCTCCGGTTGATCAATTTTGATGTAATGTTGGCTATCGCATCTTTGGCATATACATACATCAAATACCCAGTTTGATCAAAATCGTTAAAACGGTTTTTGAGTAAATAAAAAAAAACACTTGAAAATGATACAAAATTTATTAAGTAAAGTCCCCCCTCCGGTTGATCAATTTCGATGAAATTTTTACAGTCATATCTCGGGCATATAAATAGATCAAATACTCAGTTTAATCAAAATCGTTAGAGCCGTTTTTGAGAAAATCAAAAAAAACGTAAACAGTTATTAAATAAAGTACCCCCTCCCTTTGAGCAATTTTGATGAAATTTTTGCTGTCACATCGCGGGCATATACATACTCTAAATACCCAATTTCAGGTTCGCACGGTTTATAGTTTTTGAGCTAGTCTGTTCACACACACACACACACACACACACAGACACACACACACACACACACAGACCATTTCGCGGGACTTGGTTAATTGGACTCAGGGGACCCCAAAACGTGTATTTCCGTTGAAAACCGGAAGTCGAAATTTTTCACGATCGTAATACTTCCACTTACTATATATTTCATATAGGTAAGTGAAAGTAAAAACACGTGAAAATGATACAAAATTTATTAAGTAAAGTCCCCCCTCCGGTTGATCAATTTTGATGAAATTTTTACAGTCGTATCTCGAGCATATACATACATCATATACCCAGTTTGATCAAAATCGTTAAAACCGTTTTTGAGTAAATAAATAAAACACGTGAAAATGATACAAAATTTATTAAGTAAAGTCCCCCCTCCGGTTAATCAATTTTGATGAAATTTTTACAGTCATATCTCGGGCATATAAATATATCAAATACTCAGTTTAAATCAAAATCGTTAGAGCCGTTTTTGAGAAAATCGAAAAAAACTTAAAAGTTATTAAATAAAGTACCCCCTCCCTTTGAGCAATTTTGATGAAATTTTTGCTGTCACATCGCGGGCGTATACATACACTAAATACCCAATTTCAGGTTCGCACTGTTTATAGTTTTTGAGCTAGTCTGTTCACACACACACACACACACACACACACACACACACACACACACACACACACACACACACACACACACACACACACAGACACACACACACACACACACACACACACACACAAACACACACACACACACACACACACACACACACACACACACACACACACACACACACACACACACACACACAGACCATTTCGCGGGACTTGGTTAATTTGACTCAGGGGACCCCAAAACGTGTATTTCCGTTGAAAACCGGAAGTCGAAATTTTTCACGATCGCAATACTTCCACTTACTATATATTTCATATATAGGTAAGTGAAAGTAAAAATCACAAATGTTGTACAACCTCGAATATTTGTATTGACTAGTTATTTTTTTTAGCACTTAGCTTGTTATTGATGTGTTGACTATAATTTCGAGTCATTTATAGTCAGAGATATTTAATCAACATAGCCTTTGTCCAAAAAATTCGATTGTTGAGGAGACCAAATTTATGAAATGTTAATGATTGGGAATGCGGTCATAAAGGATAATTCTTTAATTTTTGATATTATTTATGATCTCATCTCCAACTATTTCAACTTCATAAATACGTTCGGTCTACTATTGCAACCTTTTTTTTTTAAAAAAAGGAAAATAAGAAGCAAACATTAGCCCCGATCTTCACCTTTTAATAATTTTTCTTTTTTTCAACGTAAAAAACAATTATTCTTAATGAAGCAATTTAAAATTATATGAGTAATTTCATTTTCTTTGCTATGCCAAAGTCTTAGACACTTATATACACTTATACACTTAGACCTGCTTATTCATTTCGTTAATGGGCAGGGCAGATGGTAGCGCTCTGTCTCTATAAGACTGCAGTTCGCTCCTTTATATTTAAGGATAGCTTCAAGGTATTTAGTCCCTAATGTCGGATATTAAGGGGATCCTCTCTGTAATAGTGGCACGATGGACACCTTAAGCGATCTAACTCATCTCTGCGGTCTTAGCTCCACCATATTCTAAGCTACTTCGTTAGGTTCTACAGTTGAAATATTTTTACCTATCTCTATCTATCATAACATCTATCATCTAAATGTTGTCGAATCGTTTAGTTGTGAAAAGGTATCTCCACTTAACGTAATTTTACAGGAAAGCAAAAAAAAAAAAAAACTGTTTCAAGGGAGTGTACCTATTGCGATTGAAAAAAAATTCGAATTCAAATTTTCAACAGCAGTACTCGTTTTTGTGGTCCTTTTAGTCCAAAAATATCAAGTCCCACGAAATGGTCTGTGTATGAACAGACTAGTTTAACAACGATAAGCGGTACGAAACTGAAATTTGAGTTAGATATATGCCCGTGACGTGACAGCAAATTTGAGTGAAAGGAAGGGGTACTTTATTTTAAAAATGTTATCACATTTTCTTTTTGATTGGACAGATCGTAATTAGTCGTTTAAGACAAAACGAATATTCAGTTAAATTGTTGCTTCTCCGTAGTTTGTTCCAGAGTTGGGCAAATTGTAATCAGAATAATGCTTTGTGAATATGAATAATTGGTAATCATAAAACAAAAGAAAAATGAATGACCATTATTCATAATCACTACGGAGTATTTTTAATGATTATTGAGTGTTTATGGTATTCATTTGAAATGAATAATGAATAACTAAATACCAGTTATTCATTATTCATTTCAAATGAATACCATAAACACTCAATAATCATTAAAATACTCCGTACTGATTATGAATAATGGTTATTCATTTTTCATTTATTTTATGATTACAAATTATTCATATTCATGAATCATTATTCAGATTACAATTTGCCCAACTCTGGTTTGTGCATTGCTTAAGTAACCATTTGTGTTTGAGGAATAGACTTTCTTGGTTTTGTTCCATGGTTAATATAAACAATTATGGAAACATTGTTTCCTGATTATTTATCGGTAAATCAATTAATTGACCACAGAAAGTATATAAACTGCAATTTATATTGTAAAAATAATGTGGTTTTAAATTATTTTTATTAACACGTCAAATGATCCCATTCGTAACTATCTCACAGTACGGGTGGGTTTTGAAGTAAACTGTAAAAAAAAAAAAACTTTGAATCTTTTTGCTTTATACTTTTAAATATAATTGATAAAAGTATTTTTATGCATTCCAAAGCCAATAAAAACGTCGTCTATCATTGAAACTCGCATGGGGCTTTATGGCCCCGTGCCAGCCCGGAGAGTGATATTTGGGCTGCAGTCCGGCACCAAGTCATAAAGTCCGGTGTTATTCCCCGTGTTTTATCTGTGAACATGGGCGGATCCAGCCGATCGTAAAGGGGGGGCTGCAGTCCTAAAGGGGGGGCTGCAGCCCCACATCCCTTCATTTGGATCTACTAATCAGCTGCTTTAACTTTATATTCCCGTCCTACAACTAAAATACTACTTGTTCTGCACATTATTTGTTTTTTTACATGCTTCCTTACATTAAGTCAAATTCTATCTTTAAATCACGAAAAATTTTCCAAAGGGAGGGGCTGCAGCCCCCACAGCCACCCCCCCCCCCCCCTGGATCCGCCAATGTCTGTAAATCACATATTCCCAACCTCTGTGAATAACAAAACACCTTTTACTTACTTAGTTTACTTTTTTGCTGTCGGTTCTAATTTGTTTTTCTCATTTTACTGTATAATAAATTTCGATTGTCATGTGTCGTAATTTAATGATGAATCAATTATGATTAAATTGTTATGATTAAATAATTTAATGATAATTCATACTCACCCATCTTTATTTATACTTATCAAAAATTCAAATCCTTCGCTGACCATCAAAATTATCGCACGAAGCAAAAAAAAGTTCCTAATAAGGTAAAAAGTGTAAGTAAATATTCAATTCTACGTCATGTATCAAAATTTGGATGAAAACACGGCCTCCGGCTGTCATATATTTTTTTGATGTCCAAAGAGTAGGAAAATATTCAATTATATCAATTTACATAATTTTTCGAGAGGTTTTAGCGTTTGAAATGGAGACATAAGTACGGGTCAATTGACCCCGTGCCGCACATGTGGATGGGCCATCTTTTTGTCGTCCGTACTGAACGTTTTAATCGAAAATAAAAATTTAAAATGCCACACAAACAATACAAATTCAAAGAATCAAGATGGTTATAAATCGTATCAACATATTGCGACACTTTAAACATAAACTTAACCATGTGATCGATCTTCAGAGCAAGACTAACTCCATTGCTTCTATCCTTCCGTTCACCGCTCCTTATATTTAGTCTAAAATATAACTTTCTGTAATGTTAAAACAAGCGTAGAAGATACTCGAATACCTTACGTACGTCACAAATACGTACAAGAACAGTCTGTTCCAACAACTGGTCTAGAACTATTTCAAATCATATGTTTAGTGTTTTGTTTCATGTTCCAATAGAATTCAACTTTCGTTTTTTAACCATATTTGAGAGTTAAATATTAAATCCATAACCATAAACCTTTAACTTGCCTTAGTAAAATAACTGATTAGGTAATATAAGAAACAGTTTTAAATTTGTTCCATTCATTGGGGAACATAAAACTATACGAACTTCATCCAACTTGACACTGATGATTTGAGATCTTCGGTTATCCTTAAGAGGTTGGATATTTTCTGCGATATTGGTATTGGGTCCTTGAGGAAGAGGTTAGCTGGGGAGAGGAAGTGATCAGCTTACCCTTGCACAAGACATTGAGGGCATGTTCATAGGCGTCCTTACCAGAAGGACGGGGTTAAATCTCTTCTTGAACCTATTCTTAGAAAAATTGAATATTTGTTTTGAAACGCATGTATTAGGAAAAGGTAATTACATATTTTCAAGGATCTTCTATAATGGAGGTTATGTATATTTAATATACATCACAAACGGGGCCGGATTTATCTCTAAATTGGGGGAAGGTGACATTGACTTAGACCTCCCTGACTTATAAATACGTGGCTGACAGTACCGTTTTTTATGAGATCATTACTTTGTATTAAGGACTGGAATCTAAAAATCCAAAACTGTTGTTTAGAACATAGTAACTACCTAATTGCATTGTTAGTTTAAAAATACAATAAAAGCCAAAATATTTGGGGGATTGCCAAGACCCTCTGACCTTCCCCCCTGGATGCATCCCTGCTTACATAATATAATATAGTTTAGTATAACCATTTTTTCTACATACCTCTGCGTGCCATATAAATATTTGTTTATTAACATGTATAGCTTACACGTTTCAAAACCGTCATCTCAGAAGAAAAAAATTCATTTAATTTGTAATTGTGCGGAGGTTATGAATTACATTTTATATAGTTTTGGACTAAAGAACGTCCCTTTGAATAGATCATTCATTAACGAATAGAAATTGAAGCCACGAGGCAGTCCTGATTCCACAGATAAAACGTGATGAATTATTATTGTAGTATAAAACTATATTATAATATATGTACTTTTGGTTTATTGTAGAATATACATTAGAATTAATAAAACTATATGGTCGGTGTTACGCCAAAGTTAACTAAAAGCCATATTTTTATAAAACTGAAGTTGAAGTTGAATTTTGTGAAATAGTGTTGTGTTTACTTCTATCGCTGTTCAAGTAAAATATATTTCACTTTGTCTTTTATATTATTCAAATATGAATAAAGAAGAATCATTAAAAAAAATAACAATAGGTAATTTAAATTAAAAATTTATTAAATTGTCTTGGCGCTCACGACCATAAATTATAAATATATTACCATTTATGTATGGCAGGATAGATGCATAAGATTGTTTTGTTATAAACTTTTTTTAGCACTGATGGATCTAAATGATCACCTTTCAACAAAATATTTTACAATTACTAATGTTCCAACAAGCAAAAACAAATTTTACAACGTTTCGGGGTCCACCATCAGGTGCACTGCAACAATCAAGTCATTACCAATCTTTACAATAAAAAATTTATGATCTACATAATAATTGTTTATAACAATTATACTGTCTATACACATTTATTTATTCCTACCTCATCACTATAAATTATTGCTAGTCATAACAACTAAACAAATATAATAATAATAAATCTTCCAGTAAATGTAGAAACTACTATAAAACATCATTATTACTTATTGAAACCATCACTAATAATAACAATTACACTAGACCTTTCACAGGTATTTAATTGAAACCTAAAATAAAAGATGGGCACCAAAAGGATTGGACGAAAACCAAACAAGGCATTGACACAAAGCAGACTTCTTTGTCGGCCTGCTTGTGTTTGTCTTGGTTTTTATGTTTGTGTCTGTTTGTTCGTTTGTTTGTCTGCCATGCCAACCTCTGTCCTCTGCTGTCCGTCAGGCAGGTAGTACTGTCACGCCCACTCCATCTTTTATTTAATTTAAACCTAATATAAATATTTTTTTTTGTTTTATTTAATCCAGAAAAAGGAATGAAAAAATTAAATATATAAATCAGAACAAAATTTAAACATGGTTAAAACTAGGATTCAAAAAAGGCATATATTATTCAACCTTCATTGTATTCATTTATCGCATTTTAATTATGTGCAGATTATTTTTTTATTCCTATTCTATTTTATCAAAGAAAATTAATTTTTATTTTTAATCTTTCTATTGTTTTGAAACTTTTGAGTGTAATTTTTTATTTTACGGGGAAAAAAGTACAAAGTGAAATGCTGGAACAAAGTCTTTTTTTATTTTACGAGTAGAAATATTAAATGAAGAGTTTTGTAATTTGTAAAATGACGCTCGGTCCGTATTTAGGCGAATAGTGGGTACCCCGCCCCTTGTAAATACTTTCGAAGAGATTATTGATAAATAAATAAAATATTTATTCATAACCTTAATTAATAACCATTAGCTTAAACTAAAGATGTAAAAAAAAAAGTATAAACGAAAATATTTTCAATTGAATTTTAAAAAAAAATAATAAGATTAAATACCAATATACAATTTCATGGTTACCATTAGGTGGAAAAAATCACAAAAAGGCTTTCGCTACATGGTTAAATTAATAAAAAATGCCAAATAAATTAAATAATCAGATTCAATAATTATTTTATATTTTTTATTTAAACAATACTTAATTGCGAAGTTTATACATACCTACAAACATTTTTAAAAATTTATAATCTGTAAGTAAGAATCCAATTTTTTTTTTACTGAATTTATTTTTAATATAGGTAAAAATCAGATTTATTATCAATAAAAAGTTCCTGACGCCTTTTCTTTCTACTGCCTCTCTGATTTTGCCAAATTACAACTATTCTATGATTTTTAAGATGCTAGGCGAGATTTTCATTTTTTCTAAGTATAACTAAATGAAAAAAATATCCTATCGGAAACCTTGAATGGAAGTTAGCTGACCTTCTGATAGACCATATTTAGATGTAAATAAGGGATAAATATTTACTTAAAAGTAGTACCTTTGGCGTTGTATTTTTTTTTTTTTTTTTTTTATTAAGGAAGAAATGCAAGAAAATGAAAATAAGTTATTCAAATTAAGATATTTCTAAGCAATTAGGTCAATTGTGCGATCGAAAATAGCTTGATTTTTCAAGGATAGCCCATATTTTATTTAAATTTATTATAATGACAATGTTGGATGAATTCCTGTAAATCTTTTTTGATAAAGATGTCTCTTTGATTCCTTTTTTTAAACTCATCGATTCAGATCAAGACAAGATGGTTACATAAAGAATAATAATTTAGGTTAAGGTTAAGGTTTCAAACAACAATATCTGTTTGTGTGAAAAGCTTAGCTCAAAAAATATAAACCGCATGAAACTGAAATCGGGTATTTGGTGTATGTATATATATGTACGATGTGACATCAAAAATTTCATCTAAATTGGTCAAATAGAGGGGGCACTTTATTTAATCAATATCGTATCGTTTTTACGATTTCCTCAAAAATAGCTTTAACGATTTTTTACAAACTCGTCATGTTAAATGAGAATCGAGAATTAATGTGACAGCATAAATTTCATCAAAATTTATTAACCATGGGGGAGCACTTTATTCATAGATTTCGTTTCATTTTAGCTTTTTTCTTCTTCGATATTTTCGAAAAAGGCTTTAACAATTTTGAACGAACTCGTCATTCAAGATGAGAACCAAGTATTTTTTAATATCAGGTAAGTGCTATCATTTATATGGAGAAATTACCTGTCCCTCGTTATGCCTAAAAATAAGAAATGGCTAAAAATGAATTTTGAAAAAATCGAGTAAACACATACAGGAGAATCAAGAAAAATATTCCAACAACTCATAAAACATTTTGAACACCCGCATGCGCAGTACGCCTTTAATGACAATTGTTTAAGGAAAGGCGTTCTGTTCAATTATTTGTTCCTGTGGTAACTAAATGAAGTATTCAACAGCTAAATAGATAATTATAAAATCGGACTCGGAGGAGTATTATGCTTGCATTGCCGAATTATCATATGTAAAAACTTTTATTTAAAAAAAAAAATAGGGTACTTTAGAGAGCAAATACAAACAAAAATAAGTAAATGAATGTAGAAAAATGTTTTAATTTGAGGAATGGCATTTACATATTTATCAAAACACGTCAATTTCTAATCTAGGTAAGTTTGTAAGTAAAGTTGTGTGTTGCGCATCGGTTTTTTTTTTTTTTTTTTTTGCTTGAGAAAATTACATTATATTTAAAACCAAAGATAATAAATTTTCTCGTCGAATGAGTTACTTGAATTTGGGCAGAGCCCTTAAAGGAAGATTTTTAAGGTCGTATTATAATTTATTGATTACATATGATGATTTGTGTCCCATTACCGGTAGAACAAATTGTATTATAAATGGAAAAAAAGAATATTCATCATAGATATATTTTTTTAAACTATAGTTTTAATTACATATGTGAATAAATTAAAATTAAAGTTAGGTTTGCTATGTTACAATGAATGGCTTGTATTGCCACTAACATTAGATGGAATCCCACCTCCCCTTCAGCTAGGACCGGTACAGCCGAGGTGTGATTACAATAGCTCTTCGCTCTTATCGGTGTCCCATCTCTTAATTTTCATTTTCTTTTTTTTTTTCTTTTTCTTCTTCTTGTCCCGACTATTCATCACCTCATTATAGATATGTCACCCCGCCCTGAGGTCGCTGCAGTCTAATATATCTTCTATAACCCTAATAAATCTCTCTAAGGCTCAAAGCCTTCATTATTCAACAACTAATACGAGTATTAACCCTTTGCACTCGGCATCGTTTCGGACGTTACCTACCGGCAACTCGACGCAACTTATTCGCGATAACGTACACCCTGAAAACTTAATATTATACAGTAAAATTTTAGAACTAAGTAAGGAATTGTAATGGAATTTAGGTTATACGTATTTTTGAAGCTTCAAGAACATATAGCTACAAAAAAAAGAAATAATTTTTTTAAATTTTATATATTTTTTATAATTTTATATTAATTTCAAAATAATTTTTGTTAAATTTTATATATGCTTTTTTTTTTATAATTATATTATAATATATATTTATAGTGTAAAATTATTGATAATTAAGAGAACCGGAACGGATAACGATGGAAATCCCTTAGATTTCACAAAGCATAAAAAATCTAATTGGAGAAGTAAAAACAGTTAAAAAATTACGAGATGGGACCCTTTTAGTTGAAGTTTTCTCAGATATCCAATCAGAAAAGCTCCTTAAATGTGAAAATCTACTTAATAACTTTACGGTTAAAGTCCAGACACCCCCACATACTGGCCAACCGATCCCAACCGCAGTCCCGATCTCCTTGACTTCTTCATCCACAAAGGTCTAGGGCCACTAAAATATTCAATTTTAAGGCTCGACGACCTTTCCTCAGACCACAGTCCCCTCTTACTTACCCTTTCAACATCACCGATTCTGAAGCTGCCTCCACCCTCATTCCTTAGGGGTCCAGCTAACTGGAACCTCTTCAGAGAAATTCTAAATGATAAAATAGACCTCAGAGTGTCCCTAAAAACTTCCCAAGACCAAGACGATGCCGTAAATTCCTTTACCACTCTGATCCAACAAGCAATCTGGTCAGCATCCTCACCTCCTCCACATCCAAGATCCCGTAAAAAGTTTTCCCTACCCCAGGATCTTATTAACCTCATCCGAGCCAAGCGACGTTCTAGGTCCCACTGGCAAAACACCAGGCATCCTGACGATCGGAAATCATATAACCATCTTTCCAAACTTGTAAAAAACAAACTAGCCGCTTTCAGATCACAAACCTATAGTTCCTACCTCTCCTCTCTATCTACCTCCGACAACTCCCTCTGGAAAGTTACCAAAAAGATTCTAAAATACCGTTCCATAACCCATCCCCTACGACGTGAGGATGGTTCCTGGGCTTTGTCAGATGTGGACAGAGCAGAAGAATTCGCCAAGCACCTTTGCAACACGTTTACTCCCCATCCTGAACAAAATCCTACCCACACCGCTGAAACTGAGGAATTCCTAACATCGCCCATACCTCTCTCCCTACCTCCTAAAGCCGTTATCCCCTCTGAGGTCAAATTCCTTATTAATAAACTGAAATCCAGTAAATCCCCGGGACATGATCTCCTCTCTTCCAAGATCCTTCGCCAACTACCCGAAAAAGCCATTATATTCCTCTCATACCTATACAACTGTTTCCTTTGCACAACCCACTTTCCTTTGCTCTGGAAACATTCCGTAATCATCCTCTTCCCTAAGCCTGGTAAACCCATAAATAACACCTCATCATACACACCAATAAGTCTACTCCCGATACTTTCAAAAATTTTTGAGAAAATCCTTCTTAAAAGAATCCTACCCATCCTAGAATCCCAGATAATCCCATCACATCAGTTTGGTTTCCGTTCTGGCCACTCCACAGTCCAACAAGGTCTTCGGGTCGTCGAACATATTTCCTATGCTCTTGAAAGCAAGCAATATTGCACTGGTGCCTTTCTGGATGTAGCACAAGCTTTCGACCGGGTGTGGCACGATGGTTTGCTTTTCAAGCTGAAAACCCATCTACCCCAAACCTTATACCTTGTCCTTCGATCCTATCTCTCAAATCGTTCCTTTCAAGTCCGCTGCGGTACAGAACTCTCCAATTATTATCCAATTCAGGCCGGCGTCCCTCAAGGCAGCGTCCTGGGTCCCGTTCTCTACATCCTCTATACCGCCGATATCCCTACGAACCCCAACACCTTTCTTGCAACCTTTGCCGATGATACCGCCATCCTTTCATCCCATCCGAATCCTGAAACAGCATCCCTGAACCTCCAAAGTCACCTCTCCTTGATTGAGCACTGGTGCAGCAACTGGCGCATCAAAATAAACGAATCAAAATGTAAACATATCACCTTCACCCTTCGACGTAGATCCTGTCCTCCAATCCTCTTCAACTCAATAGCACTCCCTGTCTCAGACACAGTCCGGTATCTGGGATTCCTTTTAGACAAAAGACTAACATGGAACCCAGATACAAGACTCAAAAGACAAGAACTGAACCGACGATTTGGACAATTATATAGACTATTAAACAAAACATCCCATCTTTCAACCGACAACAAATTATTAATTTACAAGACAATATTGAAACCCATCTGGACCTACGGCATCGAACTGTGGGGAACGGCAAAACCTTCGAACATCAAACGCATCCAGTCCTTCCAGTCCAAAGTCCTTCGAACCATAGTCAATGCCCCATATTACGTCACAAACAAAACCCTACATCACGACCTCAACATTCCATTTGTCCTGGACCTTATCCCATCCAAATTCTCTAAATTTCATCAGAACCTTTCTTATCATCCTAATCCTTCAGCCCAATCCCTATCATGCTCCAATCATCCCTACAATCCTCCCAGAAGGCTGAAACGGCAGTGGCCAAGAGACCTCTTGTAACTTGCTTTTGGAGTCCTGGCAATGGCCAGCTTCTCCACTCAAGTCCTGCCTGCTTGTAGCTGAGTGCTCTCACCTAGTCACCACTGGTTTTAATCACAGTGACGAGGCTGGGAGAGAAGCACTGGGATCTCCCAGGTTCTTGTTTTGCCTTCCTTAGTGGGAGGCAGAGCGGGACTCGGAGCTTCCCTGGCTGAATGTATGGTATATATTGTAAATAGGTTTGAATGTAGACTGTATCATTTTTGTGACTGGTATTTGTTATTATTTTCTTATTTATTTTTCTTTTTTTTCTTTTCTTCTTCTTTTTTCGAGGCTTACATTTTATTTATTATTATTACGTTTATTTTATTTTTATTTTTATGTACATTTGTATATAGTTATTGTGTGAATGATTTACCTTACAGCACTAATATAAATGCCCTTGACTGTGGCAGAATGTATTATTTCTTTCAATAAAAAAAAAAAAAAAAAAAAAAAAAAAAAAAAAAAAAAAAAAAAAAAAAAAAAAAACGGTTAAAGTAGAAGCACATGGGAAACTAAATTATTGTACAATATAGGAAATAAAAGATGAATTAAAACCACAAAATATAGCCGATGTTAAAAGATTAACGTACTATAAAAATAATGTAAAACACCGCGAGCCGCGACCGGCATTTATCACCAAAAGCGAAATATCCTGTAAATAGTTATATGATTTGTTTATGTACTTATATGTTAAAAACTGAAAATTATTTGCATTGTCTCCGTAGCGGAGCCCTCGAGTTTGAAGACAAATTTTAAATGGCTCCGCTCCGGAGACCTCGTGTGGAAAGGGTTAAAATAAATTTATCTGTACATAAAAAAATTAAAAAAAAAAAAAACTAGAACTAAAGGCTAAAACTTCTATATTCACTCCTCCAAAAACACTCGAAACTAAAACTTAGAAATTGAACACTTAAACCTACTTTCTGAAACCTATTTGGACTTACGCATCACAGATATGGTAGGTGTATACGACATCGCCAAAAACATGAACAAACTTCAAATCTTTAAGACAAAAACATTTAGAAAAGAATCCAGGTATGTTAGGTATGAAACATAACGTTAAACGATGACCTTCACATGCCGACTGTCAACGAGCACATACGAACCCACTACAAAAGATTCCATGACAAATTACATGGCCACAAAAATCATGCCAGGTAACACCCATAAAGGCTGAAGAGGAGCTGGACGAGGGATCTCCTTGTCTAATGATCAGCCCTAGCACTCTCCCCCTCATGCCATTGTCTTGTGGAAGATCAACAAATTCAATGATTGTTGATGTTTCTATTAACAGGTTTGAATAAAAGTTGTGAGTTAAAAAATCTGGTGCGATGCGCGCAACACACAACTTTGACATGGGATACTTTGAACAACATAATTTGATTAGAAATTGACGTTGTTAAATGCTATTTCTCAAAGTCACACATTCTCCCTCATTCATTTACTCAATTTTGTTTGTATTTGCAAAGTACCTACACAAAGTTATTAAATAATAAACTTGTGATTAATGATTAATTTTACTATATAATTAGAAATTTATATGTGATAATTCCGCAATGCAAGCATAATACACCAAGTCGTCCGATTTTATAATTCTCTACGTAGTTGTTGAAAAGTTCATATAGTGACCATGAAGCAAATAATTTACATTCAATGAACAGAATCGTCCGTCATTAAAGGCGTAGGGAGCATGCCCGGGCTCAACGTGTTTTATTGTTTTACGGAATATTTTTTTCTCCAATATTCGTTTACTTGATTTTTTAATATTTCATATTTAGCCATTTCTTATTTTTAGGCGAAACGAGAGGCAGATAATTTCTCCATATAAACAAAAACAAAGGTACTCATTTAGAAAACAAAAAAGGCCCCTTCCCCATTTATGCACCCTTAGAACATTTTAATAATGATAAAGCTTACCTGAAATTAAAGGATACTTGATTCTCATTAAACATGACGAGTTAAATCATAATCATTATAACTGGAGAAAATTGAAAAAACGTAAAAATGGAATGAAAGTTATAGAATAAAGTACCCCCTCCATTGGATCAATTTTGATGAAAATTTGTCAGTCGTATCGCGGGCATATGCCTACATAGATTAAATGTCCAGTTTTATCAAAATCGTTAGAGCCGTTTTTAATAAAATCGAAACGTTAATAGTAATGAAATAAAGTACCCCCTCCGTTTGACCAATTTCGATGAAATTTTTCCTGTCACATCGCGGGCATATAAATACATCAAATGCCCAATTTCAGGTTCGTACGGTTTATAGTTTTTGAGATAGTCTGTTCACACAGACCATTTCGCGGGACTTGGTTATTTTGACTCAGGGGACCCCAAAACGTGTATTTCCGTTGAAAACCGGAAGTCGAAAATTTTTACGATCGCAATACTTCCACTTACTATATATTTCATGTATAGGTAAGTGAAAGTAAAAAGCTAAAATGAAACAAAATCTTTGAAATAAAGTGCCCCCCCCCCCCTCGGTTAATAAATTTTGATGAAATTTATACCGTCACATTAATTCTCGATTCTCATCAAACATGACGAGTTTGAAAAAAATCGTTAAAGCTATTTTTGAGGAAATCGAAAAAAACGTAAAGACGATACAAAATTGATTAAATGTGCCCCCTCCATTTGACCAATTTAGATGAAATTTTTTATGTCTCATGGCGTGCATATACATACATCAAATACCCTATTTCAGGTTCATGCGGTTTATAGTTTTTGAGCTTTTTCACACACACAGACCATTTTGCAGGACTTGGTTATTTGGATACAGGGGACCCCAAAACGTGTATTTCCGTTGAAAACTAGAAGTCGAAATTTTTCACGATCGCAATACTTTCCCTTGCCATCATATTATATGTATATATAGGTAAGTGAAAGTAAAAACTGAATACAAGACCGTTCTTCAAATCGGGCATTCTTTTAGGTTTCGTCTCCCAGACTGATATATTCCTCTTTTTTTCTTTTTTTTTCGCTGGGATGGATTTTTAATTTACAACTATATTAATTTCATGCAACATTGCATGGAATTGTTTATTTGGACTCAGGGGACCCCAAAATGTGTATTTCCGTTGAAAAACGGAAGTCGAAATTTTTCACGATCGCAATACTTTCCCTTACTATATATTTCATATATAGGTAATTGAAAGTAAAAAAAAGAAACGTTACAGTATAATATTTTTTGTGTCTTTTTTCACTGAGCCCTCAAGCAGACCTGCATTGTTAATCGAAACATTGGCAGATAAAAAATCAATAGTTTCATACTATCTTTTGATTTATTGGCCACCTCCATGGGCCTTTTTTATCCTCATGAAATATTTTCGATTTCTCTCAGCCAAAGCATTTTTTGACTAATGTTGGTATAATCAGCGTTTCGACCTTGACAAGGTCGCCTGCTATCAAAAGTTAATTTGCTTGTTGTTGCTGAGTGCTGCAAGGGGTTCCCAAATTGATTCCAACTTTTCTTATTGCTGTAATTGGAGAGACCTAGGCAGTGTACTCTAATCATCTTGTGGTGCCTCCAGCATTCTTGCAATTATTTTCATTTTTAATTCGTTTCAAGATTTCAGAAGATATTTTGAATGTGATCATCGATTAATATTTTTTAATTCAATGGAATCTAGCAATATATATATATATATATATATATATATATATATATATATATATATATTTATATAAACATAATTAAAGGCAACCCATAAATGCTAACCTATATTAAGTGATAATAAAAATAAAATTACAGATTGCATTGACTGCTGATCCCAAGTACTTAAAACTTTTAACCCTCTCAAATCTGTAGTTCCCAAATATGTAAAGACTCTGCAGCTGAACTATTTAAAAAAGTAGTTAATCAAAATTATTGTACCTAAATGTTTTTTTTTTTTATAGTTTAAAAATACTTTAAAGTTTTTTGAGGTATATCCATTATTGGTACCAACTCCCTGTACATCACTAGAACTTTAATATGTCGAGGTGTCCATTACTTGTGCAAAAAGTAGTTTTGGTGAAATAGAGATTAAAGTTGCAAAACTGAATATTGTTTAAATTTTAAAGCATGGAACGTGTAAAGGAGATCCTAAATATTTTAAACTAGATGTATGTTCCGGTTTCACCCGGGAAATTTAATTCTTCTAATGAAACGGTCGTTTTCGTAAAAAACCATTGTAAAGCGAGATCATTATGATTTTTATAACAATAAAGAATATCAGCTGGAGATCTAGTTAGGGATCTAGCTGTATGTCCCGGTTTCACCCGGGTAATTTCATTTTTCTAATGAAACGGTCGATTTAGGAAAAAAAGCGAGTGTAAAGCGAGATCATTGCAATTTTTATTAGGATAAACCATTGGGAACCACTGAGCGAAATTTGGAGAATTTAGGATAAACGGTATGGATAGATAAAGAACAAACAAATAAACAGAAATATATCCCTGCAGTTTCAGCTTCACGCAAATCGGCTTGCCTAAGCCTCTGTGGCGCAAAGCGGACCTCATACTCCTGGGCAGACTAAGTTTCCCGCGATTCTGCCTGTCTAAGCCTCTGTTGTTCAATCCTATTTTGATGTTCGCCGAGAGTTTCAGCTGCTCGTATTTAACGTTGTTTTTTAGCTTTTGAGCTCACTACTCCTATTGAAGCTCACTTCTTAAGAGGCATTTATAAAAAATAAACGTATTGCAATGTTAAAAAAAAAACCAAAAAACATATGGTTTAAAAATCCCAGAACTCGACGCCTACCAAGGAACGGTCTTACCGGGCCTTGTTGGCCTCTTCAAAATCTATAAAATGATTTTTTAGGCCGTTTTTTCGACTCAAACGGTCGATTTCGTAAAAAAAAAAACCGTTGTAAAGCAAGATAATGAAGAATTTTTTAACAATAAAGAATATACCCAGAGATTGGCTGAAGTTATGCAATTTTAATATGGACAGGTGTTCGCACCTGGTATCAAAGAACCACTGAGCGAAATTTGGAGAATTTAGGACAAACGGTATGGATTTCTATAAAGAACAAACAAACAAACAGAATTTCAACTTTATTTATATAGATATCTAAGGTAGACATCCATAACTACGTTGACTTGCGTTAGGCGGCTAAAATTTCCATTGCTATGTCCATCACTGGTGCGATTACCCTACATACTTATATTTAATGTGAAGTTAACCAGTTATTTATTAATTATAGTATTCTTAAAAATGGAAAGCATGAAGTGTTAGTTCATAAATAAATTTAAAAAAAAAAAATATGAGAAGCTGAACTCGCACTACAAAGCGACCCTAGTGAATGATATTTGTCTAAAAATAATTAGTGAAGTTTTTCATTTTCTTCATAACAAAAAATTGTAGTCCGGGTTAGATTTATTATGAAATAAAATAATAATTGTTGCCACTGAGTCCTTAATATTCACCTAATGATCGAGTGGGCACATAACAATTACACGAGCCCACAATCGAGTGCCTACATAATACGGTGTCACCTGAGCGGAATAATAATCACAGCGGAAGGGCAGAGCTTCAATTAGCCCGCAACGTAGGCCGAACGGTAGCACGCGCTATGACACCTGCGACCTCTCGTCCGGAGATCCTCCATTCATATCTTAGGAAGTGCCGCAGGTAAGGGGTGTGGTTCGGTGGACAGCTGGTGTGTGTTCTACTCTCTGAGCCGCTTGATGGCTCTGTCGAATCTCAACCTGGGTACATTAAGGGTTAGATGGAAGGACAGATATTATAAAATAATAAACAAATTAAAAATAATACAAATAAATACACTCGATCCTCCACCTTGAAGGATTGTTTGAAAATTACTCAGGAGTCTGTTGGATTTCAATACGCGTTTTTTTTTTCTTCGTATTATTCTTGTTTATTCAAGATTATAACTGTCAGAAAGGTTGGAAGAAATAGGAATGGAAGGAGAACAAATGGTGGAATGACGGACGGGGAGTGACAGAGTATGAACCTTAATGAGGAAGTATGGAATTAGACTCATCTGCGTTACTGCCTCTATTCCGCTCTTCTCTAGCTTCACAGTCGCTATACAGATTTTTCAGGCCTATACTCTTATTAGTCTGTATGTTTAGTATATTATTAGTAGTATTATTTTAATATACCGAAACTGAAAAATGCGTATCTTTAATGTATTAAATAAAATAAACAGAAATAAAACTTTTTATGTCAACAATTTAAATGGCTTAATCCCTATTAGTAAAGATAACCTTAACACCTCAAGCTAGGTTTGTTCCAATGAGCGTTGTAAACTTTGTCCACTGACAGACTGCGCATGTCCTTTGTAAGTAAATTTGTTTGTTTGTTTTTAACGCCACTTTATGCCAATAAGGCTAATCGGACGAAGCTGCAGTGGGAGTCCTGAATTTTGCATATCTAGGTATAATTAGGGTGGGGTTCCTTAACGAGTACCTGCCATCGTACAGGCTCGGGACCTCCATTTACGTCCTATCCGAGGGACGGCATATCCAAGGATTTTTTACTACCATTAATAAAAAAACCCGCGACCGACTGTATTGTAAGTTTCTATGCTAACCACAACACCACAGATGACTCCTGATTATAAATTTGATCGTTTGGTTCTAGAGACAGTGCTCAATAAATCGAACGGAAAATCAACCGATCAAATTTAGAATCAACAGAGTGGTTGAAAGGCATGCGCAGTCTTTAAGTTGATTACAAGTTTACAGCGCTCGTTCGAACAAACCTTATCTATAATATGGTTTTATAGAACCATTTCATCATAGAATGAGGTAACATAAAAGAAAAGGTAATTTCACGAATCTTAATTTCGATTCATAATCCTTACCATGGATTAAATAACAGCAATGAAGAACTGGAAGATTTCAAAATTATAATAAATCGCGACGGAACATCGTTTTGTTAAGCGGATTTTTTTTATTTTAAACTAAAATGAAAACATTCAAATAAACCTCATGGAAATTTTTACTCAAAAAGCAACCCATTACCCGTGAATTATTTGAAAAGAGTTGTGCATCGTTTAAATAAATCAATAATCGTTAATTCCATAACAATTCATGGAGGGTCTGAACCTTTAGGTGTAAAAATTTAAATCTCAAAAACTGTGGGTATGTCCGGAAAATCTGAAATTTCGTATTTATTTTTTTTACATTGATGCATGCAAAAAATAACCGAAAAATGATTAAAATCCAAGACCTAAAGGTTCAGACCCTCCGTTGATTTGATATGGAAGATAATATATACTTTTTTTCTTGCTATTCTTAATACACTTTTAGTATGGCTATCTATGTTTATGAAACGTCACTTAATGATACTATGGCTAATCTGACAACTCTACAGTAAGAGTCCACAATTTTGCCTATCCAGGTATAATTAGGTTAGGAATCTTTAACGAGTATCTGACATCGCACAGACTCCGGACCTCTGTTTTACGCCACATCCGAAGGACGGTGAGCCATGGATTTTTTACTTGCTTTCGAAAATCCAAGGGTCGCATGGCGGGCTATGAATTCGCGACCTAGTGTCTTTTAGTTGCTATAAGCATAACCAATACACCATAGGTGACCTCAATGGCTATCTTTATATTCATTTTTATTTTGAAAATTTGTCGATAATGTAATATCCACTACTATCTGATTCGGATAGAAGGCACGTTTTTACGTTCAATCTTGATCGAAAAACATCCTTTTTTAATCCAGGAGCAGATATCGGAGGAACAAGTGCTTAAGTAAACTGGATAATTGGCGGGGAATGGTTTGATTGGTCCAGTTAGGCGGGAGCCCTCCTAACCCACTTGGGCCGCAATCTCATTCACTGACCGGACGTGTGCTCCCAAGCCTTACAGGTGTACTGTATCGTCAGCTCAGCTTCAAGAGGAGGTGGTCTTCGCCATAAAAAACATCATTTGTTTTTTGTTCAGAAATATACTTTTACATACTTTTTAAAAGCTAAAAAAATATAAATAGTAGGGCAACCTATGGTGTAGTGACTAGCATAATAGCCTATAATGATAAAGGACGGTCGTTCGCAACCCGGCAGATGAACTAAGGAGTTTGCAAGGAAGTAAAAAAATCTTGGTTATACCGTCCTTCGGAAGGTACTAGAACACGTGCTATGTTTTAACACGTTAAAGATCACTACCTAATTATACCTGGACCGGCTAAATATAGGACTTTCACTTTGGCACCGTGCGATAAGCCACAGTTATATAAAGTAACATTAAATAAGCAAGCAACCAAAATGAGTACCGTATTTACACAATTAATGGTCTATTGGAGCCTGATTACTATTATAAACAACTAAAAAAACATAGAGTATCTGAAATAGCCAAAAAAATGCCCCAATCTTAATCTTATATTTTCATGTAATATACCATTAAATTGAATATATATTTGTTTGTTTAACTTCACTTTATGCCACTAACGCAAATCGGACGATGCTACAGTGGGAGTCCTAAATTTTGTCTATCCAGGTATAATTAGGATGGGGTTCTTTAACGAGTACCTGACATCGTACATGCTCGGGACCTCCATTTTACGTCCTATCCGAGTGACGGCAGAGCCATGGATTTTTTAAAGGGGGCAAAAAAAATATTTTTATATGCTTTTATAATTATATGCTTCTTCACATAATAGGCCAGACTCCATGGCTACATGTTGTAACATATAAGCCAATAAAAAAAAAAAAAAAAAAATTATATGCTTCTTTTTACCCTCTTTAAAAAATCCCTATAAAAAACCCGCGACCTATAGTGTTGTAGGTTGCAATGCTAACCATTATACACAGTTGACAGTTAAATATAAAAAAAAAAGATAAAAAGTTTTTTTTTACTAAATTAAAACTTTCAATCTGGTTCATCAATAACATGGGGGAACCCAGCCAATCGTAAAAGAGGGGTGGCTATATGCCGTTCCGTGAGGTCAGGGAGCGAATTGACAACCTATTATACCTTTATGTTCTTTTCCCACAACTGATATGGAACTTGCGCTGAATATTGTTTGTTTTTTATCTTACTACCTCATTTTTAGTAAACTGAAATTCTGTCTTTAAATGACGAAATATTACCGAAAAAAAGGGGGAAGGATGCAGCCCCCACAGCCCAGGGGCGGATTCAGCACGAAATTTGGGGGGGTCAGAGGTTCACGAACCCCCCAATCTCATAATCACCTGGCTGAGAATACTGTTTTTTTAATGAGATTGTGGCGATAAACACTGCTTTGGCGAAATAGCATGATAAAAAATGGAATAACCTCACAGATGTGAGATTAGATTACAGATGAAGCACTGTTATTAATTAGCATATTATATTATTGTTGGATATCAAATGAAAATCGTTCAGTATCTTATCAATAAAGAATGATTTAAGTTTATGTAGTAATATCTCTACAAGATTATTACCTTGTATTAAGAAGTACTGACATCTAAACAACCAAAAATGTTTTCATAGTAACTACATAAATGCATTGTCCGTTTAAAAATACAAAAAAATTGAAAAGCCAAAATACTTGGGGGGGGGGGGGGTCATGATCATTGTGATTCCCCCTCTCCCCCTTGTCACATATTTTACCTAGGATCCATTCATAATCAAAGATCCTGAGAGAACTCAACCTGACATAGCTTCAGTGAAGCGGCATACATCTTCCCAACTAATCATTTTGATAGTAATGATAAAATTGTTTGTTGTATAATACCTAGATGAGAAATAAAACAAGAACAACTGTAGAAGAAGAAGACTGATGGACAATCTGAAGAGAGCCGACACTAAAGAGAACGGGCCGGGCCCTTGCATAACCTAACAATCGACTAATTAAGGAGGCCTATCTCTCTCCTCTACTTCTTATTTCTTCTTCTTCGATGGATGATCGGGTGGCGTTGGACCGGTGTCCTTCTTCAGGGTCGATGTCTTATGTCTTACCTCTTCAGCTCGTGTCTTCCTTGGATTCGATAAACAAACGTTCTTAAATAATTAGTCTAGACAACATAAAATACCTTTAAATTCAATTTTTTCAAGTCAGTCGCGTAAAAGTTAAAATTCCAAGTTAATTTGTGATTAAACGGCCATCATTAACGAAAAACGCCCTGAAATAAAACATCTGGAGCAATTATTCTTCTTTAAAAATCACTGGCCAAATATATCAATTAGGCTCATAGAAAACGGACCTTAGCGGCGAAAAGGCGCCAGTGACTCGGGCGCATCCAGTCCTCTGCCACATTGTTCAGTTCTCATAAATGATATAATTACAGCGGGTTTAGGATATTATTTTGAATATATAATCGAGCCTGTGTAACTGCAAGCATTTAATTGACAGAAAAAATTATAAATCTTTTTTTTTTCCTTTCTTTTTTACTTTTTTTATTATATAAATCTGATAAAAAATTAGTCACAGATTGCACATTATCTAAACCTCACTTATATTGACATAAACTGGCTATCATGAAATGTAATAATAATGCTGTCATAGTAGTAGTTGGGTTATAGACACTGGCTTCTGATCATTCGTGAAATCTGAAATAAATGCATTTTTGCAAAGTACTGATTATTTACAGATTTAAAACCAATCAAAATAAAAAAGATAGATAAATAGGTCTGTTTGTTCGTTGATTTGTTGAAATTATTCATAATACAATTTAGCAAGTATACACCTGATGATACAATTAAATAGCTCACAGCAGTTAATGAATTAACAGTTACACGATGTATAGATATGAATAATTTAAAATTAAACCAATTAAAACATGTAATGGTCTATAATCCAAGAAGTTGTGGCCTTCTTCGGTTTCTTGCATATAACTAAACATCAAAAAGTTTACTTTATCTTTTTTTTTTTTTAGCATTTAAATATTTCAATAATAATTAAAATTTATTCTTATTTTTAACTCGCTTACGATGACTCACCTTTTACGTTTGTTTACTAAATCAGAACGCCTATGAAGCCAAGGCGAGACAAAACGAAACTCGATGACAGTGGGACTGTGAGCAAGCGGACAATAGGAGGCACCGGCAGATTGTCTATTGATGAGGCCGTTTGTTAAGTCGGATCTAGGGAGCATTGGTTCGGCGGGAAGCGAGGAAGCCCCGGCGGAACGGAAGTGGACACCTGACACCCCCAGACCGTTGGCTCCGATCACTGGAACCTGCAACAACTGTCGTAATCTGTTCCACGCCGGGGAGCTCTTCTTTTTGCTCGACGTGAGTCCCACCCAGGATGCGATAGTAATCGTTCCTAGCTCAGGATATGGGGGCGAGGAAATTGATTATGATTAAGCCTTCGTTGATTTAACAAAACTCTTCTCTTGTAATCATCGATGCCGGCGGTATAAAAAACAAAAAAAACATATAAACATGATAATATAGGTACCATGTATTATCAGAATCAAAATAAATATCCGGGTTACCGGAGGTGTAGTGATTAGCATGATAACCTCCATTACTATCGGTCGCAGGTTCGCGCACTGCGGTGGCCAAAGGATTTATTAATGGAAAACCTGTGGATATGCAGTTCTTCGTGTAGGATGTAAAATGGAGGACCCGAGCCTGTACGATGTCAGGTACTCATTAAAGATCCCTATCCTAATTATACCTGGATAGGCAAACTTTAGGACTCCCGTGATGATAATATCCCTGTAGCATCGTCTAATTAGCCTTAGTAGCATAAAGGAGCGTTAAACAAACAAACAATATAAAGATGGTTGAAGTGCGGAAGTTTCGAATGTAGGATTTTGGTGTGAAGAAAGAATCTGCGAGTCTATTAATAGAGCACGGCAGGTCTCGATTGAATTCAACCGTGAAGTCTTTGCATCTTTCATTTCAACAAATTTCGCATTTTTTAAGTAAAATGTACAACAATTTGATTTTTATATTACGTATCGTAATCTTTATTATTTATTTTTCTATCTAATGTTTTTTTTTTTCAATATATACCTATATTTTTCATAAAAACAAAGTTTCAAAAATCTAATAACTTTTGAATATTATTATTTTATAAGATCATATTTAATTCCTAAGTGAAGCATTTTCGTCAACTATACGAAAAAAGATACACGAAGAAAAAATATTAAAATTAAATTTTTACTTATTTTGTTAAAAAATGCGAAAATCGTTCAATGAAAAAACGGCCACCTTTAGGATTTAGATCCCCCGAAAGAATCCGCAAGATGCAAAGACTTCACGGTTGAAGTCAATCGAGACCTGCCGTGAGAGGTTAGAGGGTGTTCAGGGATATCTGATATGTAGATGGAATAGAGAAGATTGCTTAAAACTTTACCTTGTAATACGCCCGCAAGTAATGGAAAAGAGAAAAGAGACAAATAAGCAGAAATACAGAAACTTTTGAACTATTTAATTAGAAGATAAAAGATTCGACCACGACCGGGAATCGAACCCAAGTCCTCTTTATTTTCGATCGTGCAAGTTCGATTCATCTGCCGTGGTCGAATCTTTTATCTTCTAATTAAATATAGTAGTTTAAAAATTATAAATTAATTTTATTTTTAAGTTTTTTCAATGCCAACAAAAACCGCAGAGCAATATTTCATTTTCTTCGAAAGCTTTAGATAACAAAATAACAACAAAAATATGTTGAAATATAAAGATAGAACTGCTACTGTATAGACAGCCATGGTTTGTGTGATGTTTAGTATTGTAGAAGATAAAAGCAGAAACAGATGCAGAAGGGCGCGTGAACTAATTGTTCTGAATTGTAGGGTCCTCGCTTTGGGACAACTGTTGCCGTCTGCTGGGTTTATTAGTCAATGCACGGTTTATATCTCAATGCTCCTTCTATTCAAAGAATCTTCATTGAAAACTATATCTTTCTGATAGGTTAAATGATAATCAAGATTTTCAGTTTGAAAAAAATAAATTTATTTTCGAAAGCCAACGTTTCGACAGTTATCGATGTACCTCTTGTATTATATTAAATAATTTATTTTTGAAGAGAAATATTTGGCTCCGCCGGGAATCGAACCCGGGTCTTCCGCGTGACAATATCTTTAGTATTGTATAACTTCCTTCTGTATATTTTTCAATTTTTTATGCATTGTTACCTTATGTATTATCTCAATTTTGTGTTATTATTGAGCCCAGACATAACAGTTTGTATACAGTACCATCTATTTTATTAGTTTTTAATATTTTATTTTTCACTTAGTTTCCTGTTTCTTGTGCGATTTTCTAGAGGCTTTCGCCTAAATTAAAATATTATAATTACGATACCTAATTTACAGTCATGTGCAAGGATCATAAGCACATATAAGACGTAAATACTTTTAAAATCAAAAAGTTACCTTTGTCGTATCGCTTAAGGTCATATAAAGACTGTAGTTTAAAATATGTAATGTAATATGCCTGACTACAATTCGAACATACATATGTAACTACTTAATTGATTGTTATCGGAAAATATATTCAAGAGGGTTCCGGTGTTCCGAAACCCGAGGAAATTTCCGGAATTTCAGTACTTAGGGTGGAGTCAGCATGGTCGAATTACTCGGAGGGTCGGATTAGTGGAAGCCGGACTAGCGAGTTTCCACTGTATATATAACTCAATTTTTAACTGTGCTATTTATTCCTTAATAGTGTCACAACTTTCGTTTAGTTTATCATAAGGTTCAGATTATTTAGGCGTTTTAAAAAGCATTACACAACTGCCAGTTGGCGTAGCTGAATGGATTAGTTGGAACTGTCTGCATCATGTTGTTGTTTGTTAATGGAATGGATATAAAGTGTGTAAAGAAGAGGGAGCAAGGACATGGGCATGCGTCATTGATATCGTTGATCTCAATCAAAACAAATCACTGTAGATATGATATTTTTAATGATTCAGTGACTATATTGCATGCATTCATTGCCCAGATGTTTTGTTATACTTCGCCATGAGGAAACTATTACATGCTTGATTGGTTTTATAATAACTGTTAATCTCACGGAGTGTTTCTCATTTCCCACCGCCACTACACTATAGGAGTGATAGCACCTGAGGCACTGATCCGTGGTTCCACAATCCGAGTAACCGTTCCATTAGTAGCGACTACCTGGGCTCATTCAATAGTCACCGCAGCTCCGGGAAATTGGTCATTTGTAGAATAATAGCCCAGAATAGGTTTTTAATTCGGCTAGAGCCTCTATAGGTGAATTGAATACATATCCGTCAGTAATGAATTATTGCATATCAATTCTATGGTGGGATTTAAATTTTTATTAGTCACTTGTAATCAAAACATTGCAAAAACATCTGAAATAAAAATATATTTTTTTAAATTTATTTATGATTTAGGTTTAATTTCACCGCCCCCTCCATGGAAATATTTATATTTGTAGAATGCAAGGCCTCCAAGTCTCGTATTATTTCAATAATTCACTTAATCATGCAGATTACATGCCGAATATTCGCCTATTCAGACATCTTCAGGGCTACAAGTGTATCGCAAGCAAGCTTGAAACAGGCTGAAGATGCCTGAATAGGCGAAAATTTGTCATGTAATCTGCATGATTAAGTGAATTATTGAAATAATACGAGACTTTGAGGCCTTGCATTTTACATCTATAATTCAATAGTCTCTTCCTAAAAACTTGTTTACTAATATGTATATTGACTTTTACATATACAACATTTAATAAGAAATCAGGGGTCTTGCTTGTATTTCGACTACATCTTACAAGGGGAGGCTACGGACGTGGGGTCACCGATTACAATGAAACTTTTTTTCGAGTTTCTATATCCAAAAATATTAGATACGTGTCCGAGGGTTCTTGCCAATGGGCCTTCTGAGCCGAGAAAAAAAATTTCTTAGGTACAAAAATAGCCAAAAATGGCATCGACAAAGTTGCCGCTGCTCAAAGCTCCTTCAACCAATTTCAATGAAATTTTCAGGCATGTCAGAGTATTGAAAAATATTAGACACGTGTATAGGGGATTGGCGAAATTAGCCTCTGGAAGCCCAGAATAAATCATTCAATATGGTAGTATATTCGAGCTCTGGGTAACGTTAAAAATCAATTCCATTACTTTGTAAATTGAATATATTACGTTTTTCAGCTTTTTACGTCAAAAACTAAATATTTGTATTTAAATATTATTAAATATTTTTCATGAAAAAGTATTTTTTGCTTAGACTGAAGAAAAATTTTCAACCACAAAAAAAAATTACTATTTGAAATATGTTCCAGTTTTTATGTAAAAAGCACAATTTCATAGTTACTTAAAAAAATATTTAAGATAATTTTGCGAAAAATTGAATTCGAAAGTTTGAATTTTGAATCTGAAAGTATTTCCATTGTTGTTTTCCCTTGCCCAAAGAATTAAGGAATTATTTTATGATTGAAAACGTTTGTTAAAAATTAAGAATAATAAATCTTTGGAAGACGACAACAGTTTTTATTGAATTAAGGGATTGCAGTTATAAACACAGTATGAACTTCTAAATACAAAAAAACAGGGTCAATAACATGTAATATAAATAAACATGACAAACTGATTAGGTAGGTAATTCCTTCTCTCAGGTTTGTGGAAAATAACTGCACTCTCCCATTGGCATTCGTCTCGTACGTATCTACTGCGAAAAGTTTGTTCTTAAACATATTAATTGGATTATCTAGCTTTTGATTTATTTGGCATCACTTGGGCATCTTTTTTGGATTTTGATTAATCGACATTTCTCTGTCACTAATTAAATCTTCTTTTTTTTTCATTGTTAAAAAATATGAACGGTCAAAATTTGGACGGCTGTTTTAGTCGTCTTTGTTATGATAAGAACATCGTGAAACAAGGCCTTAAATATTTTTGGGGAATCAACAATAAATTTTTGGTGACAATCTCTTCAATCCAAGCAAGGAAATTTTGTTATGAAAAATATTTCCTGTTAAATATTTATAATATTTAAATATAAATTTAGAAGATAAAAAAAAAAAGAAAAATAGAGGGAAAAAAAATTCATCTCTAAATAATTTGTTTTTAAATATAAATATTTAGTTATTGAAGTAAGAAGCTGAAAAAACGTAGTTTATTCAATTTACAAAGTAATGGAATTGATTTTCAACGTTACCGAGAGCGCGAATATAACACAAAATTGAATGATTTTTTCTGGGCTTCCAGAGGCTAATTTCGCCAATCCCCTATACACGTGTCTAATATTTTTCAATACTCTGACATGCCTGAAAATTTCATTGAAATTGGTTGAAGGAGCTTTGAGCAGCGGCAACTTTGTTGATGCAATTTTTGGCTATTTTCGTACCTTAGAAATTTTTTTTCTCGGTTCAGAAGGCCCATTGGCAAGAACCCTCGGACACGTATCTAATATTTTTGGATATAGAAACTCGAAAAAAAGTTTCATTGTAATCGGTGAACCCACGTCCGTAGCCTCCCCTTGTTAGTTAAGTTAATAAGCTATGATTTTGTAGGAACTGTTTCATTAAATCACATGATCCTAATGTAACATCTACAATAAGGATCATATTCTTTGATATCGTCTTGATAATTCTTGTGCCAACCTCCCCCTCGAAGACGTAATTACCGAACCTTGGCTTACCTACAGCTAATTACAATAAAACGCGAAGTCGTTCGAGCAATGATGTCTGACTGCACATATGCACCTTACGACAACAAATTTCATTCCAAAGACGACTAACAAGGAACTAGTGGCTGTTCTGACTTGTGCTCTAACTTAATATGGGTAAAAGCAACGTCAGAAAAATGCTAAAAAAGATCTAAAATCTCATCTTAACTAACACAAAAGCGCGCGCTTTCTCCGAACAAACAGGCGAACGGATAAAGTACCTGTTCGATTTTGTGGGTTATTTAAATATGCCGAACAGTGTGGCCGGGAAAGGCTGTTCGAGGGTGAAGTTCGTACAGTGTAAAGGCACATCCAATATAATTGAACAGCACCCCTTTTTTTTCAATAAAGTGTTTCTCGCTCTCAATGCAGTTTTCGACTCATTGAATAACATTACTTTCACAAAAAAAAAAAAAATAAACCTACTAATGAGCGAAAAGTGATTATTAGCCAATGATATCAGCCGTGCTATAAATAGCCAACAGGATGGGCAATTTGGACCTCGGGCGCCGAGATGCCGGATCAATCACGGGAGTGCACTGGCTACCTGCAGATTGCGGCCTTGGCGATTACACCGCTCAGGGGGAATACCACTTTACGTAATCCCGTCATTTAGGCCAGGAGCGGTCATCCAGTTCTGGGAAGGGTTTCACCTCAGGCGCCGAGCAGATGAAAGTGTCCTGGAGGATGTATCCTAGATATAGAGATAGCTCCTCAAGTCGAAGAAATCACAAATAGCCCAATAAAAGAGAACGCAGAAGGAGCGAAAGCAGAGGTAGATACCGCAGTAGTGATGTAAAACTATCGATATTCTCCACTATCGATAGTAACTGAAATAAAACTATCGATACTATCGATAGTCTGAGGTGATGACCGGGGAGGATAGTAGGATTTTTCATTTGAAACGATAGAAGCTGTAATATACGTTTTCATTTGCACTTTTTCTTTACATTTTTTATTAGGGAATAAGATTAACATTTCTGTAAATAGAGGATGGGTGGGTTCTAGTATACCTTGAAACAATTTGTATCAGTTTCAAGCTTTGATAAAAAATATAAATTTTATCAAAAGATCAAAGAAACTGAATTTAGAGGAAAGCAATAACAACCCTCTTTATGAAACCAGGATATCAGGCAGTCAGTTGTTTTATTTGTATATTATTCCATCAAGTTGGAAGGTATGTATGTGCTAATTTTTCAATTCAATTTTCCGTTTTTTATTTTTTGCGCGAAGTTCATATTTTTTTATACAGTAGATAAGCAATTTTTCTGTTAGAAAGATAAATAAAATGACACAGTTAAGTATATTTTTTTAATTTATCATTTTCATGAATTATATAGCATATGGCTGCTTAGAGGCAGGGCCTATCACTTTATCCTTTAAAAAAAATGTTTTCGATAGTATTGTCGATAGTTAAAAGAAACTATCGATGGTATCGATAGTACTATCGATAGTTTTACATCACTATACCACAGGCGATGAAGTGAATGTCTTCCGAAAAGGCTTGAGTATTTAAAAAAAAAAAATTGATTTTCTAGAGGACTGAAGTATGGTTAAGTAGGGTACAATGACATTAAAATTATAATGCCATCCTTTAAATAACTATCTATATTTCTTTGGTATTTATTTTATTTTGCGCTTTCTCAGTACCAATAGCAATGAAGGTTTTGCGTCGGTAATTACTAGAGACAAGCTGAATTTTTGCCAGTTGTTAGTACTTACTAAAAGCACTGTTTTGTCAAAAATTTCCCTCCCCTTCCATTTGCGAACCCCCATTGAACTTCTGGTTTTGATTCTTCATTCATTATCCTTTAAAATATACCAAATTTTCGATTTACAATTTAATGCTTTCCCCCCAAAATATAATTTTAGTTAAATATTTTAAAATAGCGAGACATGTGCTACACTTTTATTTGAAGTTTGTTTGTTTTAACGTCACTTCATGCCACCGAGGTTAATCGGACGATGCTGAAATGGGAGTCCTAAATTTTGCCTATCCATATATAATTAGGATAGTGATCTCTAACGAGTACCTGACATCGTACAAGCTCGGGACCTCCATTTTACGTCCTACCCGAGGGACGCCACCGCTAAGTATATTTTACTCCCTTTAGAAAACCATAGGGCCATCGCTGGACGCGAACCCGCGACCTTTAGTATCGTAGGTTGCCATACTAACTACTATACCACAGGTGACCCCTGTGCTACACTTTTAATTGAAGTATTTTTGGGTATTATTTGAAATGAAAGATCTGCTACCTAAAAACTAATTCCAATAAGATCCTAATTCGAAAATTTCGCATATTTTAGCGAATAATTGGTAAAGTATTAATTTTACTCTAAAGCATTATATAAAATATTTTAATTAATGAACAAAGAGAAATAAAATGATACAAGATGTATCAATGTATAATGAAAAATATTCGAGTTATGAGCAATAACCAGAAGGGTCTCAAACTGGAGGTTAAGGGGAGGTTAGCGCAGAGGGGAGGGACGGGGACTTTTGAGTCCCTAATTATTCCCGAAATATGGACATTTTGGCCTCCATTGCCAGGGCTACAAGTAGCGAAGTTTTTTATACATGTGCGAAATTTAAAAATGGTATAGTCTCAGAACCAACGCGCTTTGGATGTTCAGTCATCAGAGAACAAATTCAGAGGTCTGGCATATTTATAGTGTTTAATATATGAACTAAACAGGAACCCTTGGGTATTTTTTTATACCTTTTGAGTGACCGGAGCGAGCGGAATTCGATTGTTGGGATAAAATAAAGCTAACCGAAGTTCTTTTTTACTTTTTACTTTCACTTACCTATATATGAAATATATAGTAAGTGGAAGTATTGCGATCGTGAAAATTTTCGACTTCCGGTTTTCAACGGAAATACACGTTTTGGGGTCCCCTGAGTCGAAATAACCAAGTCCCGCGAAATGGTCTGTGTGTGTGTGTGTGTGTGTGTGTGTGTGTGTGTGTGTGTGTGTGTGTGTGTGTGTGTGTGTGTGTGTGTGTGTGTGTGTGTGAACAGACTAGCTCAAAAATTATAAACCGTGGGAACCTGAAATTGGGTATTTAGTGTAGGTATATGCCCGCGATGTGACAGCAAAAATTTCATCAAAATTGCTCAACGGGAGGGGGTACTTTATTTAATAACTTTTTAAGTTTTTTTTCGATTTTCACAAAAACGGCTCTAACGATTTTGAATAAACTGAGTATTTGATCTATTTGTATGCCCGAGATATGACTGTAAAAATTTCACCAAAATTGATTTACGGGAGGGGGGACTTTACTTAATAAATTTTGTATCATTTTCACGTGTTTTTTTTATTTACTCAAAAACGGTTTTAACGATATTGATCAAACTTGGTATTTGATGTATTTATATGCCCGAGATATGACTGTAAAAATTTCACCAAAATTGATTTACGGGAGGGGGGACTTTACTTAATAAATTTTGTATCATTTTCACGTGTTTTTTTTATTTACTCAAAAACGGTTTTAACGATTTTGATCAAACTTAGTATTTGATGTATTTATATGCCCGAGATATGACTGTAAAAATTTCATCAAAATTGATCTACGGGAGGGGGGACTTTACTTAATAAATTTTGTATCATTTTCACGGTTTTTTTTTTATTTACTCAAAAACGGCTTTAACGATTAACAAAAATAAGATATGAATGTAGAAAAATGTGTGACTTTAGGAAATGATAATTAGCAAAACACGTCAATTTCTAATCTAAGTAAGTTGGTAAGTGAAAGTTGTGTGTTGCGCGCACGCACCAGATTTTTAACTTTTACAGTCGAACCTGGTTAAGTGAGACCTGCTTAAGTGGAATGCCTCTATAAGTGGTACTAAACTTGTTGTCCCTTCATTTTTCCCTTAAATAAACTCTTTCACTGGAATGTTTTCACCTCTGTAAGTGGAATAAATTTTTTTGGGAGTTACCTCTGTAAGTGGGATGATTTTTGTATTCACCTCTATAAGTTCAGCCACAGGATTGGGAAAATGTGATAGGACATACCAATGAGAAGTTTCCAATATTCAAACAGCATGTCCACATGATAATGATGAAATTATAACAGCAGGAGAGCTGAATGATCAAGAAATCCTTGAAAAATCCGCCAGACGGAAATGAAAATTCTGAAGAGCCAGGGAGGCTACCAGTCACGAAAAATGATGCACTAACTATTATTGAGAAATTGCAGACTTTTTTTGAAATGAATAAAGGGGCTGAAGGTGAAATCTTTGATAAATTATATGACATAGAAAAAAGAATTTTTAAGTGCCAAAGTGAAGTAGAGAAAAAAATAAGTGAATTCACTCATTAATACTTCTTCTTCTTCTTCTTTCTCTTCCTCCTTTGTGCCTTTCAGCGTGGAGGTGCCTCAGTCCATGCAAACCAAGCCTCCCGGTCCCGAGCCAGCGCCTTCATGGCATTCCAGTTTTTACCTCTTTTCTCTCCCACACTGGAGATGTAGTCTGTCCACTGAGTCCTGGGTCTCCCTCTGGGGCGTTTTCCTGTTGGTCTGGCCTCGAAGTATTTTCTTGCATCCCGGTCCTCATTCATCCGACAGAGATGTCCGAACCATCTAAGTTGCCTCTTTTCAAGAATGTCCTTTAGAGAAGTAATCCCTAGATCCTCTCTAGTCCTATCATTCCTGATACGATCCCTTCTGGTTCGGCCCGCTACTTTTCGGAGGTACCTCATTTCCGATGCAGTAACTCTACTTAGTTGCTTATCTAATGGTACCCAGCTTTCACTTCCATATAGAAGGGTAGGTAGGTAAACAGCTTTGAAGATATGCAGCTTAACATTTTTCTCCACCTCCCTTTTCCCTATAAGTGTGTTGCAGAGATGGTAGTAGATTGCGTTCGCCTTTTTTATCCTATTGGATATCTCCTGGTCTATCTTTCCATTTCTGCTGATCACTGTTCCGAGGTAAGTGTACTCGTCCACCATTTCCATTATTTCACCTTTGCAAAGTATTTCGACGTGTTCTTGTTCCCTGCCAATGTGCATCACTTTACTTTTCCTGACATTAATTGTCATTCCTTTTCTTTCTAACTCGGCTTCCCATTCGATTACAGCTTGCTGCAGGCTCTCTTTAGAATCCGCGATGAGGACAATATCATCCGCGAATACCATTACTTGGGCGAGGATTGTCCTCATATTCCAGTTTCCAATAGTAGTGCGGGCTGTCCTACGTTTGCATATTTTCAGGATTTCATCCATGTATGCAATGAACAGGAGGGGGCTCAAACTATCTCCTTGTTTTACACCCTTCTTGATAGCAAACACATCGGACTCTCTTCCATTAATCCTTATTATTCCTTTTGAATCGTGGTATGTTGACTTAATGGCTTCTATCAATCCTTGGGGAATGTTTTTTCGTGAGAGAGCATTCCACAGTTCTTTTCTAGGGACCGAATCAAATGCAGCTTTCAGGTCTATGAATGCCAAGAAGATACTCTTACCCCGTTCCCATGATTTATCTAATTAATACATTTGTACATAATTATCTTTTAATCTGCATTATTTTATTTTCACATTACAAAAAATATCAAATAATTGTATCAATATTTTATGTATATGAGACATTCTTTTACAAACCGAACAGATTTGGACATAAATTGACCGACACATTTTAGATTTAACTGAAACTTTTTTTACGGGTTCTATATCGAAAAAAAAAGAGATACGTGTAAGAGGATTTTTTTTTATTTTCGATATTTTGAAAAATAGACAAGATCGAAAATTCGTGAATTTGATGATTTATCGATAATAGCCTATTTTTCAAAAATTCATAACTCCGGTTCTATTTAAGCTAAAAAATCTAATTTTTTTTATTTTGAAGGTAAAAAGACAAGCTTTAAAAAAAATACTTTCAAAACAAATTGTCGAAAAATTCAAATTGTTATTAACAATTTCAATGTTTAAATCGGTTTTTCACAGTGGCGCCACCCATGAATCAACTTTTTACTATTTTTATCGTATTCTGCGTCAAATTTTCTATCGAAAACGCTTTTAAAAACGATGGAGAAGTTATTTTTACTGTAAGAAAAAAATTAAATATTTTAGCTGATGAATACAAATTAGAAGAAAAACAATTGTCCGAACGTTTCCAAAAAGCTTTAACAATAAAAGGAACTTTAAAATATCATTGTATTAATCCGATTTCTTTACAGCAATTGGAAGCAAAACGGTTTTCATCTTGCGAAAAAAAGAATATTGTAAAAAATTTTAAACAGAAAATGTAAACATTGCCTTATTTTTAAATATTGTATTTATTATTATATTCCAAATATTGTTCTTATTAACTAATGCATTATCGAAATCTTAATAAAAAAATTTCATTTTCAACAATGTTTTTTATTTATTTTTATTTATGTATTTTTTCTATTTTTTCCCATCTTCTTGGCTAATAAAATATGTTCTTTAATTAAAAAAATGAAACAATTATTTGTATTTAAGAGATAAACGGTGTAAAACAAGAATATGAGCCGTAAAATGTGACCCACGTGTCGATGTGACGTACCGCGCTAAATTAATTAATTTTTTTCTTACAGTAAAAATAACTTCTCCATCGTTTTTAAAAACCTTTTCGATAGGAAATTTGACGCAGAATAAAATAAAAATAGTAAAAAGTTGATTCATGGGTGGCGCCACTGTGAAAAACCGATTTAAACATTGAAATTGTTAATAACAATTCGAATTATAGACAATTTGTTTTGAAAGTTTTGTCTTTTTACCTTCAATATAAAAAAAAATTAGATTTTTTAGCTTAAATAGAACCGGAGTTATGAATTTTTGAAAAATAGGCTATTATCGATAAATCATCAAATTCACGAATTTTCGATCTTGTTTATTTTTCAAAATATCGAAAATAAAAAAAAATCCTCTTACACGTTAAAAAAGTTTCAGTTAAATCTAAAATGTGTCGGTCTGAAAGGTGTTCGGTTCGTAAAAGAACGTCCCATATGTGGTTTTTAAGTTTGTGGTGTAATATTTTTTTTAATAAAAATTACAAGTTGTTTTAAAACCTCTTTTAGTGGTACATGACCCCTTAACAAGATACCTGCACCCTGGTTAAGTGAGACCTGCTTAAGTGGAATACCTCTGTAAGTGGAATTAAAATCCTGTCACCAAGAGATTCCAGTTATCCAGGTTCGATTGTATTTATTAATTTTTGCTAAAAATCAATTTCGAAAATATCTACAGCGGTAGAGAAATAAGGCACTAAACGCATTGGAAGCATGGGCGGATCAATAGCGGATCCACTCAAATATATTGGCTATAACAATTTTTCTATATTTTTAAGCAAATAATGCAATTAGGTAGTTATACAGTAAACCCTCATTATTACGAACTCGGATATAACGAACACCTCGATATAGCGAACCAAAATACTATCCCCCCAAAATTACCATTACATTTCTGCTGAACCCCTCGTTATAGCGAAATCCTCGGTTAGTGCGAACTACGAACTAAATTTGATGCCTGAGAATTATTATATTCTGTTATAACGAACTGCTAGAATTTTTAATTATTTTTTTTTTACTGTATTACGTAGAATGAGCGCGGGAAGACGAAGTTGCACCAGTTTCTAGAATTGAGTTGTTTTTTTACTCTTAACCAATCCGATTTCCTTTTGCTCTCTCTCTGATCCCATTGACTTTTTTCTCAAAACTAGCTCAGTTCTGTTTCGACCTCTGTCTTCTTATTATTCGAATCAGTGTTCTGTAATTGTTTATACTGTTTTTTTTTTAATACACAATGAGTTCGTTGGTAAACGTGGGTCACAAACGTAAATACTTATCAATCGAGGAAAAATTGAAAATTCTCCTGGATATTGAATCGGGAATTCTAAGTAAGAAAACCATCGCAGAAAAATATGTAATTCCAAAATGAACATTGTCAACCATTATAAAAAACAAAGATAAAATAGATTCAACCGCAGCCCAAGGATTAACTTCAACATCAAATAAACGACTGCGCTCTGCGGCTCATGAATATTTGGGAAAAAATTGATAAATTGCTTTAAACAAATGAGATCTCAAATACCAATCTCAGACCCTCTTATTAAAGCTAAGGCTAAAGAACTCTCGAGAGAACTTGGCAGGTAAATTAATTAATCTCATTGTTTAATTAATATATAGTTTAACTAAAAATAAATTACATACATGCGTTTTAATTTAACTAGTTCTAATGAATGAATTTCCTTCTAAATATGATCAAATTAGAGCGGCCATTTGCTAAAAAAAAAGATAAAAAAAAAAGAATCCTCGGTTATAACGAACTATGAATATCAAACCCCCTACCAGTTCGCTATATCGAGGGTTTACTGTATGCTCTAAAGATAGCACTTTTGGTTGTTTAAATCGCTGTCTTTCTTAATACAAGGCAACAATCTCATTAAACAACGGTGCTGTCAGTCACGAAATTATGAGACGGGGGGGGGCATGACCCTCCCCCCCAAATTTCGTGCTAAATTCGCCCCTGGTGCTAGTTTTATTATTATTTATCTTTCAACGTAAAGGTTCTAAAGGTTTAAGATGACCCCTTCATTCTTAGCTTCCTATCGATAGGTCGATGAAATATGATTTATATTCTCCCCTCGGGGTCGATGTTGCTGGAAGATGGACTCGACCATCCTGGAGCTGGAACCGGTCTAAATAATGAAGGCGTTAACTAGTGGCCATCTTTTTGTAACGGGTCGGAAAAGAAAAGGAATAAAAATTCAGTAATAACTAGATATTAATAATATATATCCATATTTGGGAACTCAACCATTATCGAAAGCTGGTTATGTATAATTATTTATAATAAAAAAGAATCAGCTTTAAATGATTATTTCTTTAACTGATGCATTTATAGAACGCACGATTTTCTTTTTTTTCTCGGAGAGTGAGGTTGGTGTTTATAGAAGGATATTTACCAAGATTTCTAAAAAAAAAAAACTTTTAGCATTTTACGAGATTGATGAGATGACTCAGTGTATAGACGAAGCAGTCACTACTAATGGTGCTCACATGTTTTATTAAATCTGTCCAGTTTGTAAGTTAAGTGAGGGGGGGGGGGGGGTAGAACATAATGCTAACCACACAAATTATATCTATATTTTCTATCAGTCTATATGCTTATAACAATATTACCCGGTTTTAAATGTATTTCATTCCCAGACTCTTCAGCATTAATTTTCTTAAAATAGTACAGTAGGGTTCCGATTAACCGAGGTGCCAAGTCTGAGGAGGGAGGGGTATGTGAATGTATATGAGTACATTCATACAAACTACAATAAAAGATTTATTTAAAAAAAAATAGTTTCATAATTTCTGTTATTATTATTCTTATTATGCATTTTGTTGTTGTTATTTTGAAATATTTATTAGGGTTTTAAGCATATATGTAGTTTTTATTTAAAAATAACCTACAATTTCAGTTGGTATTGGTATGGTTCCGATTAACCGAGGTAACCTTGGTCCCCATCGACTCGGTTAATCGGAACCCTACTGTAGTCTGATTCATTATTCATTATTGTTTTTAATTTGTCTTTTCTAGAAGTATTTTTTAAATTTTTTTATTTTTTATTTTTATCCTTTTTTTTATTTTTTATTTTTATCCTTTTTTTTATTTTTTATTTTTTTTTTTAACCTCTTTGTATATTTAAACTTCCTTCAGAAACAAAACAACCCTATCCAGCACCTCGGTGCCATCTCCCAAGGCCAACTCTACTTTGTTTGGGATGTTTGTGACTACGATGTTCGAGTACCATCTACGCTGGCCTAGAAAATTCTGGATTGTTCACCTAATGACTATATATAATATATAATTAATATATATATATATATATATATATATATATATATGTATATATATATATATATATATATATATATGTGCGATGGACTGCAGAGATAGTCTTGGTTCTGAAGCTTAAGTCGTATAGTAATTTATTTGGCAATGTAAATTATTATTTTCTTTGAATAAAAATCGTTTAAAGCACATAAGTGTTATAATATATACACTGAATTATCAAACCTACTTGTGTGAGAGAACAGTAAACATCTAATACATAGCCCAAATTAATGTTAAAATTTGAATATTAAATATTTAAAGTAAATGAAGGCCGCATAAAATAACGCAAATGTTGGAGTTTACATAACGCACATAATATTATTGGACATATGCAGCTATTCAAAGCATTCAATCAGCTGATCGAAGTAATCTTTGACTTCCAGACGCAAGAATTCTTAATTTGAAAAAAAAAAAAAAAAAAGTGTATGTAATTCTGTCTTATGATTTAGATTTATAAAAGCATAATTCGCTATTCTCTATCAGAGGATACAAACATAAGAATACAACTTTATAACTGAAAAAAAAAAAGTGTGGTTTACGAAATGTAAATTAAGTCAAGTTAAATTGAATAGTTCATTAATAACAATAAATAAATTTTAAAAAAGATCTATACATGGCATTAATGGTCAAAAAAATGTCTTTTATTTAAATATTGTCACAGGGATATACAGTAAAAACTTTAATGACAGAGATGTATAAGAAGTTACAAATACTTATATTAAAAATAAATAAATCAATAAATATCTCTAAATAAATATCGCTAAATAAATATTAAAGAAGAGTCGAAGAATTTCGAAGTTCGAAAGAAGATCGAAAATGTCATTTTAAAATTTGTCGAACCAAGAAACCTAGTCACAATATGGCTATAGGGTAGGTTAAAGAAGAATCAAGGAATATGTAAGACCTATCACTCTGATGCAAATAATAAAAAATAAAATTTAAATGTTTATAAATTAAAATGTTCATAAAACCCTTAAAAAGTAAAACTGAACAAGGAAATAATTCTGTTAAGTATAGTAAGTAAATATAGTAAGCTTTATTTCTAAAAATCTACAGCCTTTCACAATTTTTTTTTTAAATTTATATGTCAATGGGTACCCTTCTGAGGCTAAACGCATCCCATTTTGTTGCTTTAGGAAACTATGCTAACTATCAAAAGCAGCGTGAACTACAATATTTTACGAGACTAATTCCCTGGGGGACTAGAGAGAATTCGATTAACGTTATGTTAATACCTTATCAATTCTGGGCTCCCACGGATGCAATTTACATATTTCACAGACTATGCACCCTCTATATAGGGGTACAACAGTTGGTTATGCTTCACACATTTCTGTCATAGTTAACGCAAGTCATTTGATAGTTGTTTCACTGGATGTCTATGATGGAATAGGAAACAATCCATATTAATAACAATATTCGATCTCCAAATATTTATTGATATTTTATGATCGAAAAAGCGAACCTTAGCAGGAAGTAAGCACTACGAATAATTTCACTTTTTTATATGTATTTCCCCCAGGATCTAGCTAACGTTGTGTGCACGGAGCTTATTTCCTACTAAATTTGATGCTCGACAACTTTTATCTAAAACATTTTTCTTTTAAATCAGGTGTTTTTGGGTTCGGGGCGTTGGAACACGGTTTCCATCAAAATCGTAAAAATTACAGATTTTTGATGTACCGAACCCGGCTAAACCACTGAACCTATTTAAACTTCAAATATATCATTCTATTTGCAATAGTTTAAACTCTTACATTAAGAAGAAAGCAATACTTTTTGAATTGTATTTGCCGAATTATATGCGAGAAACTGAAGAAAAAAAAATCTAAAAATTTCACGGATTTTACTCTGCAAGGCGATAAATACGTCCACGTTGTTATTACTTTGCCTCCACAGGAGTGGGCTAATTTTAAAATTAATGAGATCGTTTTATACAGAATTCTATATTCTACAACTATTATAGGTAACATTTTTTATTTGGAATAACCCTCTTTTAGTTGCAGGCTTGGGAACATGAGCGTAATTCATTTTTCCGCTAAAGTGGCTAAATTGACAATCGGTTTTGGCGAAATGACTTAACCGATTTTAACTGTGAGGCCCTCAGTCGACGCGAAATTTAGAAAGAACCCTTTTATTTAAGCGAATAATTGATAAAAGTTCGAAAATGTCGATTTCGTTCGCCTATAAAATTTGATTGCAACCGATCTGAGGTGGCAGTCGTTCACAATTGTTGCCTATGAAATGAGTACTTTCAGCATATATGATCAAAAACTTTCTTCAAATCAGGCACCTTTTCGGCCCTCAGCTCCCGGGCTATATGGACACATTGTTCGAAAAGTCCACCACTCTGTAAAAATAAAAATTAATAAAAGTTGAGTCTGTAACTGGATGTAATTACATTTTAATAATTTCAATAAAAGAAAACAGACTACCAAGATAATATGAACAATATAATTTGATAAAATTTTAGATTTATGTTTTCTCACTATCTAATTATGTAAAATCTCATGTTTTTTTTTTTTTGTTTTTTTTCATTCGACCTTCCAAAATACATATTAATGTATTAATTTAATCATTTCTCGTGGGTAACAGCCTTATATTAATTTTAAATATTTTATTTTTGAAGAGAAAAGATTGGGCTCGGCCTGGAGTCGAACCCGGATCTCCCGCGTGACTTGCGCGGTACGCTATCCACTGCCCCACCGAGCTCGCTTCCATGCGTAGCCAATCTCTATTAACGTATTACTTTCTAAAATTGAATTTAACGTAAACATTGTTTAAAAAAAAAAACATTACAATAGTTACTGTATAGGGTTAAAACATTAAGGACATTGAACTAACATCCAGTGACGTACCGAGAGGTGTAGGATAGGTAGTTACAACAATATGAGTATTCTTTACTTTTTATAACTAATTGATTGATTGCTATTTAGTTAAGAACATTATAACAGTGTCCAAATAGTGGTTTAGGTGCGCTACTGATTGTAATAGTTACCAAACAATATCGTACCCCAATATCTGTTCCTCTTGGAGTAACGACTACTGCTGATCAGTATTCATACAGAATCCGACCAATCAGCTGGCGCAAGAACGGAGGAGCTAATTCGATAAGTGCTCCGGACCTTGGCCTCTTTGTGACATCTCCGCCATATCTACATATCAACTAAAATAGAACGTACTCACAGCATAGAAGCTTCTTTAAGAGTCAACTTAATAAGCTTATTGATCGATGGCGCAGATACAGACCGATACTGCGTAGACATTTCCGATTATCCGCTAGTTGGCGCATATCCGAGTTCGATGAGGCGTGCCAACGTCACGGCCATGTGAATCGCCGGTCGTTTTGCCGGAAGCAACGCCGGAAGTCGGACTTCCGCTGACTGGCCATTATTGGGTGAATTTCTGGACTGTTGATTCTGATCAACAAGTGTGTATGTCAAGTGCGAGAGCAACCAGTGGAACTTTGATTGGTTGTTAGTGACAAGTGCAATCGAACAAGTTATAATTTCAGGGTCTGTTAACCCTCCTAAACAAAAAAGAATTTAATAATATTGGTTCTATGAATGATCGTAGGAAAAAGGAAAAGTATTTATGTATATACAAATACGAGCATACCTGGAGTATACCCTGGAGTGAACTCCCAGTTTATAGATACCCGACCTTTTTCTTTATCTCATATCTAGAAACATTTCAAGTTTTTTAGCCATAATTGCAAAACATTTTCATTTATAGGAACAATTTAATATTAAATGGAAGGCATAATAATCCTCTTTAAAAAAAATTTCACGGTTATGTAGGGGTCGCTAATTTCTTCAATCCATCTAATATTGGTGGGGTACCGCAAGGTTCAATACTGGCTCCTCTCCTCTATGCTATGTCTACCTTCGAAGATGCCATTTAACAATGACTGCATCTTACACTGACGATATAACTACTAAGCCATTTATTTTTGTATTTACATTCAATAGCTATTATTTACTAAGAATAAAGTAGTCGAAAGACACTTTCATTTTTTATTATTGTAACTCAACAAATAATCAGTTTATACTCCAAAAATAAGTCCAAAGAGTTGTATGGTGTAGTAGCCCTCTATCCCTTATTCATGAAGAAAGTTCACGTTTGATATCAAAGATAAAGGGCTGTAAGAATACGATACTCAAAGAATATCGAAAACAGTTCATTACATTACTGATGGGCTAATAAAATATAAATTTGATTTGAGCGACCGTCGCCCAGGTTGCGCTGCGCTGTGTTTTAGTTTCAGTGATGTTCACTAATTACTTTTTTCTGAATTTTAAAATAAAGTAAATTTCAAGCCTCGATAAAAATCGAAAATTAATTGTCTAATATGCAATTATTTTACTTAATAATAGTTGATAAAAAATAGGTCTGATTAATATTTTATAGAATGCCCAAACCAAATTCGAAAATTTTCATCATATACATATACTCCGCATGACAAATTGAATTTTATTAATTATTAATAAGTATTGTAACTTGTTAAAATATGTTTTCAATAAAAAAGTTTTATACCACTTATATTTTGAAGTTTATCTTTCTATTCCTAATATCACACCATTTCATATCAAATTTCTGAGAGAAGCCGGGTAACTCCTCTAGTAATTCATAAAAATTAAAATCTTTTGAACAGAATATCTCTTCAAATTGAGTGGACGAGGCGTTAATGGGCGTACCTTAAAAAAAAAACGTTTCCTTGTTTTGAGATCCTATATCCAGATATTCAGCTTTTGTGCTTAACTCTAAACTACCTGTACACATAAACCACTACCTAATTATTTATATTAAAATTACATGTAAGCCTAAAGATAATCACTCCTCTCTCAGCCTGTTCCCTTTTTTTATATTGAAATCACACCAAGATCCGTATTTTTGTTAAAGTTTAGGTTCTTGGCTGAATAAAAAAAAAAAAAAAAAAATACAGAAAAATATTGTGTATGTATTTACTTTTTTTCCCTCTTGATTATATTGTTCAGAGGGAACAGACGGACCGTCAAAGAGAAATTCGTGCCCTCAGCAATTGCTATGAGCTGACATTTCCAGGAATAGGCGTCAATTATTTAATTCTAAGCAAGCAGGAATGGTAAAGCATATTTCCGTCCATTAGTAATTTTCTACATTACATCATGTAGAGAGTGGTCCTTAGCAATTATTAAATTCTGGGGAGCTCTATCTGTTAGTAGTAGCAGCTTTCTCAAAAGAGTATTTTTAGCAATCGATCGTCATAAAAAAACCCCGACCAATCTAAAGTTTCGCCTCTCAGAAGCATAACTAGATAGGGGTTTGATTAGAGGATAAATACTTACAATACTTGGAATGATTGCTTGGTGTTTTAACCAGTTTCTAGTAGCTATTAAATCACTAATAAAACTCAGAAAAAAAAATATAATTGTAAAAATAAAAGGTAATATGTACTAACAAAATTCCTATCAGTACATTTCAAATATTATATAGAAAAATCAGAAATAATTTCACTATAGACTATCGTATGGTGACTAACCCAAGGCTGGTGGTCGGTTTTGAAATTCAGGTTTACAAATGTACCTATGATATTAACAGAACATAAAATTGAAATGAATGTATGTTTATCGCAGTATATTTACAAGGACTTTTTATTTGCCATACGGCCTAATGATGTCAAACGTTAATTTTTGGTACGTTAATTCAGCCATCCCATTTACAGCTGAATCGATATCTCCGACGATCTATTAATCGATAATATTGTACCATTGATGAGAGGCTAGATATTGACGATGTCCAAAACTTGTCGGCAATAATATGTAAGCATCAGTACAATAATGTGGTGCGGGAGTATCTGCTTGAAGAACTAAGTGGTGAAGATATAATTTGCGGGACGCTTGGCATCAATATATATATATATATATATATATATATATATATATATATATATATTATGAAATACCTATTATTCCATAATACCCGACACTCCAGCTTAGAAAATGAATCTTTAAGCTAACAGAAAAAAAAATTTTAGTTCGAAGTAAAACAACAAATGTCGTCAACTCACCTGGACTACATCCTGGTGATTTTTGTTGAGTATTTTGTGGTATTAAAATGGTTTATAGCAGCCCTAAACAGAGCCAAAATCTTGGTATCCCTTTGGTCTCTATTCCATGACTAAAATATTTAGTTGCGATTGTAAACATGGCTTTACATAGCTTAGGTTACACCACCAATTCAAAGATTTAGATAAAACTGTAGATTTTCTACAGGAAAAAGTTCTTCTTCATAAAGATAGGATATGCCGCAATGGACGTAACATAAAATTAAGCAAGAGAGAGAACAGATTCAGATGGAGAAGTAATAACAGATCCTGTCGTATGGAAATTGGCTTAAGAGAAGATACGTGGTTTACTGGTTCTAAATTTCCATTAAATACAGTATTGATTTTCATTTATTCGTGGACAAAAAAGTACACTAGCACCTTATTTTTTCAAGAGGACTTAAGTATGTCTGCACAAATAAAATAATAGTTATTAAATATCGTTACTTTTAAAAACATGTGTTGTGTTATTTGTAACTGTAGATTCGGTTGGCGTGCTTTAAACGAAAAAGACCCCCCTCCTCCTTTCTACTATTAAAATTTACAAGAGAGGAAAAAAACATTTGAACTAATATTGAACTCTGCTTACAAAATACTAAAACCGAAGCCGTCCATATCTTTTTGTTATTACGGTATTTGTTTTATTATTATTATTATTTTATTTATTTGAAAAGTGGCTATTTATTCCTGCTTTTATACCTTAATATAATCGAGTAAATTATATTAAGTATTTATGGTATAAGATAATATTGTATATTTTGAAATATGTTAATGTCGATTTTTTACTGGAATGGAAAGAAAATTAAGCTATCCTAGCTCTCTCCAGGGAAAAATCCTGGTTTCAGACTTGAGATCAGATCCAATAAACAATATCATTCAATTACGCATAGTCTAAATACGAAGCAATTACGCTTACTATGCGGATAAGTAGTATTATTATTTTTCTTTATTTTTATAAATAATTAGTCTAAATATCAATTTGTAGAATGGAGAACTATATTCTATCTTAGAGTGGTGTAATGGTCAACTGTTTTCTTTAAGATTAGAATTATTTGATTGACAGGTTTTCAGTCTAATTTTCTTTGACTAATCCAAATTTTATTTGGAGAGCCTACGCTTCGAAACAAACAAGTGGATCTTCGTCAGGGCTAAAATGAAGACAAACATATGAGCAACAAGTAAAGTAGCTATGCTAGAAGATGAGATTAATTACATATCGTAACAATAAGAAGTAACAAAGTTATGGAAAAAAAACCGACTTATGATTACATGACATGCGGTCTTATGAAATCCAATAATCATATAAAAGAAAGTAAAAATATTTGTGTAAGTAGTTGTTAACATGATAAAATAAATTAAATTTTGCTAACATACTTGTCTTCATTTTAGCCCTGACGAAGATCCACATGTTTCGATCGATACGTATGCACTCAAAATAAAGAAAATTTGAATGAAAATCCTGCTAATCAATCATCTTTATATTTTATGCTATTTTTTCATTATAGCGCCTTTCAGAGTAATGACTTACTGAGCCCGCCAAACCTGGAGCCAGACGGTTATACCCAAGACTTGGGCAATGTATATTTTGTCTTTAATGACAAGCTTTGATTTCTCTGAACAGATTAATTTGTAACCCGCAAATCACATCGGCCATTATCCATCTGATTGTGTAATACAGAGAAATCTCATTTCTGGGAAACTACCAGGATAAAAAAAATAGAGAGAGAGAGAGAGAGAGAGAGAAAATTAGTCTTGAATCGACTTAAAGTAACATTAGAAACTAAGGCAATTGCAAAGAAGATTATTTTGATTTAATTCAATTTATTATCAAACTTAATTTTCAAGGAAATTTGTATCAAATTGTATTTAAATAAATTAGCAAATAAATAAAGCTAATTTCCAAGGCAATAATTAGTAGGAGAGAAACACTTTATTTAAAATAGTGGTGCTGCCCAATTATATTGGGTTACTAATACACAGCATACTAATTTATCTATCATAGAGACTATTTGTTAATACTAATAAGACTAATATATATACAAAAAAACATAATTTTTTTTTTTTTTTTTTTTTTTTTTTTTGCATTTATAACTTTATAACATTTTCTCTCTATAGGCTCCTCTAAAAATTAAGTAATGTAGTAATAAAAATTTTAAAACTAGGTAAAATACTAATAGCAACATAATAGTAACAATACTCAACAACAGCTCAAAATTTTATATAAAACGGGATAAAATGATTTAAAATATAAAACAAACAACAACAAAAATAACAATATATAAAAAGAACAATATATAAATAAAAGGCGATTAGCGGTAAATATATTATTATATAAATAAATTAAATTAATCAATATATAAATAAACAATATACATATATATATATACATACATGTCCCCACAACGATTTGTAATTTAAATTCTAAGAATGGATGTGGTGGTGTATGATTCCCAGGGAGTCGAGAACAATATATTCTGCAATCTTCGCTACGTCCTTGATGTCGACACCAAGATCCTCCATGAAGCTCCTTGTTGAACTTGGTATAGTTCCGCGGGCTCCGAACCAAAGGCCTCTCACGTTGAAGTCTCTCTCGCCGAAGCCTTCACGGAACTTTTCTTTAAGGAAAGGGATACGTTTTTCATAAATTTCCTTCTTTTCCCTTTCAATTTTGGTGGCCTGGTCGAGGTCATTCGATTCGTACCTAACAGTGGGATCCAGAACGATAGCTGACTTTCCGGTCTTAGAAAACGCCACTATATCAGCATATCTCGTGGATCCCTCTGTATCCACGCAGTAAACCTCTTCATAGCACGCAAAATCCCTATTTGATATATTGAGTGGGCAAGTATATATATTCTTTTTTTTTTTGCGCAATGGTCTTCATTGCGCGTTTTGCAGCGTGGCCTACCACTGCGAGGTCTGTCTTCAACACTTCCAGTGGTTAGGAATCTGTTCCAACACCTCACGACATCACTTTGTCCGATGTTGGGCCGAAGTGATACACGCCAGCGCGAACGTTTTAGCAGTAACGTGAAAATCAGGTGGATGTATTCGCGGGCGCAATCGACTATAGGAAGCGCTAGTAATTTTGCAAAATGTCGGAAGGAACGGGGATAGACATAGTTGATGTGATAGAGATAATTGGTAATTTTAAAAGACCATTAATTGAAGGGCAGGCTATCCTTGATGCAAACCACGTAATTACATGTGGAATAATATCTAGAAGTAAAAAAACAGTTATTTTACAAGCCTCGTGCCTTCAAACAAGCGATCTTAAAGGATTGCCCCATCAAATAAAAGTGGAAATAAAATTTATTAATAATAATAAACTGCAAAAAAAAATAAATGCAAGCACATCATTGTAACTTTACTCTACGTTTTTCGGTTAGCAATAACATTAATTACCTATTCATACAAACATTGTTATGGCAGCTGTCATTTTCATGACAGCTTAGTTTCTTTGTCATAGTATTTATTTACTTATCAAAACTTTCAGGCATCGCATTGAAAACTTGGAACAATTAACACAACGGATGTAATACAAAAATGGGGAAAATTAAAAAAGAAAAACAAATATATGACTCTATGGTCTCAATGTTATTTGCATAAAACTAGCATTTTGGAATGATAAAATGTCAAATACTAATATTTACCTGGATAAATATAGCCACCTTCTTTAAAATGAAGACTACATATCGTCATATGTTTCGAAACAGGCTTATCTATTCTTAATTTTACAATCCACTCTTTAAGAAGCTTTTTATTTTTTGGAAATAAATGGAATGACTCGTCTTTTATAATTGAACACTGGGGGACCACCAAAATAATATTTTGCTCAATCGGGTTTTAATTATGGAAAAATAAATTAAAAACGCCAAAAAACCCTGTGAATCCCAGGTACTAGCCCGGCTTCTATCCCCGTTTCTCTAGTTCCTGTAAAGAAGCAGCACCGTCGCTTGCGCCCGCCTATTATATGGTTGGATGAATGAAGGTCGTTAGATTGACATGTTAGTTGCGTTGGTTTCAAGTTTCTGTAAATGGAGAAATTTAGGCATTAGTAAAAATGAAGCCTCTCACGAATTTCCAGGCGAATTTAAATAATTCTACATAAAGGGACAAGGATTATTACAAAAAATAATAAAATGCCCATTATGTTGACTGATGACATCAAGATGCTCCACTTTTCTAGAATCAATCATGTGAAAATAAAAATAAACATTTTAACAAGTCGTCCTAATTACTGTAACCCTACTGACCCACTGAACTCAGCTCTGCGAACTGTCTGCTGCAACCTTTTCCTCAATTTAGTAAAAAAATTCGCGATCCCTAAACGCCAGATGCGCTAGAAATTCTAATTACGGCACCCCCACCTTAAACCCACCAATCATATGCAATTTAACACGCGTGCTACTTTGTAAATAAGAAAGCCTGCAATTTTTACGTCATTTGTAATATGCAAGGAAAACTGTCAGCCGTATTAAGATGTATAACGGTACAAGGCTGGTTTTAATTATTCAAAAATTTACTTATTTCTTTTCCTCAAAAATTTTTTGGCACATTTTTTTTTTTCATTTGTCCTCCCCTTCCTCGCCTTGTAGGCTATACGGGGTTTCCCGGGCCAGGGGAGAGGGTGGGGGATTGATGCCGAGTATTATTAAATTTTCCCCTGGCTCTGGGTTTTGAACTTGCTATCTTTCGGTTCTCAATCATATGTTGCCATGGGCATCGTATGATTTAACGTATTTTTTAACGCGTTTGCCCACTCTGCCATCCCGCCACCCTTTTTTTTTTTGGCCCATTGAAGCTTCAACTTTTCTGTCTCCCTTCTTATCTATTAGCCAGGCCACAGGGTTCACTGTCAGGTTCGTCTTCAGCTCCTGTTCATCTAAAACTTGACAAGAGTTCATAATTGGTCCAAGAGCTCATAGATTATATCTACCTAAATTGGTCTCAGTGAGATTCGTTGGATCTTTTAAACTAAAGGTGGAATTACTAAATTTAACTATTAATAAGTCCTATGCAATTATAGAGCCTTAGGAAATATCATTTGCAAGCAGTTAGTCGAATTCAAGCACCACATCTTCATGCAGTTTTCGGGAGAAAGATTTCATGCTTATATTTACAGGATTCTTTTAAATGAAGGAGCCTCTTCCGTATATTCAAATTTTATTTGATTTCCCAAAGTTTCTATTGGTTATTGGTCCATCCTCTGGGGTTATCTATAGACAACATATTTTATAATTATTAATCTTTTGTCACATTAGTTATGTTATCTAAGGGTTTTTTTACATTTTGTATATTGGTATTATAATTACCTTACCTAGTTGCTTTCTTTCTTATTTTGTATTGCCAATTGTCATCATACATTTTTTAATCGGTATATACAATACTTTTGTCCTCTTTTTCATTTCACATTTTTTGGCATATATGAAAGAAACATTTATTCCATTGTCACATTTTAAAATGGTGTTAATATGTACTGGACTTTGGTAGTTGGATTGTCTAGCCCCCTTCATCCTGTTTTCTTTTTGTTTGTATTGGTTTCTATTATTTTTTTGTATGTGCGGATAGTGGTTATTAAGGTTTTTTGTGGTTTATTGCGTTTTTTTGTTATAAGTATTGCCTCTTCTATTTTTCTGTTTTTTGTATTTTGTACGGTGCTTAAAATTTTAGTGCTGTCGAAATCAAATGTGTGGTTGTTTTTTATACTGTGTTCCGATAATGCTGTTGCTTTTATATTTTTTACATTTTTGTTTTGTATTATTCTAGATTTATATTTTTAGATGTTTCTCCGATTTATTTTTTCTTACAGTTTTTGCAGTATATTTCGTAAATTACGGAAGAGACTCCTTCATTTAAAAAATCCTATAAATAAATCACTCTTCTTCACTAAGTGAAAGAAAAGAACCAAGTAGAAAATGCTTATATTTATTTTTTGGAATTCATGCTTCAGTTTATACTTACTAATAAAAATTTGCCTCTTTTGATTAAGCACTCCATAACCGATTGAAAGTATAGAAAATTGATGAATAATAAGTTCTCCTCTGTTGGTTGTGGTATTTTTTGTTTTTGTTTTTTCGATCATCGGCAACCTTTATTGTTTATTTCATTGATACATAGCAAAGTATCAGTAATGAGAAATTCAAATTAGAGATAAGAAACCTTGATGTAGATTATTAAATGTGTTTACAGAAGCGATTTCTGCTGATATATTGGATCTGATGTCGGTTATTGTTGTTTTAATCCAGGCAGGTATTTGTACAATTATTGTGCTTTCTGGAGATTCTTCATATCCTTAATTGAAGGCGTGCCACGAGGTAGCGTGTGAAGCCCTCTCCTTTATTTCGTATAAGCTGATATCTTTGTGCTTACTGCAACATCTTCACCTTCGCTAATGGCAAAGCAATTTAATATTCCCAGAAACATACCGAAATTGCATGAATTGCCTTAGAATCAAAATGTTTTCATAAAATGAAAGGTAATGTAAATGTCACTAAGTCTAATTAGATGTTTGTTTTTATATAATGTAATCTACTTACCTCCTGTTAAAAAAAAACAATAATACAGTTAATTTTTCGAACCTGCATTACTTACGACATGATGGCGTCAGTAATGCAAGTCCTAATTAGTTGGAGGTCTGTGAACCTGGTTTTTCCTGTAGTAGAGCGCTAAGGATTTGATCAAATAGTCTAGTTCAGTGTGTTACCGCTAGGATATGTGTTAATTTGTCGTGTATGCATTAATTAAGACAAGTTGTATTATATCGCTAACACATAAAAATGCGATTTTGAGTTTTTTCACGAACTATCTTCAAATAGCCGATATATATCTCCGTGTAAATCCGCTTATAGATCGCGATATTGATCATTCCTGAAACGTTTCAACAATCGGATAAATCAGACAACGAATTTCAAAGGAAGGAAAAAAGAAGAACTTGAAGCGGCTCTACTGATTTTTTTTTTCGTTTTAGACCAGTATCGTTCTCTACCCGCGATAATATCACTATATAAATCTCAACATTTAAAAAACCTGAATTACAAAACGTAAAAGGGAATTTCTTGAAAAATATCTGGAGTATTCCTTAACTCGGTCATTAAGAATAAAAAAGATTTTTTAGTACAAAAAATAGATTCCCAGTTTTAAAAGAGCTACATTATATCGAAATCAGAAAAGAAGATCTTAAAGATATATTGGACAAGAAAGAATATTTTATGTAGATTATAACATGGGGGGGCATGGGAGGGTAGATGCCCCCCTTGAAAATTTTAGAAATAAAAACTACAAATTAAATAAATTTGTACTTATTTACTGTATTTATTAACTAAGAGCAGATCCGACCACGCGTTGATTTGGCTCAGTAGCTAAATGCCTTGAATTAATGATATCATATTCTTTTTAATGCAGTCAAATCAAAATTCACAGATAAAGATAAAAACGTTTCAGGTAATCTAAAAACCTAATTTAAATAAATTAATAAATAGAAATTTAGGCCAAATTTAAAATTATTTGATAAAGAATATAGAAGGGTTAAAGTTTTTATTGTAAAATGGAAAAGGGTCGAATAAAGAATATAATCGGAATAAGGCTTAGTTAAATCACGATAGACAGCGAAAATGTACCAAATTAATCTTCTGTCATAATGCATATTAAATCAATTCAGAAGATAACACATGGTACCACCTGAAACAGGTCATGAAAAGTTCTCAAACCATGTGAAAAAACCATATGTTCTCTCAGTACTACTTATCAAAACAAAAAATTAAATTTTATGAATAAAATAATTTAACACTTTTATAATAATAATTTACATTTTTTTACATTATTTGAATTCACATTTCTATTTATTGTATTGCTAATAGGTGCACTATGATTTTGTTTACCCTGCCTTTTGGTAAAACAAATAGATTCGATGTTTTCTCCACACGTGAAAAGGCGAAACGTAATTGCCCATTTCTCAAAACTCGAATTTTCCAAGTGCAAGTTGGGAAAAATAGATTTGGCAACTGGATGCTTCCCTACCTTAATATCGTCAAAAGTTGTGTCAATAAATTAACTTACACCGCCATCTGTAGGAAATTTATGGAACTTCCAAAGAATCGTAGTATAATAAAAGCATTTAATTTTCAATAAAAGAAATATTGAGACCGATAATCGATATATAAACTATACTATCTTTTAAGTTGGACAAAACTACACACAATGAGCCAATATATATAGGTAAATAGGTTAAGTAAAGGAAATAGGTTAAGTAGTTTCTGAGTTTACCTTCGACAAACATCGGGACACGAGATTTTTATATATATAAAGATTATATTAACAAATGTATTAAATTTTCAGATATCAATAAGTTTCATTTGGCACATTAATTGAGCCTTAAATAGTCAGTATACCTCGACTTCCTCCCCCTACCTCCCCAGCGCCCCCCCTAGGCGAAAATTTTAACATCCTGCACCCCTCCTGCCGACGCCCTTGGATAATAATGAAACCAATAGTTAGGCTAACGAAGTCATCCTACATAAGCCTTTATATAGGAATAAGAGGGTAGATCCAAGAAAGATCTCAAGGGAATGGCAGCAAGAGGAATAATAGTTTAACAAATGAGTAAAGCGTAAAAAAAAAAAAAAAAAAAAAAAAAAAAAAAAAAAAAAAAAAAAAGGATCACTTAGCAACTCTGCGTTGATCCCCTCCTGACCCCAGAAAAACACCGTATAGCCGAAAGGACTGTTGATAATTCACTCATGTAAAAACATGGCTCGACTCCAGAGGAAGTCGTATTTTTAATTCCAATTATAATTTTTTTTTTTTTTTTTTTTTTTTTTTTTTGGCGGGATCTATATGATGCTGCTAGTATGAATTGCTACTTCCTTCCTGTTAAAATCGACCCATAGGCGCGTTATAATTAAAAGCTTACTCACAGTTCCTGATCTAATGCCTGCGTTAATTGTGTTTCCTTACAATTAGTGAACTTTAGTGGCATATCCTTAGTGCCTTAGCCTGAGCATGGTATCTAATTGTCTTCATCACCGATATATTAAATAGTCCGGTCGAGTTCCCATGCCCTACTTCTTTTTTTCTATTAGTTGTCTGAACTAATAGTCATGTGGAAGACGAAATATTTTGACTCCTCCTACAATAGCATATGCACTATTATAGAATGTAGTAAGAAATGATACATCGCTAATGTTTGGAAGCATTAATGCCTCCGGCCTCTATATACAAATTTAGGTTTTGTTTATTTTAACAAAAAACAGAAAATAATTGCATGTCAACCATAGCAACAATGAACCTACGAGGCTATCAATATAACATGGGATCTATTATATGTACCATACATTAAAACCAAATTTTGGGAGTTTTTAGACCTTTTAGAAATAATGTATAGAATATAATTGTAATATTTTGTTTTGGCCCATGACTAAACCCTTTCAAAATATATAAAAGTTTTTATCGCACTCTAAATCATTTCTTAGTTATTGTTATATCATTCCCGGTGGTCAAGGAGAAATCTGATTTTGTTTTCGTCTTGGAAGAGGATACGTTCTTTTGTCTTTTCTTCTTCAGTTATTGATTTCCTCAACCAAAGGAAACATTTTGCTTCCCGTAAGTGCAAGTTTATATATGTGTATATGTTTGCTTTACTGATTTAACCATCTGACATCGGCAAGTTGTAGCCGAACATATGCTCGCTTCCATATATTCATTATTGTGGCTTAGAGCTAAGCCTTGAGCCGACCTCATATAAATATGAATGAAGGATTTTTTAACAAACTCTTATTTATTGACAAAAGATGACCGAAATTTGGCAACCAGGCAAACCTAGCGAATACGAGTATATGTTTGTGAATATTCATGCATCTAGTTGTTAATCTGCTCGCGGCTACACCTATGCTAATCCGCAAAGAATAATGGTATCTAAATATGGTGGTTGAAGGAAAAAAGTATATAGTTTAAAGTTAAGTAAACCATTAAAAACATTACAAGAAGGTTTGTTTGTTTTTTATATTAAAGTAGCTTTTTTTTTTGTTCCTCCCCTTCCTCGCCTTTTAAGCTATACTGGGTTTTTCGGGCCAGGGGAGAGGGTGGGAGATTGATGCCAATTATTGTTGCTATCTTCGCGTTCCCAATCATCTTCGCCATGGGCAACGCGTATTTTCTAACTCGTTTGCCCACTCGGCCATCCCGCCACCCTATTAAAATACCTTTGTGCCTAAAAAATCCTAACTTAAAAAGTTTGGAATTGAACTTTAATACCTGCAGTAGGTTCTTATCAATGGTATTCCCAGGTGGGGAGATTTGGTGATTGCTCCTCCCATTTTCGACAAAAAAATTGTGGAATAAATTCACGAAACTAATTTGTTAAGGGGACTACTTCCAAATGGATCAGTGGAATCTGAAATCAGAAGAACAATTCAAGTACCTAGGAAGCTGGGTCAATGCCACAGAGACACCAGACATAAGACATTGACAAGAGATTTATCAACAAGATCATTTTAAGAGTCTTGAATTCAGTATTTGGAGAAAGAAAACGACCTTTAAAAAAAAAAAATCAACTTGATTTTATGTGTTTACTAGCTAGGGTGCCCGGCTTCGCTCCGGTAGTTGTTTGTTAGTTTTAATAAAAGAAAAACTTTAAAATTAAAAGAAATATAGAACAAAATTAGCACCTTCTTGAAACTTCGGTTTTAACTTGGTATCAATATTAAGATTCGAGAAATGCAGAGTCTGCCCAAATAAGGAACCCTATATACTTTATAGGGAGTTGAAAATGGTAAATGAACAATTAATTTTAATGCAACTTTGTCGAGTTATGCATCGTTTTTTATGGCTTCTGTAATTCTGAATCGTATAAGCCCATTCCAAGCAGTCAGCAGATAATTACTTATTAGATTATAGTTGAAAAATCTGATATCTCAGTTAAAGATATTATATTTCGAGTATAACTTAAGCGCCGAATACTGTGATCCTATTAGATCCAGAAGGATAGAAACTTTTTTTTAAGACCTTTCTTTCATTTCAACCTACCTTAAGATATCCCCCCGTAATTTGACTCTGCAGATCTCTAATCTTACCACTATTAAAAAGTGAAAACCAAAATTTCATGAAGGCACAATTTTTTCACCATATTTCTTTTTATCCTGAACCATGAGGGATGATAAAATCTTATTGAAAAAATGATGTAATTGGAGCAAGTCATTTTTCAACTGGAATGCCCATCATACATAGTAATCAAAACAACTTCTTTTTCATAACTACAATAAGAACACTTATTGTAGTTATGAAAAAGAAGAAGAAGAATTATTTCTATTCAGTCAATGGATCTCTTTTTTTTTTTATGTGTGTTTTTATTCGCTCACTGTACTATTAAGAAATGTTCACTCATACTGCATTAAATTTACTTAAGTACATATTATATATTGATTAAATGTAATGTGTCGTGTGTAAATGGCTAAACGACGACATAAATTAATTAATCGTACGTGAAGTCGTTTCTGAGCCTTATCGGCACGCACATTGTACACTTTGCTTTATAATATATATTGATGATTAATAATAACAGTTTATATTCTTAAAATTGCTGGTGGGTGCGAGGGATAATAACTGATTTTTTTTTTTGTTGTCATTTACACATTGTTAGAATTTTTTTAGGGTAGTTGTATTATGCATATGGATTTAATTAATTTTATATTATTTTTCTAAATAAATGTGTTGTTTTTATGTTTTGTATATCTATTTGCGTGGTCCTTTTATCTTTTAGGGAGTGTTTTCAAATTATTTTTTTTTAAATTTTCCAAGATGGATGGTATTGGTTTTATCCATACAGGGTTTTCAAATTAGTTGTGTAAGAAAACCGATTTTTCAAGGCTTCGATAAACTAAAATTGTTGCTTACAGTAATGCTTTAAGAGATAATGAAACTATTGTGAACACTAAGATTTAAATAATTGATTCATAAGAATTGGTGGGTGGGAGGCTAATACTTGATATTCTTGCTTTTTAAGCAAACATTTTGCATTTCTAAAAAGAATTTCATTGAATAGAAAAAATGGGGCTGCTCCGGATTTAGGTATAACGACACACTGGAAAAAAATCTCATCATTACTTTAAAGGTCACTTGCTTTCTTCAAAGTAATGAATTCAAGACTCTTAAAATGATCTTGTCGTTGATAAATCTCTTGTCAATGTCTATGTCCGTCTACTCTGTGACATTGACCCAGCTTCCTAGGTACTTGAATTGTTTATCTGGCTTCAGTATCCACTGATCCATATGGAAGTAGTCCCCTTGACAATTAAAGGCAATATGTAACGTTTTTTTAAAGATCACCCGTGATGTAGTGGCATAGCAGTTTACTTGCTAAGAGTTGTGTTTGGTGGGCATAGGGATTTTTAATGGGAGTAAAAAACCCTCGGATAGGACATAAAATAAAGGGCCAGAGCCTGTGCGATATCAGTATCTCGTTAAAGTTCACTATAGTAATTATACCTGCATAAGAAAACTTTAGACTCCTTCTCATTGTAGCATCGTCTCATTAGCCTTAGTAGCATTAAGGGATGTTAAACAAAAGAAACAAACGTTTTTTTCTTAGCTGTCTCCCAAATTGGGTATTCTTGCAGAAATTTTATTCAGTTTTTTCAAGATATTTGGTTTCTTGTATAATTATATTCAATAAATATTTCTCACTCTATATCTTGAGTTTTCTGGTTTTAATTCTATAATAGTTTACAACCAATTGAACAAGTGATAAGACCATCAGCAATTAACACTCGCACTACTGTAATTACGTCAATTAGACTTCTCTAAAATAGCACCCTATCAAATCCTTCTTGTTTTGCTCCTCAACCAAATAGATGAAGCAATAAAGGCTCACATTGTTTAATTTTATTTTCATAATCTGTAGTTTATAATACAATAATATATTCGAATACGCCACTAAAAAATCATATATTATTTCTCAAAACCTTTTTTTTTGTCGGTACGCCACAACTTCCTTAATACTTCATCAAATTTCATGAATGAGGCATAATTTTAAAGCTTTTCTTAACCGCTACACCGGAAGAATATACAAATCACTCATTTCGCCTTCGATTGCAAGTTATAAACCGTGGTTTTGGTAATACAGGTTTGGTAGTAGAGGTTTCTAAATGGTGTCAATCTTTTCAGGTTTTCTATGAGAACATTTTTGCTCATATATATTTTTTCGATTAAACCCTTCGTTTGCGATTTGTAAGCGAAAAACTGCAATTCTCAGCGAAAATTTCAAAATGGTCGCAGGGCTTTGTGGAAGGTGCTATTTTTTTCAGTTTTTCGAGACGAACCGATTGTCACCGTTTTTTGCAAGTTACAAGTAAAACCATGCGATTTCAGTCAATAGAATCAGCACAATCGCTTTCCGCGAAACTAATATTTGTATTTAAGTATGTGGTGTTTTCCAGAGTGCGTTCTTTCAGTGACATTTCAGTCTGTGTAAAACAAACCCACTAACAAATATCACAGATGACCATATCTGAAAATAGTGTTCAAAGAGGTCCTATAAACACGTAAATACTATGTATAGGGGAGAGCGGGGTTGGTTGGCATAGGGGGTAGGTTGGCCATTGGCTTATAGTTTCCGTCACACCTGTTGTAAAGGCGCCACCATCATACCATGTGACCCGCTCGACCTCGGAAGTCTTCTCCTGAGTTTTCAATCCGCTGCTAACAGTGTAGAGAAGAGTGTGCTTCATTGATTGATTTTACAACATGTAAGTAAATTGTTATATTTTCAGTAAATTTGGTTTAAATGGATGACAAAAAATTTGACTCCGATTCTGTTCACATAGCTCCAAACTCCTTTGAAAAACCTAACCTTTCTACTAACCAGTTTCTTGTTTGATTATTCTCCCCTGTACTGGCAGCAATCTTTCATCTGATCTCTCCAGTGGGGTTAGTTGGCTCTCTTCAACTGGGGCTTGTTGGCGCAGTAGCAAATCACAAAAGCAAGGTAAACATAAACAAAGGTGAAACTACCAATTGTCTTTGGTTCCAGCAAGGAGGATGAGAGTAATTTTTCTTATACAGAAAGTGACAACAGTCTAAACTTATATCTTATTCTATTGTCTTTCTATTTTCCCTTCAAAGCTGTTAAAAACTGATTCAAAATTATTATACCATCATAGTGCAGCTTTTAATAACAATAATAAGTGTCAGGCACTATTTGAATGAGATAGCTAAACAACTCCACCTTCTAGGCCAACCAGCCCCACATAGGGGGTTAATTGACATACTTTGGATTGAAGAATTCTTCAATTTTCTATCATCTTAGTATTAAATATTATTTGGTGAAAAAAATACTTGAAGTACTCTCAGACTTGGTGTTTACAGTGGTATCAGCCCTATTGGGATTATATTAACAGGAATGACTCAACAATCAAAAAAGTGAAAACTGTTGCCAACCAACCCCGCTCTCCCCTATACCTTTAACTTATGTTTCAAAATATAAATAATCTACAATTTAAACACATCTATTCTTTACTTCAACCCTCACCTATGCCCATGACGCCCTAAATAGGCACAATACGAGACTAAATATACGGTGTGTACTTCAATTAAGCGGGATTTAAGTAGGTTAGAATGCGAATGCTTAAATTTAAAGAAATCAATAAATTTCTAACATATCCAATCATTCTTAATATTTTTAAATTTAAATATACGAGTACATATACTGGATAGAATTTTAAGAAATATACAATTAAATAAATTAACAATATAAAGATTCCTTTGGTACAATATATAAATATGCCACTTCAAATTTGAAACTGGACATCTAAGGAAAAAATAAATTGTCAAACTCATCCAAATCAAATATACGTATACTGAATATAATTCTATCTTTCGATATGGGGACAAGCAAGATTGAACGGAATAAATGCGTAAGTACAATGAATGTCCTAATATTTGTCAATCTCAATCTCAAACTATGTTGAGGTCAAAAAGCCTTGATTTGGATCACTTGTGGTGTAGTGGTTAGCATAGCCAACTACTAAACAGAAGGTCGCGGGTTCGTCACCTGTTATCTATGATGATCCCTATGATTTTTTAATGGGAGTATAAAATCGTTGGCTACGTTGTCCTTAGGAGGGGACGCAATATGGAGGTCCGTAGCCTGAACGATGTCAAGTTCTCGTTACAGATTTTTATCCTAATTATAACTGATTAAGTAATGAAACAAACTGGAAATCAGTACACGCAGAAGTGGAGGGTCTAGGTCTGTAAAGCAAATAAAGTAGTAGCACTAGATTGCGTAATGGCCGAACATGTTGGTGCGTGGAGTGGAACACCCCTGGAGGTCGTGGATCCGATTCCCACCTGGAAACTTTAATATTTTTTCTCGGTCGCAATTAGCAGTGAAGTGAATCTCTCGATACTTGGTAAATTATGCCTCATGCCTTATGACTAGATCTGCACGCAGCTGCAAAAAGTATCAGTAAAGTTGGAATAACGGATTATAACTAAAATGATCACGACAAGATGGAATCAAGCCGTCAAGAGTGAAGCTACCCAAGAGAGTACACAATTAATGAGGAAGCAGAGTGGAGACAATTTGCTTCTAAATGGTGGCGTGGATTATCGGCCCGCATCTGACCTCCCAATTGGGGCTGACTCCCGCATCTCCGTTGGGGCGAGTTCCCAGCTGTCGGGTGTCATTTGATGGGGCGCCTCTGACTAGGGGGGCAAGCTAGGGGGCGGAGCGCTTCCCCATGGCTATATCTTAATCAGGGGCCGGGCCAAGCATAGGGTCAGGGAAACATTTAGACCAAGTTCTGATAGGGGGAATTATATAGCTAGGATATCAAGTCATATGCGTAATGAGTATATCTGTGGTGTAGTGTTTAAATTTTATGAACTTATTTTTCTTAAAAACGTTCTATAAAAAAGCAACGGCACGTGCATAAGCTAGCAAAGTGCAATCAAACTATTGATATAATGATGCTAAGCAAATGATTTTTTTTTTTAATCTCTATATATATAAGAGGCTTTGTCCTGACTGACAGAATCAACGCAGAGCAAAAACTACTAATGATAGAAACTTGAAGTTCGGAATTTAGATTTGAAACGCGATGTAGGTAACCACTAAGAAAGGAATTTCAAAAATGTAACCCCTAAGGGGCTTAAATGGCGAAATTGTCGTTTAACTCTAACGGAAATCTATTTTTGAGATTTTAAACCATATGTTTTTTATTTGAATATCGATTTAACGTTACAATATTATTAAATAGACATTCACATAAAATATGGCTAATGATTATTTAAATCTTAGTGGTAATTAAATTATGCACACTGTGATTCCCATGATTGGGGATGGTGCGTGTTTATTTCGATCTCTTCTCCATATATTTAAGAGGCTTTGTCCTGACTGACAGAATTAACGCAGAGCAAAAACTACTAATGATAGAAACTTGAAGTTCGGAATTTAGATTTTAAACGCGATGTATGTAACCACTAAGAAAGGAATTTCAAAAATGTAACCCCTAAGGGGTCTAAATGGCGATATGTCGTTTAACTCTAACGGACACCTATTTTTTTACTTCGAGAAAAAATATCTAATTTGGACTCATTTCAAAGATCTTGATACGATGAGGTTAACTCGAAAGCCCCTACGGGGCGTCGAAAACCATGTTTTAAAGCCGAAAAATGGATCGTTCACGAAGAGTAAGCAATTTTTAGTTTCGGCGGTTTTAGTGAACTCTCTCCATTGCGCGTCTCCCTCTCTTCTACCGAGCCGACAGCTTCCCCCTCTAACATTCCACCTGCCGGAAGCTCCGATTCTACTGAATCTCCCTAACATCAGTTAAAATATTATATTAAATCAATACCAAGATAATGATCACATAATTGATTTTAAAGGCTCGCGGGCAAAGCCGCGACGGGGAATGCTAGTTATAAACTACTGTATGCATTGGATCTCTTTCAAATAAGGATGAAATGAAATAACACCCTTATCAGTCGAGCTTTCCGGCTACATTCAAACTTACTTTCTAAGGTATTTTCAACGTTTAAAAGATTTATAAATAATTATTATAGGATGAAAAAAAATTAAATTAAAAAGGCAGGGATCCCACGGTTTAAAGCGATGCAACGCTGAGCAGAGAACCTTGATCGACTCCCGGTCGTCGCCAATCTTATCTCTTCAGATAAAAATAATTTACAAGTTTTTGTTTCAAATGGGAAAAAGTAATGACAATAGAATAGTATTAAGTTATCGGACAATCAACAGTGGAAGTTATTACGCCCAAGTAATGACAAATAATAAAACTAGGACAATATTATAGAATGTTGTTTATGATACAGAAATAAAAATTTTAAGTTTAAAATTAAGACTTCGAACCTTCAGATCTATATAACACAGATCGATCGCTACTACCACATTGACAAAATATTTATATATACAAATATTCACTGTAAAAAACTTATAATACTTTAATTTATTTTTCCAAATAATATATTCAGCATGTACGAAATTAAAACTCATTATTATTCAATAAATTTACAGGAATTTTCCCATTTTCGGAATATTTCTGGTCAAACTAAAAAAAAACATAATGCTGAATATAAAAAAATCTGGTGCGTGCGCGCAACACACAACTTTCACTTACCAACTTACTTATGTTAGATTAGAAATTAATGCGTTGTTGTGGTCCCCTTCGTTAGACCAATTTTGATGAAATGTTAGCTATCACATCTTTGGCATATAAATACATCAAATACCCAGTTTGATCAAAATAGTTAAAGCCGTTTTTGAATAAAAAAAAAAAAAAAACGTGAAAATGATACAAAATTTATTAAGTAAAGTCCCCCCTCCGGTTGGTCAATTTTGATGAAATGTTGGCTATCACATCTTTGGCATATACATACATCAAATACCCAGTTTGATCAAAATAGTTAAAGCCGTTTTTGAGTAAATAAAAAAACACGTGAAAATGATACAAAATTTATTAAGTAAAGTCCCCCCTCCGGTTGGTCAATTTTGGTTAAATGTTGGCTATCACATCTTTGCCTTATGCATACATCAAATACCCAGTTTGATCAAAATCGTTAAAGCCTTTTTTGAGTAATTAAAAAAAACACGTGAAAATGTTACAAAAGTTATTAAGTAAATTACCCCCTCCCTTTAAGTAATTTTGATGAAATTTATGCTGTCACATCGCGGGCATGTACTTACACTAAATACCCAATTTCAGGATCGCACGGTTTATAGTTTTTGAGCTAGTCTGTTCACACACACACACACACACACACACACACACACACACACACACACACACACACACACACACACACACACAGACCATTTCGCGGGACTTGGTCATTTCGATTCAGGGGACCCCAAAACGTGTATTTCCGTTAAAAACCGGAAGTCGAAATTTTTCACGATCGCAATACTTCCACTTACTATATATTTCATATATAGGTAAGTGAAAGTAAAAAAAATTCATTGTAGAACGATTCAAATACTTATACTTATCTGTATAAAATTAGCTTTATTCTAATCGGTTTTTTTTTTTTTCATTTAATTAATTCAGATATTGTTTATTAAAGGTTTACCGTTTCAACAAAAAATCATTCCGGTAAAAATGCAATAAGATATTTTGAAATAATATAATTATAAACATTAGCATCCAAATGAATTATGATGGAAAAAAAAGAATAAAATCTGTCAAGAGCATGATTTATATAAATATTTATAAACTACTTAAGTGACTCAATCGAAGGACAACCGCTGATTGAATGATAGATACACGACAGCATTGTTATGAATGGGCCTGGAACCGTTCCAGGTGCGAGGGGAACTCCGGTTATTAATAGCAGTTCCAGCGCCACGTGCCGTAGTAACAACCTGTTCCCGTTACTAAATATAGCCAGGTATTTCCAAGGTGATTTGTCACTTGAGCAAACAATGAATGACGTTCACTCCTTTTTTTTTACCCGCCTTTTTTGTTTGTTTAAAAAAACAACAACAGTATAATTACCTTCTATTTATGTTTTCTTTTTGTAGTCGTCGGCTGTTTCTTCTTTACGTCGGTTCTTCGACCACTTTGGTAAGGATAAATAATTACTTAAGTTTACAAGGAAGCAAATATAAAGTATTTAAACGTCTTTGGAGCCGATTTCGTAACTCTTTAGTTCCTCTAGGTATATCTGCAATCGATGTAACAGGAATCAAAGTCTTCGCATAGGTTAATAATCGAAATTTTATATTTATTTTTCTGTTACACTATCCAATTGACCGTTTTATTTTGCATATTTGATGATAACTGCATATTTTGATGATCTAATAAAGTATTAATTTATTTATGTAAAATTTTCGCACTTTTCGACCACCTGTTTCATTTTCACCCTATATCTAATAAAGTAAACAATGTATTAAGAAACATAAAAGTAATATCCAACGTAGGAGCAATGATTCCCAATTTCGATAGAAGTTATTTGCCGTAAATAAGTCTTCTACTTCTTCGAAATAATGATTACTGGGATTCCCGACTTTCCACCTCCGTTTTTAGTAAATAAAAATATAAATCGCATCCCAAGGCGTGTTGGAGAAGCGTTGGAAAAAAAAAAAAAAAAAAAAAAAAAAAAAAAAAAAAAAAAAAACGGAAAACGTTTTATGAAAAATTCAATTGTTTTCAGCGACTTGGACAATCATTTTCGTATTATAAAAATATTTCAAACGATAGAAGGTTCGGATCCACAGAAATAAATTTAGAAACAAAAAAATATCTGTACCACTGGGTGCAGGGGGATGAAGGGTCTAGGGTGCAGTAATGTGTAAGGAAGTACTGTATCTTGTTCAGTGGTCGTGCAAGGAGGTAATTTGACCTTGATCACGCTCAACCGTCTGCTTTTTCACCCTCAATTTTTCAATTAAGAGTACATTAAGAAATGCAGAGTAGAATGTCCAATTTTAGAAATGCTTTTAATAATTTAGTAAAAGAATACCTAAACTTAGTATAATGAGTACCCAAATTTAGATATGTATTTAATAGTTCATTTTATTGATTATTTTACTTGTTTTATATCTTTTTTAATTGATCGTTAATTTAGTAATCTTTATTCATGTTATTCGTGCATTCTTCTTGTTAACTAATAAGTTTAAATTATGTTTACATTTTAGTTTTAAATGGTTTAATTTTACTATCGGAAATCCTTATATGTTTGATTAAGATTTGAAATCATTTTGGTTTCATGTCTAAACAGTCACCTCCACTCCATTTCCTATGAAATATTTTATACACATTAGTATCATTGAATATTAAACTTGTTTAATAGCATATTTTTAATTTTTTTTACTGCATATTATATGGCACATTTTGACGCTTTTTACTGCATAATAATCCGGGCTATGAATATGACCCAGCAGTATGTTGAATACAGACCCCAATAATGGTAACGCTTACGATGACAATAGAAGAATCAAGAAGCAGAGTAATAAATCTCTGAACCCCATTGAGTTTATCTGAGTGTCGTTACTCGAGCAATTGTACTCTCAATTGAAATGTCACACTCTCGAGAGACCTTGGGACCTCATCTACATGCCTTCATGGCGGTCTGTTGGAACAACTGGAGAATCCAATGGTCGCGAGTGGAATACCGTTTAAGGACGTCGAGATAATTGTTGGAACACATTGATATATCATTGCGCATTTCGAAACTAATGCAACTAATGATACTGTTGCAGAATTAGTTTTGACTTTTGCTTTCTCCCAAAAAACGTAAATTTGGAAAATGTAACAATATTGATTCTTGATATCCGCGTCGAATTTTTTTCTCTATCCGAGCATTGAAACCTCTCAAAAGCTTCAATGAAATTTACAGATATCACCGTCGCGATACATAATTAAGAATCGAAATTCAAATCCGATAATTTTATGTGTGATTCTTATTCTGAAAACTGGAAAATGATAGTAATATCTTTTTTACTTTCACTTACCTATATATGAAAAATATAGTAAGTGGAAGTATTGCGATCGTGAAAAATTTCGACTTCCGGTTTTCAACGGAAATACACATTTTGGGGTCCCCAGAGTCCAAATGACCAAGTACCGCAAAATGGTCTGTGTGTGTGTGAACAGACTAGCTCAAAAACTATAAGCCGTGCGAATCTGAAATTGGGTATTTAGTGTATGTATATGCCCGCGATGTGACAGCAAAAATTTCATCAAAATTGCTAAAAGGGAAGGGGTACTTTAATTAATAACTTTTTACGTTTTTTTCGATTTTCTCAAAAACGGCTCCAACGATTTTGATTAAAATGAGTATTTGATCTATTTATATGCCCGAGATATGAATGTAAAAATTTCATCAAAATGATCAACCGGAGGGGGGACTTTACTTTATAAATTGTGTATCATTTTCACGTGTTTTTTTTATTTACTCAAAAAAGGCTTTAACGATTTTGATCAAACTGGGTATTTGATGTATGTATATGCCAAAGATGCGAAAGCCAACACTACATCAAAATTGATTAACCGGAGGGGGGACTTTACATAATAAATTTTGTATCGTTTTACGTGTTTTTTTTATTTTTCTCAAAAAAGGCTTTAACGATTTTGATCAAACTGGGAATTTGATGTATGTATATGCCAAAGATGTGATAGCCAACATTTCATCAAAATTGGTCAAACGGAGCGGGCACTTTATTTCATAATTTTTTTTCCAATTTTTACCTTTTTTTTCGATTATCTCAAAAACGGCTTTAACGATTTTTACCAAGCTCGTCATGTTAGATGAAAATTAGGTGTCCTTTAATATCAGGTAAGCTTTAGGGGGGGTGGGGGGGGGCTTTTTTTGTTTGTTTGTTTTCTATAAAGTACCTTTGTTTTTGTTTATATGGAGAAATTAACTGTCTCTCGTTACTCCTAAAAATAAGCAATGACTAAATATGAGATATGATAAAAATAAAGAAAACATAAACAGTAGAAAAAAAAAAAAAATATTCAGTCAATTCATAAAAATCGTTGAGTCCATGCATGCGGGGTACGCCTTTAATGACAGACCATTGTTCATAATTAAAGCCGTTCAGTTCATTTGAGAAGTGGCAATTAACAAAACGCATTAATTTCTAATCTAAGTTGGTAAGTGAAAGTTGTGTGTTGCGCGCACGCACCAGATTTGATTCTTAAAGGTCAATATATGCCACTCAGGCTAATCGGACTATACTACAGTGGGAGTCCTAATTTTTTTCAATCCAGGTATAATTAGGACAGGCATCTTTACATCTCACATCGTACATGCTCGGCATCCTATCCAAGGGACGGCTTAGCCGATGTTTTACTCCCTTTAAAAAATCCTAGGAACACCGCGGGACGCGAACCCACGACCTTTAGTATTGTAGTTTGGTTTGCTAATCACTATCCACAGGTGACCCCATAATGTAGTATTATACAGATTATATACAGTACTTTTTTATACAGAACTGATATATAAGTATTCACCAATCCTGATGAAGGCGTATAACTTGTTGAAAAATTAATATATGTATATTAAAGGAGTGTACCCATGACTGCGTGTTTCATACCTTACAACACCACTGAACATCATCTCAACACGTTTTAGGATTTAATAATATACGACACTATCTTTTGCTTTATAGAAAAACAAGTTACGTGCAAATGTAAATAATAATTTATTATATATATTACGATTTCAATGATCAATAAAATAAAATTCAAAATCTTAACTCAACTATCCAGCGCAAGCCGAAAATTAAAGATTAAATGGAGATGTCACTAAAGCTTACACCTCACTAAGTGGCAAGCCACGTGGTAAGAGGTGGCAAGTGCCATATCCTGCCTCCCACGGCCATAGAGTCATAGAGGCAATCAGTGTTGCCACCTATCGTTAATAGCTCTCCCCTGACAACACTGTTGTCTACCGGCCCTCGAATTTAAACGACCAAGCTTTTAGATGCACAGAGGCTGTGGGGTGTTATTAGCGTCGTACTAAGCTAAGTTCCATCACAAAACTCCTCATTTTAAAATTCAACGTGTTCATAATAAAATAATTTAAATGGGAATGGAAAAGTATAAAAGATTTTAAATTTTGTATTAATCTAATCTTAATTTGTGTGTGACCACTATTTTAAATTATTTTTAAATAATTTATTTTTTGAAGAGAAAAGATTTGGCTCCGCCGGGTGTCGAACCCGGGTCTCCCGCGTTACATGCGCAGATGCTAACCACTGCACCACAGAGCTCGGCTCAAGGCAGAGCAAATCCTTCCTCTTCTCTGATACCTACTCCCCCTATCTCACAATTTTTGCGAGTAGTAGCGGGAGGTGGACAAATTTTGTCCAATTTATGATATTTATTGACATACGTCAATTTTTAAATTATTTTATATTAATCTAATCTTAATTTGTGGATGACCACCATTTTAAATTATTTTTAAATAATTTATTTTTTGAAGATAAGATTTTAAATTTTGAGTTATCTTCTTCAGAACGAGCGACGAGTTCGTCATATTTTCAAGTGTGTTGTGCGGAATGGAATACCTTATGCGCCTGCTTAGGTCACTATTCTGTTTCTTGGTTTCAACAATAATTTTGCAATAGACGTTTAAAATAATATTCCATTCACTGTCCACTGTTTGCGTATTTCGTGTACCTTTAACGAGGAGGAGTAAAAACTTTAAGTATTTTAGACGCATTAGACCAAAGAAGAGAGTATAAAAAGCCGAAAGATTTTTTTATTTATTAATAAATAAAGGGCTCTTAAGTCACTCAAGTTGTTACTTGGTAACATAGGTCATATACTAAAGCGTTTCTTACTACACTTGGCTAAAAATTAGATTATATCGTAACGTTAAGTCGTCAAATATAAAAAAATATTGTTTAATATCCCAGACCGTTTGTTGGAACAAACTAAGCAGTTAAGACGAATTGTTTAGTTCTAGATTGTTCGAGCTCCATCTACGGCGTTCCACCAGCTTCCATGAAGCCCACGAACCTTCCAGAAGGTTTATTTTACGACTATATATAAGAAGAGAGTGAATGGGCCAATTAGTCTTAGTCTGTGTCTTGACTGTGAAGCTCCAGTCATATGATTTGTGTGTTATGAAGTTATCATTTTTGTAACCTGCTCGAACATTTGAGTTGTATTAATTCGTTGACATTGATAATTGTATATTTTTTGTTTAATAAATATTTGTTACCACATAAGTGTTACAATATAATCTAAATGACATATCCCTTGATTTTGTGATGTAACGGGATAAAATAAAATGTTTAAGGGGATATAGGGATATTTTAAGGGGATGTAATAGGGATATGAATATATCCTCTAAAAATATTTACTTGCTCCATTTCATTACACAATCAATGTTATCAGTTCCAATAACCATATAACGTTTTGTTAGTGTATATTATATTTTTACAGACCTCTGTTATCTAGTTAGTTCATATTCTTTGCTCTATATATATTTTTTTCTTTTTCTACATCTTTTTCATTTAGACCTGAAGAAGACCTTCATCATTGGGTCGAAAATCGTTGGCTACAATAAAACAGTTTAATAATATTCTTAGATTTTTGACCGCCATCCCGGACTATTCTTATATTTAATAAATCTTAAAGTTTACAGAAAACACATTAAAATATAATGTTAATAATAACAATAATAACTACTATTTAACGTGTTAAAAAAATTGTATTCTTTTGTGAAAATTTGGAGAAATTTCACGTTGTTTTGGTGATGTGGTCACAATGATAAAAACACATGATAAGTAGAATTCCATGAAAGAAAACAATTTTTTTTTTTTTTGTGGAATGAATAAAACTTATGATAAATTGCATAAAAGTAATTATTTTTATATAAATAGTGAAATGTACGTTTAAAAATTGAAAACATATTTTTCCAAGGAAAAATAATTATTGGTAGCACAAATGTTCTCCCGCGCGGCACCTAACTCTGGAAGGCCCAAGTTACCATCCACGCCATATTTTAAAAAAGAGACCAACGACTGGTAAATTTCCCTACAAATAGTTTATAGATTACGCATATTTAATCCTAATAATCAGAAGAACTAAGGGGGCCGGGATGGCCGAGTGGACAAGGGCGCTTGCAATAGGTAATCAAAGTTAAGCAACGTCCATCGTGGTTAGTACTTGGATGGGTGACCGCTCAATTCGGGTGACCGCCCACCAATGAACACCACGCAGTCCAAGTCTACCTCCCACCCCCGGGTATGTGAGGCCCGTCAGCCTACTGGAGGCGACTCACATCGACCGGGCGTAGGAGTGATGGACCTTCCCCGTGTATCTCATCGAGAATCGTAGTGTGGTTTTCCAGGATGTTAGTAACCTCCCGGAGGTTTGGTTCAAGGACGGTATGCTCTAGGGAAAGAAATATAGGTCCTCTGGGCCTGCTGACTCTGAGCTACCATAATCCTTGGACCTAGACCAGTTTGTCACTGTCCTTGAACCCTAGAGAGCTGACGCCATCGGTGGGAAGGACACTGCCAAATTGGCCCCAATGGGATTGGTTAAGGAGCTACGGGCCAGTCTGCCGCTGCACCATGGTGGCCATGGCTTGCCCAAGCGCGAGGTTTGGGCTGCCCCCTCCAGGCTGTCTGTTCTCCAGCAGGCAACACTAATGTCTGTAAGAAGACCACACTGCGCGGCCAAAGGTCTCATTAGGCCTAATGCGCCAAAAGAAAAAATCAAGAAAAAAAAAAATCAGAAGAACTAAACAGTACGAATAAGATTATCCGTTAATATCCCCCAATGGTTGTAAAAATACTTAAACTTTTATAACGGCATGTTTATAAAATAAAACACAAGAAAACTTCCCCACGCCTTCTTATAAACTTTTATGTCAAGTTGAGGCGGTTTCTACTGTTATATTTGTGCTTATATTTTAAATATTAAGGGTATCCATAATACCATCCTTGCATCTCTATATTAAAAACTATTATTATTAGTTATTAACAATATTTTATTTTCATTTTTTCAGTGCCTAATGGGTTGCGCGCTGTGGGAGAAAGCGCTAGAAGCGAGCTGCAAGACTGTCTGTGTAAGTACATTATATTTATTATAAACTTATTTATTGATTTATTTTAATATCTAGTATATCATGCAAAAATATAAGATTAAGTGTTAGCTTAATCTTGGACCTTGAATATAAATCAGTGGTTTGTATCCACCCGTGAGAAACCCGAGATATCCACAATTTCAAATTATTGGAAAAGTGAAAAAAAAAAAGTTTCTACTTTTGCATTAAGAGATCTCCTCAAAATAAATTATAGTCTTCTACACATATTCCTACTTTTACGTACATTTTTCATGATTTGATAACTCAATGTTCACTGGATAGGTCTGAAAAATAAATGTTTTTTTTTGGATAAGTAGGGTTTCCTGATTATTGAAGACAAGCGAGTGTTAGAAACCATTTAATTTGGAAATCCCTATACAAAACACTAACAAGCTTACATATATTGTCTTACAGAAGAAAAATATACTCAAAGTATAAATATATAATGGGCAAGATTCAAATTTATGCTTCCACATTCGAATCTTAGACAGTGATAGGCCAAGCAAAATTTTATTACAAAACGTACTTCCTGCTTTGGTTACAGGAAGATATTTTTCAATGCCCTGAATTTGTTAAGTTTCTTATGGACATTTCTTGAATTCTAAGTCTCGGCATGCAAAGGGTTCAAATTATAATGTTGATTATGTAGTAATTAGTTATCGTTAGATAATTAATTTATAATTTTTAAACTATTTTATTAGAAGATAAAAGATTCGACCACGGCCGGGAATCGAACCCAGGTCCTCTGCATCTACGTCGCAGCGCTCTTACCACTGAGCTAACCGTGAGTCCGTTCCGATCGTGATCGAATCTTTCTCTTCTGTGATCCCTCCCTTCAGGTCTCGCCACATTGTAGCGAAGTACCGGGGGGCTGAACAATTGTCCAGACAGACGGGATCTAGTTGACATACGTCAAATATATACATTGTATGTTGTTATGTAGTAATTAGTTATCGTTAGATAATTAATTTATAATTTTTAAACTATTTTATTAGAAGATAAAAGATTCGACCACGGCCGGGAATCGAACCCAGGTCCTCTGCATCTACGTCGCAGCGCTCTTACCACTGAGCTAACCGTGAATCCGTTCCGATCGTGATCGAATCTTTCTCTTCTGTGATCCCTCCCTTCAGGTCTCGCCACATTGTAGCGAAGTACCGGGGGGCTGAACAATTGTCCAGACAGACGGGATCTAGTTGACATACGTCAAATATATACATTGTATGTTGTTATGTAGTAATTAGTTATCGTTAGATAATTAATTTATAATGTTTAAACTATTTTATTAGAAGATAAAAGATTCGACCACGGCCGGGAATCGAACCCAGGTCCTCTGCATCTACGTCGCAGCGCTCTTACCACTGAGCTAACCGTGAGTCCGTTCCGATCGTGATCGAATCTTTCTCTTCTGTGATCCCTCCCTACAGGTCTCGCCACATTGTAGCGAAGTACCGGGGGGCTGATAATGTTGACTGATTCAATTATAATAATGATTGAATTTTTAGGAATTAATTTAGGATTGACGGAACATTTGTCCTTAGCTTAATTCAATATGTAGTTTTAATTGTATCGGTGTTTAAAAATAAAAATAAAAAGAATATTTAACCAATGGTGTAGCGCGTTAATTCATTTTTGCAAGATTTTTTAAAGCGGACCTTACACGATCAATAATATTGTCAAAATCTCACCGTCAATATCGCCACACTTAAGACAGTCAATATTATTGACAATTATTATATCAATAAATCATCTCAGGGCATTTGTTTCCACCATTCAGATAAAGCTTTCGAAGTGATTCTTCGTAACATTTAGTGTTTTAACATGGACAATCGAAGGAAAGCTTGTGTAGCCATAATTATGGCTATCGGAAGTATTCGACGATCACAAAGAAATCAATGAATGAAAGAATGGTTAAAAATGCCTGAAGAATATTCTTCAGGAACCATCCTTGAGAAGACAGAACACACACATGAGGGAATACTTCCCTGCTAAAGCGAGATTAGCCTTAACCCAAGGTACTTAGCTACAGGTAGAAATTTTGAAGATTTGAACTTCTCTGTCACCATATCACCTGCCACTGTCAGCAATGCTATAATTGAAACGTGTGAAATTCTTGCTTATATCCTACGAGACAACATGGAAATAAGTGTTTTAAATAATTTTCCAAATATTATATCAGTATGGCATAGTACAGAACCTCTTCACTAGATATATAAAAAAAATTGTAAGCAGGCCGCACCGACCTTACGGTGCGCACGATTGCGAGAAGTCAAGATGCGCTCCCTCCCACCATAAATATCCCCACCACTTTTGGATATTGACGCTCCCAAATCAGATTATCTAGATTTTCATCAATATCGCCACCAATACTCAAATTTTCACCTAACACGATCAATATTACAGTCAATAGCGTACTTTATTGTCAATATTATTGATAGTGTAAGGTCCGCTTAACAATGTTTCTTTTATTTATTTTATTCTGTGCATGTATGTTTATTTTATTCTTCCCTTTTATTTATTGCTGTTATTTAAAAAAAAATATAAGAAGTTTAAATTTGGCGATTTTACAAATAAATATAGATAAGTTAGGATAGTTCGTGCTTTCTATTTTTCGGACAAACGGGCATAAATAAGTGCATGGGCATTTTTAATATTGTCAATAATTTTTAGGTTGGATTCATTAATGATTTCCTTTGTTGTAATTGGAAAAGAAAAAAAAAACACTCTTTATTCAAAAATTCACCCCTTCATGCCCAGTGTACCAATAATGCAACAACTACCAAAATGTGTTATAGGATAGCTAGGTATGTGAAATATACCTATACAATAATCATAATATTATAAAATATAATAAATAAAATATAATAATTATATTTTAATACTATTTTAGACTATTTATAGGGGAAAGAATTCGAAACAAAAAACAATAAATAGGCCCAAAAATATATATAGTAGGACCCCCATTATCCGGGGTTCCAATTAACCGGGGTTCCGAGGAGCCAATTTTTTTTTTTTTCAATTAGCTGCTTTTAATTTTTATGACATTTATTTTGTATGTATAATATTTATTTTTAAAAAATGAATACCTAAATATTTAAACGATTACACAATGGTTAATTATCTATTGTTCTTAGAAATTATGAAATAAAATAATAAATGGATAAACATGGCAAGCTTGTATCGTATGATGAGATGTTTCCGGTAACTATTACTCCAATTCATATTCTAGGAACGGTATTGGTTTCAAGTCTTTCTAGAAAACTCGTACTCTGGCATATATTTGACTACAAAACAAAATATTCTCAGATGTGATTTAGTCTCCATTTAAATACGAACTAACAAAATGTCGCAAAAAATAAAACCTGTCGTTTTAACGCTTGAACAGAAATTAACCATTATAAACCGAGTAGAAAAAAGTGAATGTTAAAACATTCAACATATGTCCGCTGAACTAGTATAGTAAGATAGTATAGGAATCGGCGAGCAAACTGTTCATGACATTTTGAAGAAGAAAAAAGACTTTTCCGACTTCGTATCGTCCTCGGAAAACAATGAAGAACTCTACATTAAAAGACGTAGATGAAGCTGTCTATCAGTGATTCATGCAAAACGAGCTGAAGGAGTTTGTTTTTTAAACCGTTCGTTGGTTAATAAAAGTGATTTTTTGCACAGTATTTTTTTTATCTTTCACATTAAGTCAATAAAATGTTGTAATTCGATTAATCGGGGTTTTCGATTATCCGTTGACCGCCATACCCATCATTACCACGGATAAAGGGGGTTCTACTAAATCAGTATTTTAAAAAAAAAAATGTTAGCTGTTCCAATAATAGAAAAGAAGATAAAAATGGGTTAAAAACGATACAACAAAAATCAAAGTTAAGTGGTTTCTTCGATAATAGCAGTGACTTGTCAAGAAACTAAACAGAAGTTCATAACTAAAATAACCTTTAAATGCTTTGGGCTCCGAATATCTAAACCTCAGGTTTTAAACAGCCAATGTCTGAATGAACATTTTTCCCATTAATCGATAAAATAATAATCGATAAAAGGTAAAGCTATATATAATAAAAGCTATATATCGATAAAAGCTGTGTAACCTAAGTTACTTCTTGGCGTGACCTATTTCAGGAGGTTATGTTACAGTGATTTAAGGGGTACCTCATCGCGTCCTTTTCAGTTAAAAAGGGTCTTGATCAGTTTTACTAGATCTCACTCGCTTTGCACTCCCACTCGCTACGCTCGCTCTTCAGATATAAATAAATGGGTCATTTTCAGTAGAGATCGGGCGACATATTGACTTAGCCCAGAAGTAACATAGGAAAACTAGTACCCGATAAAAATAATTAAAAAAATAAATATTGATCTATCTATGAAAAAATGCGGTATTTAATTTAACATTTTAGTAGTTCAAACTCGTTTCATTTAATTTATTAAAATACAAAATAGATTTATTTAATTACGATCATCGTTCGTGAAAATTATCCATTTTCAGATCATCTTAGAATAAGTACATTTTGTTGTTTGTGTGTTTAACGTCCATTTTTATGCTACTGAGGCTAATCGGGCGATGCTACAGTGGGAGTCCTAAATTTTGCTTATCCAGGTATAATTAGGATAGGGATCTTTAACGACTACCTGACATCGTACAGGCTCTGGACCTTCATTTTACCTCCTATCCGTAATACGGCATAGCTAAGGATTTTTTACTCCCATTAAAAAATCCCAGAGCCACCGTGGGACGCGACCCCATAAGTTCATTTTTTTATCAAAAGAGCTTTTAGACATTAGAAAAATTCTCAACAATTTGAAACAAAACTTATCAAAAAATATATGAATACAAAAAATGCATTTTTGGCTAATATACAAAATGAAAAGCGATTTGCATTTTTATCCATAACTAGCTGTATATACCGGTTTCTCCCGGAGAATTTCATTTTTTAAATCCATGAAATCTATGAAGTGAGATTTTTATCGACTCAAACGGTCGATTTCGTAAAAACCAATGTAAAGCGAGATCAAAACGTTTTTTATAACAATAAAGAATATACCCAGAGATCGGCTGAAGTTATACAATGTTAATGTGGACAGGTGTTCGCACCTGGTATGAAAGAACCACTGGACGAAATTTGGAGAATCTAGGACAAACGGTATGGATTTCTATAAAAAACAAACAAACAAACAGAATTTCATCTTTATTTCTATAGATTAAAACAATTGTTTTTTTTTGTTTTTTTGTTTTTTTAATGATCTTAAAATGTATATGTTAAAAACTTTCTCCACCCTGAAATTCCTATATTTCCTACAAACACAAAGTTGTTTACTTCTTTACATCCTGTTCTGTCCCTAGAAATCTCTTTTTTTCGAGATCTGAAAAGAAGATGGCTTTTGGACCTTATAATTTATATCTAGTATTTGGAGTTACTAATTGTTAGTTTCACTGTAGGGCTCTTATTGTCATTATTCTTGTGTTCCGTGATTTTTTTCTAGGGGATATATAGTTTGCGGTAGATTTATATAAAAAAGTACGTAAATAATATATTTTAATAGCCTTTGCGTTTTTAAGAATATTTCAGTTCCACCATTTGCATACTGCGCCACACTAACAAGAACACAATGGACGCTCTAAATATATCTCGGTTTGCACCAGCCTCTTCTTGTATAATCTGTCATAAAGCTGTACAAACTGTGGATCTTAAAGCTGTAATGAACTGTTGAAATGTGCAATGTTAATAAGACAGCAATTGAAAAACAAAATTTAATTTGCATTTATTGACAATAAAAATTTACAGTTTATATCCTGTAAATAACAGATATGTATAATAGTATTTGTTTCTTATAAAGACGAAAGAAAAATATATGGGTAAAGCTTCTGCTAAGTTACTTATGGGCGTGGTTGGCAATTTCGACAGTTATGTGAACGTAATATAAGCTTACTCCCACCGCGTCCAATTACTGAGAAGGATTATTTTAATATTCCAAAATAACCCCTCGATTCTTTCAAGTAAAAGTACACAATAAAACTTCGATTAAGCGTCACCGTCGCACAGTGGGGAAAATTTGTCATTTAGTGGCCGAAAATCTATAACTCCTGATCGAATGACGATAATCGAATAATTATTTTTTTATTAAAGAGCAGGGGATCTTTTTATCAGTGAGAAAAAAATAAAATAAAAATGCCATCACTGTAAGTATTTTATATTAATCCCTTTTTCACTTTAATTTAAATAAAATAGTTTATCAGGTACATGGTCCATTGGCGGATCCAGGGGGGGGGGGGGCTGTGGGGGCTGCAGCCCCTCCCTTTGGAAAATGTTTCGTCATTTAAAGATAGAATTTGACTTTCCTTAATGTAAGGAAGCAAGTTAAAGAACAAATAATGTGCAGAACAAGTAGAATTTTAGTTGTGGGAAAGGAACATAGAGGTAAAAATGCTGATTAGCAGATCCAAATGAAGGGTTGTGGGACTGCAGCCTCCCCCACCTTTAGGACTGCAGACCCCCCCTTTACGATCGGCTGGATCCGCCCATGACATGGTCAAATATAGAGAGTGAAATGAGTCAGTATTATTATCTATCGAGCTTTCTGCTTATACACATGTCTTTTTCAGGCATTTTCTCCATATGAAAGATTTCTAAATAATTATTGTCTAAAGAAGAAAAAATCCAAAACAATTAATTTAAAATATCCAATTTTTTAGGACTTTTAACGGAAACATATATTCTCTAATAATTTAACTGAATGTATATTTTATGATTTAGTCTAATTGGAGGCCGAAAATATATTGGAAGTTCAAATATTATTTTATGATATAGTCTAATTCGATGCCGAAAATATATTGGAAGTTCAAATATAGGGATTTAAATCTTAAAATCGATCGCATATGATCGATTAAATTCTATTATGGTATTTTAGCACCCTTCACTCTCTACCACTGTGAAAATAATCAGAACCAATCATTGCCAATAAAAGAATTTATATCAATTAAAAACTTTCTTTTCATAAATTACTCAGTCAACGTGGATGAACTCAAAACGCATTTTTATCCAATACGTTTACAGCCATTCTTCTTATTTATAAAATATGTTTGGTGCATTAATATACAAAGTAAAGCTCAATAGGAAAATAAATTAAATTTATTTTAAGCAAAATCTATGCTCATCTCTCTGATATTACTTTTTTTTCTATTGAGCTTTACTTTTTACTTTCACTTACCTATATATGAAATATATAGTAAGTGGAAGTATTGCGATCGTGAAAAATTTCGACTTCCGGTTTTCAACGGAAATACACGTTTTGGGACCCCCTGAGTCGAAATAACCAAGTCCCGCAAAATGGTCTGTGTGTGTGTGTGTGTGTGTGTGTGTGTGAACAGACTAGCTAAAAAACCTGAACCTGGGGATTTAGTGTAGGTATATGCCCGCGATGTGACAGCAAAAATTTCATCAAAATTGCTCAAAGGGAGGGGGTACTTTATTTAATAACGTTTTACGTTTTCATCGATTTTCTCGAAAACGACTCGAACGATTTTGATTAAACTGAGTATTTGATGCATTGATATGCCCGATATTTGACTGCAAAAATTTCATCAAAATTGATCAACCTTAGATGGTACTTTACTTAATAAATTGTGCCCCACTTTTACGTGTACATATTTTTTATTTACTCAAAAACGGCTTTAACGATTTTGAAGAAACTGGGTATTTGATGTATGTATATACCAAATATGTAAAAGCCAACATTTCATCCAAATTGGTCCAACTGAGGGGGCACTTTATTTCATGACTTTTTTTCCAATTTTTACCTTTTTTTCGATTATCTCAAAAACGGCTTTAACGTTTTTTATCAAATTCGTCATGTTTAATGAAAATTAGGTTTTCTTTAATATAAGGTAAGCTTTATCATTATTAAAATGTTCTGAGGGGGCTTTTTTTTTGGGGGGGGGCTTTTTTGTTTGTTTGTTTCTTTCTTATAAAGTACCTTTGTTTTTGTTAACATTGAGAAATTAACTGTCTCTCGTTACGCCTAAAACTAAGAAATATCTAAATATGAGATATGATAAAAATAAAGAAAACATAAAGAGGAGAAAGAAAAATATTCAGTCAACTCATAAAACTCGTTGAGCCCACGCATGCGGAGTACGCCTTTAATGACAGACCATTGTTCATAATTAAAGCCGTTCTGTTCATTTGAGAAGTGGCAATTAACAAAACGCATTAATTTCTAATCTAAGTAAGTTGGTAAGTGAAAGTTGTGTGTTGCGCGCACGCACCAGATTTTTATACTTTCTCACTGATAAATCTCATGCTCTTTAATGGAAAAAATAATTATTCGATTATCGTCATTCGATAGGGAGTAATGGATTTTTGGCTACTAAATGACAAAATTTTCCCACTGTGCGTCGTGACCAGGGACGAGACGGTTAAGCTAATAGACGGATAATAAAAATACCATTAGATAATACCTTAACCTATAAATAGCATTCAAATGAGCATAATTTTGGTTTAAACATAAATTAAAATTTTTTCAATATCAAAATATTTTTATTATATGACTAAAAAAGATTTACTGTTGAAAATTAACAGAAAAATAAAACTAACCTTCCCACCAAATGTTCCTGATGAATAATTGATAATTTTATATCATGCATAGTGTTTATCATTAAACACTGTAAATTTTAAATTACAGTAATAATCTTAAAAATTATAGAGAATAATCTTTCACCTTCTTTTTTTTTTTTTTTTTTTTTTTTTTTTTTTTTTTTTTTTTTTTGTATGAGCCTATTTCTATATTTAAGATTATTATGAATTCGTATTAATGAACGTCACGTAATGTTTTTTTTTTATCTTCTTCAAAAATCACATCGAAAGTTATGAAAAAAAATTTTTTTAGTTGAATCATAGTGAGGTTTGGGTCATTCTCCCAACTCATACGGATTCGTGTCCCTGGTTGATTTTGGCGCCAGCATTCCATTGCGTGCTCTATTCTGAATAAAATTGAGTACTAGGTACTCTTACCTCACTTTTCATTCATTTGCAGGTTCAATGCGAACTTTTTTTTATACTTAAATTCAAATTCAAAAGGTCAAAACCTAATTCCCTCATGTGTCCCTTGACTCGAGTTGATGATTTTGCCAGACGATAAAATAGTTAATTTTGATGATATGACTTTCTTTCTTTTTCTATCAGCCCTGTTACGTTCTGAACTGTTGATTGATAGAATAGACAATAAGCCGCATGTCAAGGTAAAAAATATATGGCCCCTAACCCGAGTGTCCATTAGGTCTGATCAAATTCCCTCACTTTTTTTAAAAAAGGGCGCCAACGCTCTTCAGAGCATGTTAGAAACATTTCATAGGGTTGGCAACATTGTCTAAAGTTGCCGCCATTTGTAGGGAAACCTACCCCACAGAAGCCCTGTTGTGAATAATTTGTGTTGACATTTAATAAGATATACTTGGCTCTCGTCATTCAAACGCCTAATTCCATCATCTCCTGATATTTCAACAAAGGTAAGAAAGATTTCGTATTTCTAATCCAATATTGTGTAAGACTTGAAAGGGACTTTAGAATTCTCATAAAATATTGTTGTTGTTCATTGCATGAAATGTGTTATCTTTGGTTAACTTCTAGAATCTAATTCCCTCATACCAAATTCCCTCATTTCACAAATAGTGAGGGAATTAGTAAGTACGTGATTTAGGCAAAGTTTTGAAAATTTTAAATTGTTTGTTTTCATCAATTAGTTTTGTTCATCTATTTTTTTTGTTAATCATGCAACCTTAAGTAATACTAATCTCTCCGCAAAATTGTTAGATTTACACGCAAAATTTTCCAACACGAAGACTTACAAACTCAGCTATTCCACATTCTGTAAACTTAAGCCCTTTTGGGTTGTTCCACAGAAAATTACAGGTCGTGACACCTGTGCTTGCAGAATTGTGTAAATATGGACTTACTGGTGTCTGGCCTGCATAAAGCTGAGGTTATACATCTAAAAAAAAAAGAAGATGTTGTAAAAAATGTTTGCTGTGACAAGAGCAGCTTGGCTAGTCTCCAAAGAAAATGCAGTAACTGTAAGGACCTTTTGATACCCTATCAATCTTTTGAAGATGGTGAACTGTCCTACGACCAGTGGACTACAAATAGTGTTGAGATTCTCACTAAAGGCAGAGTAAAAAAAACTGTCAAACATGTGGTTAAAGTAACCATCTAGTCCACAGTCTTAGAAACAGTAGATTTGTTTGAAAGGATGATGACAAATTTCATGCAACACCAAGCGATTTGGATCCATCAATCTCGAACGTTCAGGGATTTAAAAGCTCGTTTGACTGACAATGAAGTTGTGGTACATTGTGACTTCTCTGAGAACTACGCTATGAAATATGGACGTGAAATACAATCCGTTCATTTTGGAGGCAGTCGAAAACAATTCTCATTGCGCACGGTAGAAATTTACTTCAGAAAGAGTGAGTATGAGGAGGTGAAACATCAATCGTTTTGCACCCTTTCCTCAAGCACCGAACACGGACCTGCAGCTGTGTGGGCACACCTAAAACCTGTTTTTGAGTTCATTGCTGTCAATTTACGCAAAGTAAACACAGTTCACTTCCAGTCTGATTCTCCGGCCACTCAATATAGGAACAGAACAATTTTTTATCTCATATCTCATGCTCTGCATTTGTTCATCCCTAACCTTAAATGTTCTACTTGGAACTATTCAGCCCCTGGCCATGGCAAGGGTGCAGTCGATGGAATAGGAAGGGCTATGAAGCGCTTATTAGACGAAACTGTTGCATGTGGGCAGGACATAGGTGACTTTGATTCGTTTGTCCGAACACTTCAGGAAAAATCAAGAAAAGTTTTGTTGTATGTAATCACTCCAGATGATATCAGTGGAATAGCCAACATTATCCCAAAATCGATCCCCCCCTTTAAAGGCACTATGAGGGTCTATCAAGTGGTTTACCTCCCAAAAGAGACTCAAGATTCAAAGACTATCTTAAAAATGAACAGACTCAGTTGTTTTGATTGTCTCACATCATGTAACAAGTTCACAATTGGACACTTGGAAATAGACTCTGGTATTGATCCAGCCGGCAACCTCAAGGCTCAGGGAGAACCGTCCGAGTTTTATCCAAACCAGGTTCTAGAAACAGTGATGGTCGGAACAGATGATCACCCAAAGTCTCATTCCACTACTAATGACACTCCTAACCCTGAATACCCTCAGCCTTCAACTTCGGTGACTGCTGATGCACCTACAGCTTTTCCTCATGCTCTCCCTAAAGCGGGCAGTTATGTCGTAGCACGATTTGATGAGTATCCAGCGAAGAAGAAAGAACCAAAAGAATTTTGTTATGTGTGCTAAATTTCGAGCGTTTGTGCTGATGGTATAACTGCTATTGGGCTTAATTCATTCAGGAGCTCGAAACGTGAGTTTATATTAAATCTAAATGACCAATTTTCACTTGAGCCAAAACACATATTAATGACATTGCCCGCTCCAATAATAAAAATTCAGAACAGAAAACTAGTCCGTGTCTTTCCATTCGATATAGAAGCGCAAGAAATAAAGAAATGAAATTTATCGAAGGAACAATTTTACATAAATTTTATGCAGTATCTGTTCTAGTGTTCGTCTTCGTTTATTGAGTTTATAGTAAGAAAATATTGTGTCACACCTAATGTCCAATGTGATTTGTTTGTAAATACTTAATGTGATAGTCATAATGTGAGAATAAAATTTATACAAGTTGAATTTTGATCATTATCTAATTCCCTCACTCGTTACCTGATTCCCTCACTCCCATGATTTCAATCATCATCGTGTATCTCTTGAATGACGAACTTCTATGAAACGATTCTTTGCGAGAATCATCAGGAGACTATGTTGAAGAGATTCACGGAAAAAAAAAATTTAAAAATGTACCTTTTTTTTCATAGAAATATAAACTCCAAATTCGTATCAAATGGGAGAATTACCCGTTTATCTATATTTAACAGAAACTGGCAGAAAAAAGAGTGACAGTTATCGAAGTTTTGCATTATATGTAACTAACCAGTCAATTGCTATGTCATATTCAGATGTCTTCGGGACAGATTAAAATCTCCTCAAATCTACTGTCCTTAAAAACCCTGCAAGTTAAATTATTAAGAAATAATCAAACAAAAATCTTTACCTATATAATTAAGGTTCGTGTTTGGCCGGTATTTTTTTTTCTTCTCGAACACTAGATAATTTCCATTCCAAAGAATACTCAACCAAAGTATAGCTAGATAGATTTGGATTTGGGGGGGGGGAGGGCGATCCCCCCGGCCACATTATCAGGTATAGCCGTTTGCCTCAGAAACTTTTATGAAAGAAACATTTTCGGATTTTAATGAGATTATTTCCTGTTATCAAAAAAAGACTTGGATTTAAACGACCCAAAGTATTGTATTTAGGGTTCAGAACCTATTTAATTGCATAATTCCTTTTAAAATACCAACAAATATAAATAGCCAATATATTTGGGGGGTCATGTCCCCGGGAACCGCCCCTGCACTCTACAATAAATAATTTGAATACTATGAACTTCCAAAACAATTATTTTATTTAAACCATATGAAAACATTTAATATTTGGTGTTGAACAGAACGGAACACAAGAACTCCTGCCTCCTAAAGAACTGTTCTGCGTGATGGGCTGCAATGATGCTCTTAATCGCTACCTACAGCAGCTCAAGGGTAAGTACAATAAATTGTTATTTCAGAAGATCAACTATATTTTGAAAATCTTTATTATATTATATAAATTATATCATTATTTATTATATGTATACGAAACATACACGAGATTTAAAATCAATCCAAATAGGAAATAAAGATTTCTAAAACAACATAATTGAGCGTAAATTTAAAATATAAATGACAGAATAATCGTTGCATCAAACTTAAAATGGATAAGACCCGCCTCACAGAATTTTTAACAAATAATCATTAACTAATCGCATTGCCACTACAAGTCTCTTATGGGCGAATCTTTATTAAGATTCGCTTATTTCTCTATGGAATATAATAAAACAAAATAATAAAATGTTCCAAAAATTCAAGTAAGTCTACAGGTGCCTTTACACTACGAGATCGGCCTGTTCGGAGCAGTGTTCGGCTAATCTAAATAAGATACTAACTCGAACAGGTACTTAATCTGTTTTCCTGTCTCTTCGGGGATAGGCGGGCGCAATCGACTATAGGGTGCGCTAGTAGCATTTTCAAAATGTCGGAAAGAACGGGGATAGACTTAGTTGATGTAATAGAGATAGTTGGTAATTTTAAGAGACCAGTAATTGAAGGGCAGGCTATCCTTGATGCAAACCACATAATAACATGTGGAATAATATCTAGAAGTAAAAAAACAGTTATTTTAAAAGCCTTGTGCCTTCAAACTAGCAATTTTAAAGGACTGCCCCATCAAATAAAAGTGGAAATCAAATTTATTAATAATAATAAGCAATTTTCTTGGCATTGTAAGTGTAAAGCTGGTAGTTCTGGTAAATGCAAACACATCATTGTAACTTTACTCTACGTTTTTCGGTTAGTAATAACATTAATTACCTATTCATACAATCATTGTTGTGACAGCTTAGATTCTTTGTCATATTATTTATTTATTTGTCAAAACTTTCAGGCTTCGCATTGAAAACTTGGAACAATTAAGCACAACGGATGTAAGACAAAAATGGGGAAAATTAAAAAAGAAAAACAAATATGACACCATGGTCCCAATGTTATTTGCATAAAACCAACATTTTGGAATAATAAAATGTCAAATACTAATATTTACCAGGATAAACATAGTCACTTTCTTTAAAATGAAGACTAAATATCGTCATATGTTTCGAAACAGGCTTATCTATTCTTAATTTTACAATACACTCTTTAAGAAGCTTTTTATTTTTTGGAAACAAATGGAATGACACATCTTTAGATTTTTTTTAAGAACACTGAGGGACCGAGCAATACCTATTAGACATTTTTCCAATAATTTTTTGCTCGATCGGGTTTTAATTATGGAAAAATAAATTAAAAACGGCAAAAAACCCTATGAATCCCAGGTAATCGCACGGCTTCTATCCCCGTTTCTCTAGTTCCTTCTAGTTCCTCAAAGAAGCAGCACCGTCGCTTGCGCTTGCCTATAGCAGTAGTGTCGCTTTTGAGTCAGTTAAGATAAGCTTCTAGATCTGCTTTTAAAAATTTTCTGACGTTGCTTTTATCCTTAGCAAGTTGGAGCAAAAGCCAGAACAGCTTTTCCAAATCAGCCGCCTGTGTAATGAAAATTCTTGTATTAAGGAGCATAGGTGCAGTCAGATATCATTGTTCGCTCGATTCACGGATGTAAATAACTGTTCGTGATACGCCGGTACGGCAAGTTTTGGGGAATTAGGTACCTGTTCGAAGATGAGGTCTATCGATTATTAAGTCATATTAAAACATTTGACCCGCATGTAGCAAAGTATCACAAGATGAGAAGTGTGGAAAAGGTTGATCTATGTAGGGACGTACGAAACCAATCGATATAAGTAAAATATCGATACTTTCATTGCGATACCAAGTAATTTTGGTATCGATACCAAGGATTCAAGTATGAGTACTGGTATCGATACTGAAACTTAGTATCGAAAAATGACTAGAGCGTAATGATTCAAAAATTTGCCCTCCAAAATACTTTCCACTCATCTGAGGAAGACATATCCCCAAGTTCCAGTGCAGAAGCCTACGATTTTTGGAAACATCATAAGAAACTTGTGCATGGAAAAAAGATTATAAGTAAAGGTGATTTCCAGGATGAATTATCCCGATATTTAAATGCCTTGAGAGCCCCATTGAAAACGGATCCAGTAATCAAACATTGCAACTGTTTGCATTTAATTTTATTTATCGAGTTCCTTAATTTAACTTAATCGACCTGATATCGAATATTTACTTATATTCGAATATAAATTACTTGAATATATTAGAACATAAAATACTTGAATCAGTACCGATATCGGTACTAAGTCGACTGTTTTTCTATAAGATTCTCGACGACTGATAGTCATGAAGTTGTGTTATATTTTATACCATGGGCGTACCCAGTGGGGGGCAGCTGCCCCCCTCCCCTGGATGCAATATTTTTTTAGGATTTTAAGACTGGAAGCAATAATAGAATACATTTTTTTCAAGCAAATAATTGTAATAACTTAGTTGATAAAGCACTGCTATAATTATACATAATTTTGGTTTCATTCACCTTTTCCGCGGTAAGGTTGTAACACCTTACGACGAAAACGAACAACCATAGCTTGCCGCCCCCCCTAGTTTTGATCCTGGGTACGCTCTTGTTTTATACTCATATATTTGTTTCGTTTTAGTCCTGATGAAGACACCCATTTTGAATCGATACGATTAAATAAAGAAAATGTCTTATGTCTAAAATTCCGGACTATCAATCATCCCCGAGTATTTATTAAAATATAAATGTAGTAAGTAAATACAATTTAATTTGACATTAAGGGCCATAAAACCAATCTTATAATTAATAACGTATAAAAACATGAAATATTAATTAATGGTATAGCGTAGCTAAGGCTAACTATATTTTTATTTATAATATTGTTTGTACTGTATATGAGTACTCATAAGTATCGAATATTTGATGAAATTACTTAAATGAGTATTGGTATCGATACTTTGTAGGTATCATACGTCCCTAGGTGTATGCAACGAAATATCTACAATGTCTGTTTAACCAAAGAAAAAAAAGCAGTCTGAATTTGCGATTGAAGGATAATTGCGTTGTTTTCTTTAATACTTCTGATATATACATTCGCTAAAGTAAGATAAGTTGTAATAATATCTTTTAACGACTTGCTAAAAAAAACGTTAAATATAAATTTTAACATTGCCAAGCATAGAAGAGTCTGTTTTATCTCGTTCTGGTTCATTCGATGACAACTCATTCTAAAAGCTAATACCTTTTATCTTTATTCATTGCTGTCTCTTAAATTACGATTGATAGCTTAAGCAACTGCGTGATTTTTTTTTAAAGCGCATTTTGTATGAAAGTGTCTTCATTAAAAAAAAAAGAATGGGGGCATTGAATTTTATAAGGAGCTTTTTCATTATATAGCGAAAATTCACGAGATGAATAAAGTATGTAGTTTTATGAAAAAAATTAAATAAATTCCCAACACACCATCACATTCGTAAAGAAACCTGCGATTCGCGGGCGCAATCGACTATAGAGTGCGCTAGTAGTTTTGCAAAATGTCGGAAGAAACGGGGATAGACATAGTTGATGTGATAGAGATAATTGGTAATTTTAAAAGACCATTAATTGAAGGGCAGGCTATCCTTGATGCAAACCACATAATTACATGTAGAATAATTTCAAGAAGTAAAAAAACAGTTATTTTACAAGCCATGTGCCTTCAAACAAGCGATCTTAAAGGACTGCCTCATCTAATAAAAGTGGAAATCAAATTTATTAATAATAATAAACTGCAAAAAAAAAAATAAATGCAAGCACAACATTGTAACTTTACTCTACGTTTTTCGGTTAGCAATAACATTAATTACCTATTCATACAATCATTGTTATGGCAGCTGTTATTTTCATGACAGCTTAGTTTCTTCGTCATATTATTTATTTATTTGTCAAAACTTTCAGGCATTGCATTGAAAACTTGGAACAATTAAGCACAAAGGATTTAATACAAAACTGAGGAAAATTATAAGAGAAAAACAAATCTATGACACTATGGTCTCATTGTTATTTGCATAAAACTAGCATTTTGGAATAATAAAATGTCAAATACCAATATTTACCTGGATAAATATAGTCACTTTATTTAAAATGAAGACTACAAATCGTCATATGTTTTGAAACAGGCTTATCTATTCTTAATTTTACAATCCACTCTTTAGGAAACTTTTTATTTTTGGAAATAAATGGAATGACACGTCTTTTGATTTTCTAATTGAACATTGGGGGACCGAGCAATACCTATTAGACATTTTTCAAATAGTATTTAGATCAATCGGGTTTTAATTATGAAAAAATAAATTAAAAACGCCAAAAAAACCGTATTAATACCAGGTACTGGCCCGGCTTCTATCCCCGTTTCTCTAGTTCCAGTCAAGAAGCAGCACCGTCGCTTGCGCCTGCGAATAAAAAGAATTCAACGGTACAAAGTGACAATCTTCCAAGCATATTACTGGAAAATATTGTAAACAAATTAGTAATACACAGCTCCTAAACGTTGAGGAGATTTTTGAGTAGCTAATGTCTTTTACAGTGTATAGCGGTACCACTCAAACGTATAAATACCATTCTCAAAGAACTCCGCACTATTACTCAACATGCTCTGTATGGTAATAATAATAATAAATGCTTAGCGAAACTGAAGGTTCGATGCAGACACCAAAATTCCCTGTGCCTCGGCCCTGTGCTTATTATTCTTTTATGGATTCCCAATTTTACATTTAAATTTTATTCACTGGGTGTTACCACCTCCATTATATATACCGGAGACAGTTCACTCAGTTCAGCGTATTCTATGCAATAGCTTATTTTCAAATACCCTCAAGTCTCTGCTCGTCCCTCAATGTTAACGACCATTTATCCAGTTGGTATCTCCTTATTGCTAATTAGCAAATTGTAAGTCACACAGATCAGAATGACCATTTGTGTTTGCATTAGGGATAATATGAATATCTTTGAGTGATAAAGATGTACGAATTTCTTTTTATTTACTTTTTTAATGATCTTGGGACGTTACCCCATATTCAGGACGAATCACATTACATTTCTACATCACAACAATTATCATTTAAAAACACATAATTAATTTATTTTTCACATTATTTAATATCGTGATGATTTACCTTAAAACTACTCCTTACAACCATGGGCATGATCATTTATTTAATTTTAACATCACAAACATCTTAAGTAAAAAACCAGGGGGGGGTGATAAATTTGATGGTTTAATGTTATCTTGGTAATCACCTCTCCTGGCATGATCTCTGAACTATATATCATGAACTAAGTATATCATTACAAAGTGCTGAAGATGCAGTGCTACAGATTTTTATCATGACTTCCTGTTTTTTTTTTTTATTTAAGTATCAAAAGAAAGTTTTTGAATTTAAATTGCAGGGCATAACTGGTCTTTATGATAATTAATTCATATACACATATATAATATGAACCTCTGTTTTTTAACATATAAACATGTTAAATTTATAGAAAAATTTATTGGAGAATAAAAGCTATTTCTATGAGATGATCACTGTCATGACTCACTAATAGAAATATTTAAAACTTGTTTCAAAAAATGAGTTCTTTTTATAACATTGTGTTATATAAAAATGATAATTTAAACTAAATTAATATGTAGTAACTTTTTATTTCACCCAGATGTTTATGGAGTCCCACCGGCCCCTGCTCTGGTTGCCGACTCTCTGACCTCCACCTCCCTCAGGCTGGAATGGGAGAGCCAGGGTTACAGCAACCTGACTTGGCTGGCACAGTGGCGCTATGAACCCTCAGGATCATGGGAGTATGCAAGGGAACAGGAGTGGGGTCCTGGACCAACCGTTCTTATATCGGGTCTAACACCTTACACCAATTACAGGGTAAATTATATATATATCATTTTGTAAACTAAGAAAATATTCTAATACCAGTTACTTATATTGAAAATACTAAATTTAAATTGCAGTTCAGGATAGTCGTTTTATCTCAAGAAGCAGAACTAGTATCATCAGAAGCCAGCCTTGTAATAGGAACTTTGCCCGGAGGACCACCAACATCTCCCCCATCGCAGCTAAGGGCGACTCCGACTGGACCTACAAGGGTTTCGATAACCTGGTTGCCTGGAATGTTTCCTAATGGCCCTCTACTGTCCTATGCTTTGATGATCGAAGAGTTACCAACAGGTTACCGTGCGCATAAGGTAATACAATTTCAAATATCTTATAATTACTTGGTTTTATTTCTTTTCCTTTTTTTATTTATTTAATAATATTTTACTAGTGCTTAGCCAAATTTTCCAGGAACATGTAAAAGTTTATTATCGAAAGCACACCCAACTTTTCTCTTTTGTTATGTTTGACCATAATTTTTCAATAATTTTCATATCTTTTTTTTTTTTACCACTCAGAACAGTTCATCTCTACCCATTGGAACTTTTCTCTCATTATTTTAATGATAGGACTTGATCATTTCTTATAAGATGTAAAATGTAACCATCCGAGATAACTTATGTATTGGTACCCGTATGTTGTGAGGACTTGAGTCCGGCAGGTGGGCATATTTGGTCCTTTTTGACAACCCCAGAAATAATACCAATGCTGAATAACTTTCCTTCATCTCAAACCTTTTTGTTCTTCTAATCCAAAATAGAGGGTCATTTGATGAAGGGAGCTTTTGATTCAGGGATACCATATCAGCTCCAGAGTCTATCTCAGCAATGTGGAACCTTTTTATTCTGTTAAGTAATGCAAAGTCATTGCTGGTGTCAGCCCACAAAGATGACTAATTTCATCATCAGCTAAACCAAATCTCCAGATATCTTTTCAATTTGCAGTAGCATGTTAGGACTCTAATGATTAGAATAGGAGGGATTTGTTATATACCCCATAACTGCTCTTTTTGATGCCTTGATCTCTCTTGGATATGCTTATTGCAAGTCCTGATCCAGGAAAGGTTTATCAGCTCCTTCTCTTGCAAGCTCCTCGTCTCTTCTTTTGGTCTGGGAACCCATACCACCTCACAGAATATATACATAAATCATCATTTAAAAGAAATTAACCTAGTTGTTTTGTTAATTAATTATTTATAGTAATAGCTACTACAATTCATCTTATATTTTATTTTTGGCAGGACATCCCAGCTTCTGAAATGAAACATTTTTACATGTTTCAAAGCCTTTCTCCATCCCGCAATTATTCTGTATCAGTAGCGATGAGAAATGCTGCAGGCTTAGGCCCATCAGCTACTGCGATAGTTACCACACCAAACTTGTCAGAAGGTATGAAATTATTAATAACCAAAGAAAACATGAAAATTAAATTATTTATTAAAATAACAGATCATTGTGGATTTTTCCTAATTATTTCTATACAATCGAAATTCAAAAGTGTTCTCAATTTAAAAAAAAAAAGAAGTTATTGATGTATGCATTACAATATTTATGAGTTATAACATTTATTACAGTAAAAGAAAAAGAGAAGACAACATTAATTTTAGGAACCCAACATGCTGTGCTGAGTCAAAACGCAGACATGTTAGACGACCCTGTTGAGCTATATTCCACCCATCATCATATAAGAGGTAAATATGACGTAAAAAATAATAATTATATTTTCAAGATAAAATAATAATTTTTACTTTCACTTAGCTATATATGAAATATGTAGTAAGTGGAAGTATTGCGATCGTGAAAATTTTCGACTTCCGGTTTTCAACGGAAATACACGTTTTGGGGTTCCCTGAGTCAAAATAACCAAGTCCCGCGAAATGGTCTGTGTGTGTCTGTGTGTGTGTGTGTGTGTGTGTGTGTGTGTGTGTGTGTGTGTGTGTGTGTGTGTGTGTGTGTGTGTGTGTGTGTGTGTGTGCGTCCGTCCGTGTGTGTGTGTGTGTGTGTGTGTGTGTGTGTGTGTGTGTGTGTGTGTGAACAGACTAGCTCAAAAACTATAAACCGTGCGAACCTGAAATTAGGTATTTAGAGTATGTATAAGCCCGTGATGTGACAGCAAAAATTTCATCAAATTTGCTCAAAGGGAGGGGGTACTTTATTTAATAACTTTTTAAGTTTTTTTGATTTTCTCAAAAACGGCTCTAACGATTTTGATTAAACTGAGTATTTAATCTTTTTATATGCCCGAAATATGACTGTAAAAATTTCATCAAAATTGATCAACCGGATGGGGGACTTTACTTAATAAATTTTGTATCATTTTCTCATGTTTTTTTTATTTACTCAAAAACGGTTTCAACGATTTTGATCAAACTTGGTATTTGATGTATTTATATGCCCGAGATATGACTGTAAAAATTTCATTAAAATTGATCTACGGGAGGGAGGACTTTACTTAATAAATTTTGTATCATTTTCACGTTTTTTTTTTTTTAATTTACTCAAAAACGGCTTTAACGATTAACAAAAATAAGATATGAATGTAGAAAAATGTGTGACTTTGGGAAATGATATTTAGCAAAACACGTCAATTTCTAATCTAAGTAAGTTGGTAAGTGAAAGTTGTGTGTTGCGCGCACGCACCAGATTTTTAAATATTCAGAATGATGATGATAAATACGAGTATACTGGCAAAAAAAAATTATTTTTTTTACTGAACTTAAACTAACTTTAATGTTTTAACATTATTTACTATTAATTATGATATTACCACAACTACTTTCCAATTAATCTGTGATTATTAACCGCAAAAGGAATTTTTTTTTTACAGGAGTGGCATACCATGTTCGTAAAGGCATAATATTTGTATCCGACTCCCTTGGAAGGGTACTATCAGTCAAAGACCAAGAGTCGAAGGTCATACTAGCGACAGAACTTACTCCTCACAGTCTCTCCGTCGACTGGCTCAATGACCAGCTCTATGTATTGGGCCAGTCTGGGTCGAGGTGGGAAGTTGCACGCTGCCAGCTCGATGGTACTGGCATCACAGTCGCTGTTGCTGGTCTCACTTCAAAGCCGCTTCATATACATGTAGATCCTTATAACGGGTAAGGTCTTAGTTACATTCTAACAAATTTTCATTATTTAAAATTAATTATTATATGAAATGAGCTTTGTAAGGATACAAAAAAATTTATAAAATTACCATAGTAAATATCCGATATCAGCAGGTTTATAAAGCATAAGAGAAAACCCCAATATAATATGTGTTAACTGGTTTATCCATGCTGAATAATATTTTAAATTATGTCTTCATTTTATATTCGAATGTATTGATCGTTACCAAAAGGTTGCTTGACACTTTATTGTGGATCACGATATAATTTTTCTTTTAATAATTAAAGACTTATTCTTTTACTTTGTAAACAGAAAGATAATGCTTTCATCTTTCCAATTGTTACATTTCTATCATTTTTTAGGTACCTTTTTTGGTTGGTGCAAGGTGTTCCAGGAGGTGGACTGTATAGACTTGATTTGACCGAAATCAGCAATGGCATTAAACATGAAACTACTCCAGATCTCATTCTAAATGACCCAAACCTTGGTGCCTTCACTGTCGACTACACTAACTTCAGGATATTGGTTTCATCCCATGAAAAAAACACTGTTCTTGCTGTATCTTTGGATGGGTAAATATAAAATTTTGTGTGATATTTTAATAAATAATATTCATTTGTTATGCTTAATTATTTTAGTTAATAAGAATAAAGTTCCATTTTTACCAAACTGTAAGCCATGAAGTATTTTTTTTCCTTAATTAATATAATTATTTAATAAAAATATTGGTAATAATATCAAAAATTATATTTATTTCTAGAAAAGAAACAACAAATATAAGGACAAATACAGCACAGCCGCAATTCAAGAATGTTATATCTCTAGCCATGGCTAATGGTTTGTTCTACTGGACCAACGGTTATGAAATACTAACCGAAGAATACCACCCCGGCAAAGACAACTATTTTCACAATGTTGGAGGACAGAGCGAAGGTTACGTGAGCATTGGAGTGGACAGCGAATCAGCTCAGCCTACTCCTGTACCAGTGAATCCTCCTACCTGCTTGCAGGCTGTCCTCGGAGCGGGACATGCCACCGCTGCTTGGGCGCCACCCCATCTTCTTGGAGGCCAAGGTGAGGAGATAATGAATACTTTATTTAATTGATGAAGGCCAATATGGTAATACAAACTGTTGAGTAATCCACGGTAGTTAAAGATTATCAAAATTATATCATGCCATGCAATTTTAAAACACTAACATAATGAACGCTGAAAACTTATTGAAGAAAAAAATCTTTATAAACTAAATTATCATAAATAATTATTAAATGGCAGGTCCGATAATATTGTCTTTATATTATATTTCCTATAGTTCTAAAATATGTTGAGATTTTCACATATGAATGAAACAAAAAGAAACTGGTCGACTAATTACCAGCTATATTAGTCCTAACTAGACAGATGCACAAAGCTTCTTATCAATTATAAATGAATAAATTATAAAGGGCTTATAAATAAGTAGTAAATAAATGGTAAGAATTATTTGGATGTATGGAGTTGAGCTTTGGGGTCAAAATTCCTATAGTTCTATAGTTCACAAATTTGGCCCAATCCAAATAACCCTTAACTCCTTACATGATTGATTCCTTACTTATCTAAATCCATTTCCTTCCAACTTGATTCCTTCTATATTCAAGTTAATTCTTCAAATAAAAAAAAAAAAAATATATGAACTAATATCTTCTTCTAACATAGTAGTTATACTGGATTGTTATCAATGGGTGGTAGCATAGTTTAAACGATTATTCTTGTTTATTTTTTGTTCAAATTTGTCAATTGTATTTTTTATTTTAATAAAGCTGTAAATTTAAAAATATTATGTAAAAGCATAAAGAATACAGTAAAATCTTTAATAAATTTTTAAAATATCTATTGTTTGTTAATCGCAGGTAAGGGAGCATGGCAAGACTGGTCTTATAGGTTATCTATCGAGTGGGAAGGTGACAATATGACCATGGACAACATTAACACGACCCAAGTCACTGTGAACGGCCTGCAAAGTGATGTATTAGTAAAGCTCAGGGTCGCAGCAGTGACTGATGCTGGTCTTGGTCCTTGGTCGGCTGTATTTACTGGTCGAACGCTTTCCTCGACCAGCCCTAGTCTTCTGTGGTCAGCCAGTCAGGGAGTCCTCAAATCTGATCCTACGGGGGAAAACCTCACTAATCTTTTACACAGGCAGCATTTTCAAGTAAGTATAGAATATGTATTATTTATTTTTGAACATTAAAATCTTTTAAAACTGATTTTTTATTTATTTTATTATTGTATATAATAATTATTAAATGTGTCTCGATTTCAGGATAGCAGAGGACGCCAACATGTTACCGACATTGCTTGGTTCGAGGATGTTCTCTACCTGGTCACAAATACCAGCCAAGTTTTTTTATTCAATACAACTTCGAAGTCACACAGCAAACTGAGGGGCTTAGAAGTTGGTAGTATTGCAGTTGACTGGATCGGGAAAAGACTTTATTGGTCAAATCCAAAACAGCAGTTAGTAAGTAATTTAAACCAAACAAATTCTATAATAGATGATATTCCAAAAAAGTTTTTTTTGGATGTTAGAATTTGGTTGAATGAAATATAACAGTAAATGTATTTCTTAGAGCAAAACCATTTCTTGGTATGTTAACGAATATTTAGCTATCGGAATTGACTTATAGAAGTTTTTTTTTATGTTATCAATCGAACAAATAGAGCAATGAGGAAATTCAACATTTTCTCAGACTTTAATTTTTAGTAAACAATACCAATCATTTTTAGATTACACGAGGACACCTCAATGGCTCACATCAAGAACCTCTTCCAATACTCACCGTTGCCAAAGAACTGAACATTGATGCTGTGAACGCTTTCATTTATTGGTCGACTGGCCATGCTGTTGAATGCGCTAGACTCAATGGCAAGCAGAAGAGAACATATTATCCCGCAGAACTTTTTTCAGGCAAACAAGGTATGTATGATAGAGTCACCTGAGTTCTACCATATTTCATACATATTTTATACATATTAACCTTAAAACATATATTTTAAATATAGATAGATAGAAAATACTTTTATTAATAATAATTACAGAATTTTATGTTATTTACAAAGTTTTCAAAGTATGATTACTAACATAGCTACAACTGTCTGTCAGGAGCGCCTTTAATTTGAAAGTTAAATTTAATTTTAATTTATTTTAAATATATATTGCATATATACATAACATTATAACAAATCACATAGAGATACAAATATTGTTAGCTACTTAGCTTATTTTCAAAAATTTTACTGGGCATTTAAGAATTCATATCTTTTAAGATCCTTATAAACTCAACTATAAAGGAAATAGAATCTAAATACTTTATAATTTGCATAGTAATCTAAATACTTTATAATTTTCAATATAGGGTCAAATAAAATCATTTTATTTTTAGTAATATTACTTGTAAACAGTAATTATGATTGTACATTTAACATTGATAATTAATTAAATATATTTTTCTGAATAAAGTTATGGGGCTAACGTTGGACATGCACAAGAAATCAGTTTACTGGATCGTTCGCAACTATGAAGGCTCGACACTTTTCAGAGCACCGATGGCTGATAATCTTCAGCTGACACAAGAGATAATACCGGTCAAGATGGCCCTTACACAATATCCAGATATACAAGGTAATCATAAATTGAAAGAAATATGTTTGAAACATTGTTTTTAATAGATAACTGCCCAAAGTAATCGACTGAAAGACCAAATATAACAATATACACAAATAAATTGACTTCTCGCTACATTATTATTATTATTTGATAACAGTAATAGGTAATTTTTGTATAAAATTATTTTCCTTTAATTCATCCATAGTTAATCAACTCTTTATTGTTTGATCCGGTTATTCCTCTTTATGAGTTAATCCGGGCATTTGATAGTGTAAGTGGAGAAAAATTAATTATTGAGTTGTGGGATTTCTTGATTAAAATGACTATGGATAATAGCACCGCAAAAGTTATAATCTTTGTATCACACCGTGTACTTTTCCTTTCAATTCCATTTAATATTATTAATTACCTATTCTATTTTTTTAAAAATAAATATATAAAATCTTAAACTGTACAGGACCATTATGCTACTTTGATTCGAGACTTCTGTGGTTACGAGATGATAGAAATGCAGTGATTGGTGATTTGAATGGCACAAATTCAGCTCTCCTCAACAGCATGAGCCTCACTGGGCTAAACATGGTTACCGTCGTAGATAGTTCACTTCATCCCCTACCAGGTATAAATACTATAACACTCATATTGCCGTATTATCATATTTTCTATTTCATAAAATGTACATTAACTTTGTATATAATTATTATTTAAATCTCTCTGATTATTATTACAACTATTGTTTGTGTATTACCACATAGACCTGGAAGGAGAAGAGGTGAATGTTATACCAGAGCTTATACCAATCGAATCTCTGCACGTCATTGGCAACTTCAGTCATTTCAATATCACCTGGGATCCTATTAGGAATGTTAACCTTGGCCAGGTCTTTTATGAGCTTAAAATTAGTCACGATGATAAAAAAGAAATTACAGTAAGTACCGTACTTTACAATTTTGTACTTATATAATTTAAAATAAAATAGTAGAGATGAGAGATGGTCAACTGTTCTTCAATTACGATATTATCAACATAAATACAGTATTTCCACGCGTAATTCGTCTACATCTAAATTAGCAGAACATGCCATTGCCCACAACCATTCCTTCGACTTTGAGAACCCCTCCATATTAGCTACTGTATCTAACCACGATAAACGTCTCCTCTCAGAATCCATTTTCATCCATCTAGAAACAAATAACCCGGTAAATCACAAAACAGATAAAGAGATAATTTCCTCCACTTATTCTAACATCTTCCGCATCCTCAAATCCTAGTTTTGATTTCATAGGTACCTGCAATTATCTCTGTACCTCTTGTACTATTATTATTTTTCGAATTGTATGCTTCTTTCTGTATATTTTCCAAATTTTTATGCATTGTTACATTATGTATTATCTCATTTTTATGTTATTATTGAGTCCAGACACAACTATTTGTATACAATACCATCTACTTTGTTAGTTTTTAAATATTTTTGTTCACTCAGTTGTCATGTGCCTTCACTTCAAAAGCGTTGGATTTCCCCGTCATAAACCTTTGAAGTCGGCAAACTAACCCCCTACCACTACCTCTTACCTTATTTTTACCTTTAGTCTTAGTATCCACCTGGACTCAGTAGGTAAATATCAGATTCTATTTTATCTTGTTAACCAGCCTCTTATTTTAATATTCATGTATACACCATCTTTTATATTATTATCAGTTCTGTAATGTATCCATTTATTGTCACCCTCTAGCTAGATAGATACTCATATATTTGTTTTCTTTTAGCTCTGATGAAGATCCACAAGTTGGATCGAAACGTTGGCTTACCATAATAAAATCATTGTAAACTGAAAATCCTGACCATCATTTAACCTATCGTTAAAATAAAATATTACTTATGTAATTTTTTTACTTTTGTTTCATTTTTTTTAATAGTAATAGAAGCTCTTTTACCTGTTTATTACTTCTATTTTTTTTTTTTTTTATATATATTAATGTTAATGTTCTTCTAACATACTGGATCGTTGAACAGGTAGAAACAATTCACCCTACCTGGCAGTATCCTCCTGAAGAAGCACCTCCTCCTTATACCGAGCTGAGGGTGTCCATCAAAGCTCTCACATATTGGGGATCTTCTGCAAGGCAGTCGACAGTCCTCCATTCGCCAGAGAGCGTTCCAACGCAACCACTTTCACCCAGGGCCTTTGTCACTTTCGTACCAATAGACAGCAGTGGATTCATTAAGGTATTTTCAAATGTTAGGTTCACAAGAAATACATAATTAGGGCCCAGTTACAAACACAGAATAAAAAACATCCAAACCGAAATTCTTCACTTTCTTATTGTTCAGCATTACCAAATTGTTTAATATGCAATATTTATCCGTTTTGGCTGCATACCACTTCACATATACTACTTCTATCCAGATAATCTCACATTGTTTTCTTAGTCTCTAAGCACTTTAGGGATATGGTCAATAATTTTTAAAGAATTTTAATTAACTTTTTTTTTTTTTTTTTACAGTTGTTTACTATTTATGCTGAAATTACTTTATATATTACATATACTAGAATAACTTTACCATTGCAAAGGAGAGAAAACTAACAGAGGAAACAAATTTTATCTCATTTAATGATTCCAATGGAACTGGCTGTGTTTGTAACGAATCTATTGATGTTAAAAACTATGATAATACATGACTTTTAAAAAATGAATTTTTATCATAATGATGAACAATGTTCTCATGATGAATTATATTTCAAGTAAAATAATCATTATAAATTTTTTTAATTTATGTTGTAGGAGAGGGAAGTTATTCTGAGATGGGAAATACCATCGTCCCCTAATGGGATTTTAAGTGGATACAAAATCTTATGTTGGATAGATGGATCATCGGCCTACTTATGGATCACTCCGGTACAACAGATCAGTTCATTAGAATATAGAACCCGGGATATACCAAGGGATACAATCCTATTTTTTCAGGTATGTACTCGATAAATATTTTATAAATTAACCCTTTAACTGCTAGTGGCTCATATATGAGCCGGCCGGGTGCTGGTCCCCAGGTGCTGATGACTCATATATGTGAGCCACCCTGGTTTTACTGTTCACTGATTTACGAGCCGGGTAACTAGTGCTTTCTTTTGACTTTGGGAATCTATAATATTTCCCCATACCGCTAAAGGGCATTTGATTGCACTTTTCCTTACTACATTGCCTTGATACACGGTTGCTTTTCAGCTTTCTGTAAATAACATAACCTTTTGCCTGATATCAAACCTTTCTATACCTGCCTATTTAACCTTTGTCTAATTTTAGTTTATTTGCAACTACTGTGGCATAAACCTGTGTTGTGAAATAGTTGTGATGGCGAAAAAAATATATAGTGAGGAAGAGTTTTTGGAGCTCGTAATGGGCGCTAGAGATGGGTTAGCTTTTTAAATTTTAAAAAGTTTTTAACTCCACCAGTGCCGGTCCACAGTCCGGATCGAAAAGTGAGGATAAAGAACTTTATGTAGCATTAATTAAGCTCACAATAGATATAAAATGCGAGCTCTTGCATGCTGTAAAAGTACTCTGCATAGCGGGACCGCTCGGTGTGCCTACTAACCCGCAACGGCGGACCACCTCATGCCCCACTACCTCTGCAGTTAAAGGGTTAAGATTGATTATCTCAATGATTGAAGAGTCGTGTAAAAAGTGATCAACATAAATTTTTAGTCAAAACATTGTACTAATGTTATCTACTAGCTTATTCTCAAATGAATCGAAGGATGAAATAATTATCGAAAAAAAATTTTTAGCCTGTCCAAAAACACCCTTAATAAATAAAACACTTGGTGTTGGTTTTGTTTCTACTAACCATATTTTTGAATCAGATAAATGAGATTTTACTTTAATCTGTCAAACTGCCAGGTTCCATATTCTGTAGTACTTATTTACTACTTTTTTTTTTTTCAGGTGCGAGCTTGCACAAAAGTGGGATGTGGTCTTCCTTCGGCCGCAGTAAGAGTGGAGACTGGTCGGGAGACCCCATTACCTCTTCTTCTCATGTCAACTGAGGATGGGGCCTCTCTCGGCGATGTGGATCGGGGTGACGCAAGGCTTTTAGCTTCACATCAGGGTGTGATTGCCCTAGCTTATGTTGGCAGCAACGTCTACTACTTGGATAACAGGGGGACGATCAACTTGGCAACTGACAGAGGAGAGGCTAAGGTGAAATTTTTTTATCAATGTAAAATATCATTTCTCTTTTTGATGCTTCTTTATTAACCCTTTAACTGCTACTAACACAGATATGTGCGATGGGCAGGCGTGGCTATGGTGCTACTAACACAGATCTGTGCGCTTAATGGAGCGCGTCTCCAGTGCTACTATCACAGATCTGTGATTCTGAACGTCTGCTACTCGCACATATTTCTGTGCCGCTGAAACGGCATCTAGCGGTCTCTAAATCAATCTGTGGATTTTTTGAATACCCAGTAGGTAGCGTAGGCATCCCCTTTTCATTCTATGCCAGGTCTGAGTGGTCAGACCTTTTTATACCTGGTTTGGCCTAGACACTGTACCGGTTCAAGTCCCACAGTACAGTTCGTAGTAAACACAAAAATAGAAAATTAACGATGTATTGCTGTGATGTGTATGAAGTACCTTTGTGTTTATTGCCGTGCTTCAAAACATATCACACACAAGAACATTATTTAAAAAAAAAAAAAAATTTAACTCTACCAATACCGGTCTAAAGTCCGGATGTAATGAGGATGGATTTTTTTTTTTTTTAAATCGGAAATGACAAATTTGCGATGAAAAACTAGCAAAAAGAACTCAGCACTGGGTGGGTGTTCAAGTGGCAGCCCCATAGTAGCACCCACTCAAGGTCAAGCCTTGGACTGATCCGCAGCGAACAGGTTAAACAGATAAGTCTACTCTGAGAGTAAAAATTTTGTTAAATAGTTTAATTTAAGTAAGGTATTGTATGATTAATTGTAAGATGATTTATTGAACAATTATTGTGAGATTCAAAAGACAGAAAGAGCCTTAAATCTATCAAATATCAGTATGAAATTTGATCAAAATGAAAGTATAGAAAGAGATTTATAAAAGTACAAAGAAATATTTTTGAGTGATTCCATGATTTGATTATAGTAAAATTAATCAAAAAAGAGAAATACTTTATTAAAAAAAATATAAAGTAATGCTGCCCTACTGCATATGGTTGCTAGTCACACAGCATACTGATCCATCTATATAGGCATTGATTATATGTCTATATATATATATATATATATATATATATATATATATATATATATATACCATATATATATATAAATGTGGGCTACTACCTTGATGACAGCGCTGTAGTTCATTTTTGATAAATTTGGTGGTGTGAGAGTCTAAGATTATACTTTCCGAAATATTTTGTAGCTTTTCCCTTCCAGCAACTATCTTCTGTAAAAATTCACTCGTCAATGAAAGGATGGTTCCTCGCGAACCAAAGCCCCTTTACTTCAAAATTCCGGCATCTATAAATTTCTCGGTATTTGACTTGCAAGTACGGTATGTTAACAGTATTGACATAATATTAATAGCATAATAATAAAACTGAATCACTATGATTCATGTTTTATTAACATTATTCAGGATTCTTTGGTGTTTACCTTTGAATTCGGCCTTGAAAAGTAGAAATATATTTTTAACTATATCTGTGAAATACATCACGATGTTCATACTCAAAATAAAATATTTCATTTCAAATACACTCGATACAAGCATAGAAGAATGGGTCCAAATAAACATCATTCTGAAAAGTTGACATTTCATTTGATTAACCAAATTTTAATTGTTATACTTGACATAAATCTTTTTCATTTTAGGTTGTATCTTTGAATAATACCGGGATGGCTATTTCCACCGATTGGGTCGGAAGATTTCTTTATTGGTCAGAGAAAGGAGAGAAACAAGGGACATCTCTTATAAAGAGGCTAGACTTGTCATTATTCGACCATGGGGTGGTCGAAGTCAAGAATATTGTAGAGAGGCCGAATCTCATTCTCCATCTACAAACTGATCCAAAGAACAGGTAGGTTTCTAACTTGAAAAAATTTAATTATTATTATTAGATTCTCTCTTCCTGGAATTCTCTCTGAACTGGCTCGGATGATTTCCATTATCCCCTTGTCATGATTTTATAAGCCTTTTCTTATATCTATATACTAATTAATTTTTGTTTTTAAGGATGCTTTACTGGATAGAAGAGAAACCAAACAAATTCGCATATTTGATGAAATGCTCTGTCGACGATTGCGAAGAACCTTCTTTTTTCTTTGGACATACATACGAGTAAGATTCCTGATTAAATATTATAAATGGTTCATAAAAAAAAAGTAGGCTGATTTATCATAATTAAAAAAATTCTTCTATTACAGACAAAAAGACTGTAACTGCCCCAAGAGTCCGATTCCATGGTCGGTATTTTATATGGACACCATTCAACCGAAATTATATTGGATAGACGCTGCAACTGGAAGTCTTTTTGTTGCAGATCTAGAGGCTTGTCATTGCAATCTCATTTTGGACAATTACATTGGTCGAAATACTGGTATGTTTTTTAAATTATTAATTATTTAAAAAGGTTTAAAAATTATTTAAAAATTAATGAAAAAATACAATTTATGGAATTGGTAATTTATGATATACGATTATTGTTTAAGCTTCACATTCGATGATTTAAGTCCTTTTGATAAAACTCCAGTGCAAATTGTTATACACTACGCGACAAAATCATAGACCACCCCATTCATTTTAAAATTTTATAAGAAATTGTCAACTTTTAATCATTTTCATTGTATCTAGGAATCACAATAGAAGTTTGATAAATAAATATAGGCTGATAATCCAATAATTAAAAATATTTAACTGAAAACAAGAAACTAAACGAAAAAAATTATAGGCCACTTTTAAAATTATGTGTATTTTTAACATTATTAATATTTTCTGGGCCCCCTTATTTTTCTAAAATGTTAAGCATTCTATTTTGAAGGGATTTAAAGAGGTTTTTATATATCTGTGCTTAAATTAAACCACTAAGTTTGAAATAACATTTCTCAAACTTTTCTAACAACCAATAATCCTGCACAAACTTTTTTATACTAGACTTAGCGTTGTTGTGAAAGTGATGTTTATTTCTGAATCCTCTGCCGTTTCAAGTGTTCTGCACTCTGATGGATTTTGAAGTTTTCCGATGTAAGTGATCACTGCAGTTAACAAAGCAATTTGTCTTGAAGCTCCTGGAGAGTTGGATGCTTCGCAAAATATTCTCCTTCGTTCTGGCATAGTAGTTACCATTAGACTGACAGGGCATTTTTTTGTGTCATCTTAAACTCCTAGTCTTAAATAATTTGTAATCACGTGCCTGCACCGGTATTGTGCTCTAATAATTATTTAAATTGTTCAATTTTTCTGCCTAAGGATTTAATTACACCTATTTAACAGCACATTATCTCTAGGAATTGCAATTGTTTTAAATTTATTTCTAAACAGTTCAGTAATTAAACAAACATAAAATTAATTCAATAGCACGAATAGTTTGATTGGGGATTTATATATTGATATAATAATCTACACACCAAAGACATAAAATAAGTATAATTACATTCTTTTCACTTATTTATTTATTCTTGTAACTGAAAAATTGTGGGGTGGCCTATCATTTTGTCGCTTAGTGTACATTGCGATGTTTTCCAGGCCTATCTGCATCATCAGAATGTAAAATCAAACTCACAATTATTATTGTATTTATAATTAAATCACAGAAAATTTCTTAAAATTGTTCTGAATTCCCTTACCATAAAATAATATAATTCCTTGTCTATCTAAATTCATTATTTTAAAGTTAAAATTAAAGTGAATTTTTCTTATTTTAGTTTGGTTTAATTATGGGCTTTTCTCTGTACTAATTTATATTGTAACTGCTGTTTATGATAATAAATACTGTATTCCTTGTAATTAAATGATTGTGTTTTATATACTGAAACATTTAGAAAGATTTTTCAATAAAAATCACTAGTAAATTATCTGGAGGTTAAATTGGATAAAGAAATTTTTATTAAGAATTTAATTTATTTACTTTGAAACTCTAACAAACAGGTTTGCCCCCGACATCTCTAACAGTTGACCTTCAGCACATATATTGGTCAAATGAAACAGAAAACCGATTGTACAGGATTTCAAAGTCTACTTTTCACCATTTTGAGAATGTTTCATCACAAGAGGTCCCTCGCTTACAAAAAATACAAGCTTATGGTCCTCACCTACAGCCACTACCAGGTAAGTTTTAAATTATTGACTTCATGTAAAATAAAATGTATCTATATTATAAAATGAAATGATGTTCGCTGGTAACCGCATAACTTGAGAACGGCTGGACGTATTTGGCTGATTTTACTTTTAAAATGTTCATATTAGACTGAGTATGGTTCATGTAATTGCAAATATTGATTAATTTGCCAAAAGGAAAAAAAATCATGAATATCGGACCATTCGTTAACAAGCTACAGCCTTTTGTTTTTTTTTTGTTCACACATTTCCTCTATATCTATAATATAAATGAAATGATGTTCATAGGTAACCGCATCACCGGAGAACATCTTGATGGATTTTTCTTTTAAAAAGTTCTTAATAGTCCGAGTATATATTAGGAAAATTTTAGAAGTTGCCTGGAAGGTGTTTAAATTGTGTTAGATAATTAGACTGCGATAATTCGAAAACTATCAATTTTATGCAAATTAGGTAAATTTAAAGTTTAAATATTTTGCGATTCCTAAAATTAAAATAAAATTAATAAATCATATCGGATTTGAATATTTGAATATATATGTATAGTTGGTAATCAGTTTCTGAAATTAATTACGACTCAAATTTGTGGTTTCCAAACTGGTAACGGAAGGTTTTGATGGGTGCTAATTTAAAATAAATAAATAATCTTATCTGCAAATAATTAATTTATCCTTATTTTGACATTGAACATAAGATTTCATTAATCTTAAAAGCAATCATGTTACAAACAAAAAAAGTGCACATCTATGCTTATCAAAATGTTAAATTAAAACCATTTAAGGATTGGGCTCGAAGTAAAATATTAAGAAACTTTTGTTAAAGGATTCTCTGCTCCACAAACCATTATTATTAAATAGGTAATCATTACTTAGATTTACGTTTTTCTCAGTGCCACATCTTAAACCGAATTTCTCTAAATCACCACTAACAAAGTGTTCAATATAGATAGAACAACGTCTATCAGGCCAGGTTTATTTATATAGTTTATAAACAAATTAACATATATAAAATGTATTGGAAACATAAAATTATACTTCAAATTAAAGCATTAAGGCTCTATGTCCCACCTAAGGGATCCTAGGATTCAATTAATAATAAAATTATATATATTTGTTTTCTTTTTAGAACTGGAATGTTTGATTCCACATTCCAGGCAGAATAATCAAACGAAAGCAGCACTTCAGACTAGCAATTCACTCACACTTGATTTAGGAGAAAGTACTCGACCAGAAAAATGTCAAAATTTTTCTCAAGTTTCATCTATTTTCACAATATTTTTTGGCGCGAAAGAATCGGATGGGATGTATCCATGTGCTGGACATCTAGCAAACTGTCATAACATAGTACGTATATTTTTAGCACAATTAAATGTTTGAATATTTTAAATAAATTTCTTGTTATATAGGTGTTAAAACTCTATAAATAAATATTAATTATTTCAATTTCAGACTGCTTACACTAATAAGCCACAAATTACTGGGCTTTTGCCTTATACATCTTACATAATCTGGGTTGTAGAAAGTAATTATTATTTGGACATGATTGAAATAGCTCCAAAAATAAGTGGGCCATTTACATTTCACACAGCACCGGGAGGTAAGTAAAAAACTTTCGATGGAATATTTCATACAATCAGATGTAAATTGTATTTCATTAAACAAAATATATTTTTCATAGCACCATCCCCACCAGAAGATGTTTCTGGAACACCATTATCTCCAACAGTAGCAGAAGTAAGGTGGGAACCTCCAAGATTGGTCAACTCATGGAGGCTTGTCAGGTAAGTTGATACCAAAAACTGTATTTATTATTTTAATTTTATTTGCTATAGGGGAGAGCGGAGTTGGTTGGCAACAGTTTTCACTTTTTTGATTGTTGAGTCGTTCCTGTTAATATAATCCCAATAGGGCTGATACCACTGTAAACTCCAAGTATTAGAGTACTTCAAGTATTTTTTTCACCACATAATATTTAATACTAAGATTATAGAAAATTGAAGAATTCGTCCATCCAGAGTATGCCAATTAACCCCCTATATGGGCAGGTTGGCCTAGAAGGTAGGGTTGTTTAGCCATCTCATTCAACGGTACTGCCTGACACATATTATTGTTATTAAAAGCTGCACTATAATGGTACAACAATTTTGAATTGGAATCTAACCAGCTTTTAAGGGAAAATAGAATGATAATAGAAGAAGAGAGAAGTTTAGACTGTCGTCACTTTCTGCATAAGAAAAATTGCTCTCATCCTCCTTGCTGGAACTAAAGACAATTGGTATTTTCACCTTTGCTTATGTTTACCTTGCTTTTGTGAATTGCTACTGCGCAAACAAACCCCAGTTGAAGAGAGCCAACTAACCCCACAGGAGAGATAATATGAAAGCTGGCTGCCAGGACAGGAGAGCACAATCAAACAAGAAACTGGTTAGTCGAAAGGTTAGGTTTTTCAAAGGAGTTTGTGGCTATGTGAACAGAATCGGAGTCAAATGTTTTGCCATTCCTTTAAACCAAATTTACTAAACATATAAAAATTTACTTACATGCTGTAAAATCAATCAATGAAGCACACTCTTCTCTACACTTAGTTAGCATTAGATTGAAAACTCAGGACAAGACTCCCGAGGTCGAGCGGGTCACATGGTACAATGGTGGGGCCTTCACAACAGGTGTGACGGAAACTATAAGCCAATGGCCAACCTGCCCCCTATGCCAACCAACACCGCTCTCCCCTACAAAAAAATAATTTAACAACTTTTTTGAAAATTATGTAAAATTTTATTGGTTTATTTTGTGTCTCACTGTATTCATTCTTATAAAAATTCACTATGAATGAACCATTTACCATATCTGAATTTTTCAATCCCTAGTAAGAATTGAAATTGCTATTCTCCACTTCTTTCTGAAATCCCTCTGTCTAATGAAAAACATTTAATACAATCCATTTTTCCTGAGTGCTGGAAAAGTGATAAAGTGAGTAGGCCGACTGAGACCTTTGGCCACGCGTTGAGTTCTTCTTACAGATATTAATGTTGTTTGCGGAGCTCAGACAGCCTGGAAGGGGTAGCATAAACCTTATATTGATGCATTAAACCAAGAAACCATGGTCTTGATTGTGCCGCGGCAGGCTGCCTATAGCTCCATAACAATCCCATTGCGGCCAATTAGGCAGTATCCTTCACATCAATGGTCTCAGCTCTTTACAGTATTAGGACATTGACAAACTGGTCTAGGTTCGTGGATCAAGGATACTCAGAGTCATAGGGCCTGAGGACATATATATTTCTTTCCCTAAAGCAGACTGTTGGTGTACCAAACCTCCAGGCGGCTGCTAACGAAACCACATCGCGATCTTGATGTAAACAAAATAGGGTTATCACTCCTGCGCCTTGTTAGTATAAGTCCTTCATAGTGACTCTCCTCACTTACTAGGAGGGAGGAGGAAGGTATGGTTTATACTGCCCGACTTTCATCAGTGGCAGTCACCCATCCAAATAATAACTATGTTCGACATTGCTTGACATTGGTTACCTACTGCAAGGACCTTTTTCAACTCGGCCATCCTGTATAAGTGATCAGAAATTTTCTGTCTGAAACTTCTGACTCTAAGAGTATATCACCAGAAGGTTTTTAAGAAAACATTTATAATTTATGAACATTTTATAATTTATAAAATTAATTTATTTTTGATAGAATCATTATTTGTTTTCTTTGTCTCCTGTTTAATCTGAAGCTGATAAAAGAAGTAATGTAATCAATGCAACGAATTAAGCAAGTGAAACTCATATTTTCACAAGCAATCATTTAGCATGATTCTGTTTTATTTAAATTCTCTTGGTTTCAAATGAGCTTCAATATAAAATTATTCTACATTTACCCCTTTATTTTATCAGGTATGAAGTTATTTGGCGGAGCAGTGGTCTCGCTGATGGAGTGCGTCAAAATGGAGAGCAAGTTGTTGAGACTAAAGGAGATACAAACGAGACTGTCTCAGTTAGATTACAGAAATTAATTCCTGGACAAACCTATAACATATCAGTAAGTATATTATTTTTTAAAAATATTTTACATAGCATGTTTTCTAAAGGACCATATCAAGTAAATTATCCAGCACATATATGTGATAATTTCTCTCATGGAAAATAATGGTTTTGGTTTAAATTGGAATTATATCTTATTATGATTTGGGTTGAAATAACTATTTTTTAGTTATAAATATCTTTTCAAATTCATACAAACTTCACTGATCCCCAGCTTAAATCTGATTGTTTATTATCGCGGCAATAATAAAATCATTCTAGTTAAGTATTATTATTTCGTTTTGATAATTCACAACCACAGAAAGAAGTTAAATCTTATAAAACAGTAAAATTTGTTTAACAAACATTTTAATTGTTTTATTTCAGGTGAGAGCCTATTCAGAAGACTCTGAGATATTTTCGCAGAGCTGTTGTTTAAACTTAACAACATTTTTTGAACCACCCGATTTAATCTTGTTGAAAGCAACACCATATTCTCTGAATATTTCCTGGCCTGCTGACATGAACATTTCCACACACAGGTGAACTGAATCATTCATAAATCATTTAATGCCTTAAATCAAAAATATGCTATTATTTTTTATATTAATTATTTTTTGTAAAAGATTATTTTAGGAAGCAAGGAATTACAAAAATAGCTGTCAGTTATTCTATCCCAGTTCCATTCACAGTTTATAGGATATTTTGTCAGTGTATATGGTGTCACCGATATCTGAGTTGACACTGCAAACTCACTGAAAAAAACAAAACAAACAGAATAACTGATAAAGAAAAGAAAAAATAAACATAAAAACTAAACGATTTATATTAACAACAAAAAATTTCAACTAAAACAATTTTTAAAAATTATGTTTACAGCCATGAAATGGAATATATGGATGTAGCATCGGGTGAGTATTGGCAGCCTGTACCACTGTCCTCCTTTGATGACGAAGACGAAATATATTTTCTAGACAATCTAAAGCCTAAGACAATGTATAGTTTTCGGATGAGGATTGTTTATGTTGATATCGAGCCTGAGGAAGAGTACATCTGGCCACTTGACAACCGGTTCACCTTCAGGACTCTTGGTAATTGAGCATTTTGTAGCGAACAATGAATGACTAAGAAAAAAATTATCATTTTAAACATTATTATTAATTAAATATTATTTTAAATATTACATAAATATTCTTCAACTGCTAAAGGTGATAGACCAAGCAGACCTGGTAGACCAGTGATGCAGCACCTCAGTTCCGGCACATACCAAGTCGCCTGGGAACCGTCAAAAGACAACGGTGCTCCAATATTGGCCTATTTACTTGAAGGCAAGCAAGCTCATCCGAATAAGAGAGGAACAAACTCATCACTCACGGAAGAGGAGAAATGGAATACTTATTACAATGGAACAAGTATGAATAATTTTAAATATCATTTAAATTTAATTACATGAATTCAATCAGCAGTTCGCAAAGTGACGGCACATAATGAAAAGTTTGGGATGGGGGAGGGTCAAGGCCTAGTAACTGAAATAAAAAGTTGAACTTTATATATTTGATAGATTGGTGAAAGTAATCTTCCCAATATCATTTATTAAAACATTACACAAATTACACAAAAAAAAAAAAAAAATATATGTATATATATATATATATATAAATATGGTAAAACTCCAATGTTTCGGACTATTTCATCCATTTTCAGGACATTATTCTTTTATTGTATATTTTCTTTTCATCACTTCTATTTTCTTTCCCATCTATCTTACTACTTGAGTAGTAGATAGATGGGACAAGGACATGTTAGGTCTAATTATGTGGCAGCAATTTTAATGTGAAATGAGTGAAAAATATTCTTTTTATGAAAAAAAAATGTGACCAAGCCACCAAAATATGAGAACAAAATATACAACAAAAGAATATTGCCCTGAAGATGGATGAAATAGTCCGAAATGTTGGAGTTTTACCATATTTACATATATATATATATATATATATATATATATATATATATATATATATATATATATATATATATATATTTTTTTTTTTTTGTTTAATGTATTAATAAATGATATTGGGAAGATTACTTTCACCAATCTATCTAATGTATAATATTCAATATCTTCCTGTATAATAAATATTATACTAGTGATTATATAGTAAAGATGAGCTGAAATAAGTAATATAAAGAAAACATTAAAAGTATAGTAATCTGAATCAATAGTGGTCCTTTTAGCAGTTGAATGCTAACCTGAGGTGTAGTGGTTAGCATGACATCCTACAATACTAAAGGTTGCGGGTTCGATTCCAGAGGTGGCCCTAAGATTTTTTAAAGGGAGTAAAAAATCTTTAGCTATCCTATGCCGTCCCTCGGATAGGACATAAAATAGAGTTAAAGATCCCTATCCTAATTATACCTGGATAGGCAAAATTTAGGACTCCCACTGTAGCATCGTATGGTTAGCTTTAGTAGCATAAAAATGGACGTTAAACAAACATCTAACTTCAATAAGAATTACCAGTAAAAGTCAAAGTTTTGTAACCAGCAGTTCTATTTATAAAGAGAGCGTAGATAACAGTGAAACCATGAAAGGGGAGAGGATCTCGTTCGAACTATTCAAATATTTAGTTCAAGCTGGATGTATTTCTTTTTCTCTGTTTCCCTGATTCAGTAGATATATGAGATATAAATATCTATTTATTTCTTTTTCTTTTTCTTCCTCTTTACTTTTCGAGCCTTTTAAGTTGACCTGGGGAGAAGGATCAATGCTAAGTATTAAAAAAAAAAAAAAAACCATAGATACCGGAATTGAGCTCAAGAAGTTCAGGTTAACTATTAATTGTCAGGGGCAATGCTGGAACCGCGCCTGAATATAATAAAGAAAAAACAATTTATTTTTTAATAATGGCCCGTTTGAGTACCCTGTGCTTAGGGAGAAATCATAATATAAAGAAAACATTAAAAAATAAAATTATTTTTAATCTTACATCCATGACATTTCACCAAAGAGTCAACCTAAAACTATACAGCGATTATATTCAAGTCATTACAATGGAAGAATTCTAATTTTCCTGAATTTACTTTACAGACTCTGTACTACTTTTTTATTTGATTTTTTGAAATTATCTCTCACTCAATTAACTGTTGAACTCTTTCATGAAAATGACTCTTATTAGCAAGGTATGTTTACAACACAAAATCATTCAAAATGCAAAATTTCGTCTAATGTAATCGCTAATTTAAATCCAGGAGATCAATAATTTGAAGAAGAATTGAAACTAATCTGTTTTTAAAAAAATTTAAACTGCTTTGCGATGGTTCGATACGTTTTACTTTTTCTGACTGAAATTCAACCTACCCTCTGTCATCTTGTCCTTTTTTTTCTATGGTAGTTTTGTTTATTTAGTACTCTTAAATTTGTTACTTTTTATGACTTCATTTTTTGTTGATGCTACTTCTGTAGAACTCGTATTTTGAGATGTTTAGTGTGGTCCCAATTTCAACTGGGGTGTTTAACTATCCTTTTTAAGTGAGGTAAACAAGCAGAAGTCAAAAGCTGGGATTAATTAAAGCTGATCAAGACTGTTTTTTTCTGAAAATGACGCAATAGGAGTTTGATAATATTATGGTTATATAACATGTCGAAATAGAAGAGCCACTGTTCCAAAGTTAATAAAATATGTTCCCTATTTGATTAGTGGTGTGATTAAAGGTACTAGTTGTAAGGTATTTCCAAGTCTATGGATGTCGATGCCCTTGAGAGAAAGGGCTACGAGATGGTTATCAAGAAAACTAACTTCCACCCAGAGACCCTGAAAGATGACTGGTTTTCGCCGCTCCACCATATCTTGAGCACACTGGGAATGACGGAAGTGTTTCAGGGGTCTACTCTCTCCTGGCTACTCAAGAATAAAAAGGAGATAATTGAGAGCTGGAAGAATCACCTTCTCTCGGTAGATATCGAAGGAGCCTTGAACTTTGAGTACAACCCTCTATTCCGGTGGCTTAGTTCCCTTGGTCTTGGTGAGGAGTATCTCCGCTTCGATTTGGGTCTAGAAAAGAAGAGAGCCCTTATCCAGCTTGGACTGACGTCCTCCAGTGAAATTCGGCTATACTTGAACGGCACAGCTTACAAGCTGGATACCCAGGTCATCTGTAGTCTGTGTAACCTGCAAAGACTGGAGACGTTGACTCACCTTATCTTCGAGTGCCCTGTCTACCAGTTTCTAAGAACCCATTACCTCCAAAGCTTCAAACCTTCTGTTAATGAAGAACAGCTTATTTGCCTACTTAACCCTTAAGAAGGACATTTATTATCAAATATTTTTATTATCTAACTGGGGCCTTGAGGATTAGAGCATTTATAATTTTTGAATAGATTTTGACATAAGTACTGTTGTTTATTATTGCTACAATGTAATTATTAATTTTATTTATTATTGTTATTTTATTTTCATTTTTTATATGCCTGGACCACCAGACCCCTGTAATTTTAAGTACAAATACACTAATTTTGATTGATTGATTGATAGTTGTAAGGTATTTCAATAACTCTATGTGACAAATATAAACAACAACAGAGATCTTATCAGTGGGTCAGGTTATAAACATAAGGGATATCAAGCTTTTGTGAACTGTAAAAGTAAAAAGTACCAATAGTCTTTATAACCTTTAGTTCTTTTGTTTGACAGTTGAATAAGCTATTTTATAATGGTATTATAATTATAATTAATAAATATTTGGATTCTATTTTTTTAGACAGCTACTGGAAGATGTCTAAGGACATGAAAGGAGAGAAATACAGGTTTAGGGTGAGGGCTTTCAACAGTTACGGCTGGAGTGATTACAGCGATAGCAGTTCATTCGACCTCTCACAGACAGGAGCTCGGCTGGTCGACTCCCATGATGTGACGATTGTCCTGTGGGTATTGACACCTACTGCAATTTTCATCACTCTGCTTCTATTTGTTTGTGGTAATCTAATATTTTTTTTTATTTTTCCTTAGGTACTAATTTATTTGTTCTAAATATTATTTTATTTATACTATAAATAAAGTTTCCCCTTACAATACCATTAACGTTTATTTTACAGTTCTATACAGGACTCAAGTAAACTCTAAAAAGGTTCCAGTTAGGGCCGACACAGAACTAGCAACTCTCCGAGAACTTCCACGGTGGTCTGTACAAAACACCAATGCTCTCTACTCTGCATCTTCACCACACCCACTACCAAGGTTGCGGAGGGATCAGATCACCCTTACAAAATTCCTAGGTTCAGGAGCATTCGGGGAAGTATTTGAAGGATTAGCCATATCAATTCTGGGCACGGAGGGGCCAACCAGAGTCGCGATCAAGGTTTGATAACATCAATATTTTATAAATATAAAGTTGTTTGTTTATTTGTTTAACGTCCATTTTTATGCTACTAAGGCTAATCGGACATAAATATAAAGTTAATATGGACATTAGTGTAAGATTGTTTAAACACACATTAAACCAAAACTGTATAAGAAATAAAAATGTTGGCTATCACATCTTTGACATATACATACATCAAATACCCAGTTTGATAAAAATAGTTAAAGCCGTTTTTGAGTAAATAAAAAAAAACACGTGAAAATGATACAAAATTTATTAAGTAAAGTCCCCCCTCCGGTTGATCAGTTTTGATGAAATGTTGGCTATCACATCTTTGGCAAATACATACATCAAATACCCATCTTGATCAAAATCGTTAAAGCGGTTTTTGAGTGAATAAAAAAAACACGTGAAAATGATACAAAATTTATTAAGTCCCCCCTCCGGTAGATCAATTTTGATGAAATTTTTACAGCCATATCTCGGGCATATTAATCCATCAAATACTCAGTTCAATCAAAATCCTTTTGAGAAAAATCGAAAAAAAACGTAAAAAGTTATTAAATAAAGTACCCCCTTTCTTTGAGCAATTTTAATGAAATTTTTGCTGTCACATCACCGGCATATATTTCATATATAGGTAAGTGAAAGTAAAAAGAAAATAAATCAAACTTAATTATAAGGATTTCCTACATAGTTGAAAGCATAGAAAGGCCCAATTCTCGTAAAAATTATTGTAATATTTTATAAAAATTGGATGTTCTAGAACACTTTGCACAATGTTCGCCTAATAAATAAACTAAATAATTTTAATCTATCATATAGACACTCAGAAAGGGAGCGAATGGACAAGAAAAGGCCGAGTTCCTGAAAGAGGCACAGTTAATGTCCAACTTTCGTCATCCACACATTCTTCAACTTCTTGGAGTATGTCTAGACAACGACCCTCATTTCATTATCATGGAGCTGATGGAGGGCGGAGATCTTCTCTCTTACCTGCGTTCCAGTCGCCCCTTGATGGTAAGTTGAAACAAAGCAAAATTGAATCACAACTATTTACTTTCTTAAGATAATTATGATAGATGTATCAACAAATCATCTATTTATTAAATTGTATTTTATCTTTCTATAGAGGGCCTGGGATCTTTTGGCTATGTGTGTTGATGTAGCACGGGGCTGTTGCTATTTGGAAGAGATGCATTTCGTTCACCGTGACTTGGCTTGCAGAAACTGTCTAGTCTCATCGCGAGATCCCGCCAACAGGGTAGTGAAAATTGGGGACTTCGGCCTAGCGAGGGATATATACAAGAATGACTACTACCGCAAGGAGGGTGAAGGCCTTCTACCAGTCAGGTAATTTTTTTTTCAATTATCGATTAAAACTAATCAGTATTTATGAAAACAATAAGACTGCTAATCCAAACTAGTCTTCTTTGAAAACTTTGTTACATTAAACAAGGATCGGGTTTTAGATTAAAGCTAAGACAATTATTAATATTCAAGGTAAAATCAGTACTTGAAGTATTCATCGAATGATAAATTAAAAAAAATTTTAAAATAAATTTTTTCATTGAAAAATTTCATTTGAGGCTCATTCTCAGGTAACATGCAGCCAGTATCTTACTTAGATTTTTGTGTTTTCCTGATAAATCATGTCTTGGATGACTCAGAAAAAAAAAAAAAAAATATATTTCTCGTAAGCTGCCTAATAGTACCTTATATTTTAATTATATTTTGTTCAATATTCCTCTAATGCTCATGCGGGGTCTTTTTTACTTTACCCACACCAGCAACATATTTCTAAAACAGTGATTTATTTTATTATTAAATTAATACTAATGAAGAACAGATGATTAAAGTAATGTATTTAACAAGCTTCAAATTTTTAAATGCTGTGTTTTATTTACATGTTCCACTGGACCTGTTTTTTTGTCATTTTTTTGTATATTTTTCACATCATTTTTATGTTGGTACATCCGGTCAGAAACATATTGCTTTGTTTCACCAATGTATATAGCTGGGCAATCCAAAGGTATGGGCAAAAAACTATAATAAAATAAAAGGACATGTAAAAAATGAAATAATAAAATATGATAATAATGTCAGAAAGTTTTATAAATGTACATATATAAGGGGTCTAGGAGAAAATATCAAAAAATCTTTTGAAGATTATGATGTAAGTGAATATAATTTAAGTTTTAAGCCGACAAATAAAGTGGGCAACATATACAGTAATATGAAAGATAAAATAAATGTTAAAAACCAATCCGAAGTAGTCTATAAAATACCTTGTTTGGATTGCCCAGCTAAATACATTGGTGAAACAAAGCAATATGTTTCTGACCGGATGTACCAACATAAAAATGATGTGAAAAATATACAAAAAAATGACAAAAAAACAGGTCTAGTGGAACATGTAAATAAAACACAGCATAGATTTAATTTTGATGGAGTTGAAGTGATGCATAGGGAATCAAGTGTATATAAGAGAAGAATGCTTGAAGCCATGTCAATTTCAGAAAATATTGATAAGACAGTAAACTTTAAAAATGACTCCAGAAATTTAAACAAATACTATGCGGAAATTTTAAGTAAAATTAATAATTGAGTGTCCTAAAAATAAAAAGTAATATGTCTGGAAATTTATATATAAAAAAAATTTTTTATTATGAATTTTAAAAATTTTAGAAAATTAATACATAGTGAAATATAAAAAATGTAAGAATTTTAATCATGATTTTAATTTAAAAATTTTTGCAAATTGTTTATTTAAGTAATAGTGAGGTTACAGGTTGGAGGGGATAAGGGGATTGGTAAAATAATCCATTTGACTGTGATTCTTACCAAAAGTGACAATAGTTGTTAACTAGTAATAAAAATTTTAATTTTAGACAAGGGTAGTCAGCCTAATTTAATTAAAAATTGTGGTCACAGGTGGGTAAAATCATATATTTTTTCACTTGAATGTTTTTTATTTTAATTTATTGAGTTCAAAAGTATTGAAATTCTAAATTTTAGGTCTTCTTCTTGAAAATGGCTTAGTGCCGAAACGTTGAACCAACTATTGTAAAAATAGTGTGAGGCCAATAAAGGATCAAATTTAAAAGACTGAACTATAAAAAACTAGTTATCAAAAAGTAACCGGTGTGGGTAAAGTAAAAAAGACCCTGCATGCTTTATTTTTTAGCTAAAATTAATATGTCACCTACTCATTGTATTTTTTAAACCTCCAAGATGTTTTAAAACCCCTGGCCTGTGACATCGGTACTCTGCGTAATGCCATGATTATTTTTTTTTTATTTGGGGGGGGGGGGGGGGATTTCCTTCTGCTAAGCTATTCAATAAACTCTAGGTTTATAGCCCTGTTGTGACAAGGCAGTGCCAATAGTTATAGATTTTGGCAATATCCTGCTCTCATATAATATATTTTGATTAAATTAAAAGCCAATTCAATTTTCTTTATAGAATAATTACAATTAACTCAAATCCCTTAAATTTTGATCAATTAACAATATTAGTAAATCATTACTATGTGAAGGAAACAACTTTATTGTTGTTTATATTAGGATCCTTCATGGCTTATTTATTCTATTTTTTCAGGTGGATGGCTCCAGAATCGCTGGTAGATGGAGTATTCACATCACAGTCTGATGTATGGGCGTTTGGTGTTCTGTTGTGGGAGATCCTCACACTTGGCCAACAACCCTATCCGGCCCGTAATAATCTTGAGGTGCTACATTATGTCCGAGGAGGGGGCCGTTTAACACAACCAACAGCAGCCTCATCAGATATGTAAGTTTAATCCAATTCGATCATTTGAATTATTTAGACAATTGTTTTAATTAGTTTGAGCAATTAAATGCAATTTCATTTAACAATAATAAGATAAAATAATAAAAACAATCTTTTCAGGTATGCTCTCATGATGAAATGTTGGAGCTTCAACCCCGATGAAAGACCAACATTTAAGTACTGCTTAGAAGTACTCGTCGAACTTAAAGAGAAAATTCCTAATGTTATCACCCCAACGATGCCAGAGATAGGTAAAAGATAAATAAAAAAAAATTAAATTTCATAATAGTTTTAGAGAATGATGCTTTTTATTTTAATAAGATTTTAATCACAACCATACTATTGTGGATCAGTAATACCAACAAATTAACCTTTAATTAACTGGTATTTTTGTGAGTATGTGTATATATGTCTGTATTTATACTTATGTTTTGCACCATGCCCACCAGCGTTTTATCGCATCTAGCAAATCTATTGAAAAATGCAATAAGTTATAAAATAAATAATTCCTAATAGCTATTCTTAAAGTATATCTTTTAACCTTCATCAGGGCGCATGTGCGGTAGTTTACCGTCACATATAAAAAAACTGATGCAGGTTTTATCAGACAAGTGACCGATGGCCGGGAGGGGCATATATTCTCTAATTGAATCTTATCACTCACCGCAGGGACAAGAATCAACATGTCCTGAGAAGTGTCCTTTCTCTTTAGTGTTTTAACTCCGAAATTGCAGGGTGTCGGTAGATTACCGCCGCGCGCCCCTTTACGTATCTTTTTTATCTCTAACCATCGGAGCGAAATTAAGTATTAAAAATAAATAGTTTTAATGTAAATATCTTTATTTGATACAGCCAATACTTTTTTATAATTTTATTGACCACATCCCTACCATGTATATAGGAGAAATTATTTTTGTGTTCCTAAATTGTTTTTTCCTACATAATATGTGTAAGATACAGAAGAAAACTGATAAATTATTCATTTAATTATTTTTTTCCTATTTTATTTCCTTTCAAAGTTTGTGATTTTTGGTTCCTAGTTTTTGTGATGCTAATTTTTCTCTTTCTAAAAATATGTCTAATTGATTATTTCTTTTTAAGTTAAATTTTATGATGAAGTTTAAATGTGTTATTATAGGAATTTTTTTTTTTTTTATACACTAATTTTTAGTTGCTTACTTTTGTTCTTGAATGTCATAAATATACTGCTTTATTGCAAACAATATTAGTAGTTTACATGTTTCATTAATATTTATAAAACCAGTAAAAACCGGAGTTTGAATTTTATTCAAGTCTTTTCTTTTTTAAATTACATTACTTTATAGGTCAATGTATTTTTTAAAAAACTAATAAGCAGAAATTTGAATATTTTTGGCAAAGAGTTGATGCAAAAGGTGTAAAACTGGTGATGCGGTAAATTACCGTCATGCTCCTGCTTACGCTACGTTAAGAGTTACGCCCGGATGAAGGTTAATAGCCTGTTTATGGGATGAATAATTAAAATAACAAAAAATGACTCAGATTCTTTTCTGTTGCAGTACCAATCCAAGAAAAGAAGGAAGAAGGTACTCCAAAGTACTTAGAACTAGTCTACGAAGATGAAGGTGGATATGAAGTCCCACGCTCACTCGAGCAGACTCCAGAGGATGACAAATCGAGCCTCGAAAAACTTTTACCTGGTTATACCAACATGTCTTCCGGTGAAGTGTCACCGACTAGATAACATTTCTGGATGAGTTATCTTGGCAGGCCAAGAAAAAGTGCAATCTTTCGTTAAAATGAAGTTGGACCGAATACTCGATGTCCTGCTTCCTTGAAAAGTCTGTTGGATATCTATATTGGCGAATTCCAGCCAGGATTGTTCATTAAAATGGGATTATAATGCCGGGCAGGAATGGAAAAAGCATTTTCCCCTCAAGGATCGTCGTAGTCATTGCATTTAAATACGAAATAATTGCATTTACTAGCCATAAGTTCACTAAGAATCAGGTGTTCAACAGCTGATGGGAACAATACTACCACACATATTTATTAAGATTTGCATCACATAGATTATTAAAGGTATTTCTTAAGACTGAATAGAACAATTGGAAGGTATCAGTGTGATGTCATTCAAGCCTTAGCTGACAATATTTTGAAAACTATTTGGTTGAAAGAATATTTCTTTAAACTATTGTAATCTATTCATAAAACTCTTTAATTATTATGTAGCTATAAAAACTTCAAATTGATTTAAACAGAAAAAATAACTAAATGTCAGGAAGATTCAAACCAAATATTGAAAACTATTATTATAATTCCCTTATTAATAAGAAGTAATAAACAAATTTTAAAAAACACCAATTTAAAAAATACTATATGACTAGAGACTACTGATCAACAGTAAAAATTTATTATAAAGTTCATGGGCGTACCCAGCGACAGCAGGGGGGGGGTGCAGCTGCCCCCCTGGAAGGCTGGAAGCAATAATATTTTAAGCTTTTAAGGCGGAAGCAGTAATAGAGTAATTTTTTTCAAGCAAACAATTGTAATAACTTAGTTGATAAAGCACTGCTATAAGTATACATAATTTTGGTTTCATTCACCTTTTCCACGGTAAGATGTTACAACCTGAACGACCATAGCTTGCCCCCCCCCCCCCCCTAGTTTTGATCCTGGGTACACCCTTGATAAAGTTTTTACTAACTTAATAAAAAAATTTTTATCAACTAATTTAGAAAAAATATTTTTATTGTAAAGCCGTACATTGTTTTATTGTTTGTTAACAATTTTTTTATAGAAAATTATTCTTAAATTAATAGTTTGCGTAGTATTTTATTCGATTGAGTTATTCATACTTTCAATCAATTGATAGGAAAATAGTATGATGTTTGAAAAGAATATTTTAATATAATTAATAAATAATATTTTGAAAAAAAAATGAATAACAAAAAAACAAAAAACGATGGAAGATATTCCTTAAATTATACAAATTAGAATTAAGTCATACAAACTAGACCAAGTTATACATGCGTCTGTGATCTTGTTAGGCCTTATAATATAGAAGATAATAGCTAATGTAAGATCAACATATATATACATATTGTTGTTATTTTGTATATAAGATATCATTTATATATGTTTTAAAAGTGACATCTAATTTATTTTTATTTAAAAATAGAGAGTTGAGAACTGAATTCAGAACTCTTTAAAATTATATATTTGTAAAATAACTTTAAGGAAAATATTTTTGTAAATATGTATCATAAAATTCATAACAAATTAATAAAAACTTGTGTAAATATAGAAAATACAACATTTCCATAAAAATTAATATCTTCATTTTTGTTGCCTGTTTTTTATTTTTGATTTAGTAAAGATATCTTATTATTAATTTTGAAAAGAATGTATTATTAAAATCTGTGAAGGGTCTTGGTTTCAATACTATGTAAGGACAAGTGGTTGTGTAAGGATAACATTTGACAATGATCACGCTCAACCACAAGGTTTGTCCATCTTTTTTTTAATGAGGGTACCAATTTTATAAAGGAGTCCGCAGAATCAGGGGTCACTTGGCCCCAAAGACAGTCTGTGACAGAATAGAAAAGACATAATAACCAAGTCCCGCGAAATGGTCTGTGTGTGTGAACAGATTAGCTCAAAAACTGTAAACCAAGCGAGCCTGAAATTGGGTATTTGGTGTATGTATGTGCCCGCGATGTGACAGCAAAAATGTCATCAAAATTGGTCAAACACAGGGGGTACTTTATTTAAAGAATTTTGTTTAAGTTCTACATTTTTTTCGATTTTATCAAAAAACGGCTCAAACGATTTTAATTAAACTCAGAATTTGATGTATGTATATGCCCGGGATGTGACAGTCTAAATTTCATCAAAATTTATCAATTAGAGGGCCCACTTTACTTAATAAATTTTGTCTCATTTTCACGTGTTTTTTTATTTAATCAAAAACGGCTGTAACGATATTGATCAAACTGGGTATTTGATGTATGTATAAGCCAAAGATGTGACAGCCGAAATTTCATATCCCATATTTAACTTTTATTTAACAATAACAAAAATTATTTTAATCTTGAGAGTAAATACATGATGCTCAAATTATTTAAGGTGTGAAAAAATATTGTAAAAGATAATCTTTACTTAATTATATTTTAGTTTAGAAACTTTAGTTCCATAATAATTTAGTTTTACATCACTAATTTCCAATAATTTATAGCGAACTTACAATGAAGATTGAAAACTGACAAAAATGATATATTTAAGAAACAATTTAATATAATCAAACTGTGAAAAAACTAAATATAATCAACATAAATGTAAGTATATAAAATTTAAATTACATTACCATAAAATCATTACAAGAAGCAATCCAGTCGCTGAATATTTGCTAAAATACAAATAACATTAGGAACACTTGTTTTATTTACCAATCAAACAAATGGCATCTGCCAGCGAACGTGAATAGTGATGATATTTAAATCGCATACATATTCTCCATACAGTTTCAATATTTGTTTTCGTAAAACACAAAAGTATTTATCTTTTCGTATTTGATAAACTAGACGAAGAGGAAAATAAAGAAATAATTGAATCCTTCCACGTGTATTTTTAATCAGGGTAAGTTGGTAACATTGAAATATATGTATCATTTCCACCCCCCCTAACCATCAAAAAAGAAGGTACTACCAATATTTATTTAACTTCAGAAACATTTTATTATTATTTCTAAATATTAAAAAAAAAAAAAACACAGCTTTCAAGTTAATAATTTTATATGACCTGAGTTTGTATTTAGGCAATTATTTTCAATAAGAAGAATATTTTGGTTCGTTACTGTACAAGTCTTATAATTTGAAAAGACGAATAGAAAAACAATTTATGAAAGGTTAAATTAAACAATGATTGGCTTTACACAATTACTATAAGAGGTTATTTCAGTTGTAAAAGAATAACTATATGTAATTGGAAATGTTTTAAGATCATAGTAACTGTGTTCATGGGAGGGGGGGGGGTATAGGGATAGATCACCTTCTCCCGAAATTTCGAAAAAAATAAGATTAATGGGATAAATTTACGTTTCTAATTCTTAAAATTTTACTTGGAGAGTAGTATTTATGTACTAGAATTCAATAAAGTTCTTATTGGTTTTTGTAATCAATAAGTTTGCTTTTTTTTCGCTTTACAAATGCTCATCGGCCACAAAAAAATTCTAGGACCGCCACACTATCAATTGAACTTTGTCGACTTAATTCAAAGTTTAAGCCGGGTAGGGTACTGCTCTAGCCATGCAATTCCATTTCTTTTAAACATGATTTATTAGCACTAAACAATGTACATGGTTTTATTTATAAGATTAAGAATGCAAAGTTAAGAAATAGGTCACTTAATCTTTAACTAATTAATTGGTGAGATAAAAAATTAAAGTATTTTGGAACACAGCTTTTAATAGGATGATTGGTAACTAAACAATTGTTTTAATTAGAAGGCTAATTTTTGAACTTATTATTTTCAAAAGTGTTGATATTCGAAATTCTAAAAGTAATAGCTAGTGATGATTGAGGAATATTGTTTTTTTTTACATTAGTTTTATTTTTATAATAACAGGATTTTAATGAGTGTCGAGAAAATATTACTAAATATTTTTAATATATAACATTAAATAACATGTTGCTATCTTTCAATGAACTATTGTGCTTGGTAATGGCCGCGACTTCTTGCTCTTTCAGAATACTCCCGTTCTCTTTCTGCTTGGGTAGCATCCCTACTCTTGTATGATTGTTCCCTTTCATTTTCATACCCACCAGCGTACCTTGGACCTTGGGCAGCATATTGTTGGCTGGGCTGCTGTCGTACCTGACCCTGTGCAGCATATTGTTGGCTGGGCTGCTGTCGTACCTGACCCTCTGCAGCATATTGTTGGCTGGGCTGCTGTCGTAATTGACCCTCTGCAGCATATTGTTGGCTGGGCTGTTGTCGTACCTGACCCTCTGCAGCATATTGTTGACTAGGCTGTTGTCGTACCTGACCCTCTGCAGCATATTGTTGGCTGGGCTGTTGTCGTACCTGACCTTGTGCAACGTATTCTTGGCGGGGCTGTTGTCTTGCTGAAGCTTGGGCAGCATACTCTTGGCTGGGCTGTTGTCTTGCTGAAGCTTGGGCAGCATACTCTTGGCTGGGCTGTTGTCTTGCTGAAGCTTGGGCAGCGTACTCTTGGCTGGGCTGTTGTCTTGCCGAAGCTTGGACAGCCTGTTCTTGGCTGGGCTGCTGTTGTACTGGGGCTTCAGAATTTGCTCCTCTATAGTTGTTGTTGACAAGCCTGTTGTTTATTTCTTGGTTGTTGTGTTCGTTGGATATGGCCGTGTTCTTAATGTCTTGTTTGACTTTGACATCGTTGTTGACTATATTGTTGTTGACAGCGTGAATCTGGTTGTTGTTATTTATATGTTTGTTGTTCTGATTGGTGTAAATGTTTTTAACATTGACGTTAACTACAGGTACTGCATGTTCGGGCGCTGCTTGAACTCTTCTACTCTGTACTTGTTGGCTATTGGATCCACCGCCTCCAAGTATTGAGCCCACTAATCCACCAGCTGCAAAAACGATGTAAATTTACAATGGATTCATTGAAATCCGTTAAAATTACGCAAAATATAAAGTAAAATTAAACAACATAAGTGTACTACGAACATTATACTACTTTAAAAGACTCAATTTTGAGATGGACGCCATTAACAAGAAACTCAACTTTCTGATCATAATTTCTGTAATCTTAATTATTAATTTCATTCCGGATGTGTCATAAAAATTTTTTGTGGTTCAACATATTCGGGGCTTAATTAGATTTTAGATCGAATCTCTCCTAAAGTTGAGAAGAGATCTCCAAAGTCAACGCAAGAGTATTTTTTATGTGATGAAGATAATTTTTCTGTCTTGGATTTAACACTACATTACATGAGAAATACCTTAATGGAGGTTTTTTTTTTTTTTTTTTATGCCTTGAATTTTAACTTGCTATTTAGCGATCCATCCAACTTTTTATCAACCCGCGCCCGTTTCCTCAAGGCCTGGGAGACACCTCAAAGACGAAAAGGCGTAGTAAGAGGGAAGGAAAGAAGGAAGAGAATATCGTCCAAAATTGAATTCGATTCCGTTCCTACCTCCTTTAAAAAGTTAAGGTCAAGAACAGTTTTATTTTCCTGTAGAATAAACTTTTCGAATAACGTGTTATCAGAAAGTATTTGTTCGATAGTACATGTAAAAATAGCGGAGGGAATTTAAATTTTATCGCAAAAGGTATATTCAGATGAGATTGAAAATTTCAAGTCCTTTTGAAAAACACAATCTATATCGAATCAAGAAGATGATCCTGTAGTTCATACAAACTAATCATTAATTGAAAAAGTTAAGTGTTTGATCTCCTTAGGAAAAAAAGACCTGCGAGGAATACGTTTATAATCTCTAAATTCAACACGCGATTTTCCATTTTTTTAATTTATTTATTTATATTTTTTTTTTTTGAGGCAGTAATTGTGATTCTTTGGTAACCTAATATTGTATTTAATCATTATTCATGAAATTTTATATTTGAAGGATTTATCATTGATACCTGTGCCGAAAATGCCTCCCAGAAGGTTTGGCTCGCAGAAAACCTGACCGAAGAGCAGGAAGCAAGGGACCACAGCGAGAAGCTTCATCTTTATGAGTGGGTGGTCCTAATGTCTCTCTTCTAATAATATACCAGAGTGTTGTTTACATTACCAACACCTGTCACAATATGTTTCGGCGTTGAGTTCATTTTTTATTTCCTCGTATCGATAAATCCCAAGCGAATCCGATACTGGTTCTGAACAGTGGCTCCTGCGCTATTCACTAAGGCGCCCTTCAAAGTAAGGCCCAATCTCCACTGAAAAAGACCCTTTTGGTCGTTTATTTATCTCTGAAGAACGGGCGTAGCGAGCGGGAGGCGAAAGCTGCAATCTATTAAAGCCAATCAAGGGCCCTTTTTGACAGAAAAAAAAACACGATGGGAGTTCGATAACATCACGGTCACATAACCTCTCATAAGATGCCACGCCCAGGAGCCGCTCTTTAGAACTAGTACCGCGAATCCACCATTTGATCTGAAAGACGGAACTTTATTCGGAAACTACCACCACTTTTTCTACTTATTTTGGTTTCAAGTCCGGATGATAAACTTATCCACCACGAAATCATTGGTTTTGTTTCGTGCTTCCAATCTCTAGGACGTGAAACTGAGCACGTTGAGGCGAAGCCTCCGGAGTGCCCGTTTTAATATTCCATTGAACCAATTTTTGTCATGAAACATTGAAAAACAGTTTTATCTCTCGTAAAATCAGGCCACTGTAAATAAACTTGGCAGATCTGGAGAATCTTTCAACTAATCTAATGTCTCATTTGTTGTTCATTTTTTTATGAGTGTTCTTAAACTTGTTAAACACTTGGTTCACTTGGTATAATCGTTCTTTCTTTAACCCTTTAACAGTTAAGGACTCTGGACGAAAGTTGCACTCAGTAGCTAAGCGGATCTGCCGGCTTTGATCCTCCCCAAGCTAAGGCGTGTACACCATCCGCCGCCGACTGCTTAACTTCTTCGACATCTCATTAACTTTTCCGACTATTTCTTATTTGTTTATTTTCTTTTTATGATTCTATAATACCTTTATCATTATTTCAATATATTAAAATGCTAGATTATCGATTGTAATTAAAGATTACAGAAACTTGTTTACTAAATTAAAGATTACGTGATTTATAAAGGTAATGACGAACGAGATTATAATAAATTTATTACTGCTCAGTAAACAGCTTTCGCGACATGGCGAAAGCAACACTAAAACTAGCGAAACAGTAACGAAATAAAATAGTGAATATCGCCAAATAACAGACGGATAAAAGCATAGGACTATCGCTCCTATGCTTTTATCCGTCTGTTATAGAGCGTCTAGAACTCGAAATGATTAATGATCGAACAAATATTTCCCTAATAGAGACACCTCTGCAACCTAGGGGCCCTTAGATGTAGTTATTAAGTCTCCGAGGATCCCCTAGAATGTGCCTCAGTCACGAAAAGTTACTGTCGTGTGTAGTTGGGTCCGTTAAATAAGTGAGAAACCGGTGGCGAGATATACCGTCTTCCGCTAGTGGGGACCGGCGCTCGCCACGAGTAATCTCGTCGTCCGCTTGAGGGGACCGTCTTTTTTTCCCGAGATATATCGTCCACAGACATTAAAGGGTGTGGATTGACACCTGTGTGCCTCTCTTTCCCACCTAGTGCATAGTCGTTTTACTGATATTTTTTCTTTAAAAGCATGGCCTAAAGATATGTCATGACTACATATGAAATTTGTTTCCTCATCATAGTTACTTTTTTAGTATTTGGAGATATCAAAGCTTTTGCATTATACTACAGGTGCTGACAGGGGAACCTTCCAGTCTTTTTTGTGTGACCCGCGTATTAGAAAAGTATTATGCACTTGGCGTCCCCGCGAATTAAGTATTGACTCTCCCAGTAAAGGATTTCAACCTATAGGTTAGCGGGGGGGGGGAGTAGAAAAAAGACCAGAAGTGTCGGTCACAAGTACTTGTAGTGTTATGCTTGTTAGCACAGAATAACTGGCGTTTACATTATTTTAAGCGAGCTTCAGATCTTTTCCCGGGAGGAATGGAATGTTGTTATTTTATGAAATCGTCGCTTCGATTGAGATCCAAATATGCTATGACGACACTGAGTGACTTCATCAGCTTCATAACCAAAACAAACTTCCATTCAAATTTGATGACGATTTTTAGTATTTCGTATTCCCTGTCGGTGCGCTCACGACTGAAATATATAGCGATCGATAAAACATAAAACCCGTCCATTATATGTACAGGTGCAGTTGGACAAACAATACTCTTATATAAATGCATCACATGGATGGGGGAAGAAAGTCTTGTCATTTACGATCATGAAACTGCTCATCTGCCTCGTCGTTGTGCTCTGTGTGGCCGATTCCTTGTCGGAACCAATCCTTGGAGTTCTTGGGGGATCGCTATATGGCCGTGGATGCGTGAAGGGTGAGTGGACCATCTTTTCAAATAAATAAGAAAGCATGGCTTACACTTTCGTGATTTACATTAACTCTTTCTCTTGTTTTTATTATATTGGACAATGATTTGACAACCAATGTTTTACCTTCTTAACCCTTTATTTTTTTTTTTTTTTGAGGTATGTTTAGTTTTCTTAGAGCCCCCAAAGGGATCTGTTTTTCTTACGAAGCTCATTAAATCTTTAGGATTAAAGTTTATAGTTACCTGTTTTGGATATTGAATGCTAAGGACTCCACATTCAAATATCATATGATCTGCCTTTTCTTCGTCTTCTAGGTAAAGAGCTTTGGTTATAATCTCATATTTAGCTCAACAAATTCCAGGGTTTTTTAAATTTTGTAATCTCCTGTAGTTTGTCATGGCTTATCTTCCTATTTTCTTCGGTATAACTTCTGAACAGTGGCTCTGGTGCGTTCAGTAAGGCGCCCTTCATAGTAAGGGCTGATCACTACTGAAAAGGACCCATTTGGGGGTTTATTATGTCTGAATAACGGTTGTGGCGAACGGGAGTGTAAAGTTAGGACTTAATAAAGCTAATCAAGGCTCTTTATTACTGAATTTGTCTCAATTGGATTTCCGCAAGCGGTTCCATAACCTACCAAAGACATAACAGGCCAGGCCAAGGAGCAGCTATTCTACTATCTCTGTGCAAAACCGCTTACAGACCGCGATAGTAATGAATCTTGAAAACATCTAAAGAACGGATGAAGCAGGCAGCAGTATCAAAGGAAGTGGAAGTAAGAAAAAGGTCTTGATTAGCTCTATTTAATCCCAAATTTAGCTCTATGCGCTCGTCCCAAAGAGATAAATGTACCCCAAAGAGGTCCTTTTTTAAGTGAGATCGGAACCAGACCAAACTGTGCCAAAGATACCTCCCAGAAGCAAAACTTCCAAAATTCTACTGTAAATTTTTGGTTATTTTTACTTAAAAAGACGGAAAATTATTCATTTTCAAAAATCACTATTATGTACAGAAAACATTTAAATTAAAAGCCTACTTAAAATTCAACATACATCTGTTGTTATGTGAACATGCAAAAATAATTTGGAATGGTAGCTTTGTTTCTTCAATCGCTGATCCGTCACAGCCCAGCTGCCAAAATATTTACTTGTCAACGATTTACGTTTACAAAGTTTACTGTCGTTATATTGTTTATGATTGATCTTTACCCCGCCACACTTATTAAAGATTATAAGACAGCTGATACATTTACCAAGACTCTTTTACCAAATTTGCATAAATCATTCAAAAAATATATACATAAATTTAATCTACAATAATGGGAATAGGGCTGAAAATTCTATAAAACATAGATTTAGCGCCCCCTAGCTCCTATGGTTAGCATAGCAACCTACAATACTATAGGTCACGGGTTCGCGTCCCGAAGTGGCCCTAGGATTTTTTAATGAGAGTGAAAAATCCTTGGCCGTCCCACGGATATGACGTAAAATGGAAGTCCCGAGCCTGTACGATATCAGTTAATATCACTCGTTCTATCCTTATTATAACTGGATAGGCAAAATTTAGGACCCCCACTGTAGCATCGTCCGATTAGCCTTAGTGGCTTAAAGTGACGTAAAATAAAACAGATTTTTTTGTTCTTAGTACTTACCTTCTGGTTTTACTTTGTTATTTCTTTCTTCATAGAACGTTTGTTATTTGATATTATATGTACTCGAACATTTCACTTTTTAATATATATGTAATGAAATATATAATGAATGAAATAGGAAACAAATGAAGTGAAAAAGAAAAGAAATGAGTGAATTTAGTACAAGTACACCTTCAGAGTAATCCTCTGTGTGGCACACCGCATGGTCAGACATGGATACAGAAAAAGTTGACGTGTTTATTTGATTTCCACCAGAAAATTTAGAAAAGTAATTATCTTTGTTCTTCATTTCTTATTATATTTTAAAAATAAGAATATGTTTTTAATTATTATCAGAAATTTAGTTACTTACGGTGATCATTGGCTGAATACAAAAGCTCTATGTGAAATAAAAAAAAGTTATAGAGCGCTTTCGAGTGAAGGTCGGATCCAGACGGTTGTTAAGGGGGCTGGTAACTGCAGACATAGAGCCCATTCCCTGGATCTGCCCAACAGGCCATTTGCATTTATGTTCGTTCGTTCCAACTGAAATGCGACTTGCTCTGCATATTTTTTTTTCCTTTCCATTAATTCCATACTTTTAGTAAAGTCATATTTCATCTTTCTGTTGACGGAACATTACACAAAAGGGGGGCTGCACACCCACAGTCCGCCCTCTTTATCCGCATATATTCCCAGTGTTGATATCGTTTAATGATTTACTAATACATCAAAATATGTTTACATTTTTTATTCTTACAGGAAGAATAATTGGCGCCATACTTGGCGGTGGTGATAGCACCTCAGAACAAACAATAGTCAGAAGAAGGGCTCCAGCAGCCGCAGCAGCTCCTGCAGCTGCACCCAAGGTCAACGTCAACGTCGAAAACGTATACTCCAACGAGAACAACCAAGCAGAAACTAACAACCAAAGGATCGGCACTGTCAACAACAATGTCGCCAACAACAGATACGCCCTTGACCAGAACATCGACAACAGAGCAAAATCCAACGTGTACAACAAAAAAAGAACTGACAACAGGGTAATCAACAACAATTACAGAGGTAACTCTGAACCCTGTGAAGATTGTTAAACACCACAACGCTGTTTACATAAATGTTACCATTTATGATCCTTATGATCCGTAATAAATTGTGCGATATTTAAAGAAAATGTAAAAATTCTTAAATATATTATTCTAATATATTATCTTTATAACCGACCCTTGTATATGTTGTTATTTATATTATAAAGTAATAAAGATCCCTTTTTCGCTCGCAGAAGCCTCAACTCATGTTTACAAGGTTAAAATGCCGAAAATGCCTCGCAGAAAACAGGACCGAAGAGCAGGTCTTGCGTAATGACCACAGCGAGAAGCTTCATCTTTATGAGTGGTTGGTCCTAATGTCTCTCTCCTAATAATATAGCAGAGTGGTGTTTACATTATCAACACCTGTCACAATATGTTTCGGTGTTAAGTTCATTTGTTATTTCCTCGTATCGATAAATCCTAAGCGAATCCGCTACTGGTTCTGAACAGTGGCTCCCGTGCCATTCACTAAGGCGCCCTTCAAAGTAAGGCCCGATCTCCACTGAAAAGGATCCTTTTGGGAGTTTATTTATCTCTGAAGAGCGAGCGGGAGTCGAAAGCTGGGATCTATTAAAGCTAATCAAGGGCCTTTTTGACAGAATAAAAAACGCGATGGGAGTTCGATAACATCAGGGTCACAGAACCTCTCAAAAGAAGCCACGCCCAGGAGCTGCTCTTTAGAACTATTGCAGCGAATCCACCATTTGACCTAAAAGACGGAATTTTATATGGAAACTACCACAGTGTTCTTTAATTCGTTTCGGTTGAGATTCTGGATGATAAACTTATCCACCACGAAATCGTTGGTTTGTCATGAAACTTTGAAAAACATTTTTTTCTCTCGTAAAATATATAATCTGCAAATAAATTTGGTTGTTCTTGTGAATCTTTCAACTACTCTAATGTCTCATTTGTTGCCCATATTTTTATGAGTGTTCTTAACCTTGTCTGGTGCAGGTCATGACCTCAGTGTCCTCTTGGTATAATTATTTTTTCTTCAAAGGACGTGGATTGACCCCGGTGTGCCTCTCTTTCCCACCTAGTGCTTAGTCGGTTTACTGATATTTTTTCTTTGAAAGCATGGCCAAAAGATATGTCATGACTCCATATGAAGTTAGTTTTCTCATCATAGTGACTTTTTTCTTTCATTGATATAAATATCTAACCGGAGAAAGGAATATTGTAGATACGATAAATTTGTCTGTAGATCAACTCGTGCATGAAATTATTGAAAAGGAGGGTTATATTTTTGATGATTTTCCGATGGATAGGGATTCGGAGGAGGATGATTCAGTTCCAGTTGGTCGTATATAGTGCTGTATCGTGATATAGTGGTTTAAGAATGGTCGGATATTGGACTCAGTAGTGATAATATTGTTCGTAGCCAGGAAAATGGTTGCCCATAACTCGAAAGGCATTCAAGAAATATATCAAAGCTTAATAGTTTTCGTGGAAAAGATGGGAAGACTGGTCAATTGAATAGCCTGAAAAATTTTCAAATATAAAAATTTTCAATCAAAACTTCATACTGAATATGTTGGTTTTTCTGCCCATACGTTTCCTGTTTCATTTTCATTTTTAACTACAAACATATCAATATTTCTTTAAACAAAACTTATAATAACAAAAACATGAAAATAGGAAATTATTCTGAATTTGAATAAAAATTCTGTGTTTTTTTTAATTTTTAAGAATTTTAATTTAAAGAAAATCCTGGACAAATCGTCAATTAGTCCACTGCCATCTACTAGCTTTGTTAGAATAAAAATCTAGGATGTAACTGGTCTATCATAATCCTAAAATTTCTACGTTTAGAAATTGAAATTTCAGTTTAAAAAAACATTTTAAAAGTATTTTGAGATATTAAAGCTTTTGCATAATACTACAGGTACTGACAGGGGAACCTACCTGTCTTTTTTGTGTGATCCGCGTATCAGAAAAGTATTATGCACTTGGCGTCCCCGCGAATTCAGTATTGACTCTCCCATTAGTAAAGTATTTCAACCTATAAGTTGGCGAGGGGTGGAAGAAAGACCAGAAGTGTCGGTCACAAGTACTTGTAGTGTTATGCTTGTTAGCACAGAACATAAGTAACATAAGTGACGTGTACATAATTTTAAGCAAACTTCAGATCTTTTCCTTAAAATGGGAGGAATGGGCTGTTAGTATTTTATGAAATCGTCGCTTCGATTGAGATCCAAATAGGGGAAGGTGGGGTAAGATGACGAGGTTAAGCTTTCATGTTTTTTTCTGACCACTCTGAATGAATGAGAGAACTGAAAATGTAATGAAAAGTTTGTCAATATATTACCTGATGTAAACCTTGTTTAAAATTGTGTTATTGAAGTTCAAGGAGGAGATCCAAATTTTTTTTATGAAAAAGTTACTATTCGTCATCTTACCCCATGACCGGGGTAAGATGACGAACCAAATTTTTTTTTTTTGAACATATTGAAAACTATCTTTATTTAGAAATGAAACATTGAAACATCAAACTTTATTTTAAACATTAATTATAAAAACATTATTTATTAACCCAAAAGTCTCAATTGTAAGGTGTTTGGGCGGCTTGCTTTTGATCCCAATATGAGCATTCGGCGTGAGCCCATTTGAGGCACTTAAAACAGTTTTACCATACTTCATCTTTTACATCTTCCTCACATATGATACAGAAATTATCTTTATCGAAATCCATATCGTCATCAGAGTCTATACAGTCATAATTCATCATCGTCATCATAAGATGAAGAGCAGACAAATAGACGTCTGGTCTTGATTTTGGTTCCGTTTTTTTTCTTTCCTTTCTCTGCCAACTTTTTCCGTCTTTCCTGCTCTTTATCTTCTTGCACCTTCCTTTTCTGTACTTTACCTTCTGCTGCACTTTCCTTTTCTGTTCTAACGCTTGTTTTACAGGAGTTCCCGTAATTGGAGGGATGACTGTTTCTTCTTTGGTTTTCTAGCAGTCTTTTTAGTTTCACTTACCTATATACGAAATATATAGTAAGGAAAGTATTGCGATCGTGAAAAATTTCGACTTCCGTTTTTCAACGGAAATACACGTTTTGGGGTCCCCTGAGTCCAAATAACCAAGTCCCGCGAAATGATCTGTGTGCGTGCGTGCGCGCATGCTTGCGCGTGTGTGTGTGTGAACAGACTAGCTCAAAAACTATATATTGTACGAACCTCAAATTGGGTATTTGGTGAATGAATATGCCCGTGATGTGACAGCAAAAATTTCATTAAAAATGGCCAAACGTAGAGGGTACTTTATTTATAGAATTTTGTCTAATTTTTACGTTTTTTCGATTTTCTCAAAAACGGCTTTAACGATTTTGACCGAACTCAGTATTTGATGTGTGTATGTGCCCGCGATATGACAGTCCAAATTTCATCAAAATTGATTAATTGGAGGGGGCACTTTACTTAAAAAGTTTTGTCCCATTTTCACGTGTTTTTTTTTATTTACTCAAAAACGGCTTTAACGATTTTGATCAAACTTGGTATTTGATGTATGTATATGACCGCGATGCGACAGCCGAAATGTCATCAAAATTGGTTAAACGTAGGGGGCACTTTACTTAATAAATGTTGTCTTATTATCACGTGTTTTTTTTGTTTACTCAAAAACGGCTTTAACGATTTTGACCAAACTCGGTATTTGGTGTTTGTATATGCCCGCGATGTGACAGTCAAAATTTCATCAAAATTGATAAATTGGAGGGGGCACTTCACTTAGTAAATATTGTCTCATTATCACGTGTTTTATTATTTAATCAAAAACGGCTTTAACGATTTTGATTAAATTAATCATTTTTAATCAAAATCAAGTCACCTTTTTAATATTATTTATAGAAATGGCAATTAAAAAAACATGTCAATTTCTAATCTAAGTAAGTTGGTAAGTGAATGTTGTGTTTGTATTTTTTTTTTAAATACTGGAAATGGAGGAAGCGCTGAAGAAGTAGATGGAGTAGGCTCTGTCGCCTCAATAAGAGTTGTGGGCAGTAGAGTCTGGGGCTGAGGGGATGAGTCTGTTCGTCATCTTACCCCATTGTAAATTCGTCATCTTTCCCCGACTTGCCATTTTTATTGAGCACATTTTAACTACCGACTAAGAGTGTAGATAGAAAGAATGATCCTACTTTAATTTGTAGGTCCTTTAGTGCACTTTCATAATATATATGTGAATAACTTAAAAAACTTTCCTTAGACTTGTGATGGCTTGCTCTTCAGAGGGTGGAAATTTCTGTTTATCACAGTGTAAACAAGAAAGGGGTCGCGGCTACCTGCTGAGAGCTCGTGGACAACTGGCTCGGAAGCTGAAACCTCTCCTCTCCTATAGCAACGATTTTCCTCTTAGAGCGTGCTGCTTTTTTGGATTGACTGCAAGAACTACTGAATTCGTCATCTTTCCCCATCCGTCATCTTACCCCTCCTTCCATTATGCTATGACGACACTGAGTGCCTTCATCAGCTTCATTACCAAAACAAACGTCCATTCAAATTTGATGACGATTTTTAATATTTCGTATTCCCTGTTGGTTCGCTTACGACTGAAATATATAGCGATCGATAAAACATAAAAGCTGCCTATTATATGTACAGGTGCTGTTGGACAAACAATACTCTTATATAAATATATCAACTGGATCAGGAAGGAAAGTCTTGTCATTTACGATCATGAAACTGCTTATCTGCCTCGTCGTTGTGCTCTGTGTGGCCGATTCCATGTCGGACCCAATTCTTTGTGTTCTCGCGGGGAGATCACTGTACGGCCGTGGAAGCTTGAAGGGTGAGTGGTCCATCTTTTTGAATAAATAAGAAAGCATGGCTTACACTTTCGTGATTATATTAATTCTTTCTCTTGTTTTTATTATATTGGACGTTGTTTTGACAACTAAGGTTACTGATGCCCATTTACATTTTTTTTTTGAGGTATCTTTATTTTTCTTAGAGGGAAACTCATTAAGGTTCTAATGGGGAGCTCATTAAATCTTTAGGATCAAATTTTATAGTTACCTGTTTTAGATATTTTATGCTAAGGACTCCACATTCAAATATCATATGCTCTGCCTTTTCTTCGTCTTCTAGGAAAAGAAGTCAGGATTTAATCTCATATTTAGCTCAAAAAATTCCAGGGTTTTTTAAATTTTGTAATCTGCGGTAGTTTTTCATGGCTTATCTTCCAATTTTCGGTACAAGTACTGAAGTGCGGCTTATGAGCCGTTCACTAAGGTGCCCTTCAAAGTAAGGCCCGATCTTCACTGAAAAAGACCCTTTTGAGGTTTTATGTATCTCTGAAGAGCGAGCGCAGCGAGCGGGAGTCGAAAGCTAGAATCTATTGAAGCCAATCAAGGCACTTTTTAACTGATCTCTACTGAAAAGGACCCCCCAAACGGTGCCAAAGATACCTCCCTGAAGCAAAACTTCCTAAGTTCTACTGTAAATTTTTGGTTATTTTTACTTAAAAAGACAAAAAATTATACATTTTCAAAAATTACTTTTATATACAGAAAACATTTAAATTAAAAGCGTACTTAAAATTCAACATACATCTGTTGTTATGTGAACATGCAAAAATAATTTGAAATGTTAGCTTTGTTTCTTCAATCGTTGATCCATCACAACCCAGCTGCCAAAATATTTACTTGTCAACGATTTACGTTTACAAAGTTTGCTGTCGTTATATTGTAATTTATGATTGATCTTTACCCCGCCACAGTTGTTAAAGATTAGAAGACAGCTGATACATTTACCAAGACTCTGTTACCGAATCTGCATAAATCATTCACAAAATATATGTACATAAATTTAATCTATAATAACGGGAATAGGGATGAAAATTCTATAAAACATAGATTTAGATACACCTGTGGTGTATGGTTTGCCAACCTACAATATTCCCGAAGTAGGCCTAGGATTTTTTATGAGAGTGAAAAATCCTTAGCCTTCCCACGGATATGTCGTAAAATAGAGGTCCCGAGCCTGTACGATGTCAGGTACTCGTTAAAGATCCCTATCCTAATTAAACCTGGATGGGAAAAATTTAGGACCCTCACTGTAGCATCGTCCGATTAGCCTAAGTGGCATAAAGTGACGTTAAAAAAAAAAAAAAAAAAAAAAATACATATTTGTTTGTTCTTAGTACTTACCTTCTGGTTTTACTTTGTTATTTCTTTCTTCATAGAACATTTGTTATTTGATAGTATATGAACTCGAACATTTCACTTTTTAATATATATATATATAATGAAATATATAATGGATTAAACAGGAAACAAAGAAAGAAGTGAATTTTGTGCAATTACACCTTTAGAGTAATCCTCTGTGTGGCACATGCGCATGGATACAGAAAAAGTTAACATGTTTATTTAATTTCCACTAGAAAATTTAAAAAAGTAATTATGTTTGTTCTTCATTTCTTATAATCTTTTAAAAATAAAAATATGTTTTAAATTATTATCAGAAATCTACTCGTAGTTACTTACGGTGATCAGTGGCTGAATACAAAAGCTCAATGTTAAATAAAAAAATCTGGTGCGTGCGCGCAACACACAACTTTCACTTACCAACTTACTTAGATTAGAACTTAATGCGTTTTGTTAATTGCCACTTCTCAAATGAACAGAACATCTAAAGGTAATAATAACGCATTGGTTTGTCATTAAAGGCGTACAGCGCATGCGTGAGCTCAAGGTGTTTTATGAGTTGACGGATTATTTTTCTTTTTTTCTCCTGTATATGTTTACTTGATTTTCTTCATATATCATATTTAGCCATTTCTTATTTTTAGGTGTGATGACAAACAGTTAATTTCTCAATATAAACTAAAACAAAGGTACTTTATAGGAAAACAAAAAAGGCCCCTTCCCCATTTAAGCCCTCTCAGAACATTTTAATAATGATAAAGCTTACCTGGTAATAAATAACAACTAATTTTCATTAAACATAACGAATTTGATAAAAATCGTTAAAGCCGTTTTTGAGATCATCGATGAAAAAGGTAAAAATTAAAAAAAAATTATGAAATAAAGTGCCCCCTCCGTTTGACCAATTTTGATGAATGTTGACTATCACATCTTTGGCATATATATAAATCAAATGCCAAGTTTGATCAAAATCGTTAAAACCGTTTTTTAGTAAATAAAAAAAAACACATGAAAATGATACAAAATTTATTAAGTAAAGTCCCCCCTCCGGTTGATCAATTTTGATGAAATTTTTACAGTCATATCTCTGGCATATAAATACATCAAATACCAAGTTTGATCAAAATCGTTAAAACCGTTTTTGAGTAAACAAAAAAAAACACGTGAAAATGATACAAAATTTATTAAGTAAAGTCCCCCCTATGCTTGATCAATTTTGATGAAATTTTTACAGTCATATCTGGGGCATATAAATAGATCAAATACTAAGTTTAATCAAAATCGTTAGAGCCGTTTTTGAGAAAATCGAAAAAAACTTAAAAAGTTATTAAATAAAGTACCCCCTCCCTTTGAGCAAATTTGATGAAATTTTTGCTGTCACATCGCGGGCATATACATACTCTAAATACCCAATTTCAGGTTCGCACGGTTTATAGTTTTTGAGCTAGTCTGTTCACACACACACAGACCATTTCGCGGGACTTGGTCATTTGAACTCAGGGGACCCCAAAACGTGTATTTCCGTTGAAAACCGGAAGTCGAAAATTTTCACGATCGCAATACTTCCACTTACTATATATTTCATATATAGGTACATAGGTATATATATATAGCGTACTGCTCTGCTACGAGTCACAAAATCGTACCGAAGTGTTTCTCATGAGGCGGTGCAGGTCCTAGCAGGAGGGGTACCTCTCGACCTTCTCCTGCGTGAAGATTCCTTAAAGGATGTCCTTAAAAGGGAAGGCTCAGCAGCTCTACCGGAAAATATCCGCACGAGAATTGCTGAAAACCCAAGAAAATGGAAAAGAACAATGCGAGAAGTCACAATTGATGAATGGAACCGGAGGTGGGTGACTACAACGAAAGGAGCTACGTTGAGGAAATATTTCCCCACCGTCCGATCACGGTTATTGGCGACTTGGGCTATTCCGGATTATTGGGTTTCGCAATTTCTCACGGGGCATGGGGGTTTCCGCGCCAAACTGCACAGTCTTGGAAAGGACATAGATCCCCTATGCCCTAGATGCAGGGTTCCGGAGACGGCTGAGCACATCATTGTGGACTGCACACTCTTTGAGGCACTTAGGGCCAAACTGTTGAGGGAAACTGGACTCTACGTAGTGGCGGAAAACGATTTCCCTCAGCTGGTAACTGAGGCAAACTACCCGTACTACAAGTCTTTTGTGTACGGGTGGAAAACTGCAGTTGGCTTTGCCCATTTCAATTTGAGAAGGCAGGGACCTTTGCCTGGAAGACCGCCTGAAGGAGGAGATGATGAAGAAGGCCAGGGAGAAGGTGATTTGGGGAGCTGAAAAACTGAAGTAGGAAGAAGAAAAAGAAGGAACAGAAAAAACAAAACAACATCAACTGAAGAATACCTCCAACGATTCCCAATAGCAACATTTGAAATGTTGCGAACACCCGTGTTGCTGAAAGGCAAGGAAGGGCGAAATAAATAAATAAATAAATAAATATAGGTACATAGGTAACTGAAAGTAAAAAGTTATAGAGCGCTTTGGAGTAAAGGTCGGATCCGGACAGTTGTAAAGGGAGGGGGTAAATGAAGACATAGAGCCCTTTCCCTGGATCTGCCAATCAGCTCATTTTCCTTTACAATCATTCCTTGCAATTAAGATGCTACTCGCTCTGCATATTTTTTGTCCTTTATGCTACTTCTGTATTTTTAATAAAGTTATATTCCATTCTTAAATGACGGAAAATTATCCAAAAGGGGGGGCACACCCACAGCACTCTCTCTTTATCCACATAAGTTTTGAGTGTTGATCTAGTTTAATGATTTACTTATTCATCAAAATAAATTTTCATTTTTTTTCTCTTACAGGAAGAATAATTGGCTCCCTACTTGGCGGTGGTAGTGATAGCACCTCAGAACAAACAATAGTCAGAAGAAGGGCTCCAGCAGCCGCAGCAGCTCCTGCAGCTGCACCCAGGGTCAACGTCAACGTCGAAAACGTATACTCCAACCAGAACAACGAACATGAAACTAACAACAGAAGGATCGGCGCTGTCAACAACAATGTCGCCAACAACAGATACGCCCTTGACCAGAACATCGACAACAGAGCAAAATCCAACGTGTACAACAAAAGAAGGACTGACAACAGGGTAATCAACAACAATTACAGAGGTAACGCTGAACCCTGCGAAGATTGTTAAACACCACCAGGCTATGTTACCATTTAAGATCCGTTATAAATAATTAAAGAAAATGTAAACATTTTTAAATATATTGTTCTAATTATATTATCTTTATAACCGAGCCTTGCATATGTTATTGTTAATATTAAATATAACACCCGGCGACATACATAGGAGAAACCAAACAATATTTAAAAGACCGGATTTATCAACACAAAAATGATTGTAAAAATGGGCAAAAAAATATTAACAAATCTGCATTAGCCAAACATTCAGGAGAACTCAATCATGAATTTTATTTTGAAAATGTGCAGATCTCAAATAAGGAAGAAAACAGTACAAGAAGAAAACTGCTGGAGGCAATACACATCTTTGAAAATATAAAAAATGCCATAAATTTCAAAACAGACTCGAGAAAAATTAACCAGTTATGTGGAGAAATACTGGAAAAAATTAACAAATAAGAAAGGGAAAGAGAGAAAAGGAAATTATGACACAATTTGGAAAGAATGTATGTATGTAAGTAAAAGTGTGAAATTTTTTTTTTTTTTTTTTTTTTTTAACATAGAAATGAATGGTTTGCAGTGTGGAGTCCATTACCCCTTAATCCTCCCTGAACTTTGAACAAAGACAATATAAAACAGGTAGTTGGACAAGGGTAGCAGATACCTATTTATTTGAATTATTAATTGACTAACCACTGATGGTGGATTTTTAGAAGACAATTTTTATCAATCAAATTTAGGTAATTGTTAATAATTTATTAATTTATTATTAATTTCATTGTTGATTTAGTAGTAGGTTATGAGAGATTTTAATTGTTATTGTGTTTTTAAATGAATTATTATCAGAATAATAGATAATTGTTTGCAAATATGTTAATTTATTAAATAATTTGTATTATGTTGACTTACAGAACTGAAGATGGCCGAACTGGCCGAAACGTTTGCATAAATAAAACTCTAAAGAAAAATAGTGTTGAGACTTAATTGGTCGCCCTTATCCACAGTTATAACACTATGTTTATTCTTATTATATCGGTTAATAAGTGAAATGCAACATTTTTATCCCGAGATTGATAAAAAAAGTTACCTGTATGAAGAGGTTTATTTCGTCTTTTGTAATCGCCTCTGGTGGTAAAGTAGCGAAGCAAACCCAAACTGTGTTCCAACAAGTAACCGAGTAACCACGCCTTTAGAGTTTAATAAACAAGGTGTCTAAAGAAAAAACATTTTGGACATTCGAACCACAACTGACAACGTGCCTTGGCTTGCCTCAAATGACTGGGTCACACACTTCCGATGCTCCTCTAGAATACACTATCCCCATTCCTAAATCGTTCGTAAAAATCCACAGTAATTCCCATCTATCAGGCAAACTTGAAAATAAAAGTTTTTACCCTTCAACCTGTTTAAAACAACTAGCACTAAGCACAATAACAGAACGATACTCAGAACACATACAAGTGTATACTGACGGATCAAAAACTAAAAACCGAACCTCCATAGCTGTATTTGATCCTTAAAAGAACCAGAAATTGTCTTTATCAGTGCCAGCCAAATTCAGCATATTCATTGCTGAGCTTTTTGCCATTCTAAGTGCCATAACATACGCAGAAAAAACATACTTCTTGAACAAAATAGTTATTCTAATAAATTCAGCAGCTCTTAGAACACCTAGAATTTTTCAATCTAAACAAATCACAAACATACATTTCCTTTAAAATTATTAGTGCATTACATAATGCCAATAACCAATATTATGCTAATGCCAATATCCAATGGGTTCCGGGTCACGTGGGCCTATCGAGAAACGAGCAGGCAGACAAAGCAGCTAATCGAAATCAGACTCACCGAGATAACGCCAAGATCCCATTATTAGACATTACCTGAGTAGTGAGAGGAACAAAAATAAAGGACTGGCAGAAATTTTAGGAGTGGCAATGTTCCTCGAAAGGTCAGAACCACTACGACGTGCACCAGACGGTAACTCTGATTCCATGGTTCTCGACTCTTAAATGTCATGCCAACCGTCCAAATTTAGTTAAGCTGACGAGATTAAAAATAAATCATGGCAGAACGAATAAATTCTTAAAGTTAATGGGTCTAGTTAAGAGCGGCGATTGCCCAACATGCCTATGCCCTGAAGATCCTAGATACATTGTGTTCCAATTCCAAAGGTTTGAAAAGCAGAGGAGAATTAGCCTGGGATCGCGGATCCGATATGATGGCGAGGAAATGCTACGATCAATAAATAAAGTAAATAAATAAGAAAATTTTGAGAAAACCATATACCTCGTCACTGGGAAATACCGGACGGGATGGAAACAGGGTTGGAGAAACGAGAATGCCAATTGTGTAAAAATAATTTTCATATGTCCTGCACTAGTCCTAAATATGAACTAGAAAATGATGACTATTTTGTTTGCTCACCATGCTCCTTTAATATTCATGAAATTAAAAAAAATACGTGTAGGAACGTCCCTAAGTAGACATACTTACACATAATTTTTAGAACTGTTATATTAAATATTTTATACATCTGCTTATTTTATAACATTTTTAAATTATATACTATATTTTTTTACGAGTTGTTACTTACGATTTATGAATGTTACATTCCTACATAATGATACGATAAATCCGAAAGCGTTGAGTAAAAATTCAATTTTTGTTTTAAAAGAAGCCACAAAAACATCTATTAAGGTGCTGACTACTGGGGGTTTTAACCTAGTGCAATAGGAAAATGGAAAGAGTTAAGAAATCAGATAAAATAAGATCCGCAGTTTCAGTTTTCTAACGCTGAAGCGGGCTGAACTGATATATCAGTCTACAGGCCCCAGGGACTGGCGTTATAGCGTTAAAATGAGCAACATTGAGTACAGAGCTGTGATGTAATTTTTAGTTAAAGGAGGCATAAAGCCTTTAGAAATGGTTGAACGCCTAAAGAATGTGTATGGTATAGCACCCCTTGCTATAGCACTGTGAAAAGCCACCGGTCAAGTTTAAAGTCACACCCTCGGCCGGAAAAATCATGGCCAAAATTTTTTGGGATTCAGAAGGGATCCTGATGATTGATTACAAAGACAAAGGAGTAGCAATCAATGAGAAGAGGAGGGGGAAGCTGAGCCGAGGAGTAATGTTGCTTCATGACAATGCCCCAGTGCACACCTCTCGTCAATTGATTGCCACGATTGACACCTTGGGTTTTGATGTGATCAACAATCCACCCTACAGCCCAGATCTCGTTAAACAAACAAACAATAAAACATACGAATCATAAATCGTTCTTAAGTATTGCGAAGAATAGTGGAATCACCTTCCTACGTGACCAAAGACAACACAAATACTTAAACCAAAGGCTAACTCAAAGTATGAACCCTTTAGAAAAAAAAAACGCAGAAATAAACCAGGAATCTATACCATATACTTACCACCCAGACGATTTTCAATGGCGTTCCACTTCTACGAAATGCGCTTATTGCAATGAACAGTTTTAAAATACCTGTGAAAACAAATATGTAATAAATATAAATAATCTTGGAGATAAGAACGTAATTTCCAAAGAGCCTAAAAAGACAAATTCCTTCAGTTGAACGAGGCAAGTGTGAAATAGAAAACGAGACACAATCATTAGCGTTGGAGTTCGAACCTTGATATTAAAAAGCCAACATTGCGAAGAGAGAATTTGCCAAGAAGGATTGTTCACCCAAAACAAAAATGGAGCCCGAGGAAAATCGCAAGTCAGATCAGGCAAAGGTTGCTGGTAAAAGAAGAAATAGAAAATGTAGGACCAAAAGAAGGCTGAAGTGGAACAACATACAGATGGTGGAGGACAAGCTGGGGAAATTCTGCGGACCAAAAATAAAATTAAAAAATCTGGTGCGCTGCGCGCAACACACAACTTTCGCTTACCAACTTACTTAGATTAGAAATTATCATGTTTTTTTAATTGCCACTTCTAAAAATAATATAAAAAAGATGACTTGATTTTGATTTAAAATGATTAATTTAATCAAAATCATTAAAGCCGTTTTTGAGATATTCGAAAAAATGTAAAAAATGGAAAAAAAAAGTTATGAAATAAAGAACCCCCTGCGTTTGACCAATTTTGATAAAATTTCGGCTGTCACATCGTGAGCGTATACATACACCAAATATCCAGTCTGATCAAAATCATTACAGCCTTTGTTGAGTAAATAAAAAAAACACGTGAACATTAGAAAATGTTTATTAATAAAGTACCCCCTTCAATTAATCAATTTTGATAAAATTTTTACAGTCATATCTCGGGCATATAAATAGATCAAATACTCAGTTTAAGCAAAATCGTTAGAGCCGTTTTTGAGATTGCTACTCCTTTGTCTTTGTAATCAATCATCAGGATCCCTTCTGAATCCCAAAAAATTTTGGCCATGATTTTTCCGGCCGAGGGTGTGACTTTAAACTTGACCGGTGGCTTTTCACAGTGCTATAACAAGGGGTGCTATACCATACACATTCTTTAGGCGTTCAACCATTTCTAAAGGCTTTAACTAAAAATTACATCACAGCTCTGTACTCAATGTTGCTCATTTTAACGCTATAACGCCAGTCCCTAGGGGCTGTAGACTGATATATCAGTTCAGCCCGCTTCAGCGATAGAAAACTGAAACTGCGGATCTTATTTTAATCGATTTCTTATTCTTATTAACATAGTAATCGCTATGAAAGTATAATTATTATGTAAGTATAATTACAATCCGATTATAAAGCAATTAATTATTTTCTCTTCAAATAAAATCATTTAATAATTGAGGCACTGACATGGAAAAGGTAGTAAGTAAAAAAAAAAAACTATTTTGAGATTTAAATAGGAAGAAGTAATAAGTCGTGCTGGAATAATAGTAAGTCAGTGTTTAACACGTCAGGTGCGGCATCGGTCCCCGGGGTCCGATTTCTTACATTCCCTTCTCAACAGCCGATTTTCACATGAAAATGTCCGAAAGTCCCAACACTTCAAACATTATATTTAGTCTATTTTTAATGAGATTACTGCATTTTAGTGCAGAAAATATTACTAACAGCTGAAATTCTGTTGTTTTTTAGAATAGGACTCCGAGGTCCGATTTTTGATAAGAATGGCGTAAATCCTATATCGGCCTGTCCTGCGCCTATAGTGTACAGTTCCAATCCTCACCATGAGATAATGACCTTGAGACGCTCATTTAATTACCTTTTAATCCAAAGATAACGCTTTCGTCAGAGCATTCCCATCGGACCTTGAAGTCCGATACCTTATGTGCCCATCCCAGCAGTCAGACCACGGGGACCGATACCGTTCAATTCAGGATACCCCTAAAATCGCCATCAACACAGGAACATGCTTTTCATTATTGAACTTGATTTCAGCAGTTCAAAGTCAAAATATCAAAATAAAAGTGGGTTTTCTTGACTTACCACCTTATCCATGTCAGTGCCACAATTATTTAATAATAATAATATATTATACAACACATAAAGTTAAACTATGAGGGTTTGTCAATGAGATCCTAACATTAGGACAATATTTCAGCCCCCGGTTACATCATTGAATGTATCGATCCTGGAGGGCAGGATAGTCGAAGAGAGAAGGTTCGCACGGCTAGGATGGGCCCCAATATTTAGCTCAATAGTTAACAGCGCTGCAACGGTGATGCATCACACCAGGACTGGCTGGCAGAAAATCTGACCAAATAGCCGGAAGCTAAATACCATAGCAAGGATCTTAGTCTTCATTAGTGGGCAGTCCAAATGTCACTTACAATAATATAGCAGAGTTTTGTTTGTATTTCTAACACCTGTCACAATATTTTACTGCAACGAGTTCATTTGTCCTTGATATAATCCATAAAGTGCAGTTTATCGTACTAGGCATAGCCGAAATATAAGTTCAGAGATCTCATCAATTCTTCCGGACAACGTTCCTTAGTGAGGAGGTATTGGTCGAGCACGCTGTGACAATACTCCCAGAATGCCAGGTTTCTAATGCTGGTGATTCCAGTTCAAAAGAGGTTCAATCAATAAACATTGTTCAGCAGCTAGGATATTAAAAGTTGAACGGCCTACTCTGACTGAATTGTTAGTAAGTGGCGTTAATAAGGCAAAAATGACCACAAAGTTCATTTGCCTTCACTAATCCCCTTCCAGCAGTACATGTTGCAGTATGTGCTTCAATTTGACAAGATTCGATTGAAATTCGACAATGCTAGTGAGCTGGTCAGTTTTATTTCTAAACAGACTACCATTTAAATGTTTTGATCTCAAATGAAGAAGGTTTGTATTTTTTGATTCCTGTAGTTGGGTCTTGACTGAAATAAATACTGTGCGTCAAAATTATAAAAGCCGTCCATTATATGTACAGGTGCAGTTGGACAAACAATACCCTGATATAAATATATCAACTGGGTCAGGGAGGAAAGTCTTGTTCACAAACGATCATGAAACTGCTCATCTGTCTCGTCGTTGTCCTCTGCGTGGCTGAATCCTTTTCCGATCCAAGTCCCGGCAGAAGAAGGTACTATCGTAGATGCTACAGAGGTGAGTAAATAATTTTCTTCAATTATAAAAATTATTCCCAACATTAGAACTTTATTATCTGAATGCTCCCATTAAAAAAAAAAATATTCTAATTCTCAAAAACTTGGAGTCAGAGTGAAATAATGACAGATATAAAGAGCAATTAAAGGCATACATTTTAAATAATTTATTCTAATCATAAACAAATCAGACAGTCCTAAAGTCATAAACAAGTTAAAGAGTCCTACAGAGCGGGGTCACCTGTGGTGTAGTGGTTAGCATGGCAACCTTCAATACTAACGGTCGCGAGTTCGCGTCCAGCGGTGACCCCAGCATTTTTTAAAGTAAAAAATCCTTGGCTATGCCGTCGTAGGACGTCAAATGGAGGTCCCGAGCCAGTACAATGTCAGATACTCGTTAAAGATTCCTATCCTCATTATATCAGAATAGGAAAAATTTAGGACTCCCACTGTATCATCGGCCTTAGTAGCATAAAGGGACGTTAAACAAGCAAACATGGTCAGAACAAACATTCAATTTAAAGTATTCTTAAGTACATACAAACATACATACAAACATTCGTACATACATACACGTAAGTACATACAACGTACATACGTACAAACGTGCATACATACAAACATTCAATCTAAAGTATTCTTTCTCGCTTTACACAGAATATAGTATCGATATATTAAAATATTGGATATTTGCAAGTTCCCTAATACCATATTCCAAAAAAAAAATATAGTACTAAGCGCGCAACACACAACTTTCGCTTACCAACTTACTTAGATTAGAAATTGATGTGTTTAGATAATTATGTAAACGCCATTCCTCAGAGCCCACATTCATCAACGTCATTCCTCAAACTCCACATTCATTTACTAATTTTTGTTTGTATTTGCTCTCTAAAGTACACTATAAATTTGTATTGTTAAATAAAAGTTTTTACTAGTGATAATTCTGAAAGAAGCCTAATACTCCATCGCGTCTGATTTTATAATCCTCTATTTACAACTCTCTAGTTGTTGATATCATTATTTAGTTACCATAGAAACAAATAATTTCCATTAGATAAGTATGTTTCAAAACACGTTGACAACACTTTCCCGTGAAGAGAACGTCTTGATTATAAGCAATAGTCTGCCATTAAAGGCATACTGCGCATGCGTGGGCTCAATGTGTTTTATGAGTTGTCGGAATATTTCAATTTTTTTCTTCTGTATTTATTTTTTTGTCAATTGAAAACCGGAAGTCGAATTTTTGCACGATCGCAATACTTTCCCTTACTATTATATATTTCATATTGTGGTAAGTGAAAGTAATATAAATACTCTTGGCATGATGCATTATTAATTAATGTATTGATACATTGAGTGATAAAAATGGACTTTTTAATAGCAACTTTAGGAGTTAACTTCCTAATGTTATTAAAGAGCAACTATAATTAATTTTTCGCTGGATATCCGCCGTTTCACTTTGGCTGAAAAATTGTTTCTTTGGCATAAGCCATTTCAATTCTATTTAACGTATACTTTCGAGGGGTCACTTATGGTGTAGTGCTTAGCATAGTAAACTACAATACGAAGGTCGCGGGTTCTCAGCCCAGAAGTTGGCTTTAGGATTTCTTAAAGAGGCGAAAAAATCATTGCCTAAGGCGTCCGCATAATGGAGGTCCCGAAGCCTGTACGATGCCAGGTATAAGATCCCTATACTAATTATAACTAGTTAGGCAAACTTAAAGTTCCCACTGTAGCTTCGTCCTTATTAGCATAATGTGGCGTTAAATAAACAAATGTATCCTTTTGCAGTTAAAAATGTATAACTCATTATGAGCTAAATTTAAAAATCTAGTTAATGAATTGGTTACCTAAAAAATTGCTGTTATCGAAATTGATTCTGTCAAAGGGCTGAGACAAAGTCTTGGAAAAACCGTTTTTTTTTTTGTTTATCGCAACAAATAACTTCCATTTTCCAAAGGAGTAGTTTTGAAATGGCAAGCAAGGTTTGCACTACAGTTTCGCAATTTGGGTCCATCTTTCTGCTTTATTCAAACTATTTCTATAGATTATAAAATTTTTAACTAGACTTCTTTAAGCCTGTCCCAATTCTAAAAAACTGTATGTCGTTGCTTGTATTTGGCCGCATTTGGTTTTTGCCCCAAATCATAACATTGAATTCCATTTAAATTCATATTCCACGAGTAAGAGCCCCTTTTTATTGTATTATAAACATTCTATGGAAAATTAATGATTTGCTTCATTTCATTGTTACCTACAATTTTATTTTCACTTACCTATATTATACGTATATGTAGTAAGGGAAAGTATTGCGATTGTGAAAAACTTCCTATTCCGGTTTTCAACGGAAATACACGTTTTGGGGTCTCCTGAGTCAAAATAACCAAGTCCTGCGAAATGGTCTCTGTGTGTGAACAGACTAGCTCAAAAACTATAAACCGTACGAACCTGAAATTGGGTATTAGTTGTATGTATATGCCCGAGATGTGACAGCAAAAATTTCATCAAAATTGGTTAAACGGAGGAGGCAGTTTCTTTAAACAATTTTGCCTCATTTTTACTTTTTTTTCAAAGTTATCAAAAACGGCTCTTACGATTTGATCAAACTGGGTATTTGATGTATGTATATGCCCGCAATATGAAAGCCGAAATTTCATCAAAATTGATCAATCATAATTAAAGACGTTCTGTTCATGTGTGAGAGTTGTCAACGTGCTTTAAAACATTCATATTTAATGGAAATTATTTGTTTCCATGCTAACTAAATGAAGTTTTCAATAATTAAATAGAGATTATAATATCAGACGCGATGGAATATTATGCTTGCCGAATCATCACAAGTGAAACTGTTGTTCAACCATAACAATTTTTAGTGCACTTTAGACATTTAGCAATTTAAAGAATAATAAATAAATGAATGTGGAAAGAGTGTGATTTTGAGGAATGGCCTGTACATCTTAATCAAAAAACGTCAATTTTTAATCTAAGTATGTTGGTAAGTGAAAGTTGTGTATTGCACGCATCGCGCCAGATTTTTTATCATATACCGATATTCTCGGATGTGAGCCCTTCATCGTTAAGTACCCCAACATGACAAACTAACGACTTAATGAAAATTTATGAACATCCAGCAGATTTTCACGTTTTACTACTAGGTAGGTAGGTTACTGAAGATCTTTAGAATCACGAGGTCATACTGACCTACAAATCCTGTTCTTCCGACCTTATTCCCAAAGATGTCAATTTTATGAAAAGAACATTACTCACTCAACACCTATAGACGGGCGCAAGCGACGGTGCTGCTTCTTCACAGGAACTAGAGAAACGGGGTTAGAAGCCGGGCTATTACCTGGGATTCATAGGGTTTTTTGGCATTTTTAATTTATTTTTCCATAATTAAAACCCGATTGAGCAAAAAATTATTTGAAAAATGTCTAATAGGTATTGCTCGGTCCCTCAGTGTTCAATTAGAAAATCAAAAGACGTGTCATTCCATTTATTTCCAAAAAATAAAAAGCTTCTTAAAGAGTGGATTGTAAAATTAAGAATAGATAAGCCTGTTTCGAAACATATGACGATATGTAGTCTTCATTTTAAAGAAAGTGTCTATATTGTTCCAGGTAAATATTGGTATTTGACATTTTATTATTCCAAAATGCTAGTTTTATGCAAATAACATTGAGACCATAGATTTGTCATAGATTTGTTTTTCTCTTTTAATTTTCCCCATTTTTATCTTACATCCGTTATGTTTAATTGTTCGAAGTTTTAATGTGATGCCTGAAAGTTTTGACAGATAAATAAATAATATGACAAAGAAACTAAGCTGTCATGAAAATGACAGCTGCCATAACAATGATTGTATGAATAGGTAATTAATGTTATTACTAACCGAAAAACGTAAAGTTACAATTATGTGTTTGCATTTTCCAGAACTACCAGCTTTACACGAAAAATTCTTATTATTATTAAAAAAATTTATTTCCACTTTTATTTGATGGGGCGGTCCTTTAAGATCGCTTGTTTGAAGGCACATGGCTTGTAAAATAACTGTTTTTTTACTTCTAGATATTATTCCACATGTGATTATGTGGTTTGCATCAAGGATAGCTTGTCCTTCAATTAATGGTCTTTTAAAATTACCAATTATCTCTATCACATCAACTGTGTCTATCCCCGTTCCTTCCGACATTTTGCAAAACTACTAGCGCACCCTATAGTCGATTGCGCCCGCAAATGGCATACCTACGAGCTTTTATTTCATTTTATGGATAGTTATTCTCTTCCAAATTTTGCTTCTATTTTTTGTAAATTCAAGAAAACTTCTGATATCGCATCAAAACGCTGGGTACACACTTGTGGAGAATAGTCTCAATATGGCGTGTGGACACATGAAGACACTGTAGATGAAATGCCAAACGTTTACGAGTGTCGCCGGTTGCTATAGATTGCTTTAATATTTTTCATCAATCAAATTAAAAATCCAATAAATTTACAATGTTTCCTCCAACACCCAGGGTATATTTCCTCTTAGATAAAATTATTTACAATGTTTTTTTCTTTTTTTGCAGGTGGGATATTGGGTATCCTGCTCGGCGGTGAATGCAACACATCGCGACAGGTAGTGACCAGATATGAATCAGATCCTGATTACGCTCCTGCACCCGCCCCTGCAGCAGCAGCAGCAGCTTCACCTAACGTAAACGTCAACGTCAGAAACGTGTACAACAACCAGAACAACAGGAATACAGACCGCGACGATCGTATAAGATCTGTGAACAACAATGTCGTCAACAACGATGTTAGCGCTAGGCAAAGGATCAGGAACAGCGCAGAATCCAACGTAAGAAACGACGAAAGGGTCGACAACAGGCGAGTCAACAACAATTACGCAGCTCAGGAAGAACCCTGCGAAGATTGTTAAACAGCTGTTTTTCATTACCGGCCATTATCAATTTATTAAAATATGTTCTTAAATCATAACCTTTAGTATATTATTTTATCAATATTTTCTCTAATATCATCAAATTGTTTCGTATGGTGGCATATGGTGGAGTGAGCAAACGCGTCGGGAAATAGGCGTTGCCCCTGACAACGTATGATGCCCCGAATATAGCCAAGAACTTTTGCGGATCACCATCTGGTACAGTGACTAGCATAGCAGCCTACAATAATAAGGTCGCGGGTTCGCATCCCCTTTTAGCCATGAGAATTTTTAAAAATAATGATTATAATAGTAATGCTCCTTCCACCGACTGCCATCCAAACCCAAGTTTAAAAGATCTACCTTAACGCAATCCTCCCACATCCGTCTCGGCCTACCCCTCGGACGTTTACCATCCGGCACCGCGCTTATTAATCTTTTCAGATTTCGTTCACTACAAAGTTCCGCAATTTTACACGAGGAATTTTCAAACCGAGTAATAAATCCTAGGATATGTCCCTCGGATACGCCGTAATAAGAAGGTCCCGAGCCTGTACGATGACATGTATTGGTTAAAGATCCCAATCCAAATTATATATGGATAGACAAAATATAGGATTCCCAATGAAGCATCGACCCATTAGCCTTAGTGGCATTAAGTGACGTTAATTAAACAAACAAACTTTGATATATTTTTTATGGCATTAATTTCATCAATCTATAATTTTGCAATAGAGGCATGGGCGGATCCAGACGATCGTAAAGGGGGGGGGGGCTGCAGTCCTAAAGGGGGGAGGGCTGCAGCCCCAAAGCCCTTCATTTGTACCTGCTAATCAGCTTTTTTACCTTTATGTTCCTTTCCTAAAAACTAAAAATCTACTTTTTCTGCACATTATTTGTTCTTTAACTTGCTTCCTTACATTAAGGAATGTCAAATTCTATCTTTAAATAACGAAAATTTTTCCAAATGCAGGGGCTGCAGCCCCCTCTCCCCCTGGATCTGCTAATGAATAGAGGAGATTGGAAAGATATGTCGTTTTAATAAAAGAAAGCTCTTACAGTAGTAGAACCAAATGGCGTCAAAATCTCAATACATATATAAAAAAAATTATAATTAAATTATCCACAATAAAAGCAAGGACGGATCTAGAGGGGGGGCATGACCCCCCTAATTTTGGCTTTTCAATTTTTAAACGAATAATGCAATTAGGTAGTTATTAATCCCTAAACATAACACTTTAAATTCTTTAGATTACAGTCATTGTTAATTTAAGATAATAATCTCATTAAAAACATGTCAGCCACGTGATTATGTGAAGGGGGGGGGTAATGACCTCCCCCCAAATTTTGAGCTGAATCCCCCCCTTAATACAACTGTCATTAAAGAAAAAAAAGATCTTTTGGATCAGAATTTGAAACCTGATTTCCTTATTGCTAGTACGGTGCTCTTGCCACCTGACCAGGCACATATATACTTTCAGTCAATACTTTCCCTTTACTGACCTCGTTCCCACCGATCTCGCATAGATCACCTCATTAAATTAGACTAAAATTTTTCTCCCCCATACAATTTGCAAAACTTGGAAGATCGGTGGGAAGGTCAGTGAAGAGAAAGGAATGACTTGACCGAGATATGTTTCTGGTAGCTTAAGTGGCAAGAGTGCCATACTAGTGATTAGGATATCCAGGTTTGAATCCCAGCTAAGGTCAATATTTCCACTTCTTATAAAAAATATTTTAAACTTATTATAATAGATTAAATTTATATTTAGTTTTGTAAAAGATTTCAGTAGATTTGATAAAAGATTCTTAGTAAAAAATTATCAGCTCTCTTATGATCATTTACAGGTGTCACAATCATAAATTACAATATAACGACAGTAAACATTGTAAACATAAAATGTTGACAAGTAAATATTTTGGCAGCTGGGCTGTGACGGTTGACGATTGAATAAACCAAAGCCACCGTTCTACATTATTTTTTGCATGATTACATAAGAACAGACATATGTTGAATTTTAAAGAGGTTTTTAAATTCTCTATATAATAGTCAATTTCGGGAGTGTTTGAATTTCGATTTCTGGAATCAAAATAGCCAAAAATTTACAACCTTAACAGTCAGATAACTTTATAACATTGGAGTAAATATTGTATTAATCATATTTTAATCATTTACTTTGAAAAGGGTTGTCCTACAAATGTTCTGTGCCCAAAAAGATTTGGAATAAGCCACACAGTAGCTACAATGCTATTAGCCCCTGGTTCGAGTATTGCTGTAGTAGGTAATTATTTATTTCATTCAGTCTGTATGCCGAAAAAAAGTAATTGGATGCCATGGATGAGGTCTGTGGTAGGAGGAACTGCTCAGGTGGTTAGAAGGCATTAGGGCAGATTGGTGCCACTATTTGGAGTTTTTTTTTGCATATGGGTAACTTGAAAAAGATTTATATACAGTATATTATTTATTATCTTCTAAGATAAAATAATATAAAATTTTGTTTCAAATAATGTAAACAGAATTAAAATTGTTTGTCAATTTGCGAATATTAGAAATTTTTTTTTAACCATTTGAGAGGAAAAATTAATTACGATCATGTTCCAACTCGAAAAAGGCTACTAAAAATGAAAAATGTTACAGATCAAAGTTTTAAACCATAAAAAAAACTCGAAAATATCATTGCATCACAAAATATTCTATTCCCTTTGCAATAATTGCATGTTTGCATGTTACAGCAAAGCAACTACAGTTTTAAAATGTGACAAAGAGATTGATCTAGGGCCAAATAAATGTTAAAATAAGGACATGACAATTGTATGTGCATACATCACAACTTTGAATGATGACAATTGGCAATAGAACAAATGACTTATGAAATAGATAACCCCTAGGCCAACAACATTGGGATAATTAAATATAACATAAAAAGATGGAAGAGACTTCTTCATTAAAGAAATCCCAGAAATAACCACTTTTCCTCACTACAGAGAAAAATAACGACATAGAAAAGAAATTAATAAAATAATATAATAGTAGAGATGAGAGATGGTCAACTGTTCTTCAATTACGATAGGTTAAATAATGGTCAGGATTTTCAGTTTACAATGATATTTATTATGGTAAGCCAACGTTTCGATCCAGCTTGTGGATCTTCATCAGGGCTAAAAGAAAACAAATATATGAGTATCTATGCTAGAGGGTGACAATAAATGGATACATTACAGAACTGATAATAATATAAAAGATGGTATACATAAATATTAAAATAAGAGGCTGGTTAACAAGATAAAATAGAATCTGATATTTACCTACTGAGTCCAGGTGGATACTAAGACTAAAGGTAAAAATAAGGTGAGAGGTAGTGGTAGGGGGTAGGTTTGCCGACTTCAAAGGTTTATGGCGGGGAAATCCAACGCTTTTGAAGTGAAGGCACATGACAACTGAGTGAACAAAATATTTAAAAACTAACAAAATATATGGTACTGTATACAAATAGTTGTGTCTGGACTGAATAATAACATGAAAATGAGATAATACATAATGAAACAATGCATACAAATTTGGAAAATATATAGAAAGAAGCATACAATACAAAAATAATAATAGTATAAGAGGTACAGAGATAATTGCAGGTACCTATGAAATCAAAACTAGGATTTGAGGATGCGGAAGATGTTAGAATAAGTGGATGAAATTATCTCTTTATCTGTTTTGTGATTTACCGGGTTATTAGTTTCTAGATGGATGAAAATGGATTCTGAGAGGAGACGTTTGTCGTGGTTAGATACAGTTGCTAATATGGAGGGGTTCTCAAAGTCGAAGGAATGGTTGTGGGCAATGGCATGTTCTGCTAATTTAGATGTAGACGAATTACGCGTGGAAATACTGTATTTATGTTGATAAATACGTTTTTTTAAATAATTTTTGGTTTCACCTATATAGCAACTGTTGCAATTAAGCGTGGAGCACTGGATACGATAAACTACATTACACTTGTCTAGGAGAGGTACAGGGTCTTTGAGTTTTGTATAAAGATTTTTTAATTTATTGTTATTTTTTAATACTAGGCGCATGTGTGGGAAACTCGATGAGAAGGATTTTTTAATTTTGTTTGAGAGAATGGGGATATATGGGATAGATCTGTATTGGAAAGTAGAAATCGGAGGTTGTGAAGAGTTGTTAGAGAGATTTTGAGTTTTAGCATTGTTATTGATAAGTGTTTTTATTAAATGCTCAGGAAAATCGTTAGACTGTAAGATATTTTTCAGGCGGATTTTGTTATGACAATGAAATTGTGGATCGGACAAGTTTAGGCTACGGTGGATGAGGTTTTTTGCGACGTTGATCTTTTGGTGATGTGGATGTTGGGAAAAATAGTTAAGGAGTCGGCCAGAATAAGTGGGTTTGGTGTACCAATTAGTGGATATAGAATGGTCCGGGTTTCTGGTAATGGAAATATCTAGGAATGGAAGGGTACAATTGGTTTCCAATTCTACAGTGAAACGGAGACGTGGATGGTAGGAGTTAAAGGCGGCGAGAATATCAGTGATAGAGTTAGGATTGAGAATCAATAGGAGGTCGTCTACATATTTTTTAATGGAAAAAATATCGTTGGGGAATTTAGGTATAACAGAATCAAGGAGGTCGTTGAGGACGATACCGGAGAGGTCGGGAGCTAGACAGCTACCCATTGCAAGGCCAGAAGTTTGGAGAAAATATTTATTTTGAAAACAAAAATATCCAGAATTACAGCACAAAGCAAGGGAGTCAATGTAGGCAGGTTTATTGAGTTTACTATGGGATTCTAACAAGTTCCATTTTTCTTCAACGATTTGGAGGGCACGATCCGTCGGGATGTTAGTGAAAAGACTCTCGGCGTCGAAAGAGGCTAAGATAAAATTATCGGGAATATTGATGGTTTTTAATTGTTCCAAGAGATGGAAGGAATTTTTTACGTCGTATGGATTGTTATGGCTAAGGGATTGTAATGGAGGGAGAAGGAATTTGCTGAGCTTAGTGGAGGGAGAATTGATATTTGAAATGATGGGACGGATGGGATTACCGGGTTTATGGATTTTTGGTAGACCGTAACAACGGGGAGCAGTAGAATTATAAGAGATAAGGTATCTGTAAGTAGGGGTATTTATTTGTTTTGTATCAAGGAGATGTTTGAGATGTTGGTTGAATTTTGTAGTAAGAGAAGGTGTTGGGTCACGTTTACTGGGGCGATAAGTGTTCGTGTCAGAGAGAAGAGTGTTAATTTTATCATTGTAATCTGCGCGGTCCATAATGACAGTTTTGTTACCTTTATCCGCACGGGTTACAATGATTTGGTTATGAGTATTTAGGAATGAACGGGTTAAGGATAGGTCTTTATAGAATTGGGTTGAGAAAGGAGATGAACGGGTGGGTTTCTGTGAAAGGTAATTAGTAATGATGTTGCAAATCCTAGTACGCGACATCTCTCTGATGTCGTCGTCACGGGTTAAGATGTTGTCTCGGTGTATGTGTTCGATGTCTGTGATGAGTGAGGGGATAAGGTGTTTGGAATTAGATGTAGGGGTGGTGAAATTGGGTCCTAGACTAAGAATTTTGGAGACGTTGGAAGGAATATGTGTGGAGGATATATTATGGACCCACTCTTTATTGCCGGTAGGATAAATTTTAACGGTGTTAGAATAACTGAGAAGTTGGTTGAACTTTTTTCTGTGGGAGGTTTTTTTGGTTGATTTGGCATGGGTATATATTTTATGGGTTGCAGATTTTAATAGCGCGATGTCTTCAACGGAGAAATGTGTAGAAAGCGAATTATTTAATTGATTAATTTTTTGTTTTATGTCACCGGTTAAAAAAAGGTTATCTTTAATAAATATATTAAGCATAGATTTTTTGAATTTAGACTCTATAGTTTTGACTTTTTTGTCTAGTTTGTAATTTAATTTAAGATTTTTCGACAGGTGACAAATAAATTTAGGTATAATAGATGATTTACGGCATTTTAATAGAAAAATTAGCGATTGTTCTTTGTTAGCGAGGTTTTTGTGGAGGTGGGAAAAGTGGTTCAAGTAGGATATATGAAGGGGGTATTTTGATTTCAAATACGTAAAGCAATTTACCTCTGTACATGTAGTTGTTGATGTTGATCGCTGTGCAGGATGGTCATGGTGAGTAGATCTTGTAGATGAGTCCAGATGGGTGATGTTGAAGTGGTGTGATGGTGATGATGATAGACTCATATCTTCGCTTTTTATGTTCCCAATATATAGACACTAGTAGAGATGAGAGATGGTCAACTGTTCTTCAATTACGATAGGTTAAATAATGGTCAGGATTTTCAGTTTACAATGATATTTATTATGGTAAGCCAACTAAACTTGTCCGATCCACAATTTCATTGTCATAACAAAATCCGCCTGAAAAATATCTTACAGTCTAACGATTTTCCTGAGCATTTAATAAAAACACTTATCAATAACAATGCTAAAACTCAAAATCTCTCTAACAACTCTTCACAACCTCCGATTTCTACTTTCCAATACAGATCTATCCCATATATCCCCATTCTCTCAAACAAAATTAAAAAATCCTTCTCATCGAGTTTCCCACACATGCGCCTAGTATTAAAAAATAACAATAAATTAAAAAATCTTTATACAAAACTCAAAGACCCTGTACCTCTCCTAGACAAGTGTAATGTAGTTTATCGTATCCAGTGCTCCACGCTTAATTGCAACAGTTGCTATATAGGTGAAACCAAAAATTATTTAAAAAAACGTATTTATCAACATAAATACAGTATTTCCACGCGTAATTCGTCTACATCTAAATTAGCAGAACATGCCATTGCCCACAACCATTCCTTCGACTTTGAGAACCCCTCCATATTAGCAACTGTATCTAACCACGACAAACGTCTCCTCTCAGAATCCATTTTCATCCATCTAGAAACTAATAACCCGGTAAATCACAAAACAGATAAAGAGATAATTTCATCCACTTATTCTAACATCTTCCGCATCCTCAAATCCTAGTTTTGATTTCATAGGTACCTGCAATTATCTCTGTACCTCTTATACTATTATTATTTTTGTATTGTATGCTTCTTTCTATATATTTTCCAAATTTGTATGCATTGTTTCATTATGTATTATCTCATTTTCATGTTATTATTCAGTCCAGACACAACTATTTGTATACAGTACCATATATTTTGTTAGTTTTTAAATATTTTGTTCACTCAGTTGTCATGTGCCTTCACTTCAAAAGCGTTGGATTTCCCCGCCATAAACCTTTGAAGTCGGCAAACCTACCCCCTACCACTACCTCTCACCTTATTTTTACCTTTAGTCTTAGTATCCACCTGGACTCAGTAGGTAAATATCAGATTCTATTTTATCTTGTTAACCAGCCTCTTATTTTAATATTTATGTATACCATCTTTTATATTATTATCAGTTCTGTAATGTATCCATTTATTGTCACCCTCTAGCATAGATACTCATATATTTGTTTTCTTTTAGCCCTGATGAAGATCCACAAGCTGGATCGAAACGTTGGCTTACCATAATAAATATCATTGTAAACTGAAAATCCTGACCATTATTTAACCTATCGTAAAATAATATAAATATCAAATATGCTCTCTATTTGATAGTGAAATACAGGGAAAAGAACTGGGCTGTTATAACGGATTCATGGAGCGTTTTGGCTGCTATAGATAGTCCATACCCACGAAATTCGCTAATTATAGAAATCCTCAAAGAATGGTGGGATATAAAAAGCAAAGGCATGACCATTATCTTCGTCTGGGTTCCTGCCCACTGTGGCATTCCAGGTAACGAAAGAGCTGACCAGGCAGCCCATTTAGCAAGACTAGAAGAAGGAAGAGGAATTAGTAAACTTAATAAGATTACCCTAGAAGACTGGACGCTGCAAACAAAGAAAATACAATTAGCAAATTGGGAGAAGAGTTGGGCGAGAGAAAGTAGAGAATTAACAAAGGTAAAAACTGACTGTAGGAGATGGAATACAAGCTACAGAACATCAAAGAGAGAAGAAGTAATGCTGTGCTGACTAAGAATTTGACATTGCCATTTCACACACAGTTACCTACTTAGGCGGCTGGAAGCTCCAACCTGTGAAAAATGTGACAATGTTCCTCTATCAGTACAACACCTTCTGTTAGAGTGCCCACAATTTGAAAAGCTCAGGAAAAAAGTTGGACTTTCTGATTCTTTAAAAGAAATCATGAAAGACAGTGAAGAGAGAGTCACCACTCTATTTAAGTTCCTCAAATACTCGGGATTCCATAGATGGATATAAACCACCGTTAGACGCCAATGACCCTTTAGGGTAGAGGCGAAAACAAACAAAAAAAAAAAAAATCAAATAAAAAGGATATAGGAAAAAGAAATCATGAAATTAAAAATCAATAAAAGCTACTTACTTTATTACTATACAGTTTTATAAAAAATATTTACAGATGTTAAATATTACAAAAATTAAATTATAAAACATAAAGTTTTTTGCATACACTATTTAAAAAAAAAAAAAAAAAGGATTTACAATAGTATTAATACAAAGAATTATTTTAAAAAATTACTTTTGGCAAGTAGGAACAAAATGCGACTATTGGGATGATCGTAAAACATGATTACATCGTTCACAAATCGTATCGCTTTCTAAAGATGTATATTTCCTACACCTGTTGCATAAATATTTCTGACAGATCCTTATATTAATTTTGAAATCCTTTACCTGACTAGACTTTATAAGTGTAACTTCAGATGTTTGCAGAAGTTCGACCAGTTCAGAGGAAGTCGAAGTTTCTGAATCCTGTAACATCTACAATAAAACAAACGAAGCATGTATCAGAAAGTCGAATTATATTATTACAGATGGAGCAATGAGAATGAAATAGCATGTGAACAATGGAGGTTTTATTTTTAAAATAAATTTTTAAATTATATAAACACTCAGCTTCTAACTGATTTTGCATATCCTCTTGTTATTTAACTTTTATTTTAAATATTTATATTAAAAATTTATATAAAAGATTATTATAATTAATCAGAAACCATCTCAGAGTTAATGAATATCGATAAAAATATTCTTTAAGATAATAAAAAAACAAAAAAAAAAAACAATAGTAGGGGAGAGCGGGGTTGGTTGGCAACAGTTTTCACTTTTTTGATTGTTGAGTCGTTCCTGTTAATATAATCCTAATAGGGTTGATACCACTATAAACTCCAAGTATTTTTTTCACCACATGATATTTAATACTAAGATCATAGAAAATTGAAGAATTCGTCAATCCAGAGTATGCCAATTAACTTCATATGTGGGGCAGGTTGGCCTAGAAGGTGGGGTTGTTTAGCCATCTCATTCAAGTACTGCCTGACAGATATTATTGTTATTAAAAGCTGCAATGTAATAGTATTATAATTATGAATCGTTTAACAGCTTTAAAGGGAAAATAGAATGACAATAAAAGAAGATAGAAGTTTAGACTGTCGTCAATTTCTGCATAAGAAAAATTGCTCTCATCCTCCTTGCTGGAACTAAAGACAATTGGTAGTTTCACCTTTGTTTATGTTTACCTTGCTTTTGTGAATTGCTACTGCGCAAACCAACCCCAGTTGAAGAGAGCCAACTAACCCCACAGGAGAGATCATATGAAAGATGGCTGCCAGGACAAGGAAGAACAATCAAACAAGAAACTGATTAGTCGAAAGGTTAGGTTTTTCAAAGGAGTTTGGGGCTATGTGAACAGAATCGGAGTCAAATGTTTTGCCATGCCTTTAAACCAAATTTACTGAAAATATAAAAATTTACTTTCATGTTGTAAAATCAATCAATGAAGCACACTCTTCTCTACACTGTTAGCATCGGATTGAAAACTCAGGACAAGACTCCCGAGGTCGAGGTCACATGGTACAATGGTGAGGCCTTCACAATAGGTGTGACGGAAACTATAAGCCAATGGCCAACCTATCCCCTATGCCAACTAACCTCGCTCTCCCCTATACCTAATATCTTAAGAATTAATACCAAACAACTATGAAAAAACTTCATTTTAGTAAGTAAATATGTATAATTTGCACATTATATTTGCCAGGGATCAAAAGGTAATATGATATAAAAATAAGTAAATAAAAGGGCTTTAATTTTTCTTAGTTTATTACAATAATTCATTCTTTTACGAGTATAATATTAAAAACCTTTTATACAAATTAAATATTCTGAATCCTTCCTAAAAATGGTTTTTAATGGTTCAATGAATTTAAAATGCTTTGCAAGGAATTCAGGAACATTTCTAATGATCAAGGGCGTAATCAACTATAAATAGAATACTTGCTCCACAAAGCGCAAATTATGTTATATTTTATGCATGAAATTTTTACTTTTTTCTTAATTTTTCTAGGGATATACTTATTTTTCACAATTAAAGAAGATAATATTCAAAAGATGTCTCAATCATTCAATCGAATGATTCAATGATTTGATCAAAAATAAGCAAAAATATAGCACCAAAAATAAAAAATAAAAAAAAAAATCTTCTTGCAACAAGACATTATATTATTATATTCCTTCAAAATTTCAGAATATTGAGGTTGAAATATTTCTGATTATTAGGTTTAAAATTTTTATGAGCTCTCACATAGGCATGTTATTCTGTTCTTGAGAATAAATTTCATCCCACCAAGGTTGGATTAGACCATGAAACACTCTTCACTCCCGAGGTAGCTAAGATGATACCTTAACACACTTGTCCATCAATGGCCAGGTTAAAACATTCATGATATAGAATATCTTTAAATTTTAGTAATGTGATCAGATATGGTAGGATCTCAATAAATCTAGCTTTTTTAGAAAACTAGCTGATTTGGGGATCAACCATATTGAGCCTAAATAATATAAACATGCACGATTATGATTACAGATTTTATTTGATGATTTTTACTTTCACTTACATATATATGAAATATATAGTAAGTGGAAGTATTGCTATCGTGAAAAATTTCGACTTCCGGTTTTCAACAGAAATACACATTTTGAGGCCCCCTGAGTCCAAATAACCAAGTCCCGCGAAATGGTCTGTGTGTGTGTGTGTTTGTGTATGTGTGTGTGTGTGTGTGTGTGTGTGTGTGTGTGTGTGTGTGTGTGTGTGTGTGTGTGTGTGTGTGTGAGTGTGTGTGTGTTTGTCTGTGTGTGTGTTTGTGAACAGACTAGCTCAAAAACAATAAACCGTGCGAACCTGAAATTGGGTATTTTTAAATCATTTTCACGTGTTTTTTTTATTTACTCAAGAACGGATTCAATGGCTTTGATCAAACCGTACTGGGTATTTGATGTATGTGTATGCCAAAGATGTGATAGCCAACATTACATCAAAATTGGCCAAACGGAGGGGGCACTTTATTTTATAACTTTTTTTTCCAATTTTTACCTTTTTTTCGATTATCTCAAATACTACTACTACTACTCCGTGGCGCTACAGATCGATGTGGTCCTTGGCCTCCTCAATGAGCCTTCGCCAGGTGGCTCTATCTTGTGCAGTCGCTCGCCAGTTGCGGGTGTTCAATAGTTCACGGGCGTCCCGGATGACAGTATCCTCCCATCTTAGGCGTGGTCTACCAATCCCTCTTGTCCTGTAGAGCCGAGCAGCTTTCTTGGGATTTCCTCTTCTGACATTCAGGCTATGTGGCCGGCCCAACGCAGCCTCCCATGCTTGATGCACCTCATCACATCCGCCTCCCCATACAGGTCATATATCTCCCTGTTCGTCCTCCTTCTCCAAATCTCACCGACTTTAACTGGTCCAAAGATCCTACGAAGGATCTTTCTTTCAAAGATTAATATATCTTTTTCCTCAGTGCTTGACAGGGTCCATGTTTCGGAACCGTATGTGAGTACAGGTCTAATGAGGGTCTTATAGAGGAGACATTTTGTACGTCGAGAGATTGCACTGCTTCTAAGGTGTTTACTAAGGCCAAAAAAACACCTGTTTGCCATTATTATTCGCTGTTTAATTTCCAGAGATATTCTGTTTTCACAGCTTACTACAGCTCCCAGATATGTAAAATGGTCCACATTAAGAAAGGTAAATGGAAAAGGGCCCATGGCCACAGGCACTCGAACTGCGTTCTCTGCTCCAGGTCCTGCGCGCCTATAAATGGTTTTTTCCTGGTTTACGCTCATTCCCATAGTCTCTGCAGCTTCAGCCAACTTTAAAAATGCATTTTTTAGAGATTCAAAGGAGCTTGCTACCAGGTCTATGTTGTCAGCAAATCCTAGTATTTGCGTCAGCCTGTTGAAGATAGTGTCGGTAGTCTGGATTCCCGAGTTACGTATCACCTTCTCCAGGGCCAGGTTAAACAATAGGCAGGCAAGACCATCACCCTGCCTAATTCCCCGCGTGGAATCAAATTCAGGCGACAAGTCTGACTTTACTCGAACTGTGCACCTAGCATCATCCATAGTCATTTTAATCAGGCGGACAAGTTTCCGAGGAACTCCAAGGTCACATAGGGCTGCATACAGTTGAGGTCTCTTGATGCTATCGTATGCACTCCTGAAGTCTATGAACAGGTGGTGGGTGGTCATCCTGTACTCTTGAGACTTTTCTAATATCATCCGGAGGCTAAACATCTGATCAACTGTGGACCTTCCACCTCTGAACCCTGCCTGATATTTACCAATCACCCTCTCAGCTATCGGGAGGAGTTTGCGGTAGATGATGTTCGAAAAGATCTTATAAGCACACTGAAGGAGTGAGATACCACGGTAATTGGAGCAATCCAGGATATTACCCTTCTTGTGAAGTGGATAAATTATGCTTTTCTTCCACTGATTTGGCATTTTTTCTTCAACCCAGATGGTGAGGATAATGTCGAAGAGGGCTCTCTGGAACTCCTCACCACCATGTTTAAGTAGCTCTGAACGAATCCCATCCTCTCCTGGGGCTTTGTTATTGTTCAGCCTGTTAATGGCTTCAAGAAGATCTTCACATGTCGGGGGGTCTGGGGGGTCCAGATCATGCTCAGCACATGGACATAATGGACATCTGGAGCTCCTACACCCTCGTTTAGCAGCGCATCAAAGTGACGGGACCATTGAGCCAGGATCTCTTCCTTCTCCGTAATCAAGGAGCCGTCTTCTTTTTGACATGATCCGACCCTTGGTTTGAATGACTTTCTACTTTCATTCACCATCCTGTAGAATGTTCTTGAGTCCTTCTGTCTCTTTCGCTCCTCCATCTCCTCTAGCTGCCGCCTTTCCCATTCTCTCTTCTTTCTTCTCTGTAGGCTCTTTTCCTCCTTTCTTCTGTTTCTATATTCTTCTGTGGCCCTTCTCGTTGATCGCTTCTGAATCATATTTCTGTAGGCCTTATTCTTTGCATCCATGGCAACTGCACACTCAGAGTCAAACCACGGGGACCTAACAGCTCGTTCCTCTAGCCCTACAGCTTCCTCTGCTGTAACTTTAACAATTCGAGAGAGGGTGTTCCATTGTTCTTCTACACAGCCTTCCGACCAATTTATGCCTGCTACTCTTTCATCCAACATCAGGCTGTAACGACCACTGATTTCTGGATCCTTTAGCTTAGATGTAGCTATTCTTTCCGCCTTCCTTCCCCTGGTTTTTCTGGCATTGGATATTTTGGCCCTCATTCTTGATATCACCAGATAGTGGTCCGTATCCATGTTCGCCCCTCTGTAGGATCTGCAACTTATGAGATTGGACCTATGCCTCCTGCTGATCAGAATGTGATCTATCTGATTCACAGTTTTTCCATCCGGAGAACGCCATGTTCCTTTATGAATATTCTTTCCCGGGAAGAGCGTACTACCGACAACTAGGTCCTTAGAGGCAGCGAAGTTAATAAGCATTCGGCCATTCTCATTAGTGTCATCATGAAGGCTGTACATTCCAATAGTTGGCTTAAAGACTTCTTCCTTGCCAATCTTCGCATTAAAGTCTCCTATGATGATCTTGATATCACTTTTAGGGCTGCTGTCAATGGTTCGGTCTAACTCATCGTAGAATGCCTCTTTCTCATCATCAGGGGACACTTCCGTGGGAGCATAGCAGCTAATGAAAGTGTAATTATAAAACTTGCCTTTCAGACGTAAAAGACAAATCCTGGGGCAAACTGGAATGAAATTGATTATCTGATTCCTGGTTCTTCCCCTGACCACAAAGCCCGTTCCAGAGACATGTTGATCCTTGTGGCAGCTATAATAAATGGTATGGTGCCGCTTTTCCAGAACTCCACTTCCCTTCCACCTTACCTCCTGCAGAGCGACTAGGTCAAGGTTATAGTTGTCCACTTGCTGCAGAAGTTGCCGAAGCAACCCCAGTCTGTATAGGGATAAAACATTCCATTGTCCTATCTTTAAGTCCTTTAGGTGAATCCTGTGCCGTTTGCCATAGATCTGTCCGGCTATTTCTCTTTGAGGTTTCATGATTGTTTTTGTTTTAGGAGGAACGAGGTATCAGCCCGCTGTCTCCGAGTCAGGTGGAGGGGCTGCCTCCTCTAAGCGTCCTGACAAGCTCCTCCATCTAGAGCGGCTACCTAGGGAAGGTGATCCTAGGGTGCGTACTGTATTTGACCTTTGTGTTTAGTGTGGGGGTGTGTGTAGTGTGCTGTAGTTAGTGTACTGTCTGAGTGTCAGTGTAGATGTTCCCCCAGCCTGGAGGGCCAGTGGCTGTCTGCAGTCAAATGACTGGGCGATGGGGTCGCCACTTCCCGACGCATCTCAAATACAGCTTTAACGATTTTCATCAAATTCGTCATGTTTAATGAAAATTAGGTGTTCTTTAATATCAGGTAAGCTTTATCATTATTAAAATGTTCTGAGGGGGCTTAAGTGGGGTAGGGGCCTTTTCTGTTTGTTTGTTTTTTTTTTTTCCTATAAAGTACCTTTGTTTTTGTTTATATGGAGAAATTAACTGTCTCTCGTTACTCCTAAAAATAAGAATTGGCTAAATGTGAGATATGATATAAACCAAGTAAACATATAGAGGAGAAAAAAAGAAAAATATTCAGTCAACTCATAAAACACATTGAGCCCATGCATGCATAGTACGCCTTTAATGACAGACCATTGTTCATAATTAAAGCCGTTTTGTTCATTTAATGGAAATTATTTGTTTCGTGGTAACTAAATGAAATTTTCAATAAGTACATACAGATTATAAAATCAGTCGACTTGGAGTATTATGCTTGAATTGCCGAATTATCTCACGTAAAAACTTTTATTTAATAATAAAAGAAATTAGTGTTTTTATAGAGCAAATGAAAACAAAAATAAGAAATGAATGTGGAAAAATTGGTCACTTTGAGAAGTGGCATTAACAAAACGCATTAATTTCTAATCTAAGTAAGTTGGTTAGTGAAAGTTGTGTTTTGCGCGCATGCACCAGATTTTTTTCTTTTTATTTTTTAACCCATAACCACTGTAAACTATAAATGGTTCTTTTTTATGATGAAAAAATTGCTGAAAGCACCATTTCCAATAAAAATTTAACTTTCAGAGTATGATTTTGTTGGGCCATGTAGATCCAAAAATATAAAATATTTCATCATGAAAGACTTACGATATGAAAACATTAAACATATTTTAGCAAATCAGTAATGATATTCAGGATTTGTAGTTGGAAAAAAAATTTTATTTTCGAAAGCCAACGTTTCGATCCAACTTGTGGATCTTGATCAGGACTAAAAGAAAACAAATATATGAGTATCGATGCTAGAGGATGACAATAAATGAATATTTTATAGAACTGATAATAATATAAAAGATGGTAAGCTTTAACATGAATATTTAAATAAGTAGCTGGTTAGCAAGATAAAATAGAATCTGATATTTACCTTCTGAGTCAAGGTAGATACAAAGACTGAAGGTAAAATAAGGTAAGAGGTAGTGGCAGGGGGTAGATTCAAAGGTTTATGACACTTTTATGAAGTGAAAGGCTACATGTAGCCGTGAAAGGCTACATGACAACTGAGTGAAAATAAAATATTAAAAACTAACAAAATATATGGTACTGTATAAATTGTTATGTCTGGACTCAATAATAACACAAAATTGAGATTATACTTAAGGTAACTACCCCCGGCCACTACCTCTTACCTTATTTTACCTTCAGTCTTTGTATCTACCTTGACTCAGAAGGTAAATATCAGATTCTATTTCATCTTGCTAACCAACCACTTATTTAAATATTCATGTTAATGCTTACCATCTTTTATATTATTATCAGTTCTGTAAAATATTCATTTATTGTCATCCTCTAGCATAGATACTCATATATTTGTTTTCTTTTAGCCCTGATGAAGATACACAAGTTGGATCGAAACGTTGGCTTTCGAAAATAAATTTTTTTTTTCAAACTGCAAATCCTGACTATCATTCACCTATCGTAAAGATTAACAGTTGACTATCTCTCACCTCTACAAATCAGTAATGATTATTATAGATAAAAATGTACATAATCGCTTATTATTTATTAAGATATACACTGCAGAGATATATCAGAAATGGTTCCGACATTACGCATTAACAATTTTATCTTAAAAAAATGAGAGATTGGACTTACATTTAGATAATACATGAAATTTTCATCTGCAACAACATCACACGAGAGCTGTGCGTTGTTCATGTTGACTGGTTTCGTTTTGGCCAACTCTTCTTTCACTTGCATCGCCTTCTCAATAACGGAATTCACCAATTCTTCATTTTTCAACTTTTCGCACCTTCTCCACTGCTTGTGGAAATAAAATAACTGATCTGAAAAAAGAAAAATTAATATCTTTATATATATAAAAATCTCGTGTTTGTTGGAGGTAAAATCAGACCACTCAACCGATTTTGATGAAATTTGGCTGATTGTGTGTAGTTTTGTCCGACTTAAAAGATAGGGTAGTTTTTATCTCGATTATCGGCCTCAATGTTTCTTTTTTTGCAAATTAAATGCTTATTATACTACAATTGAGTATGATTATTTGTAAGTTCTATTCATTTCCAAAAGATGATGGTGTAAGTTGACTTATTGACAAACACTTCATTTTCTTTCGATATTTAGGGATGGTAAGCATAAATCTATTTTTTCCGGCTTGGACAAGGAAAATCCGTGTTTTTCCCATGGGCAATTATGAGTCCCCTTTTCACGTGTGGGAAAAACATTGAATTACTATTATTCTATTATATGCACCTATTAGCATAACCTCCAGATACGATATCTCATATCATCAAGTGTTATATTCTTAATTTAATTAGTATGTGTTATAGCAAAAGATTAATTTGGTACATTTTTGCTGTCTATTTTGATTTTACTGAACCCTGTTCCAATTATATTCTTTATTAGTTCCTTTTTACATGTGTCATTCATTAACACATTATGGTCAAATACAAGATGTAAGCAATAAAAACTTTAACCCATCTTATCAATTCTTTACCAAACAATTTTAAATTTTGGCGTAAAGTTCTATTTTAAATCCAGTTGGGTTTTAGATTAACTGAAACGTTTTTATCTTTATAAGTGAATTTTGAATTTGATAAAAAAGAATAGGATATAACTAATGCAACCCATTATAGCTACTGAGCCATAGCAAGGCGTGGTAGGGTCTGCTCATATTACACATTAATATTAATATACTGTGTTGGTTTATTTAAACATGAAAATTTTAGGAAATTATACTCTGATTAGAAATACTCTTTTTGTGTTACTGAAGAAGAATGGAGGGTTCATAACATCCAACTACGGACTGTAGGAACAGAGAAGTAACTATTCACCTGTATTGATATGTAAAAATTACAGTAGCACGATCCCCCACACCATTAATATTATTTGCAAATATAAATTAAGGGTAGCAAACAATTTTTAAGCATACTGAAGTTGACTTTAGGAGAAGATTATTTTTCAAATAGACTACTAAAAAATGAGTAGGAAATAAACATATCGAATAGGGAGATAGAATTAAAATATTGTAACACTTATACGGGTTTGAATAATTTTATTTAAATAAAATTAACAAAAACTAGTATTGGTTAACAGAAAATAAGCTGAGAGAAATTAAAAATGATGTTATCCCCTGGAAAACTTCAAATAGAGATAAGCACAGAGGAAGTGATCTTAACACATTTGTATTGGTCATACTTGCATTACCCATAGCTATTTAATGGCTTGCGATCCTCCACCTGATTGTCTTATCTGCGGCAGCCCACTAACTGTTGAATGTATCTTAACAGAATGTAGAGCATACAATCAAAATTTTCAATCAAATTTGGCAATCGAAATTCCTTTCGATCTAACTTCTATTTTAAAGATCAACCCAAAAACGATAGATAATCTTTTTGACTTCCTCAAACGGACATAACTGTATGTTAAAATATAGACTAAAATTATAGACTAATAGAAAGAAATATAATTATAGAAAAATACAGAGTAAAACTTAGTAGAATATAAGGTGATAACAACTCTAGTGGTTGACACCTTCATAAATAAAAAAAATAAAAGAAAAAAAAATGTCTAGCAGAAGATAAGAACTCAACTTAATATTGTATAAACGTTACAAAACAGTAACAAGCAGTGTATTCTTCGCTGTTCAGATTAAGACTCTCTCTGCCATTCAAAATAAAATGAAATGAGAAATAATTTTATTATCATACAACTGATGTAATAGATCCCTATCCTAATTATAACTGGAAAGGAAAAATTTAGGACTCCCACTGTAGCATCACCCGACTTATCATAGTAGTATAAAAGGGACATTAAATAAATAAACAAATATTATTAAAATGAGTTATATCAACTTAAGACAATTTAACTTTTTTAAAATGGAGCAATAGCTAAAATAACTACCTGAACAAAAATAAATAAGCTAACTTAAGAATTATTTTATTTACAACAAATTAATGTAACACAATTTAAAATCTGCAGTTTGTGGGCTGCTTCGAAAGCGTTCCAGTACTGGAGTAATAATTATCTTAGTTGATATCTTGGCCACGGCCTTCAAAGTCGTCAGGGTTATATGGGTTGTTTAAGCTTTTTAAATTTTCTGTCAGTGGGTTATTGTTATAGTCCTTATCTTACAATTATCTTAAAAAATTCAGTCGTTTCAGTCGGAAGTGTTCCGAAAAATAGTAGACAAAGATATTATACAAACGGACTTAAACATTCCAATAGTTTTTGTAACAGCCAAAAACTAAGAATTAAAAAAAAGGGGACTAATTTCAAACCAGCAAACACTACTGATATTTTTAAGAAGATGGTATTGCAATTAATTCAATTCCATTCTACACTTACCAACATTGTGAGGATGGTACCGATAGACTTCCTCGGCAAGCACGGGCAGGATCGGAGAGAAGGTGAACAAGAGACTGTGCAAAATTTGATTCATCGTATATTGGGCCGCTCGCCTTCCTGGGCTGTCGAAAGCATCGCAGTACAGTCTATGTAAAACAATTGAAGATTAATAAATATAAAAAGGTAAATCAAGAATATTGTTGGCCAAAACTTCTATATGGGTAAAAATCTTACTAGCATGAATAACCGTTTTATTCTAGTAAAGTACCTTAAACGGTTCTAACTAGCAACGGATTTTAATGAATGTGGTATCACATAAAAAGGAATTTCACAGAGACATGATTAATCATAATTGATTCATAAATTCTTACTATGGCTTGGATTCACACCTATGTTTATCCAAATTAGTATTCATTTAGAAGTAATTAATTAGTAAAAGTATTAATTTTTCAAACAATTTTTAAATTGAAATTTATTTAAAACTGAAAAGAACATTTATCTTATAAATTATGATCATTGATCTGCATCTTAAAAATAATCTAAAAAATTTGACTTTGAGTTTATAAAAACAATATCACATCCATATTATTCACATACTCAAAACTCACTATTGTACCATTTTACAGTTATACAGAGGCCATAATATATTATTAATAATAATAGAAAATATAACTGACCTATCTTTGATGTGATGAAAATATAATGATGAAATGTCATTTGCAATAAAGTTTAGCAAGACCTGGGTGATTTTATTAAACTCGTACTCTTCATACAAATTCACTACCTAAAAATCAGAGAAGGTAAATACTCAAAACTTTAAAAATACTCAAAACTGTTTAGAAGTATAATAAAGTATTTTTAAAGACAATGAAATGATTTATTAAAAAAAAAAAAAAATTGGAATGGCTGTAAAATGGGTTAAAAAATAAAAAACTATAATTTGTAAAATAAAAAAATTTAATTTGTATAATAATATTGTAAATTATTATTATTATTATGATAAATTTGTAAAATAATATTGTTTAAAAATCAGAACTTTATGTGTTGTGGTTATGGTTATTGAGTAGTAATTTTATGTCTAATTACAGTCATCCCGATGATGAGTTAGAACACTGAAAATGTTTATCACGAAGTTATAAAGCGGTCTTGAAAAACAATTATGAATTTTCATACATTTTTTATCGCTTAAATTGAAGAAAAAAAAATCATTTTACCCCAAAAAGTTTCGCTTCTCGGAATAAAAAAAAAAATACGGAAAACATTGCCCAGCCCGGTGAGAAAAAAAAATTTAGTTGTGTAAATATACTTTTTATAATATTATTTAACACAATAAATATTGAAGCCCCCTCACTTCGGTGTTAAAAGTTTTTCAAGGATAATCTCATTCTCTGCTTTATGTAACTGTATTATCTGAGTATAATATTGTATATCTTAAAAAAGTCATTTGTACTAATTAAATAATCTTACTTAGATAAAACTCACGTTTTCTTCTAATTCAACAAGCCTATTTAGCATGAACTGGTCAAACAAAAATAGTTTGGGATTGTTGTAGTCCACTGGAAAATCCTGTATAGAACCGAGTAAGAACTTCAATACATTCCTCAACTTCTTTTGTGCCTCTATGCTGTTCATAAGAGTTGACTTAGTAACTGGTACATTGGCATGTTGAAGGGCATGAGCTGCTACCCACCATCTACAAGACGAATCAATTCCATCATAACATAAAATATGATATATATCTATATATATAAAATATAATTGAAGGGCCACGGGGAAAAACGATCATAGTCACTCCAATCAAAATTTTCAGGATTGCGTTTTTTAACTTTAGAGTCGATTATATAACTTGAAAAGAGTATAAGAATGAATTTATAATTTTTTTCATATTTTAACACATTATTTATTTACATTGAAAGAAATCAAAAAACATTTTTACAAAATGAGCATGAGAAATAAATTACAAAACATAAATACATATGGACCTTGATCGTTCTTGTCAGTTACACAGCATCAATTGGTGGGTCGTCTACGTATTCGGTGTCATCGTCATCTCCTTCGTTTAAACCATGGGAAGGAACCAATGAATTATAAAATTCTTGAGAATCTGCGTTAGTCAAAAACTGTTTTAAATGTAGAAGGTCCTTCAATTTTGCAGGTTTAATAGGCAATTTTCCATTGCAAAGTTCTCTTAATACGATTGGGTCGTTTGGCTTCTTGTTTCTTGTGCCTTGATTCCCAACAATAACTTCTTTGAAAAAGCTTCCAAAGTAGTTTGGCTTATGAAGTATGAATCTTGGCTCCTTTTGGTCAACATTAAAAATTCGAATAGGTCGTGTAGGTATAGGGCACTTTTTAACATAAAGTCCAGATAAAAAGTCTTTCCATGATTCAAATTTGATTTCTGTGGCACAATCGATGACAGTAAAAGGTGATGGTTTAATTCTGCTACTTCTGATGACGTTCCTCCAGTCATCGGGTGTCTCAGTGTAAGTTTTTGTATTGATAAGACTCATATCCTTGTCTCCCTCCATATATGAGTGGCCTCTTATGGGGAATACAACTTTTACGGTTAATTAAGACAGAAAGAAAACTAAGCATTAAACTAACTAAGAAAACAAACCAAGTAAGCAAAGAATCAGGCATGGGTTGAGTGGGGCCAATTGGACATTGATCACCCTTGCCCGTCGGCACTTGGACTATGATCGATTTTGCCCGTCAGCCCAAATTATTTTCCTGTTATAACTCAGTGACTATGATGTTTTTTGACTGTATGATATCACAGCTGCATATTGTATGTAATAATCTACTGATTCCTATGGCAAACTCAATTTGGCAGAAAAATGGACTTTGATCGTTTTTCCCCGTGGCCCTTCAATTTTTTTTATAATATTTTTATATACTATATTTTGATTTGTATAGCTTTCCATATGTGACAATTGTATTACTTAAAATCCAAAAATTTTATTCATATTCTTTTGTTAAATATCTAAAAAAAAAAAAAAAAAAATTAATTTATATTATTCTGTTATGCAATTATTAACTCATTTTCATTTTTTCATGCATATATATATATATATATATATATATATATATATATATATATATATATATATATATATAGATATATATATACAAATATTACTCATAATTTTATTTACGAGGGTGAATCAAATATAAACGAGACTTTTCGCCCTTCAGGCACAATAGTGGAGGGAGAACGTTCCCGCTTTGTTTGTAGTTGGGTAGGTTTGTCAGGAGTAGGGGAAGCACATGGGCTCGCCTCCTCGTCCCTCTCAGTGTCCACCATGACGATGTTGGAGCAAGAGGTACCTCCGTCAATTGCGCAACGTGTTTTAATCAAGTTTCTCGCCGCAGATGGCGTAAAACCGGCCGAAATCTTAAGGAGATTGACTGCCCAGCGCGGGGAAGAGACACTGTCGCGAGCCAGAGTGTTTGCATGGCATAAACAGTTCGTGGAGGGTCGAGATTGTGTTGAAAATGAGAGCCATGATCGCAGACCTCGCACCAGCATTACAGCGAACAACATCAGCAGTGTTCGATGGCTTATTGAAGGCTTATTTTTTGCACGAGCGCAGTACAATTAAATGCGGCCTACTACTGTGACGTTTTGAGTGAGGTCCAACTTGCATATCGCCACAAAAGACAAGACCTATCGATCAGGGAAGTGGTTCTTCTCCATGAAAATGCTCGCCCCCATACAGCAGCCTTGACTAGGGAAAAATTGGAGCAACTGGGGTGGGAAACATTGGAACACCCTCCTTACAATCCAGACCAGTCACCCTGTGACTTTCATGTGTTTGGTCCTCTCAAGGAAGCTTTGGGAGGCCAAAGATTCAATAGTGATGCTGAGGTTGAAGCCTACTTGCGCAATTGGCTGTAGACACGACCTGCATCTTTCTACGTGGAAGGAATTGGAAAGCTGCCTATCCGCTGGGAAAAATGTGTTTCCAAATCAGGAGATTATGTAGAAAAATAAACTATATTCTTTTTTGCGTTTAAAATAAAAATAAATTAAAAAAAAAAAAAGTCTCGTTTATATTTGATTCACCCTCGTATTTATTAATTTTTCTTTTCTTCATATTTATTGGTTGCTATCTTGTTTTATATTTAGCCCTGAAGAAGACCTGAATATCGGGTCGAAACGTCGGCACAATATATATGTTATTTCACATATAGTGTTTTCATTTGACCGCACCCCCAACCATTTCCATCTCATATTCTTCTACGGTCAACAAATTTCCTTCATTAATAATAATAATCCTTTTATGTTTGTGTATATGATATCGTCGTCACCATGCTAAAGTAACGAATGTGGAACTAAAAACCTATGCATATTCGTTACTTTAGCATGGTGATGACGATATATATACACGCAAACATAAATGGATCATTATGGTGGTTGATGTTTTATTTTTAGTTTAATATAATTTTTATTTATATTAAAAAAATTATTTCAATAAACCCAGCTCTCTGCATCTCCATAGCAGCGCTCTTAACCATGGAGCTAACTGTGGGGCCTATCCTAGCCTTGTCAACATTTTCTTTTCAATGATACCCCCCCCCCCCCCGCCACGTTTCACCACATTGCAGCGATAATGAATACTGCAGAAGTAACTGGAGCTGGATAATTGTTGAAATGATAGGATCTAATAGGCGAGCGCAAGCGACGGTGCTGCTTCTTTGAGGAACTAGAAGGAACTAGAGAAACGGGGATAGAAGCCGTGCGATTACCTGGGATTCATAGGGTTTTTTGCCGTTTTTAATTTATTTTTGCATAATTAAAACCCGATTGAGCAAAAAATTATTGGAAAAATGTCTAATAGGTATTGCTCGGTCCCTCAGTGTTCTTCAAAAAAATCTAAAGATGTGTCATTCCATTTGTTTCCAAAAAATAAAAAGCTTCTTAAAGAGTGGATTGTAAAATTAAGAATAGATAAGCCTGTTTCGAAACATATGACGATATTTAGTCTTCATTTTAAAGAAAGTGACTATGTTTATCCAGGTAAATATTAGTATTTGACATTTTATTATTCCAAAATGTTGGTTTTAAGCAAATAACATTGGGACCATGGTGTCATATTTGTTTTTCTTTTTTAATGTTCCCCATTTTTGTCTTACATCCGTTGTGCTTAATTGTTCCAAGTTTTCAATGCGAAGCCTGAAAGTTTTGACAAATAAATAAAAAATATGACAAAGAATCTAAGCTGTCATAACAATGATTGTATGAATAGGTAATTAATGTTATTACTAACCGAAAAACGTAGAGTAAAGTTACAATGATGTGTTTGCATTTACCAGAACTACCAGCTTTACACTTACAATGACAAGAAAATTGCTTATTATTATTAATAAATTTGATTTCCACTTTTATTTGATGGGGCAGTCCTTTAAAATTGCTAGTTTGAAGGCACAAGGCTTGTAAAATAACGGTTTTTTTTACTTCTAGATATTATTCCACATGTTATTATGTGGTTTGCATCAAGAATAGCCTGCCCTTCAATTAATGGTCTCTCAAAATTACCAACTATCTCTATTACATCAACTAAGTCTATCCCCGTTCTTTCCGACATTTTGAAAATGCTACTAGCGCACCCTATAGTCGATTGCGCCCGCCTATTGTCAGACCATCATAGTTATAGTGCGACTACTCAAGTAATTTACCTGAGAATCGCATGCGCGAACTGTGACGTCATTTTAGTGGCCAATAGAAAGGCACTATAACAGTTAGGGTACCTTACTTCGTTGTTAGTTTTTGCTATGATACTTTGTTTTTGTTAGTTTGATTGCTTGTGATCTAACCGCTAAAATGTGAACAACTTCATGCAGTTACGAGACTCACAAAAAGAAAGAGACGAGAAAATCTCAACAAAAGGCAGGCTAGAGAAATGGTTTTCCGTATTCATAACTACTTAAAAAAAAAACAAGGAGATGCATAGACTAGATTACAATATTTTAGATGTAGTATGTGAAATATCGCAGTTTTCGAAACCTACTGTGATTAAAATAGTGAAAGGTCAGAAAATGTTGAAGACAGATGGAAAAAGTAAATTTTTCCACAACAACAAAAAGAGGAAAAGCGCAAAGATTAATATTGAATCATTTACAGAATCTTTGATAAGAAGAAAAATACATGATTTTTATATATCTATGAAGGAATTTTCTACTTTAAGTACCCTGAATGCAGCTTTAATGATGGATGGAGAATTGAATTTACATAAGTGGATGAGGGAAATGTTAATACCAAATATACCAGAAAATTGTGTGGTGGTTATGGACAATACTACATATCATTGCATGCAAGTGAACAAAAAACCAAATTTTGGATGGTTAAAGAAAGACAATGTAGAGTGGCTTGAGGTCAACCAAATACCCTACAGTATTGAAATGAAAAAGCTTGAATTATTAGAAATCTGCAAGATATTAAATATTAAAAAGAGATTAAATATTAAAAAGAAATTTGTTATGGAGGAAATGTTGAAAGATAATGGTCACAGTCTATTATATTTGCCACCATATCATCCTGAGTTAAACCCCTATTGAATTTTTGATTTATTGCACTTTTGTATTTTATTTTATGAAAAATTGTATTATTTTTAAGTTTCTGATTATACCTTTATTTAGTTTGGTGTATTTAATTTTATTCACATTGAAAGCAATTCTATGTATGCATAATTGTAAATAAAAGTTTTTTAAAAAAAAATTGCTTTGTATTTTTACATTTCAATTTTTTATTTGAATTTATAAAATTTAAATATTTATTTTTAGTAAATAATGTTTTGGAATAATAATTTGAATATTGATAGTAAATTTATTTCTGAACCTTTTATTTTTGCCAATGATAATTATTTCATGAAATATAGTATCCTTGTATTGATTTATATGTCCTCTCTATCTGTTTGTCATCATTGGTAGCATAACCTGACACACTTCAATTTTAGCGCCAAAGGAGAAATAGGCGCCAAAGGAGAAATAGGCGTGGCTTATTTAAGCTCCGCCCTCAGGTAAATTACTTAAGTTGTTGCACTATAACATCATTCGTTATAGCTAAAAAAATTATTTCAAGTATATACATAGATGGTTAGTTGTTTTTAAATAATTATTAAATAATTTTTATCTGAAGAGAAAAGATTGGCCATGGCCAGGAATCGAACCTGGGTCCCTCCGTTACCGTTGCATCTTTCTTAAATCTTTTGCTAAGAGTGGGGCCATTTCTCTTGACCAATCCCACTCACCAGGTGTCGCCACATTGCAGCTATGTGTAAAGGGGCTGCAGTAATTATTTTACTTTTTACAGACTTTTATTTTCTATTTATATTTATCGTAACTCTGATTGCCAAAAAGTTTGCTTTTACAATTTATGAGACAAAAATTTAATATTTTAAAAAAAAAAAAAAAAAAAAAAAAGAATGGTAAAAATAAATAAATAAGCAAACAGTTGTAAATTTTATTATACAGAATTCCTCATCTAGCGAATTTTCATCTAAAATATAATTGAATACCATATATAAGAAGTTGCCTAGACTCAATGTTCCAGATTAATATCTCTCTTTAACCTTTGAGATGAAATTAGTGTTTTTTTTTTGTCTCTAGATAGGATTTTACAAATCCTACATGATGCATATCCTTTAAAAGCAATTCTTTTACTCAAGCACAAATGAAACTGTTTGAGGCTTTATAGAGAAGTATGTTGTGTTGTGCATCATATTACAACTTTTTGAACTACAATATGGAAGTAATGGTGAAGTCTGTTTTTTTTATATGACCTAAAAAAGTGAAGATAATAGCAATCAATATGTTGGGATATTGGATGGAATAAATCGATAAAATTATTATAATTTTCTCCTTTAATGTTGGTTTTCTTTCGCTCCCTTAATTTCGATTGCCTTGCAAGAAAAAATTACTTTAATGAAGAGCATTGTGATATGATGATGATTTTAGGAGAGACCTAGTGGAATAGTTGGTGAGCCTCCAGGTTGTATTTCAAACAGACTTTTTAACGTGGATTTGTAAAATATAAATAGATGATTTTACTTTTTATTATATAACTTATATAAATATTGTTGAAGTTATTATTGATGAATAATTAAAAAAAAAATTAGGTTAGTTAAACCACCTCTAAAGTACAAAAATAAAATAATTTTGTTAATCCATTCTACTTAATATACAAACATATTGATAGCTTTATCATTATCATTAAATGTTTTATAATAAAAAAAACCTGACAGTTGTTTACAGAAAAGGACAGTTGTCCTTTTTTGGCATATGCACACAAGAAATGTTTTAAAATATAATTGTCATACATTTTTTTTTTTTTTTTAAGTAAGCACAGTCAGGAAAAAAATAAATAATTAATAAAATAATAAAAATGGAACATTTGTTACCTGAGCCCATCGACACCGTACACCACCCCTTTCTTTATGAGACCAACACTGCTTCCATGAGTGATTTCATATGGACTGACAACATTACCAACTGATTTAGACATCTTCCTCCCTTCATCATCAACACAGAATCCATGAGACAAAACTGCCCTGAAATCAATTAGAAATATGAGAATAGGCTTAACAGATATTATATAACAATCACAAGTATATACAATGTTTTATTACACACAGTCGACTCCGTTTAATTGGGTCATCGGATAATTAGGACCACCGCTTTATTGAGCCATTTTTAATAAAACGGAATCAAATATAGGTAAAATATCACCGCTTTATTGGGACAACACATCAGCTAATTGGGCCGAAACTTTCTGCAACTTAATATAAAAAAAACTATGAGCCCCGGTGTCAATTGAATAACCGAAGAATCTGAGACCATGCCAGTCTCTCAACTAGAAGCAAGAAATTGCATCAAAGACTTAAATCGCTTTTTCTTCCAAAAAGGAAATGAGGAAAGTCCTTTAAGACCTAGGCTCCTAAGTCGACAAGTAAAGTGGGACAATGCAAACTTGATTTTATCCTGTTAAAATTTACATGAAAATATTTTCTGATTCATTTCTTATTTTAAAATGTTTTCTTTATAAGTATAATTTATATCATATGTAAATAGTTATTTTAATTTGTGTCCTTTTGTATATATCGTCATATTATAAAACGCCTAGTTAACACGTTAGGTGCGGCATCGGTCCCCGGGGTCCGATGTCTTACATTCCCCTCTAAATAGCCGATTTTCACATATAATGCCCCTAAGTCCGAACACTCCAAACACTCAATTTAGTCGATTTTTAATGAGATTATTGCATTTTATTGCAGAAAATGTTGTTAACAGTTGAAATTCTGTTGTTTTTTAGAATCGGACTCCGAGGTCTGATTTTCGATAAAGTATGGCGTAAATCCTGTATCGGCCTGTCCTGCGCCTATTATGTCTAGTTCCAATCCTTACCAAGAGATAATGCTCTTGAGAAGCTCATTTAATTCACTTTTTAGTCAAAAAATAACGCTTTCGTCAAAGCATTCCCATCGAACCACGGACCGATACCGTTCAATTCAGGACACCCCTAAAATACGCCGCCACACCTAATGTGTTAATACAAATACATTTTAACAGTTAAATTAATCGTATTATTTTGAACCCATCATTAAATTAATTACAGAGAATACACACGCTTGAATGCAACCATTAACTTGGTTTTCCCACAGATATGTCCAATTTATGGCATATAGTACCATACTTCAATGGAAGCACAGTATTAGGTGCATATAGGCATTTTTTTTTTTGCATTTACCTGTGGATTTATGATCTCTTCTTTATTGGGTGCTCCGCCTAATTGGGAAAAAATCAATTTTTCCTATATGGCCCAATAAAACGGAGTCGACTGTACTAAGTGAAATCTGCCCACACTTAGCTGTGGTTTCATCAAATATTAATTTTAGGGAAACAAATGAACATATTCTGGAGATATTTACCAAGAAAAAATCATTGCACATAATAGCCTACTGTGAATTGCATTTTAATTTTTTTTTTTCAACCTGTTACTGGATTTTTTATAGTTAAACCGGTTATAACAAGTAGTAGAATATAACTGGTTATCAGTTGTAATCGATTATTATTTAAATCCCTAGCCCTGCTCTTCATATTTTCCTTCAATTCCTCTTCTTCTGTGTAGCTAATCTGTCAATTCCACTTTTCTTAGGATTTCAGTATAACCCAGACTGGCCCAACGAAGGCACCTTTGTTTTAAAATCGCCCATACAATATCCCCATCTTTAAAAGAATAATGGAGTTCTCTTCACCATCTGTTCCAAAGATTTTCATGAGCACTGCCTTGGGAATATTAGCAACCTGTTTTCGCCAGTCTTAGTTGCCGTTCGCGGTTCAGATCCACAGATAAGCACCGAGCGTAGGAAGCTCTTATAGAAATTAGCTTTGAAAATTGAAGCGTGGAAATGCATAAGGGTATAAATTTTTACAGAAATAATGCGACTTATACCCTCTAGGGTGAACTACGTTCAGTGCATACACCCATGCCATCTTTCATACGTTCTATAAACTAACTTATATCCATTTCTAAAGAATGGCTTTGTCATATATAACAACTAGCTAGGGTGCCCGGCTTCGCTCCGGCAGTTGTGTGGCAGTTTTAATAACAGAAAAACTTTAAAATTAAAGGAAATATAGAACAATTAGCACTTTCTTGAAAATTTTAACATTATATCAATATTAAGATTCGAGACCTGCAGTGTCCGCCCAAATAAGGAACCCTATATACTTTATAGGGTGTTGAAAATGGATGAACAATTCATTTTGCAGCAACTTTGTCGAGTCATGCATCGTTTTTGATGGTTTCTGTGATTATGAATCCTATAAGCCCATTCCAAGCAGTCAGCAGATAATAAGTTATTAGATTATTAGTTAAAAAAACTATATTTGGAGTACAACTTAAGCGCCGACTACTGCGATGGTCCCATTAGATCTAGAAGTTTAAAAAATACCGAAGATTCATAGAAACATTTTTTGTAAGACCTTTCTTCCAGTTCAACCTCCCTTAATATATACCCCCCCCCCCCACCCTAATTTGGCCGAACTCTGCACTTCTCCAATCTTACTACTGTTACTAAGCGAAAACCAAAATATCATGAGGGCACAATTTTTTCATCATATTTCTTTTTATCCTGAACTATGAGCGGTGATAAAATCTTATTGAAAAAATTGTATTATTGGAGTCAATTCATCATTTTGTCAACTGGAACGCTCATCATACATAGTAATAAAACCATTTTTCATAACTACATACAATAAGAACACTTCAAACTTAGTATTTTGGGTTTATAATCAGTCTATTCAGCTCTTCTTTTTTGTTTTATGTCTGTTTTTATTCGCTCACTCATATTGCATTAAATTTACTTAAGTATATGTTAGATATTGATTAAATGTAATGTGTTTATCAATTAATCTTCTTATGAGAAAATTAATTTTGTAAAGTATCCAGTCGGTTTTCCAATTGATTGCAGATATGTAAAATCATTAATTTATTTTAAAAGAAAAGGTGAAACTAACTTTTTTCGCTTGATTTTTAAGTAATTTAAAAAGAAAAACTGACAAAATATATAACCTTTACAAATATAACGGAATGAATGAACAATAAACATTGAGTGAAACACACCATAGCGCTTCCTGGTGGTCTGCAGCTCGAACTAAATTTTTCATTCATAAACTCGTATGTCATTCTCAGGTAGGCTAATTACATGTTGCGAGAGGCTTAAAATTCCAGTCCTTTTCTCTTCAATTTCACACCCTTAAGAGAAAAACTGAAACCTTCTTCTCCGTTAGGGGACATACAGTTACACGCTGACATAAATCTCTTAATCATATGTGGAGTCGTTCCTGAGCCTTTTCGGCACGCACATTGTACACTTTGCTTTATAATATATATTGATTAAGAAAAAAAAAACTTTGTTTTATTTGTTTGGCATTTAGACACTCATGCATTTTCACGCTTCAATTATCCAACTAAAAAATAAATTAACGTTTGACATATTATTTAAACAGTGTATTCGTGCAGATAAGGCTCAAGAAAAGCTAAGGAGAGAATTTTAAACAATTAAAAAATCTAAAATAGTTATCGGCTCTCTGATATTATTTTAGAGGCGGTGATAACCAACTGTATTAAAGCATCACACTTTAGATAAAGATCTACCGTCAGCCATCTTGTTTTTTGGCCTCTGTTGGAATATCAGAATGTAAAAGCTTCTTTGTCTTTTTGATAACCAATCAAAGCATAGAACTTGTCTGGCTCCGCTTCCTCTTCAGCAGCGAGTGTTTGTCAGAAAACTCATAACACTCGCATGGAATCATCATAACACTCATAACATAAAACTCATAAAACTCGCATGGAAATTGTAACAATAGTAGCAATTTTATTACAACAGTCAATTTTAAAAGTAGTTGGATATTCCATGATTTTACTTTCACTTTTCAATAGATGAAATATATAGTAAGGGAAAGTTTTGAGATGGTGAAAAATATCGACTTCCGGTTTTTTGGGTCCTCCGAGTTGACAAACCGAAATGGTTTGTGTGTGTGAACAGACTAGCTCAAAAACTATAAACCGTACGAACCTGAAATTGGGTATTTGATGTATGCATATGACAGCAAAAATTTCATCAAAATTGGTTAAACGGAAGGGGAACTTTATTGAATAATTTTTTTCTCATTTTTACGTTGTGTTTTTTTTTTTTCTCCAAAACTTCTCCACCCATTTTGAGAGAACACGTCGTTTAATGAGAATCAAGCATTCTTTAATATCAGGTAAGTTTTATCATCATAAAAATGTTCTGAGGGGGCTTAAAGTACCTTTGTCTTTGCTTATGGAGAAATTAACTGTGTCTTATAATGCCTAAAAATAAGAAATGGCTAAATATGAAAAAATTCGAGTAAACATATGCAGGAGAAAACAAGAAAAATATTTCGACAGCTCCTAAAACACGTAGGGAGCAAATACAAACCAAAATAAGTAATGAATGTGGAACAATGTGTGAATTTGAGGAATGGAGTTTAAATATTTATCAAAACCGGTCATTATCTAATCTAAATAAGTTTGAGGTGAAAGTTGTGTATTACGCGCATCGCACCAGATTTTTTTTTAAAAGGCCCTCTCAACAGAAAGTTATTCAAGTTTCCTGGAGCAACATAATCGTATTACTTTCAACATTTCTGACTACATCTAAAAGTAGACTTGCCGTCTTCTACCGACTTTAAGATCTTTTCTATGTTATTTAAGATGGTTAAAACTGCGTTACGCAGATTTGTGAATTCACTGGAAATAACCGATGTCTTCCAAGAGTTCTACTCATAAATTTCGAGCGAGGGAAGTCCTGGAAGTACCATAACATTATCACTGTACGATTCGAATTATTTAAATGACTGTCCACGCATTGGTCTGTAATCTACTTAGTGAGATGAAATTTAGGCAATAGTTCTGAACAACGGCGCGGGTGCCGTTCGGAAAGGTCCGATCTCCACGGAAAAGGACCCATTTAGGGGTTTATTTATCTTTGAAGAGCGAGAGTCGAAACTAATCAAGGCACTTTTTAACTAAAAAAAAGGCGATGGGAGTTCGATAACATCACGGTCACATAACCTCTCAAAATAGGCCACACACAGGAGCCAATACTCAGAAGTAGTTCAGAAATTCACATGTTATGACTCGAAATCACAGATTCTGTTTTACTTATTTTAAGGATTCGAGTTATCGAGGTTGAACACATCAAGAGTTGAGTGTATTAAGGATTGCCACGCGTGGTCTCTTGTAATGTGAACAAGGGCGGATCCGAGGGACGAGTCGACGAGTAAAATGTTTTGGCTTTTCAACTTTTTTTGTATTTTTAAGCGAATAATTCAACAATTGAGGAGGTGAGGTGCAAAACTCGTTAGTTCCATTTTTTTTTTTTTACAATCTGGTGCGGCACCCATCACACAACTTTCACTTACCAACTTACTTAGATTAGACATTAATGCGTTTTGTTAATTGCCACTTCTCAAATGAACAGAACGGCTTTAATTATGAACTATGGTCTGTCATTAAAGGCGTACTCCGCATGCATGGGCTTAACGATTTTTATGAATTGACTGAATATTTTTCTTTTTTTCTCCTCTTTGTGTTTTCTTTATTTTTATCATATCTTATATTTAGCCATTTATTATTTTTAGGCGTAATGAGAGACAGTTAATTTTTCCATATAAACAAAAACAAGTGTACTTTACAGGAAAACAAAAAAGACTCCTTCCCCATTTAAGCCCCCTCAGAACATTTTAATAACGATAAAGCGTACCTGATATTAAAGAACACCTTATTTTCATTAAACATGGCGAATTTGATCAAAATCATTAAAGCCGTTTTTGAGATAGTCGAAAGAAAGGTATAAATTGGAAAACAAGTTATGAAATAAAGTGCCCCCTTCGGTTGATCAATTTTCATGAAATGTTGGCTATCACATCTTTGGCATATACATACATCAAATACCCAGTTTGATCAAAATCGTTAAAACCGTTTTTGAGTAAATAAAAAAAACACGTGAAAATGATACAACATTTATTAAGTAAAGTCCCCCCTCCTGTTGATCAATTTCGATGAAATGTTAACAGTCATATCTCGGGTATATAAATAGATCAAATACTCAGTTTAATCAAAATCGTTAGAGCCGTTTTTGAGAAAATCGAAAAAACTTAAAAAGTTATTAAATAAAGTACCCCCTCCCTTTGAGAAATTTGGATGAAATTTTTGCTGTCACATCACGGGCATATACATACACTAAATACCCAATTTCAGGTTCGCACGGTTTATAGTTTTTGAGCTAGTCTGTTCACACAGACACACACACACACACACCGACCATTTCTCGGAACTTGGTTATTTGGACTCAGGGGACCCCACAACGTGCATTTCCGTTGAAAACCGGAAGTCGAAATTTTTCACGATCGCAATACTTCCACTTACTATATATTTTATATATAGGTAAGTGAAAGTAAAAAATGAAATATCATTTTGGATTCTATGGATAATGAGTGGATTCTAAAAGAGATTTTAATGCTCTTTCGACATATCTTATCAGATTGAAGCAAAACCTGTTATTTCCTATGGATTTTTGCTAAACAAAATAGCGGTTTGTCACAGAACTGATTCGTTACATAGCCCATTGTGTTTCAAAACTGGTTCGTTACTCGTTGTGAAGCAAAACTCTTTGTTTCCTATAATAACTTCTCACTTTGCACCCATCCCATTTCACTTCAGCAGTTTCCGTTACTCTTTCTGAACAAAATATCGAAAGCTGCTTAAACTCGCGTGTTTTATGTCAGTTTATACTAGATTCTTCTTATCTAGCTATATTAATAATTGATTTTCTAATGGCTCCAACAAGCTGAAAGACGTTGATAATCTGCTGAAAAAGCATTTTGGTGACGAGTGGAGGGCCAATGATTAATTGAAGTAAAGGGTGGAGCAGAGGAAATGCGTGTTTTTCACCATTGAATGACTGGGACCCGGTTTGATAAAAATAATAAAAACAAGCATTGAACGATAGATTTTAAATGCAGTTTTGAACCCTGGACCCTATTTTTTTGAAAGACCTCAAGTGAACATGAGAGAAATATGGTTTCAGCAGGACGGTGCCACAGCTCACATGGAGAGAGCACCTATGGAAGTGGTTCAACAAATGTTCTCATGACATGTGATTTCCAAATATGGAGATATTCACTGGCCTCCTCGCTCACCCGATTTGTCGATATGCGACTTCTTTTTGAGGGGATATTTAAAATCCAGAGTCTACATTAACAAGCCTCGCACAATCGACGACCTGAAGAATTCCATTCGTCTAGGTCCAGGTCCAGGTCGTCCAGAATTCCATTTCAGGAGATTCGTCCATAGCTTTCAGGAGGGGATCCATATTTGTATCCAGCAAGAAGCATGTCATCTCCAAGCATTATTTTTCATTGCCAAATGATACCGAATTTAGTAATAATAAAATGTTTTTGAACTTACTATAAATATTACTTACTAATTGTATATACCGGTTTCACCCGGAGAATTTCATTTTTTAAATCTAAAAAATCTATAAAGTGAGAATTTTATCGAAACAAACGGTCGATTTCGTAAAAACCAATGTAAAGAGAGATCAAATCAATTTTTATAACAATGAAGAATATACCCAGAGATTGGCTGAAGTTATGCAATTTTAATATGGACAGGTGTTCTCACCTGGTATCAAAGAACCACTGAGCGAAATTTGGAGAATTTAGGACAAGAGGTAGGAATTTTTATAAAGAACAAACAGAATTTCATCTTTATTTGCCGGTTTCACCCGGGGAATTTTATTTTTCTAATGTAAAAAACCAATGTAAAGCGAGATCATTGGGATTTTTATAACAATAAAGAATATCAGTTGAAGATCGGCTGAGGTTATGCAATTTTAATATGGACAGGTGTTCGCACCTTTTATGGATTTCTATAAAGAACAAACAGAATTTCATCTTTATTTACTAAGATTATAGCTGCATATCCGGTTTCACCCAGGGAATTTCATTTTTCCAATGAAACGGTCGATTTCGTAAAGGACCATAGTAAAGCGAGATCATTACGATTTTTATAACAATAAAGAATATCAGCTGAAGATCCGCTGAAGATATACAATTTTAATATGGACAGGTGTTCGCACCTGGTATCAAAGAACCACTGAGCGAAATTAGGAGAATTTAAGACAAACGGTATGGATAAACGATTTCTATAATGAACAAACAAACAAACAGAATTTCACCTTTATTTATATAGATTAAAAAAAAAAAAAACTTCGCTTTTGTTTTCTTCACCTCGTATTATTATCAATATTGCAAGATCAACTTACGCTGTGTGTATTAAAACTTGTTCGTCCCAATGTGGTGAGCAGCAAAAGTCTTTCCTTTAAACATTTTGATGCAAAACTTTCTCATTTCATATTTTGTTACCTTTAAATTAGTAATTTTTTTCATTCCAATCTCACTCCCACGGGGTAGCTGTACCTTTCGAAGGCAAAAAAAAAAACAAAAACATTTTTATCTGGCCACTCTACAAGACGTGGTAAGTTTTTTGAGTTTCTTGAAAAACGTATTCATGTGGAACGAACGAGTTTTGCACCTCACCTCCTCAATTAGGTAGTTATTATGCCCTAAACATAGCAGTTTTGGTTGTTCCTCCATTGCAGTCCTCTAAATGCAAGGAAAAATTTCGTGTTGAGTTCGCCCCTGAATGTAAAAAAAAATCAGTAAAAGCAGTCAAACACATAGATCCTATAGCGCTACTAGACTGCCTCTTTTGCTATTCCTTACAACTACTATTACTATTAAATTGAATAATGCTGATAAATCGTTATTGTTTTAGCCCACCCACTCTTTCCTGGAACGCTTGCGTGCCGTGCTGAGGGAGTAAACAAACTCCTTAAATGTTTTGCCCTAAAATTCGCTGGTGTATGGCCCCATCCAAATAAGGTATGTTGTTTACGTCGGCAATATCGTTTGTTTCCGAGTGTTCATAGCTTTGATTCGTGATTCTGATGTTCTAGTAAAGTTTTTATTTTATTGTTATTCAACATTTACAACTTTTATTAATAATAAATACATCTTGTAAATTGTAAATGAATGATTTTTAAAATAATTAAAGAAAAAATAACGAATGCCATAAGCAGGCATGAAGAGAAACTATCCAATGGTACAACAAACTAATATTTCTAATTTAGAAGTCCCGAACATTGGCGGATCCAGGGGGAGGGCTTTGGAGGCTGCTTTGGGGCCCATTGGAAAAAGTTTCGTCATTTAAAGATAGAATTTAACTTGACTAAAATTAAGTAAGTAAGGTAAAGAACAAATAATATGCAGAACAAGTAGATTTTTTTTTTTTTTGTGGAAAGAAACATAAAGGTAAAAAGATGATTGGAGAGCCAGGGGAAAGGATTTGGGACTGCACCCCCCTCCTTTACAATGAGCTGGATACGTCCTTGGTCCCGAAGAAAAGTTGGAGGTGACAAGTGTGTTCGGATAAGAATGGAGACTATTAGGAAAGATGCCACATAAGAAGCATTACAAATGTTGTATCTTTAAGATTGGATACATAGTAACAGAAATCGGGACCATTACGGTAATATTGATTTAGAAGGGAATACGTGCGAAAACTTTGGGAAATTTAGATATTTAGGGGCCAAGATAACTAGGAAAAACGAAATCGATGAGGAAACCAAGGCTAGATTATTTTAGAAATTTTCAGTAGCGAAATTACTTGTAAAGGTACTGAAGAGCGGCTGATGAGCATGGCCTGTTTTGAGAGGTTATGTGACCGTCATGTTATCGAACTCCCATCGCCTTTATTTCAGTTAAAATGTGCCTTGATTGGCTTTAATAGATACTAGCTTTCGACTCACGCTCGCTCTTCAGAGAAAAATAAACCCCCAAAAGGGTCCTTATCAGTGGAGATCGGGCCTTACTTTGAAGGGCACCTTAGTGAACGGCGAATAAGCCGCACTTCAGTACTTGTACCAAATTATTTAGTTTTGCGGCCAAGGGTAGTTCAATTAAATAATTTAGTAGAATCGAATTCTTGTTTGTAACAGATACAAACTGTTTATAGTGATCCGGCATTTACGTTTGGTATTAGCCAATAACAAACGTAAATCGGGCCAGTAGCCTCATTAGAGCAGAATCAGGAACAGGTAGAAGCTACCTTCTAGGCTCTAGGAGCACAGAAGGAGATGCAGAAAATTTTATTGGACAAAGATTGTTAGAGTTAGCAATAGTGGTGTCAATGGTGATTTTTTTATTACTTTATTTGAGGAAATAAAATTATTTACTTAATTAGAGCCCATTAAAATTCATATTTTTTGTATATATTTCTATTTAAATTTCTAAAAGGAATTAATTTAGTTTTTTTTTAAATTTTCCTCTTTGTAATAGTATAGGTTCAGTATTTTATTTTAATTTAAGACCAGTACTTAATTTTATTTTTTCCAATCTCCAAGCTGCTGTAACAACTTAGCACACGCCTTCGCTCCTGAAACTTAAAAAATCCAATTTATTCCCTACAGCCTCTACGGATGCGAAACGAGGCCGCTAACATTGAGGGATGAGAAACGGCTTAGGTTTTTTGAAAATAAGGTTTTTCTTAGAATATTTGGACCCCAAGAGGGATGATATCAACGAAGAATTCAGACGCATACATAAGGCCGAACTGTACTGCTGAACTGAGGTTTAGAATAGCTCTAGACCATTTGTTGGAACAAACTGCCATTGCATATTATTGTGACTACGATGTTCGGGTACCATCTACACCGGCCCAGAAGGTTCTAGACGGTCCTCCATACGACTATACTGGGTGTCCCAGACCTAGTGTAAAAAAAAAAAAAAAAATGGGTACTACTGCATGCTAAATGGGGTTGAATGGCGTAGAAACGAGTTTCCTATCTCGATCTGTTGAGGAGATAAAAAAATTTTTTGTTTATATTTTTAAAATCTTATTTTTTTCTAAAAAATGGCAGTTTTCTCTACTTCGGTTTAGCGTAGAAACAAAAACAATGATATTTTCTTAATTAGCATTAAATTTCCTAAAAGATGAGTTAGGTTTGGTTATTTTAAATCCACTTTCAGTGGGCCTTTTAACGTGCAAAACACAAAAACTTATTAAAACTTAAATTTTTAATAGTTTTTGAAAATTCTTCGCTCTTAACTGGAGCACCCTAGAAGCTCTCAAATTTCCTAAAAACTGTGGAATTTAGTTAGCTTTTTAATGGTGTAAAATCCTAAAATAACAATTTAGGATTATTTGAAGAAATTAAATAAACCAACAGAAAAATAACACTAATTCCGATCAGAACGTGATATCATTGTCATGGCTAATGATAGTAGGACACATTATGAAATGTCATTTTTCTGTTGGTGTATTTAATTTCTTCAAATAATCCTAAATTGTTATTTTTTATAGGTATTGTATGCTTATGCAACATTAGGTAATCAAGAAAAATTTGGGTCACCCCTCGCCCTTGACTCCCTATAAATAAGATTATTTTTATTTTGTTTTTGGGGGGGGGGGAGGGGCAGGAAGGGCTTGCTACCTTCACAACCCTTTACCTCTCATGCACATCGACATAAATATAAAATAATTAATACTTTTATTCAATCAAGTAGTTTTTCTAGTAGGTACGTGAAGCAATCAAGTATTTACTCTCTAGCGTATTTTTTCATCAGAAAAACTTCTTTTAGACTCAAAAGGTGAAGTGCAATTATATCATGGGTTACACCATTAAAAAGCTAATTAAATTCCCCAGTTTTTAGGAAATTTGAGAGCTTCTAGGGTGCTCTAGTGAAGAGCGAGGAATTTTCAAAAACTATTGAAAATTTAAGTTTTAATAAATGTTTTGTGTTTTGCACGTTAAAAGGCCCCCTGAAAGTGGATTTAAAATAACCAAACCTAACTCATCTTTTAGGAAATTTAATGCTAATTAAGAAAATATCATTGTTTTTGTTTCTACGCTAAACCGAAGTAGAGAAAACTGCCATTTTTTAGAAAAAAATAAGATTTTAAAAATAAAAACAAAAACAATTCAATCTCTTCAACAGATTGAGATAGGAAACTCGCTTCTGCGCCATTCTACCCCGTTTAGCATGCAGTATTACCCAATTTTTTTTTTACGCTGTTTGGGACACCCGGTATATAAGGAGCGATGGATTGGAGAGTTAATCTTTGTCCTGAAGCTCAAGTCATATGGTTATTTCTGTGTTATAAAGTCATCATTTTTGTAACCTGATTAAATTCTGAGTTTTCGTAATTTGTGTGGCATTGAAAGTTGTTATTTGTCTTTGAATACAAATTGTTTAACCCACGTAAGTATTAGAATATTTTAAAACAAGGGAGTAATTGTGTGTACCTGAAAACAATGAAATACATCGCCGCACAGTGGAGAATTTACCATCAAATCATGGCCAAAAGTCCGAAAAATAAATTGTACTTCATAACATCAAAATACGTATTTCCTGGTAGCTTAGGAATGTTTGCATCGATATATATTTATTTCACAGTTCATTTTTATCTACTTCCTGCCCGAAGGAACAAGTCTGAAACCAGAGTAAAGGACGCTGCATGTACACAGTTGCTTTTTCCCGGGTTGTAAGATGCTAATAGATGTGATTCCTGTGGAATCCATTTAACAAGTGATCTAAAATTTTTTTACACAGTTTCGAAAGGTATGTATTTCTCGGTGACAACTAGTGTTAAGCAAGTTTTAATGTCATAACGGATAACTTATAGTTCTTTTGATTACAATGTTTAAACGAAAAAAATTAGACTTGTTTAAAAGAATAAAATAGATTATGTTGTATTGTCAGGCTATTTTGGGCAGATATTTTTGCGTTCATTTAAAGTTGAATCCTTCTACTTGCCATACCGCAAAAAAAAAAACTCACTCCTACGAACCCCCCTTTTTTTAATAAATGTATGAAAATATCTCTTAAGGTGCCTTTACACCTCACGAACTTTACCTTCGAACACCACCCTCGAACAACCTTCGTGAAGCCTTCACGTCGACTGTTCGGGTGTTCTAGGTACTTCATCTGTTCCCCTGGGTTCGGGGGTAGCGCTAGTGTCACTTTTGATTTGGGTTTTTCCTAAGTGACAGGAGTTGTTTGTGATACTAGTGTAATTTCTGAAACGTTGTAAATCGTCTCCTATTTTTTTATTTTCCAGATAATATAAAATATATTAATAATGGGAATTTTTTCTTTATCATAAGCTAGCTTTGGGTGCGTCAGCCATATTGGTTCGCTTGAAGTCACGTGAAGTATAAATGGCTGTTCGCTTCACGTCGGTACGGCAAGGTTCGAAGGAGAACTTGTTCGAAGGTGATGTTCGTAAGGTGTAAATGCACCTTTAAAGTTAATTTTTTCATATTTTTACTTTCACTTACCTATGAATATGAATATGAATATGAATATGAATATGAAATATATAGTAAGTGGAAGTATTGCGATCGTGAAAAATTTCGACTTCCGGTTTTCAACGGAAATACACGTTTTGGGATCCCCTGAGTCAAATTAACCAAGTCCCGCGAAATGGTCTGTGTGTGTGTGTGTGTGTCTGTGTGAACAGACTAGCTCAAAAACTATAAACCGTGCGAACCTGAAATTGGGTATTTAATGTATTTATACGCCCGCGATGTGACAGCAAAAATTTCATCGAAATTGCTCAAAGGGAGGGGGTACTTTATTTAATAACTTTTTAAGTTTTTTTTTTCGATTTTCTCGAAAACGGCTCTAACGATTTTGATTAAACTGAGTATTTGATCTATTTATATGCCCGAGATATGACTGTAAAAGTTTCATCAAAATTCATTTACCGGAGGGGGGACTTTACTTAATAAATTTTGTATCATTTTCACGTGTTTTATTTATTTACTCAAAAAAAGTTTTTACGATTTTGCTCAAACTGGGTATTTGATGTATGTATATGCCAAAGATGTGATAGCCAACATTTCATCAAAATTGGTCAAACGGAGCGGGAACTTTATTTCATAATTTTTTTTCTCCAATTTTTACCTTTTTTTCGATGATCTCAAAAACAGCTTTAACGATTTTTATCAAATTCGTTGTTTAATGAAAATTAGGTGTTCTTTATTTGTTATCTGGTTTCATTTATATATGTGGTCACATCACATTATTTACATGCAGGTTTTCACAATTAAAATTTACTACGCAAATAATGTATTTAGTATTTGGAAAAGCTAGATATGAAATTGCAATAAAACTTTCAAATGTCTTATGTATAGAACATTTTCCCGAAGTTTTTCAAATTCCCTTATTTTTCCCCTAATTTTTGTTAAAAATTGAAATGTTTTATATTTTATTCGTTTTATAAATTTTTAGGTTGTTAATAGAAAGTTTTAAGTATTCCATAGTTACAAAAAAATAGGTAAATGGTTTCGGCCAGGCTAATTTCATGTGTGTGCCACTGTGCGCCGTTTGACAGACACAGCTGAAAAAACAAAAGTACTTGTTCGATTTTAATCCGATTAAATTAAAATTAGGCATATTTTATGTGATATTATTAATTATGAACGTCATGATAACTGTCATACTATAATTACCAAGCACGACTTCACCACCCCTTGAGATAGAAAAAGGGGGAAAAAAAAAATCCACCCCCTTGGAATAAAGAGAAGTAGAGGGGATGGCGGGGGTGGAGGGGAGAGCCGGCAACAGCGCCAGATAACCCGAACGGTGCCGATGCACCAGGACGTACTCCATACCCTTCGTCGTAGTCCAGGATGGACATCAGCCTCCTCATCAGCTCTGTCCGGGAGCGGGAGCCACTCTGGAACAGGCAGCACCCGCAGTACAAGGACCGCGAGCTGGCTGGGTACCTCTGGGCTCAGGTCGCCAGCTATCTAGGGGTAGACGGTAATACTGATAATCCTCTGTACTCCTATATTATTTAACATATATATAATATATTATAATTATTATATGCTTTGTATATGACGTAATACACGACCCAACAGAAAAAGAATGCACGGTTCGAAGTTCGAAGAAGTCGTAGACTGGGAACGGCTTGAGTTCGTATCGATTTCTCTATCAGCTGTTCTCTCTCGCCATTCTTATAACGAAGCGACCTCTTGTCTTGAAGCTGTCACCGTTGATAATATTATCAATAAATCAAAATGACAACTATCATCATATCAGAATCGAATTAAATCCTATGATCACATCAAATACTGATATAATAATGAGCAAAATGAGGTTTTTTTTTACGTCATCGTCTGATCTTAAGTAATATAAAAAAAAAAAAAAATTATGTCCATAAAAGGTATTTAACATGTTAAGATAGCATTAACCTATTTTGCTTTACTTACTTAAAAATAATATTCTGTTATATTTCTTATATTGACTGGAAGATTATTAATTTGAGGCGTTTGCTATCAAAACCAGCTCATTCCATTTTTGGAAATTTTACAGGAGAGACAAAAAACTTCTCACGTCCACAGTACTAAAGCTAATTTTTTTTTTTTCAAAATTTTCTACTTGTAGGTATAACTCCCTAGAATTTGATTAGTTTTTCATTTTCATTCCAGGTGCATTACCATAGGCGTAATTACACTAATTAGGATGGAATGAGCTGATTTTGATGCAAAATTGTTTTGTTTTTTCAGTTTTTTGTTCAATTAAGTTATGTGAAATTGTTTTTTCCAGTTTACCAGTTAATATTTGTGTCTTTGCGAGTTTTAAATAAATGACATCCACATAACTTTTTCGAATGAAATGAAATTTAACAGTTGAGACGTAAACTGTGGTACAATGTGAAAAAAGTCATAAATTACAACGCTAAACGGAATAGAATGTTTTTTTTTTATGTATCAAAGAAAAATAATATTGTAAATAAAATGCAGAAAGTAAGGAGAGAAAGGAAAAAGAAGGCTCGTTATTTAAATGAAATTGTTGAAGTCGTAATACATCGGCTCACATTCTTGGTTTTCTTCTGGGAGCCTTCTTTCCTGGAATGAGCTGGATTTGGGCTATATCCCTTCCTCAGGTTATGAAGTACCCTCTGAACTTTCAAAATATGCAAAAAAGTGGATTTCAGAAAAATATGGAATGAGCTGGTTTTGATAGCAAACGCCTCATTTATAATGTTTCTATTTAGGAATTTAGTAAAGAAATTTTCTTCCTTTGTATTTCTTTATTATTGTCAGATCATGACAAGGGTTCAAGAAGAAGTTTCTTAGTCCCCTACCCCATCATCAGGTACACTCTTCACTATACATTACTGCCATTTTCAACAATAAAATAATTAAATAATAATACAATTTTTTTAAATCTTTTATTAAAGAAAAATTAACCCCCCCCCCAATTTAAATATAGATACATATTTTTTTTCTAATCAATACCATTACCAAAAAATATATACATTAAAATGACAATTTATTATGCCCCTTCATGTTTAACAATCTCTGTTAGTTAGTTGTTATCTGTGTCAAATAATGGAAAGATCACAATATACAAATTTGAGACGTTATAAATTTCAGTGTGGGCCTTTGTACATAATTGGTTCTTATACTATCTTATTATTTATTAATAAGTTTAAATATACTTATAAACATTTTAAATATATTTATTTGAAAGTAAATTTGTCAAAAATTTATTTAATATTAAATTGAATAAAATATGTCATTAGTATGCAACATAACGTTAGAAAATTATATTTATAATAATTATTTTGTATTTCATATGGATTCTCAATTTATAAAAAATATAAATTCATACAATTGAAATAAAATTATTCCTATTTTAAAAATTTGTTACTTATTTTATTAATCAAATTATTTTTTCATCATTCCGAGCTTTAATAAAAATTTAGACAAGCATTCTGTCTTATCTCCGATTGCAAGATAATTAAATATATAATAAAAAAAACAAAACATGAAAGTTCTATTTAATTACTAACAATAAAACTTTTTTTAAATTATTAGTAATTCATTAATTAATTTAGAACAGTGATCCTTTTCTAAAAGATAAGATATTATTAAAACCGTTGACCACATTAATGATTATTATATTAATAAAATTAAGCATGGCCATATTTTCTTTGGGACATTTAATTGTTTGAATTGATTTTTTTTTTTTACAACTTTTGAAACGTTTTAATAATTCTAAAAATTGGTGCGATTTATTTTTCATAAATGACCCCCTGATGTCCCAGAAGTGTGTTTCCAAAAAATAAAGTTACTCAAGGGCAATAATTTTTTAATTGATAACTTATATATTTTTGGCATATATTAAAATTAAAATTGAAATAAAAAAAAAAAACATTATTATTAAAGTTCATACTTTGGAATTTAGTGAAAAATAGCTACCTATATATTAATATAGATACCTTTATATTTAAAATAGATACCGTTATATTTATCAATTTATTAATATCGTCAAGTTGGGTATTTAACATAAAATTAATCAATCATTATTATCTATCAATCAATAATTTTTCATTGAATATTAATCACAGTGAGATACCAAATATTAATTATTGGTAGATGATAATGATTGCTTAATTTTAGATTAAATACCCAAGCGACAAAATTAATAAATTGATAAAAAATTGTATTATCATGATTTAATTGTTTTATCATTGAGAACAGCAGTAATGAATAGTGAAGAGTGTACCTGAGGATATGAGTGGACCCCCAAAAACATTGTGAAAACTTGTCATGATGCAACGATAATGAAATAATGTAAAGGTAGCTATTTTTCACTAAATTCCAAAATAGGAATATTAATAATATTGTTTTTTTATTTAGTTCAATTTTTATTTTAATAAATGCCAAAAATATATAACTTATCAATTAAGAAATTATTGCCCTTGAGTAACCTTATTTTTCGGAAACCCACTTCTGGGACATCAGGGGGTCAAATATGAAAAATAAATCACACCAATTTTTAGAATTATTAAAACATTTCAAAAGTTGTGAAAACAAATTCAATAAAAAATATATTTAATTTTCTTGCAATCGGAGATAAGGCAGAATGCTGGTCTAAATGTTTATTAAAGCTGGAAATGATGAAAAAATAATTCGATTAATAACAAATTTATAATGGAATAATTTTATTTCAATTGTATGAATATATATTTTTTATAAATTGAGAAGCTATATGAAATACAAAATAATTATTATGAATATAATTTTTTAACGTTATGTTGCATATCAATGACATATTTTATTCAATTTAATATTAAAAAAATTTTTGACAAATTTACTTTAAAATAAATGTATTTAAAATGTTTATAAGTATATTTAAACTTATTAAAAAATAATAAGATAAGATAAGAACCAATAATATAGAAAGGTTCACATTAAAATTTACAATGTCTCAAATTTGTATATTGTGATCTTTCCATTATTTGACAACAGATAATAACTAACTAACATAAATTGTTAAATATTATAGGCCTAATGAATTATATTTTTAATGTATATATATTTTTTGATAATGGCATTGATTAGAAACAAACATACTTAATTTTGGTTTAATGATTTTTTTAATAAAAGATTAAAAAAAAAAAATTGTTTAGATAGTTTTGAATACAGTTGAAACCACTGGGATGGTGGTAACTAAGAGTATGCCAGACAGGGCAAACTTAATTTTTTTGACAACATTAAGTCCATGTTTTATATAAGCATTTTAGGTTATGTATGTTTAAAATATACATAGTATCATTAGATGATGCTAACTTGTCCCTAAGGTAAATACATCATCCTATAATTTACCAAAACTTCCAATAATAAATAAACTGTTGAAATACGTCATAAATAAAAAAAAATGCAAAAGATGTAACTTATCATTTCAAAACTGCGGAAAATTAAAAGATTGTCTAGTGACAGTAGAATAATCTTAATAATTTTAAACGTTATGGGTTAACAAGACATAAGTCAAAAATATTTTAATTTAGACTTTTTAACATTTTATTTTTTTTGCTACTCCTCATTATTATTTAGTCCATTCATTCCTGTTGTTGGTTTTTTTCTCCACCCATGATTTCTTATGCCTCTCTCATATTTACTGAATTACACATATAAATACCATTAAAAGCGATTTAAATATGAAGTAATCTGTCTTAAAAATTTGAAATGATTTTTCCACCTCATTGTTATTTTTTCTCAAATTGATGAAATCTTGAAAATCAAAATTTTCATATTAGTAGAAAAAAATAAACTACATCCATTGCTTGTATAAATAAATAAATAAATAAATTCTTTATTTCGAATTCTTTATTCGTATAGTTCGAATTTTTTTTAGTAGTTCGAACGACCAAAGTCATTGCCACTCTCATGTCCTCTAAATCAGCCTGCCCTATGCTAGATTTCTTAGGAAGGTCTTAATATACTTGCAAGTCTGGTTACATATGCCTACACACCCACAATTCCCCTATCGAATTCAAACAATTCTCTTGTAAAAGAAAGCGGAGAAAAATCATTCTGGATTTTCTTTTTACACATGATACAGCTTTAAGCAGGAGGATGGTTTGATCCATTAAGCCGTATTTAGAGAACTTGTGAGCATCGCTAATCACAGTTAATCAAGACATTGTTAATCGAAGTTTTACAGAACGCAATTAAAAAAAAAAATTAAATCTTTTATCTTTATTTTTTTCTTCTTTTTAAAACTTTTTGTCTAAGATGCTACTGTTATTCCATAATTTTGATTAGTAAAATATCATAGGGGAGAGCGGGGTTGGCTGGCATAGGCGGTAGGTTGGCCATTGTATAGTTTCCGTCACATCTGTTGTGAATGCCCCACCATTGTACCATGTGACCCACTCGACCTCGGGAGTCTTGTCCTGAGTTTTCAATCCGATGCTAACAGTAGAGAAAAGAGTGTGCTTCATTGATTGATTTTACAACATGTAAGTAAATTTTTCTATTTTCAGTAAATTTGGTTTAAAGGCATGGCAAAACATTTGAATCCAATTCTGATCATATAGCCCCAAACTCCTTTGAAAAACCTAACCTTTCGACTAACCAGTTTCTTGTTTGATTGTTCTCCCCTGTCCTGGCAGCCATCTTTCATATGATCTCTCCTGTGGGATTAGTTGTATTCTTCAACTGGGGTTTGTTGGCACAGTAGCAATTCACAAAAGCAAGGTAAACATTAACAAAGATGAAACCAATTGTCTTTAGTTCCAGCAAGGAGGATGAGAGCAATTTTTCTTATGCAAAAAGTGAAGACAGTCTAAACTTCTATCTTCTTCTATTGTCATTCTATTTTCCCTTAAAAGCTGTTAAAAAGTGATTCAAAATTATTATACCATTATAGTGCAGCTTTTAATAACAATTATATGTGTCAGGCAGTACTTGAATGAGATGGCTAATAAACCCCATCTTCTAGGCCAACCTGCCCCACATAGGGGGTTAATTGGCATACTCTGGATTGACGAATTCTTCAATGTTCTATGATCTTAGTATTAAATATTATTTTGTGAAAAAAATACTTGAAGTACTCTAATACTTGGAGTTTACAGTGGTATCAGCCCCATTGGGATTATATTAACGACTCAACAATAAAAAAAGTGAAAAATGTTGCCAACCAACCCCGCTCTCCCCTACTATAATTAACATTAATAAAAAATACAATGTTAATATAAAAATAAATCCTTATTTAGAATTATGTAATAAATATAAATACATGAATTTTTTTTATTTACAGTTGAAACAGCCAGATACAAGTGGAGGGGCCTTCGAGACACTTATAGAGTCCAGCTGCGGAAACTAAAGCGACCGGGGCTGAAGGGAATCAGTCAGAGCATGCTAACATCTCGATGGGAATACTTCCACGACATGGCCTTCGTTAAAGATCACATATATCTCGATGTCAACAATAAAAGCCACAAATCTAAGAGGTTCAAAGAGGAATCTTTCGATTCAATTGAACCTGAAGGAAACGATGAGGCGAACGGGTATGATGATGATGGCAGTAACGATTTTCCAAACCTCGGGGATCTATGCGAAACTGAAATGACTGAAGGTGATCACGTGATCGATGAAATGAAGACTGATAATAGCGTTGATGGAAAATGGGAACAGAATGGAAATCACGAGGAGATGGCTGGTGACGATATCAATTCAAGGTTAGGATCGGAGGACAATTATTTCGACAAGCAATCCAACCATAGTTACCAAGATATGTTCTATACGAATGGTTTCACACTTCTGGAAGATGATAATTTATGTTTCCTATTAAGTATACTTCCGCAGTTGAAATCGTTGCCAAACAAGAGGAATTTGTATGTTCGAATTAAAATGCAAGAACTTCTGCTCAAAGAGGTGGGCAGTTTACATAACGGTGATACTGATGGATGAATACTGCAATAAGCTCCTTTCTCTATATCAAAACACAAAAGACTGATAATTGTTGATGTATGGTCTAGTCATAATAATAATAATTGTAAATGTATATATATTAATACTCCCGTAAAACCCAGGCAGTAATAGATGTATATTTTTATTAATATTTATTTTAAATGTTAAAATAAATGTGATGTATTCTTGTCCTAGAAAATAATTTCAATGACTGAAATATTTATATTTATTTATTAATAGTTAACATATTAAAACGAAAAACTAATTATATTATTACTTTGATTAGTTAAAGTTTCTTGAATAAATTTTTTTTAAACAGTTCCCGAGTATTTATTTTAAAAAACTATTTTCAGAATCAATCCTATTTAAACATCAATTTCCTAGTGTTAGAGGACCGAATAAAATCTTGCCGCAGCAGCTGTCTTCAGGAGGTGGTCCTGACGCGCCTGCGGATCGGACACACAAAGTTCACCCATGAGCACCTCATCAAAAGGGAACCACCACTAACATGCTCTACATGCGACACACCAATCAGTGTAAAGCACATGATCGAGGAATGCCCTGCATACAGAGGAATGCTGTCTCTCAGTGCCAACAGATATGAAGGCGGCACTGGCGGATGAGGAAAATACTGTCAAAAAGCTCTAGAGAAGTCTAATAGAACTAAAATTAATATAAAAAATTTGACTTATATACTCTAATGATCTATTATGCTTTTATAAAATTGTAACAATTTTCACCCTGTAATACAGGCGTTGATGACCGCACTACGGTTTTACGCCTCTAAAAAAACCAACCAACCGAATAAAATACGAAGATATCTTAGTTCCAAATTGGAAAAACAAAATTTGGCTTCAGATTCCCAGGTTTTATTGAAGCATTATTTGGAATTCTTAACCTTAAAAAATAAAGATAGGTTTCCAATGTATTATATACTAAGGGAAAATATTGCGATCCTGAAAAATTTCAGCTTCCAGTTTCCAACAGAAACCCATGTTTTGGGGTCCTATGAGTCCAAATAACCAAGTGCCCGAAAATAGTCTGTGTGTGTGTTTGTATGTGTGCATCTGCATGTGCGTGCGGTAACATTTTTTGTCGTAATAGGCCTCACTTAGAAGTAAAATAACAGAAGCGCTACCACATATACAAATCGGGTAATTAAATAAACTTAAGTACGATCAAAGTGCAATGAAAAATGCTCATTTATATGAACATAAAACATGTTTCACAAGATATGATTAAGATAATAAAAAAACAAAAACAAAAAAAACTGGCTTACTTGAATGGAGCTCGATCATTCAATGCCACAGATGTCAATAGAGAGGATTGGAACCAACCAGTAAACTGATCGACACCCTCGAGATATAGATCGGCAACTTTATCTCCCAGAACTGCGGACCAAGACAGCCCACTATCAAACCATATATCAAGAATGTCCTGAAATAAAAAAGAAATACATCATTTTAGAATTGCTTACAGTAGATTGAATTCTTATTATGTTGGATTGACAACAAAACATCCTAAAATTATTTTTATTTCTGCAACAAAAACAAACGTATATTTATTCTATGCTTCGTAGAGCCCTCTATCCATTATCAAAACTACTTTCGGGACCTTATAATTTCACCTTTATTAAATTATTCAACCAAAAGACCATAAATAAATAACTTCACCTTTATTAACATGATCCAGTTGTCATTTATTAATAAACACTATTTTTAACATGTTCATTTAATTACACAAGGTTTGTTTGTTTGATTAACATCACTTTATGCCACTAAGGGTAATCAGAGGATGTTACTTAAATTTCGCCTATCCAGTTATAATTAGGATAGAGATCTTAAGGGGTATCTGACATCGTACAGTCTCGGGACGTCAATCGTACGTCTTATCCAAGGGACCGTATAGCTAAGGATTTTTCTACTTCCTTTGAAAAAATCTTAGGGCTATCGTGGGACGCGAAATGGCGACCTTCAGTAATGTAGGTTGCTATGCTAACCACTAGACCACAGGTGACTCCCAATTACACAAGGTTATGAGCTATCAATTGATTAACAACTAGTTTCTTGGCTACTATTAATTTGTTAATTTGAGTCCAATTAAGATTTTTAATTTGAATCCAAATAAATTTCTAGAAAAGTCATTACCTTTCCTTTAGTCAGATTTTCATGATTTGCTTTGTCATGCTCACCAGAACGAGGCAATAAATCAGACACTGGTAGCGACCACCAAAAATCAGTTCCATTTTCATCAATCAATTTACAGTAATAATCAATATGATTCCTGTAACCATAAAATAAAAATTTTATTATATATATCAGTCGCCAACTGATTTGTCAGTTGTACCCAATAAAATATACGCATCTCAGTTACAAACATGACCAGGCCCGATGAATACTTAAGTCCTTTTATTAAAAAAAATAACAAATGAAAAACAGGTTAAAAATTATACGTTACTTCTTCACTAAAATCGACCAAATCAACAAGCTATTAACTCTGAAGAAAACCTTTTTAGTTCCAAAGGATAGAATTAAACATCTTAACATTTAGATTTTTGACCACCGCTCATGACTATCTGTCCTAATTAAATTTTTATATATTACTATAACTTGTCTAATGAAAATTGATATCATGCTCCCAATTCAACTTGAAAGTCCAAGTTAGTTTAAGCGGTATTATAATAAATCATTTTGAAATAAAAATATATAAAGGCAAAAAAAAAAAAAAAAAAAAAAAATAACGGTTTCCTATTAATCCATAATGTAACTAATTTAGTAGAAAATGGAAGATAGAATAGAATAGAAAATTTATCCATGATGTTGACAAGTTAGTATAAATATAATATTAACTATCATAGTTTTCTTGCCTCACTTTGAAATAATAGGATTTTCATCACGATCGTAAAATACTGGAATCGGAACACCCCAGGCTCGCTGTCGAGAAATACACCAATATGGCCGTCTCTCAAGCTGAGCCAAGAAGCTGGCAATATGCTTTTCAGGGATCACTTTAACTGTTTTTGCTAATTCCTGAAACAGTAATAATAAATGAACATGAAAATAAAATAATATTTCTAAGAATTATGAAACTTATAATCTAAATCAATTTAGAAGTACAAATAATTTTTTTTATATAGCATTAGACAATGCTGAACCATCATGCCCAACATAAAAGCTTTAACACAAGCAGTACAATTTAATATTTAGACAACTTTTGTCATGTAGCATTCGGATATACTCACAATCGCTCGATCTTTGACTGATTTCGTGTCAATAAACCACTGCTTACTCGCACGTATTATGACTGGTTTTTTCGTCCTCCAATCGTAAGGGTATGAATGGATTAGTTTCTCATTGAGTATGACCTTATCATTAAGCATATTCAATACTTTTTTGGTTCCGTCACGTAATACATGGAGGTTTATAAGTTCCTCTCCGGCTTCTTGAGTGTACTTACCCTGCTCATTGACGTACGATACCTGCAAATGAAAAGAAAAAAAAATTAGATATCCAACTATATAACTAAATCAAAATGAATTCAATAATTTGAGAAAATATATACGATTGGTATTTGATGCTGCAGAGCGAGAACGAAATCATCAGGACCATGCGATGGGGCTGTATGAACTAGGCCAGTACCAACATCATCGGTAACAAAGGTAGCTGGAAGAACAGCCTTTACATCATCACGAATTGGATGTTCATAAGTAGTTGATTCCAATAAGTTTCCTGAAAAATAAAATAAACAAAAACTAAAAGTGATTTGAAATATAAATAGTAATATGGAAACGAGTGAATAGGTTTTAACTAAAATCTTGGCAAAGAAAAATTAATCTTATTTTTTACAAAGTAGGATTAATTTATACAAGCTCGATAACACTAACTTAAATATAACGTTATTTATCTTTACTTTCTTCTCCCAGAAATAAAATGAAAATGAAAATTGTCTCTAATGTGAAAAAGGGAAAAAAAGAAAGGAGAAAAAAAAAACTGTTTGTATATAAATTCTCATAAACACCTAGCTCTATATTTATATACGAGCTTACAGGCAGTTAATTATCCTTCATAGAGGCTATATAGGTATAGTAGGTAAGTGATATTACACAGAATTATTCTATATGAAAAATAAACAAATGTAGTAATAGATAATGAAATTCATACTTGACAAATAGTTGCAATATAAAACTTATGGGTCTCCATGGTAAAAACTAAAATGCAAAGTACTATACATAATAATTATTATGTTGTAAAAACAAAAGCACAAGGCATAAGAGCACTCATTAAACTGATGAAAATATTAAAATGAAGACATTAAAAGTTTGTAATGAATCGATGCACAAAACTTCCTGTAACAACCTATATCTAGAGCGATAGTTATACAGTGAACTAATGTTGTTTGAGGTAGTTTGTATATTTTTAATTCATTAAAAAAAAGTTAGCGATCTATAATCAATCAAGTCAGAAGAAATAAAGTTTAAAAAATATTGATAATAATTACTATTTGATTAAAGAATAATATTAAGTACCTTAGGAGATATGTACCTAAAGGAAATGTACCTTAGGAGTATGGAATTTAATGTCTGACCTTAATTTCAAGGCTAACCAATTACTCTTCAATTTTATTTATTAATGAAATTGAATGCACACAACTTGAAATCGAGGAATATCTCCAATGATAAGAATATAAATAAGAAATCAGAAAACTATTAATAAAAGCTTAAGTTCTGATAACTGAAGTTCACATAATCAATGTTCTGCTATAGTTAAAAATAAATAAAATTATTCATTAATATTTGTAATTAATTAGATTAATTAATTAGAATAGAAAAAAGTAAACATAATCTTACCACTGAATGTGGTAATTATTTCGAATGGCCTTTTCAATTTCGACTGCAAATGATCAACAAGTTTTTTAGCAGCAATATATAAGTTCCCATCACTCTTTATGAGGGCATACTCAAAGTTAGGATTGTAAGCAACAGCCTCATTGGCAGGAAGAGTCCACGGAGTTGTCGTCCATACAAGCAGATAAATGGGAGAATTAGCTGAATATTGGCGGAGGGCATCCGGCACATTTAAAAGTTTCAGTCTCAAAAAAACTGTCTCGCTGACGTGGTTCGAGTTGTATTCCAGTTCAGCTTCAGCCAAAGCAGTGCTAGAGTTTTCGATTAAAAAAAAAAAATCATTAGTAAAATACTATGATGGTGTATCTTTATCTGTGCTGAAGTTTGAAAATCAGGTTTGAAATTATTATAAGTTACAATGATCATCTTTTTTTTTTTTTTCAATATTAAAAATTAACCTAGAATTAAACTTAAGCCACAATTCATATACAATTTTAAAGAATAAATATTTTGCAGTAACCATATCACCTGAAGTACTGAATTTAATGGTATATTAGTAATAGTAACATAAATGTTGTTTATCTTTCATGGTTTTATTCATTTTTTTACATTTAGACTTTAGAGCTGAAGTTTTTTTAAGTTCATAGTTTCTTAATTTCAAGGATTACTTTCTCCGATTTTTTCTACTCAACAGGTCTGTATCTCAATACTGAATAAGACCCAATGGAAAGATTTCTTAAGTATGAGTATGGACAAACATCGTCGTTACAATGGTTATACATTAAATACAGGTGAGCCATTCCACGTCAAATCATCCAGCCGAGTTCAAAATTTTACCTTCCACCCTCAGATTTTATGTTGATTTGAATCTAATATAGTAAAATATATTTTAAAAGTAGCGCATACAAATTAATAAAGCTGAAATCTCTCTAAAATATATACATACATAGGTATATTGTTGAAAAGGGCATCTAATAATATATAATAATATAATAATATTGGTGGGCTTTTGAGCTGAAAGTGTTTTATTACAATATAAATCTAATAAAATTGATTCTATTGATATATATTTTATGAGGTTGGTTGGAGAGAGAATTTTGCTCATGGCATTTTTCGATGACTATTCTACAACTTGGAATAAATCTAAATTTTTATGTTTAAGAATTTTTTTTCCATGATGAAAAATAATCTTTCTAATATTTGCAGTATCATTAGATTCTGTATGAAATTCAGACTTAATGAATAAATTTTGAAAGCTTCAGTTCAATTAATACCCATTCTACAGAGAAATGTCTTCACACGTACAAGTTGGTTTTGAGCTTAAGTCACATCAGAACTTCAAATATATGAAAAGTTCAAATCACCATTATTCTGAAACTACATGTTGGAATTGGATAAAATTTGGCATTTTTTCTCATTTCTGTATTTATTTAATACTTACAATTTTTTTTCAAAATTTGAGGAGGAAGGTAAAATTTTGAACTTCGTCTGGATGATTTAACTAGAATGGCCCAGGTACTAGGTAACAGAGCAGAGTGGCAAGAATGCTGTACTAATTAAGTGAAGATCATATAACTGAACTTTGAGGTCAAATGATTGAGCACGGCTAGTCACCCGTGGAAGTTAGACCAAAACTCCCTAAATTTGGGGAGGCCTTCAAGTTGAAACATACTCGTGATAATAGACTTATAATAAGACCTAAGAGAGGCTCTAGACCAGAGCTATAATAAATTTATGCAGAAAACTGACTCACAACTGTTATCCATACATATATTACATATAGAGTTAAGAAAAAAATAAATTTGAAAATTTATAGGTATTGTTAAAAGTAAAACACATATATCAAATAATAATATAAATAACAATAAACTTACTTGGATGAAACAGACCAATAAACAGGTTTCAGATCCCTGTAAATAAGTCCCTGGAATTTTTTTTATAATTATAAACTTTTATTGACACTAGATAAATTTTAAATAAATAAAAGTTAACTTAAATAAAAAAATAAGAATTACCTTTTTAAACAATATATAAAACTGTTGAATCTGATTTTTGACGTAATCATTGTCGAATGTGAAATAACAATCTTTATCAAAGTCAGCCATTATACCCCATGTTTTGAATAGAAATTTTTGATCCTCTATCTGTTGTTTTGCAAACTTTCTAGCTAAAATTTTATTAATAAATAATAAAAGATAAAAATTATTGCGAAAGAAAAAGAAAAGCTCAAATAGGCACCTTTATTCCTGATATCGATTGGTTTTAAATTCAGGTCTCCACCAATGGCCTTCAGTTCTATAGGCAAACCATGACAATCCCATCCAAGTTTGTAGTGGATCTTATGTCCAGTTAGCATTTTGTAGCGCATAATAATGTCTTTTAAAATCTGTAGCAAATGATTAGAAACCAATTAAATTTATTCAAAACTATAGTTAAATTTTAGAATCAACGTTACAATAATCATATTTACCTTATTCAGTGCATGACCCATGTGAGGCGCACCACTGGCATAAGGTGGCCCATCATGTAAAATAAATTCGGGTCCTTCAACATTTTCCCTCTGCCATGAATACAGATCCTTGAATCCATATTGCTAGTAATGAAAGAACGAATCAAAATGTTTTGTTTTGGAGATTTAAATGTATAAAATATATATAAGGAATTCATTGTTTCCATTTTCATTAGTTAAAAAACAAAACAATAAATTAACAATCATTTATTTTTGATAAACATATATATTACAGAATAAATTTGAGGATTAACTTAAAATGTTATATCATTTTGTTCATGCATTCATTCAGAACGAATTATTAAAATATAGTACTAAAAATAAATGGTATACCAGTTTATGTAACTGTACAGTCGAATTCCTACATATTATTAACTCTGAATTAGAAAAGAATGATTATTTTGATATCTATTTTATTATAAATGTATAATAGACAATGATTAACAGAGATGTTGGGGGATAGGTTGTATTTTCAAAAAAAAACAGCTAGGGAATTCAACATTGCATAATCGAAGTGATCTCGGCTGATCTGATATCAAGACAAGACACTAATTTAGAATCACCAAACATTCAGATGAGGAGGGAGTTTTTCTAAAAGCAATCTTTGGTTCTACTAATAGCTTTCTCATCTAACTAGCAACCCAAATACTTTGAACAAATCATCTAGCATGGAATATTTCAAAAATAAATAAAAAATACAAATGCAGAACCTTAATTAAAGTTAAAAATTCTTTGAACAGAATAAATTCCAGCTAAAAATGTTTTTCTCTTCTTAAAAGAAAGCTTGAGCATGGATTTAATAGCTTCACTTTAAACTTACTGTCACAAAAGAATCTATGAAAGAAACTAATATGCAAAAAAATAAAAGAAGGAAACTTCTTAAAGAAACTAAACTTAAGGTAGTTAGGTTTGATCATAGACTTTGATATATATACAATAAGCATACCCTAAGTATTTGCTCATCCAGATATGTCCTCCTATTAGGAGAAACCCAACTAGGAAAATCGGTCTTGGGGAGGAATATAGTATTCTTATACTTCTTTTCCTCAGGTTTTCGTTTGGTAGAAAAAAGTCTCAGCCCAGTTTTGTAGTAGCAATCCAAAACGGGAACCCTCCTGATTTTTAATCCCATTTTTAAAATTAAATTTCTAAATTAACAAATTCACCCGTACATCTTTAAGTAAAAATATTTTTGAATCTTTATAATAACCTCTTGACTGGTTATAGATAAACGAGACCGGCGTGCTAGTGATAATGCTGGCCTAAGTTAATCGATGTTGTTTGTTCTATCGATTATTAGATGGCAACTCACAATTTTCTTTACTAAACTTTACCATCAGACCAAGTTTATTTTTGTTTCCACCTAAGTAAAACAAATAAACTATCACTCTTTCTCCATAAAAGTGTTTTTATTTAGAAATGCTAACTACTCTAAATGGAAAATGCATGGCGAATCCAGGGGGGGGGGGTCACGACCCTCTCTCAAATATTTTGGCATTTCTAATTTTTAAACGAACACAGCATTTAGGTAGTTACTCGACCCTTCTCAAATTTGTAATAATGAATTCGGGAACTATGCTTTTTATATTAAAAATATCTTGAGGCAATGAAGAAGGGTTTGCAGGAAGAAGAGGCATTGCAACAGCTGAAGAAGATGAAAAAGTTGAAGAGGTCCTGATGGTTATTCTGAGCATGTTTCACATTCCATCTTTGTCTTATGGTAGCTTTATTTACTTGTTTATCCTCGCCTAAGGAAAATTCGCTATTTTGGCTAAGTTTCCCTAGTTGCAAGGCTAATTTATAAACGCTATTACCATTTATGATAAACTCAAATAAGCACTATATAAATCCACTGTTCGTACACAATTGACTGTCATGAATCCCTGTCATGAATTAACGGTATTTCATAAAAGGTCGGTTGAAAAGACTTAAAAGGAAAGCTTACGTTTTACCGTGACTTTAACGTCAATCTAGGCATTAGAAGTTTAATCAATCAGGGGGCTCACTTTTTTATTATTTACTAAATTTCAACCTTTAAAAACTTCCTAGGAGTGTAATGAGGAATTTTTTTTGTACTTGAAGGATTTAGGTTATGAGGCATCTAATTCTATAAACAAAATTATTTTGAAGGCGTATGAACGGGAAATGAGCCACGAAGGACAAGGGGCGGATTTAGCTCAAAATTTGGTGGGGTTCGTCAACCCCCCGGCGCACAATCATGAGGCTGACACCACCAGTTTTGTATGAGATTTTTACCTAGTGTTAAGAAGGAATGCTATCTAAACAACCAAAAGGCGTTATTTTTAGGGTCGAGTAACTACCTAAATGCTATGTTCGTTTAAAAATTAGAAATGCCAAAATATTTGAGAGAGGGTCCTGATCCCCGCCCCTGGATTCGCCATGCATTTTCCATTTAGAGTAGTTAGCATTTCTAAATAAAAACACTTTTATGGAGAAAGAGTGATAGTTTATTTGTTTTACTTACGTGGAAACAAAAATAAACTTGGTCTGATGGTAAAGTTTAGTAAAGAAAATTGTGAGTTGCCATCTAATAATCGATAGAACAAACAACATTGATTAACTTAGGCCACCATTATCACTAGCACGCCTAGTGATACCAACTTCTTGAAATACGTTTCTGATAGAGACACTACGCAGAGGCTGATCCAGCGAAGCGTACATAACCGCGTTCTCGAATAGGTTTTTATAACCGAGACATTTAAATGGATACTTGTCCAGCTAATGACTTCATCTTACCTAATCGCTGAATAACTTTTTTATTGGCTATTATTACGCCATCCTAATTGTTTTGTTCCTGGACCATGAATTGTAAATTTATAAAAAAAAATTTGTAGCGCAGTTTTTGTTTACTTTTTTAGTTTTTTTTCGAAATCATTGGGTATAATTTTATTAAGTAACATAGTATAATATGTTTGAAAGTGCAATCTCTATTAATCGTTATTTATTATCGATTTTCATAATCTCTTAATCAGTTGGAAAACTTTTTTATATGTTTCTTTTTATTTTATTATGAAGCAAATAATTTACTTCTTCTTCTAGTTATTAACACGGCACAAATTTATTTATAATATCATTATTAGAAACTACATAGAGAGGTGGACAAAGGTATTTTCTGAGGGGTAGGGCGTACTTTTTGTTTTATCAATTAAATTCCATCCTTTATGAGCTTCAACCACAATTGAACGATTTTTTTTATTTTTTTTTTATACCTTATATAAAGTTTTTTGGATACCGATTCAAGATCGAGATTGAGAAAATAAACAAGTATACGTCAAATATCAAGACGCATGTTGAAAATATTTAATTAAACATAGGTCTTCTTTATACTATTGTATAATCAACTATATTTTAGTCTTCCTGAAATATAATTTATTACATACCTATGGAGTTTTACAGAGAAACACATACTGATCATACTTCTATAATCATTCCACTGGTCGATTTTAAGAATATAATCGACCTCAGTTTTTTTTACAGTAGACACCTTAATACGCAAATTACATCTCGCACCAATAAGAACCTTCCGCCCTGATTACCATGGACCTGCGTCTCTCATTTCATTGAATAATAAAATTTGTGAAGTAAAAACTGGGATTAGTATAAGCTATAATTTAAAAATACTGTCGTAACACAAAGTAAGCTTTATACAAAGGGTAATACAAAAGTTTTGCAATGTAACTTAACAGAAAAACCCAGGAGGCTGCAAGTTACATCTCTGGGCTCAGTTGTTCATTAGCAGTGACATATTGAAGTACGTATTATGGCATCGTGGTCACGTAGTGAAGTAAGGGCAGTTTCGCGATATAATTTTGTACGTGGTTTTAGCATAGATCAATGCTAGAAGAAATGAAGATTGCATTGAATAATGATTATCCACATTGTACGACTATATTTAGATGGAATAGAGAATTTGAAAGGGGCGATTTCACTCTGGAGGACGCTGAGAGAAGGAAGGCCGCGAACGTCTGTAACCGAGGAAAACATTTCTGCTGTGAGGAAAATGCTTGATGAGGACCGTCGAGAGACATATCAACTGATAGAGGAGACATTATGCCTTCATGCACCAGCAATTCATTCAATTCTCGGAGACCATTTAAAGATAAAAAAAACTTTGTTGTCTTTGAGTGCCACATAGTCTAACGGAAGAGCAAATGACTCATTGGGTGACTTGGTGCCCAAAGATGCTGAAACTAATTGATAAAGGACATTCTACAAATGTGAACAGCATCGTGACTGGTGACGAAAATTGGCTATACTATTATGTTGTGCCGACCAAGGCTCAAAACAAACTTTGGGTATTTGAAGACGAGGATAAACCTGTAACTGTCAGAAAATCTCGTTCTGAAAAAAAAAAAAAAAAAAAATGATTGCTGCATTTTTCAGATCAAGCGGAATTGTAGAGCCTGTTGTTTTGGAGACACAGAAGACAGTCACAGTGCCTGCATAAAGTCATAGAGTCTATGAAAAACCTGAGACTCAAGTCAAGAATGGACACCTGGTACCTCCACCATGACAACGCACCAGCTCACCGTGCCAGAGCCTACACCGGGTATTTGGCCACTACAGGGCTAAAACTTCTTGAGCACCCTCCTTACAGTCCAGACCTTGCTCCCTGTGAATTTGCGCTGTTCCCACATGTGAAAATGAAGCTGAAAGGTAAACGTTTTTCAAGCGACGAGGACCTTCTGAGGGCTTGGGACAACGAATGTGCCTCAATCCCAGATGAAACTTGGAAGAGCTGGTTTAATGACTGGTTTCGAGGTATGAAGGAGTGTATTGAATGTGGTGGAAATTACTTTGTGAAAATTAAATGAATAAAGCTGTATTGCAAAACTTTTGTAGTACCCTTTGTATTATTATCCTTTAAGGATTTACGAATCATATGATAACAGGAATTGAAATCAGATCACGAGATAACCTATCGATTAGATAATCGTGTTCTTAATGTATTGTGTAGGCCCATTTTATTATTCAACTGCATCATTGATATGCTATGCCATAACTTCCGTAATAGGACATTGCGTGTTGTGGTACATGCTCCATTTGTTATTACTCTGTTGCGTTATCATGAAATGAGAGACGCAGGTCCATGGTAATCAGGGCGGAAGGTTCTTATTGGTGCGAGATATAATTTGCGTATTAAGGTGTATACCGTAACAAAAATGAGGTCGATTATATTCTTAATATCGATTATATTCTTAATGATTATAAGAGTTTGATCTGTATTTGTTTCTCAGTAAGACCTCCAGGTATGTAATTATATTTCAAGAAGACTGAAATATAGAGATTATATATAAAGAACAATTATGTTTAATAAAACATTTTCAGCATACAAATTGATATTACGTTTTATTTTCTCAATCTCTATCTTGAATCGAAAGATCTTACAGTGATAAACAATGTCATAAAAATGATGATTTGCATGGTGAGGATTAAGAAATATTTAAACGACAAAAAACAAAGTCTTTTCCGTTTCGAGAACCGTAGTATCTAATCGGTAGTTATGTGACCACTGGTTTAATACTGAATGCTGAAGTATAGATTATTAAAAATTAATTTTTCTAAAACGTGTGTTGTGTCTGAATTAATACTGAGGATTGTTGTGTTCGTAATTTTATGGATTAGGATGTCATTCCTCTTAAAAAACGTATAGAGTCAAAATTATTCCTACGTCATTTGGTTTTTGTCATTTTGGTGTCATTAAATAAATTATTTTCTTTGTTTATAAATTGTTTTTCTTCTCATCAACCGCAATACATAAAAGCCCAGTATCTTTTATCATTACATAAATTTCGGGGTTGTTGGGTGGAATTAGTTTAAATGACAAACATTTCTAATAACTGTGTTTATTTTGAACAGATGAGGAAATCAATGACCAGATGATGCATAACTGCCAGGATTGCATCGAGGCCTATTAATCTGATCCTGCTATAGTCAATCACCAGCAGGAAGTTAACTCCTCTCATTTATATGAAAGTTCTGTAAGAGAAGTGATCGCCCTGACTCTGGATGAGGATACTCAGTAATTACATACCTGTCTTAAAAAGAATGTATATAATATTATAAATAAAGACATTATTTTAGTCTATTCTATTCTGATTTATTTATGAACCCTTGTAAAAAGCTTGTATAGGAACAGATAAAATAAACTTAATATATATTAAATATTTATTAAATATAATATAGATTTAAGAATTTAATGTAATGTTTCACTGGAAAGGCTTTGTAAAATTCTAATTATTAGTAAATAGTAACCAATCTCAGCTAATGGTCAAGAGACCGAGCCCTAATTATGTTCACAAAACATTTTTAAAACAACCTGTTTTAAAAAGGATGTATATAATATTATAAATAAAGACATTATTTTAATCTATTCTATTCTGATTTATTTATCAAATTAGGTGGTTAAGGTATAGTAGTACTCTAAAGTGTGTAATGGTTAAAGTATAACAAGCTCCACCCTACTTAAGGAGTAGAGGGAAGCACAAAGAAAACAGGATTAAGAAGAGGTAAACATTGAAGAGTTGTAAGAATAACATAACCTTACATCTTCCTATTAAAAAAGTAACAAACTGTTGGGATGCTGGAACTGTAAGACTAAAGAAATATCTTAAACAAAATGAAAAAATAAAAAACCTGTACCACTACAACCCATGAAGGGTCTTGGGTTCAGTACTATGTAAGGAAGAGTACTGTTTCTTGGTCAGCGGTCGTGCAAGGAGGTGATTTGACCGTGATCTCGCTCAACCGTCAGGGTTCCTCCATTAAGGGTTTTCCAATTTTCCAATTAAGGGTACCCACTTTATAGAGACTGGGTTAGCATGTACTTGTAATTTAGAGTTTTGAAAAAGGAACAAACTTGCCTCGTTGTGACATACTGCTTGGAAGAGTAAGATAACCTTACACATACAGGATAACAGTTAGGGAGGTTGCCTCCAAAATTGACCCAGACCCGCCCAGGGACACCCCCTCCCGCCCGGTTAGGTCCATGACAAGCTCAAGGTCCATGTGATGTTTAGCTGTTTTGAAAAAGTAACAAAATTGCCTCTTTGTGACATACTGCTTTATAAGAGTAACATATGATACTAAGAGAGTGGTGGGAGGGAGTAGCAGCCAATCAGCTTCGAGGATTCTCATCTAGTCGCTGACGTATATACTCGTAGTAGCTTCAGCTTTCACTAAGGCAACATCTGCGCTCCTTGAAATCGCGATTTAGAATTTCTCAAGTGTTCTTCTTCTTACTATTATTCTTATATCAGTTATTTTCGTTCTCAGTTATTCGGGTGAGTAGTTAAGGGCTAAAAGAGTAACATAACCTTACTCCTGCTGTTTTAATAGAGTAACAAACTAACCTCATTGTGACCTACTGCTTTATAAGAGTAACATAACCTTACACCTACTATTTTAAATGAGTAACAAACTTATCTCTTTGTAACTTACTGCTTTGTAAGAGTAACATAATCTTACACATATTGGATAACAGTCAGGGAGGTTGCCACCAAATTGGTCCAGAACCGCCCATGGACACCCCTCGTCCTAGTACACTATACTAGAACGGACAATGACGCACGCTCAAGGTCAAGCCATGCGATGTTTAGCTGTTTTAAAAAGTAACCAACTTACCTCTTTGGGATGTACTGCTTTGGAAGAGTAACATAACCTTACACATTCAGGATAACAGTCAGGGAGGTTGCCTCCAAAGTGAGCCAGAACCGCCATTTATACTCTACTCACTAGACCCAACAATCATACACCCCATATAGGGTAAAGGCACCAATTGCTGACACTAACCCAATTACTGACACTTGCTCCTTATACCTTGAATAATAAGCGTTGCAAGCTCTCCATGAATTCGAAAAATGCACCAAATCAAAGCCACGTCGATTAGCTTCTGATTCCCGCCAATTTCAAGTCATCATTGATAACCTAAATCTCGGAAATCAAGCTTTAGAGTCACTCTTTCTTCAGCTGCTGGATCCTTAAGGTTTTTGCTAAGGAGGTGATTCTCTATTTTGTTTTTTATAACCATTTCTTCTCTGTGTTTTCTCTTGAATTTTCTTTGTAGCACTCTAATAATGATGTTAGATAATAAGAATAGTTTTTCCCAATGTGAATTTCCTATAAAACAATTTATTTTGGGGATGTCAGGATTTGGGTATCCAAAAACATACCTTTACCCAATTACTGACACTTTTGTCAGTTACTGGGTATTTCGTAGAAATTTAGTTCCAATGTCTAAATAGGTAATTTTTTAACGTAGAACACAATGGTGCTGTCCGTTTTTTAAAAAAAACGATGGGATCCAATTCCTGACAGGGGGTGTTAGTTACTGGTTCTGCGAGTGTCAGTAATTGGGATGTACGCACACCAGATACTGAAAGTGAGCATAGCCAGTTACTGACAGTCTTCTCCCACGTATTTTTACTCCTTCCTTATAACAAACAATCTCCAATTTATACTAAGGAAAATAAGAAGAAGAAAGAACCAACTTGCAGGAAAAATTATAGGGAGGATCAGATGCTGGCAGCACTTGATGACGTGAAACAAGGGGTTCCTGTGAAGACTGCAGCTCGGAACCACGGGGTACCTCGCATCACACTTTATTATAAGGTAACTGGCAAATATCCTATTTCTGGTACTTCGGGCCCAGCAAGTATTTTGAGTCATCAGCAAGTATTGAAGAAGGTGTCATTGTACAATGGATTTATGAAATGTATAGAGCAGGATTTCCTGTCTCTGGCGACCATCTAAAAAACAGTGTTCAGCATCTTCTCAAGAAGGAACTAAAAAGAAATTCACTATTTACTGACGATCGGCCTGGTAAAAAGTGGCTAAAATGTTTCATGAACCGACACCCTTCCATCAAAGGCCGAATAGCTGAGAATCTAACATCTAGTAGGTCCTCAGTGACAAAAGATGATATAGCAGGTTGGTTCAAGCGTACCGAAAAATATTTACGAGGAAAATCATTAGTCGAAATATTAGAAAATCCAAAAAGGGTGTTCAATGGGGATGAGACAGCTTTTTTCCTTATCCTAAAGGGAAAAAAGTATTAGCTCCCAAGGGAGCCAAGAATGTATAATTGACAGTAAATAACGACGTGAAAGTTTTTTCTTTACGTTTTTTCTTCACCACAAAAAAATTAAAGAAAACAGTCCAGATTTCTGAACCAGAAAAGAAGACAACCATGTGCAGAGGGACCCGCAAGATGGGTCAAATGGGACCACTGTGAAAGAGAATGACCAAGAACATGAGCCATTTAATAATGAGCAAGTGCAATTGGATGACTCTTTCAATTTCATTCTTCCTAATCACGAAATTTATGCGATAAAAGATCCAAATGTTTCTGTTCCATTTACTGATACCACATTAGGTGGTTCTGATGTTGAAGAAACACGACTGGATATTGTCCAAACCATTGAAGATATTATTGGGATAACATCGCCTTCCTTAATCGAAAGAATGGACGACGATGCAGTTATAATAGAAATATCTACAATAGAAAATAAAAATTCAACTGAGAAGGACGACAAACCCTTACAAGAGCTAGCAGCAGTTGAAGGTAAACAAAAAGCAGTGAGAGATTTGGATCAGATTTCATCGAGATTCAACAAACACTTTTTGGAATGCCCAAAAGTAAGAGAGGGTGACTACATTACTGCTTATATATCTACCAAGAAAAAGAATATCAGCGTTGCGTGTTGTATATTTAGTATTGTAGATGGGATTATGATTGCTAAATGTATGAAAGCTTGTAATCGTATGAAAAATGTCTTTAAAAGAAGAGGTGATAACAATAGAACCTAATAATGTTATCGCACGGTTACCGAATTCGTCAATTCTTTCGAACGAGCAATTCTTGTTCGAACTTCCATTATAAATTGATTAATCTGAATTGAAGCTAGAAGAAAGTTTTTATTTCCAAACGCACAAAGCAAATGATAGTTTGTAAATTTTGAGATAATGAATCACATGATAATCACATCTCTGTCTTAGTTACCAACAGTGTATCCTTCTTATTTATCAAATATTTTGTATATTTTAAACATATTTACTTGAATTACTTTTACCTTGCTGTTTATTTATATTTTAAAGCTTTAAATAAAATTATTTTAAGTTGTAACAGGGTGTCAGTAATTGGTTCCTTATAGTGTCAGTAATTGGTGATTGAGTGTCAGTAATAGGAGAAAAAACATGAGTCCAAATTTTTAATAAAAAAGGTAATTAATTCATTATTAAAAAACCTTTAACTAGCAGGAATGAAAGAATAGATATTGGCCTAACAGAAAAGCTTTGAGTTGTTAGGGTGCACCAATAAATAAGAGAGATATTGATGAAAAACCAAAAAATGGTTCTTATAGTGTCAGTAATGGGTGCCTTTACCCTATTGGTTTCATAACTATATTTAAAATAAACACACTATTTACAATATACATTGTTAAATTGTAATAAACCATAAGATAATATAAATTAAAGAAAAAGGAAAAAAAGATCATTAATAACAAATAAAAGGGCCAGCGATGAATAAAAAAAATAACATTACATTAGAGGAAAAAAAAAGGTATAATAAAAATTAACTAGGGTTTTAACAAACATCATCATAATATTTTATATTCATGTAAATACAAATATATTAAACATGTTTATATTTAACATTTTTATTTTACTTGTAAATCAGTTCTCGTACATGACACATCTACAAACCGAATTTTTTTTTCTGGAATAAACATTTTCATCTTGGAACTATTAGTTCTCTATTTTGCATGCCCTAGTTAAATATTTAATCAAGAATCTCCTTCCTAGACATATTTTTTGTGCTAATGTCCCACATATCACTTACAGCCATTTTCTTATTAATAAAATATAATTCGCATCTATTAAATAAGTAAACATTTTAACCTTCAGAAGAAAAAAAAAAATATCGACTTTTCTAACATTGTTATTTCAGCAAGTAGGGAAAACGAGACAGTGTTAAAGAAAGTAGGGTATAGTAAAGAAATAAAGGGGATCAAATAAAATGGTAATTGATTCTGTTCTTCTGTCAAGCAACGCTATAATTCATCGATTGACGTCAACAGGGGCGGTCCAGAGAGTGGGAGTGAGGTTATAAGGAATCAGCCCCCACCCCAAATTTCAGGGAAAGAAATATTGTGGAATAAACTTATAGCGGTACAAATTTAAGCATCTAATTATTATAAAACTACTGTCATAGAGAAGAGATTGGCTCGACTTGGAAGCGAGCTCGGTAGCGCAGTGGTTAGCGTACCGCGCATGTCACGCAGTAGCCCGGGTTCGACTCCCGGCCGAGACCAATCATTTCTGTCATTCTGATGATGTCCCCCCATGGGAAGAAGCGGACATTGAAATGGCTTTAGACGAGCTCCGTCCTGGCAAAGCACCGGGGCCAGACATGATTGGAGGCGACATAGTGAAAAATACAAAGCTAGCGCTGATTGACCCTCTAACTCGTCTGTTCAACAGATGCCTGAGCGAAGGAGTCTTCCCAAGTATCTGGAAAGAAGCTGAAATGGTTGCGATTCTGAAACCAGGTACAACAGAAATATCCGCAAAGTCTTACCGTCCAATATGCCTCCTCAACGTAATGGGTAAGGTGCTTGAGAAGCTCATGCTACAAGGCCTAAAATGTGTGAACCAGCGTCTTTCTCGTGATCAGTTTGGGGGCCGTAAGGGCATGTCGACTACAGATGCTATCGGCCAGTTTTTTACATCGGCAAAAGTCCCCTCTTATAAGTACTTTGTTGTCCTCTTCTAAGACGTTTCCGGAGCATTTGACATGTGGTGGCCAGCAATTATGGACGAGTTGAGAAAACTGAAGTGCCCTAATAATATATTCAGGCTTATAACTTCATTTTTGGAGAGACGCTCTGTCTTCTATAGGCTTCAAGGAAGAAGGATAACAAGAACAATCCAGCGTGGTTGCGCTCAGGGCTCTGTGTTGGGGCTTCCCCTCTGGAATATAAACTTGAATCCCCTACTTATCAATCTACGAGCAGCAGGATACATACCATCAGCGTACGTGGACGATTTTGAGGTTGGTATAGAGGCGAGATCCCGTCAGGACCTGGAAACAAAGGCAAATGAGGTAACCGAGCTCGTTTCGAAATGGTGCTTTGAGAAGAAGCTTTCACTTAACTGTGAGAAGACCCGCCTTCTGTTTTTGAAAGGAAGAATGACAGCCTTTCCCCCTAGTGTAGTCCTGGGAGATGTAATAATAAAGTCATCCCAGGAAGTAAAGGTTTTGGGGGTGCTCATTGGAGAAAGATGCAACTTTTCTGGCCACCTGAATGAAGTCAGAAGTAAAACCATCTCCCGTTTCAGCTGCCTCAGAAGCATAGCCGGAACCACTTGGGGACTCAAATACGGCTGTAGAGAAACTCTGTACAAAGCTTCTTTCTTGCCTGTGGCGATGTATACGGTGCCAGCCTGGGATCAATACTTAAGGCATACCGACCTAAAACTACTAGAGCAAGCACAAAGGAGGGCTCTCTTACTTGTTACTGGGGCTTACCGCACGGCTCCGACTTCAGCCCTGCAGGTTATTGCTGGTCAACTACCAATAGACCTAAGATTAAAAGTTGCAGCAGCCAAGTACAGAATTAAGAGGGGACTGCCGGCGAGAGTAGGGGACAGCTGCTTTACATGCACTAGCCGAAGATATGAGGAGGTCGCCGATAGAATAGAAGAAATAGTAATTACTGAATGGCAAAGGAGGTGGGACACCTGCGAGAATGGAGGAACTAACTCACGAATTCCTACCGGATGTTCGTAAAAGAATCAAGAACGACTGGTTCCAAACTGATTTTTGGACTGTGCAGCTCCTCACCGGTCATGGAGACATAAACTCGAAGCTGCACTTCTTTCACAGGAAGGAAAACCCTAACTGCAGATGCAGCGCCCTAGAGGATGCCAAGCACATCATTTTCGACTGTCCAATGCATACTAGCGCTCGCCTGTCCTTGGCTGGGGAATATTCAATTTTAGAGTGGCCACCTCAGTCACTGGAACAATTAGTAGCGACTCCTGAAGTTTTTGGTGCCTTCAAGAAATTCGCGAGGAAGATCTTCCAAGCAAAGAAGGGTAGCACATAACAATATAGAAACTAGAACAATATGGTAGTGAATAGGTGTTCATTATATTATTATATTATTATATTATGTTCATTCATTATCATCATTATATTCACTATGTTATTATATTATTGTATTATATTTTATATTATGTTATTACTACATTATGTTCATTATTTTATTATATTATAATAGTTGTTCATTATATTATTAGTGAATAAGTTAAAAGTAAATTATATTTTATCATCTATTTACGCCCACTACAAATAGAACTAGGAAATTACTGTATAGAAATAGGAAACTACTGGAGCCCTGTTTGGTGGGAACATTTCTCCAGTTGCAAGCAGCCCTTTAGTTTAGTTTTATCGCAGATTTATGCCCACTTATTATGGAAAACTGTATTAAGCCTCACTTTGGGATACCAACCTGGTAACCGAGCCTTTAACTTCGGCACTTTACTTGCTTATAGGAAATCGGAACAAGCAGTGGAAGCCATAATGGAGAGATCCTTCCCTGAAGATGATTTAACGTCCGACGCCGAGATACGCACATATATGAGGCAGACTATGAGAGTACTTCCACAAACTGATGATGTCCTGATGAGGAATACTTTGTATTTTTATCGTGGATTTGGGAGAAAAAGATAAACTGTTCGTAAAGATATTTTGGATTCTGAGTCTTTAGAATTTTACATGCCATAAGTAGACAAGCTGCTTCCCTTCTAGCTCTTACCTTCATCCAATTGAGTTCTCTGTAATATGGTGTTATGTGCTCATCTATTGGAACATTAAAGATGAATCTGACTGCTGCATTCTGGCTTTTTTGTAATTTATCTAAAAGAGTCTCAGATATTCCTGAATAGGCTAAGCTTGCATAATTCAGGTGAGGTAATACTAGAGTTTCTACTAATAGTTTCTTTATTTTTTTGTCTGGATTAAAATTTAATTTTTTGACTACATGAAGAGAACTATAAATTTTTCGGCAAGCATTTTGAACTTGGGAGAGATAGAGAGAGAGAGTGAGAGAGAGAGAGAGAGAGAGAGAGAGAGGGGGGAGAGAGAGAAAGGTTGAAGGTTTAAGGCCTTCAAAACCTTCATAAGAAACGCCCTTCAGCAGAAGAGGAGATTATTAGGCAATGTATAATGAATAAATAAGATAGGCATTATTGGAGCGCCCTATAAGAAAACTCTTGGCCCGATTTAGTTTGCCCAAGCCATGCGCGCGATGCACTTCCATCTGTCCTTTCCTGCTAAATAGCGGGAACGTTCAGACCAGGCCCTGGTGGGCTGTGTTCCCCGGCCCCGTCAGCGCGAAATGTGGTCAGCAGCGCTGCGTGAAATGTTATGAAATTAATTTTTTTGTGAAATGTTATGAAATTTTTTTTCAGTGACTGTAAATTAATGTGTTAGAATTCCAGATCAATTTTAAACAAAAGCGGTGAGTTGTCTCATTTTGTTAGTGAAAATAATATTGATTTAGTCGCCCTCTGCGAAACTAATCTAAATAATAAGTATAGGTTTAACACTCCTGGTTTTGAGATTTACAGATGTGATGATGGCAGAGGAGTAGCTCTTTTAGTTAAAAAATCTATTTCTCATTACCCAACTGTATTGCCTAACCTATCATGCTTAGTTGCTACAGGAATAATGGTCACTCTTGGTTCTATTTAAATTCTTGTTATGTCGGCTTATCAGACTCCATCCAAAGCTATTGTACATAGCGATTTTAAAAAATTATTTTCAATGCATAAGCATGTGATTCTCCTCGGCGACCTGAATTCCAAGCATGTAGCATGGAATTGTAATGTAAACAACCGAAATGGCAAACTGTTAACAGAACTGTCATTTAAAATCAATTTTAGAATTATAGCTCCTGAAGAACCCACATATTACCCTGACAGAAACTATTGTTCTCCTAGCATTATCGATCTTGCCCTCACAAAAAACATACCCTTTACCGTTATACCTAAATCCTTTTCAGCTCTTCCTTCAGATCATAACCCAGTCGTTTTTTCAATAAATCAAAATTTAAAAAATAAACCATTCGCAAAGACTTTTGATTTTAAAGGTGCTGATTGGTCTAAATTTCTCTCAATTATTGACAGCAATTTAGAAATTAATCCCCTCATAATTAATCCATCCGATATTGATAAGTTAATTATCAATTTTCAAAATATTATTAATTCTGCAGCTAATCAATCAGTACCCCTAGTCACACCTAATACTTATAAATTACGAATTCCTCCTTTTCTCTCATACTTAATAAAAATCAGAAACCAAGTTAAAAAAGCTTACTCTAAACATCGTTATTACTGGATTAAAAAAAAAATAAATAAACTTAATAAAATTATATCAAAACTGGTAAATATATTCAAAAACATCAAGTGGAATAATGTTTTATCAGCTATACCTCCTTCAAATAACATTAAACTGTTTAAATTAGTAAAGCATTTTCAATGCACAAATACAGGTATCCCCCCTCTAGCAAGAACATCAGTTACCCAACAACTTAGAATCAGGAATTCGGCTATCAGTTTCGCTTTTAGTGACAGTCACAAAGCAAATTTACTTGCCGATCCTTTTGAAAATGTACATAAAATGAATTTAGACCTGGGAATCCCATATTTTACCCGTAACGTACTCAGGCAAACTAAAAACTATATAGTCCCGTTAACCTACAAAATTGATAACTGTAAACTTGTTTCCCCCAAAGAATTAAGCATTACTATAGCCAAATTAGTCAACAAAAAATCCCCAGGTGCTGATGGCATATGTAATACTTTATTAAAACAATTATCAAAAAAATCAATAATACATCTGACCAAAATAATTAACCATATACTGATGTTTGGTTATTTTCCAGAGTCATGGAAAATTGCAAAAATAATAGTTATTCCTAAACCTGGAAAAAACAAGACACTCCCTAGTACTTATCGGCCAATTTCTTTACTAAACAGCCTAAGCAAAGTAACTGAAAAAATTATTTTAAAAAGAATGCAAGTTTTCATTGAAGAAAACCAATTGATCTCTCCTTTGCAGTTTGATTTTAAAAATAATCATTCCACAATTAGTCAACTTGCTAGAGTAACCGATACTATTTCTCACAACTTCAATATGAAGAAACATACAGGAATGGCACTATTAGATATTGAAAAAGCTTTTGACTGCGTTTGGCACAGAGGCCTAAAATACAAACTCACAATTAATAATTTTCCTGAATATCTGATTTATTTAATTACTAATTACCTGACCAACCGTAAATTTTTTGTTCAAATTAATGAAGCCAAATCTGACTTCAAAAACATTCAGGCTGGTGTTCCACAAGGATCCGTCCTTGGCCCGATTCTTTTCAATCTTTACATTAATGAGATCACAGCAATCAAAGGTAAAGCGGATATCGCACTTTTCGCAGACGACACATGTTTTTTTATCTCCTCATATAGAATTGATACAATAGCTAACCATCTCACTATAGCCATATCAAAATGTTTCAAACACTTCAATAAATGGAAAATCAGACCTAATCATAATAAGACTAAAGTCATTATTTTTACCAAGCGCAGGCCTGCAATAGATAACTTCGTAACGATTGATGGTAATGCTTTAGATTGGTCTAAAAATATCACATACTTAGGTGTTAACTTGGACTCTAGATTAACCTACACAATTCATATTAATACACAAATAAACAAAGCAATAGGGGTCCTCCAAAAACTATTCCCCTTACTATCCAAATATTCCCGGCTTAATATTATAAATAAAAAGTTATTATACTATCTCTATTTAAGACCTATTATATGCTATGCCTGCCCCGTATGGTCGAATACAGGTACCACTAATTATAGAAAATTACAAGTGTTGCAAAACAAATGCCTACGGTTAGTTGGCAATTACCCGAGATGGACTCCAATTGATCTCATGCACTATTCTTTAAATGTGCCAAGTATTTTCACCTTTATTTATAAGTTAACCATAGACTTTTTCAAATCATGTGAGATTAGCTCACATGATTATATAAGGGACATCGCCAACTATACCAGAGCAGACTTACCTTATAAGAAGTATATACATAAAAGATTGAAACACATTGTTCTATAAATTAAATAAGGTACATACTTATGTGTGTGTGCGTGTGTGTATATACATGCGCACACGTGCATAGAAGTGCATATATATATATATTTTTGTCTTTTTTTTGTTTAGAGGTTTTTGTTTATTTTTTTCCTCTTGTATTATATTATTTAGACAAATATTCTCAGAGCAAAGGTACTGCGACGAAGAGTGTATAAAAGCTCACAGCTTGTAACCTCATTTCTTTTATTATGTAAAATACTTTGTATTATATTATAAATAAATTTAATAAATAAAAAAAAAAAAAAGTTACAAATTGGATGTGCCGCTAGTATAAGGGCTGCCTTAAGGTACAGCGGGGGTAAAGAAGAAAAAAAGAAAAAAAGAGAGAGAGTGTTACAGGCCCTGGGAGGACAACTCCCAGGATTCTATAGGTAGGGTAAAGGTAAGGGATGAATGAGAAATTACTTCAGTAATTAAACCATTTCCTCCAATAGTGGTGCACAACTCACTTGTTAATTATGAAGATCTTTTAAAATCATTTAATGAAAATAAAGAAAGTGAGATAACTATAAAATACTAGCTGTATATACCGGTTTCACCTGGAGAATTTCATTTTTTAAATCTATAAAATCTATAAGGTGAGACTTTTATCGACTTAAACGGTCGATTTCGTAAGAACCAATGTAAAGCGAGACCAAAACGATATTTATAACAATAATATTAATAATAAACTGTTTATTTAACAAAATAAAGACACAAAATAAAAGTTCATAATATACATAAACATATAGGCATGGACAATGTCCGTCTGCCGGGTTGACCACACTTTTTCAATATTCTTATTGCTTTTAAAACCGCATTCAAACGAAATACAGAATTGTACATATTAATCAAACATCAAATAAATGATAATTTATCCTTTGAGGTATAAAGCTAATTAATATAAATAATATATTTTGTTTTAAATTTTTTATCGTGTATTAAATTCCTTAATTAAAATTTGTCTGTATTTAACAGCTTCTATGGTAAACCAATATAATTGTTTCCAGTTCTTTCCATTTAGATATTCAACAAAATTATCCTTATCAAGAATGCTTTTTCCGAACCACTTAATGCTAAACTCCATCAAAATAGGACATATAGCTAGGAAATGGAAGCTAGGATCATTTAGCCCCAGGTTACATAATGTGCATTTATGGCTTTCTTCTGAACGCCCAACAGAATAGTTTAAATTCAATAATTGACCCCGTACTTTAAGAATAGTTTTAATAAAATGAAAATTATTTTTATCTGAGTAATAACTGTTTTTCTCCCAGATTAATGCTTAATTCTTTATATAACTGGTGAAATTTGGATGTACGTGATGACTGAATTAAATAAGATTTAAAATTGTTTTAATTTGTTTAAAATTATTGCTATCTGGTTCTTAATGTTGGAGCTATTGTTATAATTAATTTGTTCAATACCAGATAAGGAGTTGATAATATTTGAGTGTTCTTTAACCCAATAAATTTTTTTCATTATAATTGTTTTGGGCCATCTTGAGTCAGGAAGATCCAGAGTTTTACTTAGATACTTCAAATGTAAACGGAGGGTGTAATGAAATAATGAAGAGGTATCAGTTTCTAAATATATGATGTAATTAGGGCTATTTTTTTGTAAATTAAATAATTTTTTGATAAAGAATAATAATAATTGTTCTACTAATTTAAATTCTTGGAATCCCCTGGATTGTTATAAATATCCTGGAATATTTATAACAATAAAGAATGTCAGCTGAAGATCGGCTGAAGTTATGCAATTTTAATATGGACAGGAGTTCGGACCTGATGTGAAAGAACTACTGAGCGAAATTTGGAGAATTTAGAACAAACGGTAAACGGATTTCTATAAAGAACATACAAACAATTAAACAAACAGAATTTCATCTTTATTTATATATATAAACAAAATAAAACTATTTTCATAACATATAACGCAGGATACTTCAAAAACTTACAAACACAACTATTAGAAAAAGGACTGGAATTTCATTCTTACACTCCTAAAAATGAAATTAAACCAAAAATCATATTAAAAGGAGCACCCCCAAGTTTTTAAAATGATTACATAAAAAAAGACCTATCTTTAAAAGGTATTGAAGTAAATAAAGTCAATCAAATGATAAAGAATTTTTTTTTTAATTAATCCAATCTTAAATTGTGGCTGACCACCAATTTTAAATTATTTTTAAATAATTTATTTTTTGAAGAGAAAAGATTTGGCTCCACCGGGAGTCGAACCCGGGTCTCCTGCGTTACATGCGAGGATGCTAACCGCTACACCACAGAGCTCGGCTCAAGGCAGAGCAAATCCTTCCTCTTCACTGATACCTACTCCCCCTATCTCACAAGTTTTGCGAGTAGTAGCGGGAGGTGGACAAATTTTGTCCAATTTATGATATTTATTGACATAAGTCAATTTTTTAAAATTATTTTAATTAATCCAATCTTAAATTGTGGCTGACCACCAATTTTAAATTATTTTTAAATAATTTATTTTTTGAAGAGAAAAGATTTGGCTCCGCCGGGAGTCGAACCCGGGTCTCCTGCGTTACATGCGAGGATGCTAACCGCTATACCACAGAGCTCGGCTCAAGGCAGAGCAAATCCTTCCTCTTCACTGATACCTACTCCCCCTATCTCACAAGTTTTGCGAGTAGTAGCGGGAGGTGGACAAATTTTGTCCAATTTATGATATTTATTGACATAAGTCAATTTTTTAAAATTATTTTAATTAATCCAATCTTAAATTGTGGCTGACCACCAATTTTAAATTATTTTTAAATAATTTATTTTTTGAAGAGAAAAGATTTGGCTCCGCCGGGAGTCGAACCCGGGTCTCCTGCGTTACATGCGAGGATGCTAACCGCTATACCACAGAGCTCGGCTCAAGGCAGAGCAAATCCTTCCTCTTCACTGATACCTACTCCCCCTATCTCACAAGTTTTGCGAGTAGTAGCGGGAGGTGGACAAATTTTGTCCAATTTATGATATTTATTGACATAAGTCAATTTTTTAAAATTATTTTAATTAATCCAATCTTAAATTGTGGCTGACCACCAATTTTAAATTATTTTTAAATAATTTATTTTTTGAAGAGAAAAGATTTGGCTCCGGCGGGAGTCGAACCCGGGTCTCCTGCGTTACATGCGAGGATGCTAACCGCTACACCACAGAGCTCGACTCAAGGCAGAGCAAATCCTTCCTCTTCACTGATACCTACTCCCCCTATCTCACAAGTTTTGCGAGTAGTAGCGGGAGGTGGACAAATTTTGTCCAATTTATGATATTTATTGACATAAGTCAATTTTTTAAAATTATTTTAATTAATCCAATCTTAAATTGTGGCTGACCATCAGTGAAGAGGAAGGATTTGCTCTGCCTTGAGCCGAGCTCTGTGGTGTAGCGGTTAGCATCCTCGCATGTAACGCAGGAGACCCGGGTTCGACTCCCGCCGGAGCCAAATCTTTTCTCTTCAAAAAATAAACTATTTAAAATTGGTGGTCAGCCACAATTTAAGATTGGATTAATTAAAATAATTTTAAAAAATTGACTTATGTCAATAAATATCATAAATTGGACAAAATTTGTCCACCTCCCGCTACTACTCGCAAAACTTGTGAGATAGGGGGAGTAGGTATCAGTGAAGAGGAAGGATTTGCTCTGCCTTGAGCCGAGCTCTGTGGTGTAGCGGTTAGCATCCTCGCATGTAACGCAGGAGACCCGGGTTCGACTCCCGGTGGAGCCAAATCTTTTCTCTTCAAAAAATAAATTATTTAAAGATAAAAAAAAAATGAAATACCCCACGTCCGATTACCTATTCGGGTAATCACACTAGAAGATGATCATCAACTAAATTTGATTAAAAATATAAATGCAGTCGGAAACGTTATAGTCTCTTAAGAAACTTACAAAACAACAAAGAAGTGACTCAATGCTTTAATTGCCAAGCATTTAACCACATTGCGATAAATTGCCACAAAAAACCCAAATTTATGAAATGTTCAGGAGATCATCCAACGAACGTATGAATGAAAATATTACATGTGCGAATTGTAATGGCCAACAAACAGCCGATTCTAAATATTGCATACACTACGAAAAAAATGCAACACTAAGACTAAGTAACAACACACCGAAAGTGCAACTCTCAAGCTTTAAAAGTTTGAATTCGAAAAAAGAATTCCCAGATCTACCTAAATCATCAGCAAAATGGCCTCGAGAAACCATCACTACCCCAAGCAGTGATAAAGAACCATCTATAATGGATATTTTTAAAGAAATAAAAAATTTATTTTCTCCATTCAAAATTTCTTCAATTTTGAAAAACCTTAAATATATCTTGGCGAAAATGAACTCGGCTGAAGATGGAATTTCCAAATTCTTTATTTTATTTGAAGGTATCATATCCGTATTATAATAATGGACAATACGTTTTTTTTTCTTCAAACCATGGTATCATACATTATTAATGTACTCATTATTTTATTTATCTAAAGTGCATGCAATTATAATTTTATATGTATTATTCTATATTTTGTATAACACAAATCGTAGTCGTGTTTCAATTAACCAGCAATATGTACATAATTTAAACAGACACATATATTACGTCAATAATAGACAAAACAAACTGCTAATCTCCTCACAGTCCGGACAACCTGAGTTGTGGTTATGATAATACTGATATTATCATCCCATCTGAATTTACTATTTATAATAATATATACTATTAGCAGTATATTTTTATTAAATTATAAAATAATTATACTATTGTACTCATAATATTATTCCCTCTCAGTTCCCCAATAACTTTATTAAGGATTTTGGCAAAAATAATAAAGATTACTAATTATAATTATATTATTATAAATGACTCATAATTCTATCAACTGTATACTGTGGAATGCTCGTTCCATTAAAAATAAAACACTTGAATTAAATTATTTTATTTCCTCAAATAAACCAAAAATTTTGGCTATAACTGAAACCCACTTATTAAATTCAGACAAAATTAATATTCCTAATTTCAAAATTTACATCGAGATAAAAAGGGTGGCGGCGTCTTACTCATGATTGATAAATCGCTAAGACATTCCCACTGTCCATTACCTATTTTAAAATCATTCGAAGTTGTAGCCATTAATTTACACTTGATCAATAATAAAACTATAACTATAATATTCCTTTATTTACCGCCAAGCAAATCTATCTGCCACCAGGACATAAAAAGATTATCAAACCTAAATGAGCGAGTAATTATGATGGGAGATCTAAACAGTAAAAACAAACTATGGAACTGCCATAATACGGATAAAAATGGTAAATTACTCTTAAATATAGCTACACTGCTAAAACTAAAGATACATTTTCCTGATAATCATCCTTAAATACCTTCCCACGAATAGTCGTTCTAGACCCAGTACGCTGGATATCATATTATCAAAATCATTTTAATTACCAAGCCGTTTAATATCTCTCCCTATTTTCAGTTCGGATCATAATCCAGTTTTATTTCGTATCAAACTAAATCCGATATTGCATCCACCCATAGTTAAATACAGGTTTAAGGATGTGGACTGGCCTCAATACAGAAATATTCTAGATAATAATTTACAATACAACCCAATCCTTAACAACGCAGAAAAATGGACAAAACAATAAGCAATCTAACAGGTGTAATTTCCTCCGCAGCCCATCAATCTATACCCAAAACTTATATTACGCCAAAAATTGACGAACTCCATACCACACTTAAACATCTAATTAAATTTAAAAATAAAGTCCTCTAAAATTAATAATAAACTCATAAAACGCGTTGAACACACGCACGCGGAGTACGCCTTTAATGACAGACCATTGTTCATAATTAAAGCCGTTCTGTTCATGGTAGAAGTGGCAATTAACAAAACGTATTAATTTCTAATTTAAGTAAGTTGGTAAGTGAAAGTTGTGTGTTGCGAGCACGCACCAGATTTTTTTTAATGTAGATGATAATAGCGTTGCATTAAAAATTTGGCGCCCAACGTGGGGCTGATATTTGGAGTTTTTTGTGAAATAGGCAATTTAAAAAATTACTGTAGAGGTTGTGTAAAAATTTTATTTTTATTTTTCTTAGAGAGTGGAGTAAGTAATAGGAAATAGTTGTCAAACTAAATGAAAGTAAAACTAAATGAAATTTTCTACAAATGCATAGAGAATTATAAAATCAGACGACTTGGAGTATTCTTCTAGTTCCCGGGACAATTAAATAAAGAGTTATTATTATGCTTGCATTGCCGAATTATCACAAGTAAAAACTTTTATTGAACAATAAAAAAATTTAGTGTACTTTAAATAGCAAACATAGCTTTCACTTACAAACTGACTTAAATTAAAAATGGACGTGTTTTGATAATATGTAAACGTCATTCCTCAACTTCACATATTTTTCCAAATTTATAACCTTATATTTCAATATATCCATAAGTTATAGAGTATTTGTAATGCAAAACTTGAAAGTTATCAGTACTTTACGATTGATTATTGTTTTTCATCATCAGTCGAGTTTATTTTACTGCTTGCTTGTAAAAATATCGTGAAGGTAGAAGGTGTAATTACGTTTCTTGAACTCGAGAACGATTACTGTTCCTCTAAAACCACTTTATATTGCCTTCAGAAATCTATTATGGAACTGAAGTTTCTAAACTAAAATATATTTAATTAAAGATTATCTTGTACCATATTTTTTCACACCTTAAACTGCATTTAAATTTACTTTAGGGAGTAAATACGTAATATGTGAAGTTCACAAGTTCTTTTTATTATAGTATTCTCCTGCACCCACGTCAGAAAAATAGGATTTTTGTTTTTTACGAAATCATATTTGTTTTTTAAGTTGTGGATTCTTTCTTTAGATAGGAATGCACGGCTGCAGTTGTGTGTGTCAATGTAATCTTAAATGATTACATCGTTGTTGTGTTTTAGTTTATTCTGTCTGTTATTATTTGTTCAAAAAACAAAAAGAATTGCCTGTCTTTATTCCACTGCGCACATAAATAAGATTAGTCAAACTCGTCTAAATCAATGAATTTAAATGTTGTATTCTTCAGAAAATTTAAAATTAAGTTTAGAAAGTTATAGAGGGTCACTATAAGAAAATATTAAGATAGCAAACAAACAATAATTTTTACTTTCGGCTTATTTAAGGGATGCTATTTGTTTCTGTGGAAGTTAGCAGCGATTTCGTTACAACTATTTAAAAATTTAAAGAATTACAATCTTTAATTTCGTTTTACAATTGTAAAAGAAGACTATTTAGAGAGAAGCCGCATTGGTAGTAGGGATGCGACATCGATGTCGATGTTTCTGAAACAGATGTTTGTGGGCCAATGTTAACATCGATGTTTTTTTTTTTTTTTTTTTTGTTTTTTTAGCATTAACAAAGTTGTTAACAAAAACTAATATGCTCTTAACATCGATGTTTTAACTATCAAGCTGCTTTTAACATCGGTATTTTTGTCCAAAACATTGATGTTAAAACAGATTTGTTTTTGCAGAAGACATCGATGTTTTAAGAAAAGTTATTTTTAACATCGATGTTTTCGACAAATATAAACATGTTTTAACATCGATGTTTTTGACAAAAAACATCAATATATATCCTCTTAACATCGATGTTTTAGACAACATCAAATATTATTTAACATCGATGATAAATCAGATTTGTTTTTGCAGAAGACATCGATGTTTTAGACAACATCAAATATTTAACATCGATGTTTTAACAATAACCAAGTTCTTTTTAACATCGATGTTTAAACAATAACCAAGTTCTTAATAACATCGATATTATATAAAAAAACAAATATGCTCTTAACATCAAGATCGATGTTAAAAACAAAGTTGTTTTTAACATCGAAGTTTTTGTCAAGAACAGCAATGTTAATATATATTTGTTTTTGTCAAAAACATCGATGTTAAAATCCAATTTTTTTAAAACATCGATGTTTTTGACAAAACAAATATGTTTTAATATCGATGTTCGATTTTGACAAAACCGAAAATTTTTACACATCGATGTTTTTGACAAAAAACATCAATATATATGCTCTTAACATCGATGTTAAATACATGTTTAACAATATTGATGTCTTTTGTCCAAAACATCGTTGTTAAAACATTTTCGTTTTTGTTACATCGATGTTTTCCGCAAAAACATTTTAGTTATAGCTAAAAAATCGATGATAAAAACCACATTTTTTTGTTAGAACATAGATGTTAAGAGCATAAATATTGATTTTTTTTTTTTTTTTCAAAATAGCGATGTTTTCTGCGAAAACAATTATGTTTCCTCATCGATGTCAAAAACAACATTTGATTGTTAAAACATCAATGATTTTAACATCGATGTTAACAGCATGTATATTGATGTTTTTTTTCCCCAAAATATCGATTTAAAATATTTTCTTTTTTTAAAAAACATCAACGTAAAAACAATTTTTTACAACAACTTCGATGTTTTGGACAAAAACAAATAGGTTTTAACATCGATGTTGTAACTATAACAAAGGTGTTTTTAACATCGATGTTTTAGTCCAAAACATCGATGCTAAAAGCAATTTCTTTAAAACATCGATGTTTTTGACAAAAACGAAAATGTTTTCAACACCGATGTTTGGACAAAAACATCGATTTGTCCAACAACTATAACAACATTGTTACAGTTAAAAATTCGATGTTAAGAGCACATTTGGTTTTGTATATAACATTGATGTTAAAAAACAACTTCTATATTGTTCAAACATCGATGTTAAAACATATTTGTTTTTGGACCAAAACATCGAAGTTAAAACATTTTTGTTTTTGCCGAAAACATCGATGTTAAAAACACCTTTGTTATAGTTGAAACATCGATGTTAAAACCTATTTGGTTTTGTCGAAAACATCGATGTTAAAACATTTTCGTTTTTGTCAAAAACATCGATGTTAAAACATTTTCGTTTTTGTCAAAAACATCGATGTTTTAAAAAAATTGCTTTTAACATCGATGTTTTGGACTAAAACATCGATGTTAAAAACACCTTTGTTATAGTTAAAACATCGATGTTAAAACCTATTTGTTTTTGTCCAAAACATCGAAGTTAAAATATATTTGTTTTTGTCGAAAACATCAATGTTAAAACATTTTCGTTTTTGTCAAAAACATCGATGTTAAAAACAATTTTTTTTTTAAAAGGCTTTTTTTTAAAAGGCTGACAACATTTTCTAAGATTTAGGAAAGAAGAAAGGGAGCTAATCCAACATTTTGAAGGCAACCCTGTTAGATATAACATCAAGAGAAGTGAATAATCTACTACGATGGAATCCTTGGTTTGTAAATTTTGCTCCAAGGAGTTCTCACGTAAAGATAATATGTTAAGACACGTGAAGAAGAAGAATTGTAAGTTTTCTGCCTCATGTAAACAATGTTGTGTGATCTTTACCAATCCCCATAACCTGAAGCGACATGAAGAGTATTGTAGAGGAAGTGAACTCCCTAATAAGAAACAGAAACGTGAAGCTAAAACTTCTGATTTATTAGCAATTGTGCCGGATGAAGAAGGGATTGTGGAATACGAAACAGCCTTTGAAAGGAGAATCAAGTCATATTTTCTAAGATGTGATGAGAACCATGACTTACCGTCCTTCTTGAATGCTATAAAGGAAAAAGTCATTCATAAAATAAAAAGTTCTCTCGACAACGAAAGATCCCTCAAAGTAAGTGTGGTTTCGGAATTACAACTGGTCAACCAAGCTGGAGATTTGAAAGACGGGACTTTCCAGTCAAAAAATATAACTGTGTTGGTAGATACAGACATAGAATAAAAAGTGAAGAACCTATTTGAAGAACTTGAAAACAAATTAAGCGAAAGTCAACTTGTGGGAAGCGGATGGACACTATTTGCCGTTAACGGGTTGCGATTGAAGATAAACAAGTACAACCCACTAAGAGGGAGCAGCTATATCCCGCTACCTGAAGAAATACGCAATAGAAAAGCATGCATTAATGTTCAAAACAATGATAGCAAATGCTTCGTTTATGCTATTCTATCAAAATTTGTATCTGAGAGTCCTAAAAGAGATATGCATCATTGGAAGGGAAGTATGACTTTTCTAAGATAAATTTCCCAACGCCGCTTGCGGATATATCGACATCTGAAAAAAATAATGATATTTCAATTAATGTGTTTGCCCTCGATGAAAAACTTAACGTTTATCCTCTGAAGATAGTTAAAGAAGAACTAGAGGACCACCGGGATTTACTGCTACTAGAAAAAGAAGGAATGTCACATTATATCTACATATCTGATTTTGAAAAACTAGTAGGACGTCAAATCACAAAGCATGGACATAAGATTCATGTGTGTAAGCGATGTTTAACACATTTTTATTCTAGTGAAAAACTCATACTTCACAAACAACTATGCAATACTAACAAACCTGCTATGATTATACTTCCGGAGAAGAAACCAGAGAGAAGAGTTTGAAAATGTAGAGAGATGTCAACGTGTATCCTACGTAGTCTACGCAGACTTTGAATGTTATTTGAAGCCTACAAATGAAGAAAGTCTTTCATCGAAAATATTACATTGCCACATTCCCTACTCGTACTGTTTTTATGTAAGAAGAGCTAAATTTCTGAACGGAGTAGAAGATGGTATACCTGATGAACCAATTTTGTATACAGGTGAAAATGCGGCAAATAATTTTGTATTTGACATGCAGAAGATAGCTGAAAAAGTGTACAAGGTATATAATAAAAACACACCAATGAGACCCCTCTCTCCTCAAGAAGAAGTCAGCTACAAGACTGCTCAAAACTGTTATATGTGTGGAGAATTCTTCAGTCTAGAAGATATCAAAGTAAAGGATCATTGTCACATTACAGGCCTTTTCAGAGGTGCAGCCCACCAAAGTTGTAATCTTCGTTACAAGAACCCTGATTATCTTCCAGTAATTCTACATAATTTGTCAGGTTACGATGCTCACTTCATCGTTCGGGAGCTGGGATATGATAATAAAAGGATTAACGTAATCGCAAATACTGCAGAAAATTATATTTCATTTTCAAAATTTGTAGATGAGAAATTAAGTATAAGATTTTTAGATTCCTTCAGATTTACGCCTTCTAGTCTAGAAAACCTGGTAGCTAACTTACCTTCGTTTAACATATCAAATAGTTTAATACCTAACGACCGAGTTCCTTTACTCACTAGCAAAGGCATTTTCCCCTATGAGTATGTCACGTCCCCCAAAGTGTTAGAAGATACAACCCTTCCTCCAATAGATGAATTTCATAGTTCACTACAAGATTCCTCAGTTACAGAAGAGGAGTATGCCCATGCTAAAGATGTATGGAATATATTTGAATGCAAAACTTTGGGTGATTACGCAGACATTTACTTGAAGTCTGACGTAATTTTACTGGCTGAAGTATTCGAAGAATTTAGGAATGTTACGATGAGATCTCACAAATTAGATCCATGTCACTACCATACGGTTCCTGGGATGACATGGGATGCAATGCTAAGGTTTACAGGTGTTAAATTAGAATTATTGACTGATTATGATATGATTCTAATGATCGAGGAAGGGATAAGAGAAGGATTGGTGCAAGCATCTCATAGATTCCACAAGGCAAATAACAAGTACTTAGAAGGATACAACCAAAATAAACCAACTACCTACATTGCATACCAGGATTGCAATAACTTATATGGTTGTGCAATGAGTCAGCCTCTTCCTACCGGTAACTTTGAGTGGGTCGATCCCGAAAGTATCAATTTAAACAATCTATACCCTACAGATGACATAGGCTACATTCTGGACGTTGATATTAATTACCCTAAGTACTTAAACGATGAACATAATGATCTACCGTTCCTCCCCGAGTCTAAACAATGTGGAAAATACAACAAATTAATAGCACACTTCGATGAAAGAAAAAACTACGTTGTTCATTATACCGCCCTTCTTCAAGCATTGTCACACGGTATAGAGCTTGTAAAAGTAAACAGAGCATTAAAATTCAATCAGTCCTCATGGTTAAAATCTTACATAGAGTATAACACCAGTTTAAGAAAGAAAGCTTTAAATGATTTCGAAAAAGATCAGTATAAGCTTTACAACAACGCAGTTTTTGGTAAATCATGGTAAAAAATTGGTAAATGGAATCAATAAGAAAAAGAGTTGATATGCGTTTAATTACAGACCCTAAAAAGCTAGAAAAATTAATATCTAATCTAATCTAACCAAATTTTAAGGACCGTACAATTTATTCTGAGAATTTGGCTCTCGTTCATATGGAAAAGACTAAAATAAAATTTGATAAACCGATATACGTGGGAATGTCAAAATTAGATATATCAAAAAAAATCATGTATGAATATCATTATGGCATAATGTTGGAAAAATATGGACAAAATATTAAGCTAATGTATATGGATACTGACTCATTCGTTTATTCTATACATACTGAAGACCTCTATGAAGATATGGCAAGTATGATTGATTACTTAGATACTTCAGACTATCCTCCAAACCATAAATTATATAATGTTAAGAATAAGAAAGTAATTGGTAAGTTTAAAGATAAGGCTAATGGTAAAATAATTAATAAATTTGTAGCTTTTAGGTCTAAAATGTATGCAATAGACATTCAAAGCAAAATTATTAAAAAAATAAAAGGAATTAGTAAACCTGTTGTTAAAAATAAAATCAAATTTGCTTAAAAAATAACGTACAATTTAAACATGATGTTACAAACTTCAGATCATTCAACCATAATCTGTTTACTATTAAAACAAACAAAATATCACTGTCACCTTTCGATGATAAAAGACACATCCTTGATGACGGAATATCCACCTTGGCACATGGCCATTATAAGATAAAATAAACGTTAAAAAAAATAATAATAAAAAAATTGTGTTGTTGATTAATTAAATGAATGAGAGACCTCTGGCATGGTTATAAACGCTCGTAAGCCTGTGATTAGGAGTGTAAACGTTAGGTCTCTGGTTTGGTTATGAATGCCAGAAAACACCTACCCTCGAATATGCGGTGTGTATCCCTAAGATGTACCACATTGAGAAAAAGAGAGTTCTACTGAAATAATTTTTAAGGAAAATGGCTTGTTGGATATTCATAGTGATCTGAGGATTATTTTCGATTTATAAGGGATGAGTTATCTGGCTGCTGATGTATGTAAAAATCAATTAAATAGTAAAGAATTAACAGAATATTTAAACAGGAAGAACTGTAACGAACTAATAGAATTTAGCAAATTAGGATGGGTATATAGAGTACGGTTATTAAAAGAGTTTAATTGTAAGTGTAATTACCAGTTATGTTATCAAATTATCTAATAGGAGAAATGTTCGGCTTTTATGTTTTATGTTTTATTTATTTATGTATATTATTATTTGTGTTGTTATGTTTTATGTTTATGTTTTATTATGCTTTTATGTTTAATTTTAACTTTGCAATAAAATAAAGAAAAAACCAAACAAAAAAAAACAAAAAAAAACAATCTGTTCTAAAAATAATGTATATAGTATTATAAATAAAAACATCATTTTACTCTATTCTATTCTGATTTATGCATGAACCTTTGTAAAAAGCTTGAATAGGAACGTAGGGATAAATTGTTAGAACCAATGAGTAACCAAAATGTATATGTATAATGTAATTTATAATCATAATAATTTTTACCGAACAATCTGTCTTAAAAATTATGTATATAATATTGTATTAAAAATTGTGTATGTACTATTGTCTTGAAAATTATGTATATAATATTATAAATAAAAACATTTTATTCTATTCTATTCTGATTTATTTATGAACCCTTGTAAAAAGCTTAGAGAGGAACCGAGAGGATGGGATGGATTGGTTCTGTGTCAATAATAACCAATGATTGCCCAAATTGGGCAGAGAGAAAAGTCCTCCTGTTGATAACATGTACTCATTAAAAAAAAAAAAAAAAAAAAAAAAAACCTGTACCCATGAAGGGTCTTGGGTTCAGTACTATATAAGGAAGAGTACTGTTTCTTGGTCAGCGGTCGTGCAAGGAGGTGATTTGACCGTGATCACGCTCAACCATCAGGTTTTCCCCCCTTAATTTTCCAATTTTATGCTGGATTAGCATGTACTTGTAATTTACTGTTTTGAAAGAGGAACAAACTTGCCTCGTTGTGACATACTGCTTAGGAGAGTAAGGTAACCTTACACATATTGGAGGGAGGGATTGGGAGGTTGCCTCCAAAGTAGCCACCAAACGCCCTAGGACACCCCAAATACACCCCCCCACCTCCCGGGTTACAAGCTCAAGGTCATGCCATGTGACGTTTTAAAAGAGTAACAAACTTACCTCTTTGGGATGTACTGCTTTGGAAGAATAAGATAACCTTACACATACAGGATAACAGTCAGGGAGGTTTCCTCCAAAGTGCCCCAGAATCGGCATTTACTCCCTACTACCATCCCCCACTATCGCCAGATAAACGATAACAATGCAGTAAAGAGCGTCCCATGGTGGAGTAAAACATTAAAGGAAAAGAGGAAGGAAGTAAGGAAATTAAGAAGGCAATGCCAGAGAACAAAATATATTGCAAAACTTAGAGAGGAAAGGAAAGCCACTTACTACCTAGCGAAGAATGAATTCTCCAAGTTAATCATGAAGACGAAAAACGATTCATGGAAAGATTACTGCACAATAGGTGCTGGAATTTCCCCATGGAGTCAAATTTACAAAATTGCTGCTGGAAAAGCTAGGCCACCTCTCAAATTTTCCACTATACAAAAGCTTGACGGATCATTTACGAATGATCTACAAGAAATATTGGAAGTAATTATGGACAAGGTCATTCCTCGTGAAGAGACTACATTTAGTCCGTTTGATGGAAAATGTCAAGAGCTACTAGGAAATGATGACCTTCCCATAACTCAGGAAGAAATAATGATTGATTGCTATTAGGGGAATGAAAAACAATAAGGCTCCTGGAAAAGATGGTTGAACAAAAGAGGTAATAGGGGAGACCTTTAAAATTATCCCCCTTACCATATGTAAAATATTCAATGAATGTCTCGAAAGAGGGTGTTTTCCAGACATATGGAAAGAAGCAAACATTATTCTAATTGAGAAACCAGGAAAGGAAAGATGTCAAGATGCATCCAGATATAGACCAACAAGTTTACTACCTGTATTTGGAAAAGTATTTGAAAAGATCCTCGTTAGAAGAATAATGTACCATATGACCTCCAAGAGTCCTTTGTCTACAAAACAATATGGGTTTACACCTGGAAAAGGGACCACAGATGCACTGTATGATGCTAAATGTTCATTGGAACAATCCCTTAAAAATAAGAACAGTGCACTACTAATATCATTAGATGTTCAGGGAGCATTTGATTCTGCACATTGGCGAGCCATCAAATATCAATTAAGAAAAAAAGGGTGCCCTAGGAACTTATACAAGTTAGTGGTGAATTACTTTGAGGAGAGGTATGCATCTATTTCAAATAATACCTGTACGGTGATCCGTAAACAAGAAAAAGGTTGTCCACAAGGTTCTTGTGGTGGTCCCGGGTTATAGAATATTTTGTATGATGCTGCATTGCAAATAGATTACCCAGATGGTATTCAGGCTTACCTATGCCTTTGCCGATGACAACTTATTAGTACTTTGTGCGGAGGAGGATTGGAAGCTCCATATCTAGCAGCGGATAGACAAGCAAAAGAGGCAGCCAATAACCCATTACTAGAGGTGAAATATGCAAAGGCTCCGATGTCTTATATCCAACAGGTAATAAGACAAGCTACCATAATTAAATGGGAAAATATGTGGAAAATGTCTACTAACGGTAGTCATACCAAAAAATATTTCCCAAAACATACCACATACCAAAAAATATTTTTAATATTTTCCTTCCTTTATTGATTATAACGGTTTTTTTTTTTTTTTTATAAAAAATACACACATCGATAAAACACTTATCTAAAACGGAGTATAAATAATCGCTTTTCTCCTCGCTCAGTAATTCATAAACTGTAGTAAATAATATCATGATGATACCTTATTCTGACACCTGCTCGATCTCAATGACACACTTAAAAAAAAACATCCGCTTAAATAAACAATCATGTCACTCTTACACGGAAACGTGAATTAATAAAGAAGTATAAGGTAAAAGAAAAAAAGCTCTTTATGTTTGGGTAATACCTCTTTGACTTCAATCACTTAAGGATAGTTCCAATATGCTTAAAAGGCAAGGTAAGAAACTGATCTGGGTAATGTGAAATTTCACACTATTATGTGTAAATATAATCACCACTGAAATTTTTGTTTTGTTTTTTACCAAGCTTTTTAAATCGATTAACAGCTTTTTGAATAGAAATCAAATTACACCAGAAGATGCCAGACAATTAGAGCCTATTCACACTATCGGTTTCGCTCCCACTCCACTCCCGCTCCACTCCCGCTCCACTCTCGCTCCAATCCCGCTCCACTCTCGCTCACCTCCCACTCCACTCTCGCTCCACTCCCGCTCCACTCTCGCCCCACTCTCGATCTACCCCATTCACACTATCGCTCCGCTCCCGCTCCGCTCCCGCTCCACTCCCGGTCCGCTCTCGCTCTACCCCATTCACACTATCGCTCAGCTCCCGCTCCACTCCCGGTCCGCTCTCCTAATGTCTTACCATATTCACATTGCATAATTTTACACCGTTCACTTTTGAAAGGTTTAAGCTATTAAAGCCATTAATAATCGAAGTTGTCTGTATTCGGATTTTATTTAATGATCAACAGCAAATCTCATGCCTTTTCCTATGATATACAACAATGCATAGGTTGGTACTAAATACATTTTCTTAAAACTAAATGTAAAATCTTAATTTCAATTTTCTCAAAAAGGGCATTTTTTAAAAAAATTATATTTTTTTGAAAAATAGGTAGTATTATCTATTCATATAAAAGTGGGATGAAAATGTCTTCATTACTAAAAAAATTGAAAACTAGTAATAAAATTTCATAAATCTAGCATTTTATGATTAAAAATAGCTGCAGATGTTTTCCAAATTGGACTAGGACTATGAGATTGGTGTCGTTTAACAGAGGATTCTATGTCATTTCATATGATATAGAACAATGTCAAATTACACATTTTAAATTTTTTTTTTTTACCAAGCTTTTTAAATCGATTAATAGCTTTTTGAATAGAAATCAAATTACACCAGAAGATGCCAGACAATTAGAGCCTATTCACACTATCGGTTTCGCTCCCACTCCACTCTCGCTCCACTCCCGCTCCACTCCCGCTCCACTTTCGCTCCACTCCCGCTCCACTCTCGCTCCACGCGGAACGATAGTGTGAATGGGGTCGAGCGAGAGCGGACCAGGAGTGGAGCGAGAGTGGAGCGGGAGTGGAGCGATGCCGGACCTGTTCCAACATTGTGATTACCCTCTTTCTATTCCTCTTTAGAATATTTTGCCAGTGAGAGCGGAGCGGGAGCGGAACGATAGTGTGAATGGGGTAGAGGGAGAGTTGACCGGGAGTGGAGCGGGAGCGGAGCGATAGTGTGAATGGGGTAGAGCGAGAGCGGACCGGGAGTGGAGCGGGAGCGGAGCGATAGTGTGAATCCGCCCTTAGTCCAAGATCCCGGCGGGTCCATCCATGTCCAGAAAAAAAAATAATTTTGTTGTTCGAACGTTTTATAAAACATTTATATTTTTACCACCAATTAAACCTAAAGAAATATACACAACATGTAATATGAATTCTTACGAAACTCTTTACCATTTGATAGCAATATGTGCTATTTATTCTTCAATTAGGAACCACTGTATACCCGACATCAATAACATATCCGTAAATGAATTTCCGACAATACTCTATGTTCAAGACCCGCCAAAAATAAAACAGATGTATTACTAATTACTAAGTACTTAATTACTAATTACTAAGTAATTAATTGCCTGAGATTAAGATCATTCATCATCAACGAATAAAATAGTATTCTTTTATAATCATTCATAAACAATTGTAGATAATAAGTTATTAGAAAATATATCAATAAGCGCGATGCATTGAACCGATTACTGAGTGTAAACAATAATATCCACCTGCCGTCCATTCTAAATATAAAACAAATGATATTGCTACCACCATTAGATGTGTATATACTTCGCTAAAGTGATTATAATTTTTAATTACAAAATAAAAACATCAAAAGTGCTATTTAATGAGGATTCATTTTTAATTTCATTGCTATTAAGTGTGTATATATATTTTCTTTTTTTTTTAAATCGTTATTTATTCTTTACTTGTTTATTATCTCGTTAGAACTTTATTTTAAATTTTATTCATAGTAGTGAAAGCTTAGTAGAAATTAGTTAATAGTGAAATCTTGTATATACAAATTTTATAGGTAAACTAAATTTATGAGATGTATTCCAGACTTTGTAAATCTATATTAATTAATATGGGTATATTTATATACCCAACCAGGCTCAATTTGTATGGGGGCTTCCCCACAATAAGAGAGGATATACCTGTCTATCTATTTTTACCACCAATTACGTATGGGATCATACAACTTTTAATATAAACAATTTTTGAAATTTTTTTTTTAAAAATGGCAGCTGTCTTTGTTTCAGATTTTTTATTTAGTAAGCTCTTACATAAAACTCATTTTCTCAAGACTAGTAAGTCGTAGACAATAATTCAGACACGATTGTATTCCTTACAGTCTGTTTTATCTTTTGTGATATCTTCACTATTTCAATATTTTGAAGTCTAATACTTGAAAAAGGCTATTAAAAACAGCTTTAATTTTTAAGGGTAAGTTTTGGGTACAAGGGGGTGTATATCGAATCCGATTTTTGGCATGATAGTAAACCTAACGAAGTATTTTTTAATAAAAAATCTGGTGCGTGCGCGCAACACACAACTTTCACTTACCAACTTACTTAGATTAGAAATTAATGCGTTTTGTTAATTGTCATTTCTCAAATGAACAAAACGGCTTTAATTATGAATGAATTTATGAATGAATGAATTAAATTATGAACAATGGTTTGTCATCATTGATATTAAAGAACACCTAATTTTCATTAAACATAACAAATTTGATAGAAATCGTTAAAGCCGTTTTTGAGATCATCGAAAAAAGGTAAAAATTGGAAAAAATTAAGAAATAAAGTGCCCGCTCCGTTTGACCAATTTTGATGAAGTATTGGCTATCACATCTTTGGCATATACATCCATCAAATACCCAGTTTGATCAAAATCGTTAAAGCCTTTTTTGAGTAAATAAAAAAAAACACGTGAAAATGATACAAAATTTATTAAGTAAAGTCCCCCCTCCGGTTGATCAATTTTGATGTAATGTTTGCTATCGCATCTTTGGCATATACATACATCAAATACCCAGTTTGATCAAAATCGTTAAAACCGTTTTTGAGTAAATAAAAAAAACACGTGAAAATGATACAAAATTTATTAAGTAAAGTCCCCCCTCCGGTTGATCAATTTTGATGAAATTTTTACAGTCATATCTCGGGCATATCGATAGATCAAATACTCAGTTTAATCAAAATCGTTTGAGCCGTTTTTGAGAAAATCGAAAAAAAACTTAAAAAGTTATTAAATAAAGTACCCCCTCCCTTTGAGCAAATTTGATGAAATTTTTGCTGTCAAATCGCGGGCATATACATACTCTAAATACCCAATTTCAGGTTCGCACGGTTTATAGTTTTTGAGCTAGTCTGTTCACACACACACACATAGACACACAGACACACACACACACACACACACAGACCATTTCGCGGGACTTGGTTATTTTGACTCAGGGGACCCCAAAACGTGTATTTCCGTTGAAAACCGGAAGTCGAAAATTTTCACGATCGCAATACTTCCACTTACTATATATTTCATATATAGGTAAGTGAAAGTAAAAAAAATTAAAAATATATTTCAAGGTGAACATGATATGACTATATTCCATATAATTTTATTTACCTACATATCTATGCAATATATAGTTTTCAAAAACAATATATTCATTGGTACAAAAAAAAAATATTAAGGATAATCATATTACTGGCTTCATATCATTTCATATGCCCGTGTGCGTGCCAAGTTTTCTGGTCCCTTAAAACTAGGTTTATGGGCGCAAGTTTTATATGAGTTTTATATTTTTTTAAGAAAGAAAGAAGGGGGGTAACTGAAAGTTTGTGCTGCGTAAAGAAAATTACGTAAGTAAAGAAAATTTATTTTTGACTGAGCAAATTTGTTGATTTGTTTCAGACTATGCTGATCCTGAGGATGAAAAATATTTTAAGAAAGCATTCAAGGAAAACAAGGGAATATGGTTAAAGTATGCAGGTTTTTTTCAAGGTACACGTTTTAATTTAATTATTAAAAAGCTTGTATTAAGAAATATAAGGGCGTTGGCTGAGAGATCTCCTTCTTTAATAGACCTGAATCAAGTTATTGTTGGGTCCGATCCTTCCCAATGCCTGGCATGTCATTATTTGCCATGATATCTGCTGATTGTCGATTTATTATTGACAGGTGTGGATATACCAAAGAAATATAAATATATATGTATATATTGATTCTAATTTTTATAAAAATTAATTAAATATATAGTCTTTATAAATAAAGATGAAATTCTGTTTGTTTGTTTGATTGTTTATTTGTTTGCTCTTTATAGAAATCCATACCGTTCGTCCTAAATTCTCCAAATTTCGCTCAGTGGTTCTTTGATAACAGGTGCGAACACCTGTTCACATTAAAATTGCATAACTTCAGCCAATCTCTGGGTATATTCTTTTTTGTTATAAAAATCGTTTTGATCTCACTTTACGTTTGTTTTACAGACATAAAAAATGAAATTCTCCGGGTGAAACCGGTATATAAAGCTAGTATTATATAAAATTAATGATTTTATGAATAAATAAAAGGTACTTAAGAGAATTTTCTTTTTTCTTCACTATTCAACCCCTATTAAATCGTTCATAAGTTTAGGATAATGAAAATTACTTCATATTAAATAATAATTTATTCTAGTTTAGAGGTGAGAAATAGTCAACTGTTATTCTCTACGATAGGTTGATTCATAGTCAGGATTTTCAGATCAAAATTTTTTATTGAACATTATTTAAATATTCAAGTATAATGCTTACCATATTTTATATAATTATCAGTTTTGTAAAGTATCCATGTTATGTAAACATGACAGTTGGTTATGTTTTCATTACTTGTTACTATCTATAATTAATAATTACACGATAAAAATTTGTCATTTTCTAGCATAGATACTTATATATTTGTCTTCATTTAGCCCTGATGAAGATCCACATTTGGGGATCGAAATGTTGGCTTTTCAAAATAAAAAATGTTGAATTGAAAATTCTGACTATCAACCTATAATAATTACTTCTGATTGAACATGGCAAATTAATTGAATTTGAAAACAACAAATCGTAAAAAAGAGTAAAAAGGGGTCACCTGTGGTGTAGTGGTTAGCATAGAAACTTACTATACTAAAGGTCGGGGGTTCGCGTCCCGAGGTGGCTCTAGGATTTTTTAATGGGAGTAAAAACTCCTTGTCTATGCCGTTCCTGGGGTAGGACGTAACATGGAGGTCCCGAGCCTGTAAGATGTCAGGTACTCGTTAAAGATCCCTATCCTAATTATATATGGATAGGCAAAATTTAGGACTACCACTGTAGCATCGTCCGATTAACCTTAGGTCTTAAACATAAATTATGGAATACAATGAATAAATTACAAATAAAATAGGTATTCAGAAAAAAAAATTAAGGGAGAGTTAAGCCTCAGGAACAATTTACTCTAAACTAAATACGTAGGTACTAGAACTAACGACTAAACTATTTTATAAACTTTTAGTTAAAACTATAAACTATTTAAAATACAAGATAATGTAAAAACAATAAAAAAAAGGTTTCAATCGTCCAAAAGTAGACAAAATATAGACTGAATAGCATTAGGTAAACAGTACAGTTGAAAACAATATGGCCGCGAAAGCCAAAGCCAATGGGAAAACACACCTTCATTGACCACACTGTCTCTATCAACACACACACACACACACACACACATACACACACACACACACACACACACACACACACACACACACACACACACACACACACACACACACACACACACACACCACAGTGATCAAGAACAAAATTAAATAAAAAAATATAGGGTACCCCATTTTTTTTGCTTTTAAGCTTCCGAGAAGTGGTGCAGAGTAGATATACGTCAAAATTAAGATCGTACAGGTGGCACTTTTCGCGCACGCGCAAAAAACGTGTTTTTTTTCCAAAAAATTGTGTTTTTCACCTTTTTTTACATTTGTGATATACGAATTTTACAACTACGAACACACACACACACACACACATGTAAGCAATGCGTACGGGCAACATGACCTTTATTACATTAATAGGCTTTCTAAAAGTAAATTACATTGCGCGACTAAAGTACATACAGAGAAAATACAGGAGACCGCATATTTTACATATAATATTTAGCGAATCCGGTGTCTTCTATTTTTCATGCAGTGTAAAAAGGACCAATGATAAGATACTATTTACAATTATTGAATGATATGATTGAACGACCTTATCGCAAAATATGTAATTATTGAAAATGTTTTGACCCCATTGCATTGTTATTTGTTTATACACGGAGAAATTACAAATTCCAAATTTATATTTGATTAGTCTATCGGTAACTAAAGAAACATTCACTTCGACCGCTCTTCATACAGTTTTTCTCTTTAAAATGTGATTTTTCATATTACTTTTGAGTTAAGTGCATCTTAAAAAATTAATCTGTTAAAAATGGTAAAACCTCTAATAATAAAGAAAATCATGCTGCAACCCATGAAGAGAATCGGTGCAGAGTCTGTATCATTTGTTTAGAAAAGAAAAAAATTGTTTATAAAATATCCGGTGGTTTGTTAAATAAAGTACAGGATTTATTGAAAATTAAAATGAACTACTAATTACCTAACAGCTGTCACATTTAAATAATTTATTTTGTAAATTCGATTAATGTAAAAATTTAAATATGTATAAACACATTTTTTTTTGTTTGGTAATTAACTCTTTGTATTTACTTTTCAATTGTTTTTTACAATTATAGTAAACATTTTTTAATAAAAATGTTATTTTGACTTTGTGTACTGTTTAATTATAATAAAAAATCAGTATTACTAAGACTTTGTAATTATATATTACTATAATACTTTCCTAGTACCTATTGCTTTTAAATTTATCTCAGATATTTATATACACTTCAGTATGCTATATTCATTATTAATTGTTTCAAATATGTGTGTGTGTGTGTGTGTGTGTGTGTTCGTAGTTGTAAAATTAGTATATCACACATGTAAATACGGCAAAAAACACAATTTTTTGGGAAAAAAAGCGTTTTTTGCGCGTGCGTGAAAAGTTCCACCTGTACGATTTTAATTCTGGCGTATTTCTACTCTGAAACACTTCTCGGAAGCTTTAAAGCAAAAAAAATGGGGTACCCTATCTTTTTTTATTTAATTTTGTTCTTGATCACTGTGACACACTCTCACACACACACACACACACACACACACACACACACACACACACACACACACACACACACACACACACACACCGACATATCAAATATCGGTTATAGACCACATAAAATAAATAAAATAGGTACCTTCAGAAAAAATTTTCATTTATTTAGTGTGTGTGTGTGTGTGTGTGTGTGTGTGTGTGTGTGTGTGTGTGTGTGTGTGTGTGTGTGTGTGTGTGTGTGTGTGTGTGTGTGTGTGTGTGTGTGTGTGTGTGTGTGTGAGTGTGAGTGTGGTGAGTGGGTGAGTGAGTGAGTGTGTGTATGTGTGTTTGTGTGTGTGTGTGTGTGTGTGTGTGGGTGTTGATCAAACTGGGTATTTGATGTATATATATGCCAAAGATGTGATAGCCAACATTTCATCAAAATTGGTGAAACGGAGGGGGCACTTATTTCATAACTTTTTTCCCAATTTTTACCTTGTAACGTTAAACCGATAAGAAATTAAAAAAAACATATGGCGTAACCTCCCGGACCACTTGTTGGAACAAAATAATGTGTGTGTGTGTGTGTGTGTGTGTGTGTGTGTGTGTGTGTGTGTGTGTGTGTGTGTGTGTGTGTGCGTGCGTGTGTTTGTGTGTGTGTGTGTGTAAACAGACTAGCTCAACATGCGAACCTGAAATTGGGTATTTAGTAGTAGTTGTAATAATTCTAGTTGTAATAGTAGTAGTTGTAATATTTAGTAGTAGTTGTAATAATTCGTTGGCATTGTGATAACTGTATATTTCTGTCAAATAAATATTTGTTACCCACATAAGAGTTACAACTGGTGTCAGGTGTGGGGCTTACAGAAAAGAAAAAAAATGCCAGGTAAACGAATTGGAGAGCTTAAAGTAGCGGAGCTGAGGAGAGAATTAGAAGAGCTTGACTTAGACACTACAGGTACGAAGACGGTCTTGTTGACTCGGTTACGTGAGTATTACTTGAGTCAAGGCGTAGATCCTGAAACTGTAGAGTTTGAGGATAGCTTTTTAAAGGCTATGTCGGCGGACATAAATGAAAAATTAACCACCCTAAATTCTAATTTGTCTTCTGAAATCAATGGGTTGAATGAAAGGTTTACCGATCTTCCTGGTGAATTAAATGAAAAATTGGTAAGCCAGTTGGCGGAGATAAATGATAAATTGTCAAATCTGTCTAGTGAAGTAAACGACAGGTTTACCGACCTGTCTCGAAAAATAAATTCCAATTTTGTTGAGATACACGACAAATTGGCCAGCCAGTCTACTGAGTTTAACGAAAAGATAAATAGCATAAAGTCAAGTTTCTCGGCTGAAATTGACGACAAGCTAAGAATGTGAATGAGAGGTTTGCCCAACAAGAATCTAGGGCTGCAGCTTATGAAGAGGAGGTTGGAAGATTAAAGAGGATGCTAGAAGAAGGGGCTTAGGCGGTCTTCAGGGGGCACCTCTGCCAGCCACAGCCATTACGAGACGAGGAAGTACGTGAACTCGCAGTCATGGATAGCCGAGTCAGGATAAAGCCACCGACATTTGATGGTAAGTCGTCCTGGGCGAACTACCTGAAGCAATTCAACGCTGCGGCCAGTGCTAATGGGTGATCTCCAAGAGATAAGGCGGTAGCCCTTACGGTGGCTCTCAGAGTGTTTGTGTCTAGATCATTCCGTGATGGCGGAGAACTGCCGACATTGTTCTGGAATATTCCTGGCCTGACTATTTACGGTTATATATAAGGAGCAGTGACTGAACGAGTCAGTCGGAGTGGAAGTCTGTGTCTTGACTTCGTTGCTCAAGTCATATGATTCTGTGTGTTATAAAGTTATCATTTGTGTAACCTGCTCAATTGTTTAAGTTGTCATAATTCGTTGGCATTCTGATAACTGTATATTTCTGTTAAATAAATATTTGTTACCCACATAAGTGTTACAGTCTTTAACGATTTTGATCAAACTGGGTATTTGATGTATGTATATGCCAAAGATGTGATAGCCAACATTTCATCAAAATTGGTCAAACGGGGGGGGGGGGCACTTTATTTCATATTTTTTTCCCCAATTTTTACCTTTTTTTCGATTATCTCAAAAACGGCTTTAACGATTTAATGAAAATTAGGTGTTCTTTAATATCAGGTAAGCTTTATCATTATTAAAATGCTCTGAGGGGGCTTAAATAGGGTAGGGACCTTTTTGTTTATTTGTTTTTTTGTTTCCTGTAAGGTACCTTTGTTTTTGTTTATATGGAGAAATTAACTGTCTCTCGTCACGCCTAAAAATAAGAAATGGCTAAATATGAGATATGATAAAAACCAAGTAAACATATAGAAGAGAAAAAAGAAAAATATTCAGTCAACTCATAAAACACGTTGAGCCCACGCATGCGTAGTACGCCTTTAATGACAGACCATTGTTCATAACTAAAGCCATTCTGTTCATTTCATGGAAATTATTTGTTTCGTGGTAACTAAATGAAATTTTCAACAAGTGCATAGAGCATTATAAAATCAGTCGACTCGGAGTATTATGCCTTGCATTGCGGAATTACCTCTTGTAAAAACTTTTATTTAATAATAAAATAAATTAGTGTTTCTTATACAACAATAAGAATGAAAACGAAAATAAGAAATGAATGTGGAAAAATGTGAAACTTTGAGAAGTGGGATTAACACAACGCAATTAATTTCTAATCTAAGTATGTTGGTTCTCCAGCGTGCATATAAACAGATCAGGTGATAAAATATCCCCCTGCCTCTTCTAACTGGAAACGGAGGTCCGCTTCTTTTTGTTACAATGTATGACTGGTTGTATAGCTCTTTTATTATACAAATGTAGTGATCTTCCACACTTATCTCTTCCAGGGCCTCCATCATGCTGCTGTGGTTCATAGTTCCAAAAGCCTTCCTGAAGTCAATAAAGCATAAGTAAACTGGGATATTACATTCTCTAGCTTTTTCTACAAGTTGTCGAATGGAATACAGGTGGTCGGTTACAGAAAAACCTTTGCGGAAACCTGCCTGGTCTTCTGTTAATGAGCGTGATATTGTTTGTGCGATTCTTTTTCTCAGAACTCCTGTAAAGATTTTCGATATAGATGGACATAGAGATATGGGTCTGTAGTTATCTATTAGATGTCTATCTCCTTTTTTATGAAGTAAAATTATTTTCGTGCATTTCCATTCTGCGGTGGTGATTCCATGTTCCATGATAAGATTAAATATGTGGCAAAGTTGCTTGGCAAGGACTTCTCCTCCGTTCTTTAGTAAATCATTAGTCCTTCCATCTGGACCAGGACTTATATTGGGTTTTAGTTTTTGTAATATTGAGTAAATCTCTTCTGAGAGTATGCTTGGGATATTTGCAAGGGAGTGGTTGATGAGTTGACTGTGGTTTATTTCATCTTGAATGTTGCTTTCATATAGTTTCTTAAAGTAGTCTGTGGCTTCTGGAATTAAGTTTTGTCTATTACTAAAATTATGGTGTTGTGTATTCTTTAAAAAAGGGAGCCAATGTTTACGGTATGAGAGTTTAGTATTAATTTTCTTAACAGACTTTGTTGATTCTATTGTATTTTTTATGAAATTTTCGCGATAAATTCTTAAGTCTTCTTTAATATTTTTCCTAATTTGGTTATTTATATCAGTAAGCTGATTAGTTAATGACTGGAGTAGCAACATAATATGATTTTTTCTTGTGGAAAAACCACTTCACAGAAGAAATAAATTCATCTTTAAATAATTAAAATCAAGCTTTGACTCTTATATTAGGTAGTCTTCACTTCTGCGAGAGTGGAGCGGGAGCGGAGTCAGACTGGAGCGAGAGCGGAGCGAGACCGGACCTGTACCAATCTTGTGATTACCCTCTTTCTACTCCTCTTTTAAATATTTTGCCATTGAGACCGTATCTGGAGCGGAGCAATAGTCTGAATGGGGTAGAGCGAAAGCGGACCGGAAGCGGAGCGAGGCCGGAGCGGTACCAATGGTGAAATACTCTCTTTTTATTCCTCTTTAAAATATTTTGCCAGTGATACCAGATTGGGAGCGGAGCGATAGTGTGAATAGGGTAGAGCGAAAGCGGACCGGGAGGGGACCGAGGAAGGAGCAGTACCGAAAGTGGAATACTCTTTCTATTTCTCTTTAGAATATATTGCCAGACCGAGAGCGTACCGGGAGCGGAGGGGTACCGATATTGGAATACTCTCTTTCTATTCCTCTTTAGAATACTTTGCCAATGAGACCGGATCTGGAAGCGGAGCGATAGTGTGAATTGGGTAGAGCGAAAGCGGACCGGGAGCGGAGCGAGGCCGGAGCGGTACCGATATTGGAATACTCTCTTTCTATTCCTCTTTAGAATATTTTGCCAGTGAGACCGGATCTGGAAGCGGAGCGATAGTGTGAATTGGGGTAGAGCGAAAGCGGACCGGGAGCGGAGCGAGGCCGGAGCGGTACCGATAGCGTGAATACTCTCTTCTATTTCTCTTTAGAATATATTGCCAGTGAGACCGGATCTGGAGCGGAGCGATAGTGTGAATGGGCTAGAGCGAGACTGACCGGGAGCGGAGCGAGGCTGGAGTGGTACTGATAGTGAAATACTCTCTTTCTATTCCTCTTTAGAATATATTGCCCGACCGAGAGCGGAACGGGACCGAAGCGATAGTGTGAATCCGCCCTTATAGTTCTAATGAATAAATAAAAATCACATTATGACTTTTATATTTCGGGCCAGAAAATAAAAGTCCTGAAATGATTTTTTATCACAATGATACCTAATGTAAGAGTCAAAGATTGATTTTAATTATTTAAGGATGAATTTATTAGTTTTTTTTTCGGATTTCTCCATATTGGTGTACATTATTGGGTTAACCGTTTTTATGGAAATGTTTTAGGGTTTAATAAATTACCTAATATCGGTCTTGAGATTGATTTTTAGATTATCAAGGCTGCTGATAATGAAATAATATCGTTATAAAACCTCAGGCTCGCTCAGGTATCGTTTATAACTTAACCGATATTTATAATATTGAGGTCGACTTCTAGGTTAATTAGGGCGCTGATTGTGAAAATGATATAGATTTTTAGATTATGCGCTCAGGTACCGATTTATTACAACTTAAACGAGAAACACGATATTGTGGTCGGCTAATAGGTTAATGAAGGTGCTGAATTTTGGAAATGATATATAATGATTTTTGGTTTACGCACTCGGGTATCGATTTACTAATAAATTAACTATACTAATAATAAACTTGCAGCTGATCAAAGAGCTGGATAAAAGCAAATCATTAATTTAATAGATAAGATAAACTTTTAGCTCTAATAAAATTGCGTCCATTAGATGGAAGCCAAAACTAAAATAGTAATTTAGCTGTATAGGATTTGAAAACAAATCTTGGGGCCAAAAGAAGAAAAAATAAAAACTACTACTACTATTTCACACTTCGGAAGCTTCTTTTGCGTGACTTTCTTGAATATTTCTTCAAACATTCTCGTTTTAGGTTCCAGCAGTATCTACCATCATGTGGGTATCCCATGATTCAGTTGAGCATTTCAAAAGTATACCATAAAAAAATCTGGTGCGATGCGGGTAACACACAACTTTCACTTACGAACTTACTTAGATTAGAAATAGACGTGTTTCGATAATATGTAACGCCAATCCTCAACTTCACACATTTTTCCACATTTAAGTATACTTATATTTGTAAATCTCTATAAGATATAGAGTATCTGTATAGCAAAATTTGGTAGTTCTCAGCACTTTTCGACTCATTATTGCTAATTTATTTATGAAGGGACTAATTTCATCAACAGTCGAGTTTTTTTTACTGCTTGCTTGTTTTTTACTACGTGTTGCTTTTTGCAAATACATCGTGAAAGTGAATCGATAGGTGTATTCTCACGTAGGTGTATTTACGTCTCTTATGCCTTTCTGGAAATCAAGAACGATTACTTCTTCTTCTCCTTACCTGGCATCACGACCCACTTGATGAGTCAAAGCCTGCTCCAACAAGGATTGCCAATCCTTCCTACTGCGGGCCACTGCCTTCCAATTTCTTATGCCAAGCAGATTACTGTTGTAATGGGAACAGAAGTGTTCAACTGAACAGAATAGTTGAAAATGGGACAACATTTATTAAGTAAAGTGCCCCCATCAATTGATCAATTTTGATGAAATTTTGACTGCCACATCACGGGCATATACATACAACCAATACCGAGTTTGATCAAAATCGTTAAAGCCGTTTGTGAGTAAATTAAAAAATACACGTGATAATGAGACAAAATTTTTTAAGTAAACTTCCCCCTGCAATTGTTCAATTTTGGTGAAATTTTGACTGTCACATCGCGGGCATATACATACACCAAATACCGAGTTTGGTCAAAATCGTTAAAGCCGTTTTTGAGTAAATAAAAAAAAAACACTTGTTAATGAGACAACATTTATTAAGTGAAGGGCCCCCTCCGTTTAACCAATTTTGATGAAATTTCGGCTGTTGCATCGTGGTCTTATACATACATCAAATACCAAGTTTGATGAAATCATTAAAGCCGTTTTGAATAAAAAAACACAAGAAAATGGGACAACATTTATTTAGTGCCCCCTCCAATTAATGAATTTTGATGACATTTTTAATGCCGCATCGCGGGCATATACATACACCAAATACCGAGTTTAATCAAAATCGTTAAAGCCGTTTTTGAGAAAATCAAGAAAAACGTAAAAAATAGATAGACAAAATTCTTTAAATAAAGTACCCCCTCCGGTTGACCAATTTTGATGAAATTTTTTCTGTCACATCGCGGGCATATACATACACCAAATACCCAATTTCAGTTTTTTACAGCCTACAGTTTTTGAGCTAATCTGTTCACACACACACACAGACCATTTCGCGGGACTTGGTTATTTGGACTCAGGGGACCCCAAAACGTGTATTTCCGTTGAAAACCGGAAGTCGAAATTTTTCACGATCGCAATACTTTCCTTACTACATATAGTAAAGTGAAAGTAAAAAGTAATTGAAATGATTAGCCGGTGGATAAAATCATACTAAAACGTGTTGTTACAAGTTAGTAGTAGATGTTATTAATTCTTACAAACAATTATATACAGCCAGCTATGAGTTTAATATTTTAAAATAAGGAGGAAAGCGTTCTAAAATAATTCCTTCACACATCTATTTCGGATTGTGTTATTTATACCATAGGTATTTAAATTTGAATAAAAATGCTATTAAGTTATTCTGAAGCTAAAAAAGTAGAGCTGATAGAAAAATTCTGATTGCATTGTTGAAACCAGCCTCCCAAACATATTTAAAATCAACTCTAGGATTCGAGGGGCCTAAAAAAATATTTATTTCTGTATTGTGCAGTGTTTTATATTTTGGTCTCTGTCTATATTTTTGAATATTTGAATATTTCTTATCCCAGGCCCGCTTTGGATACCATTCAACTTCATCATTGCTGGCTCTGTGTTAAACATTCTCATGATGATCACCGTAGTCAAGATCTACAAGACGGACCTAGTCGCGGCCATCGAGAACGTCCATTTTATTATATTCGTGTCGGCTGAGATTTTAGGGATGACTACTTTCATAAGGAAGAGGAAGGTTATCGTGTCCCTGTACACGTAAGCATGTAGTTGTCACAATAACTCGCGATAGAAACATAAGAGGGCAGGTCAAAAAGTTCTAGGCCTGACAATGAAGGAGGGAATTAATTTAAAGGACTAATCCCTTATCATGTCCACCTATTCAATAGGTATATGTACTCAAATTTTTATAATCCAACTGTCTCTTGTCTATTATTTATAATTCTTTTAGTTTTACCAGTTTACTCTTGCAATTAAAATGAGTAACATTGAGTACAGAACTGTGATGAAATTTTTAGTTAAAGAAGGCATAAAGCCTTCAGATTTTATTTAATGTCTAAGGAATGTGTATCGGGACTCGTCCCCTTGCTGTAGCACTGTGAAAAGCCACCTGTAAAGTTTAAAGTCACACCCTCGGCCGGAATAATTATGGCCACAAATTTTTGGAAGGAATCCTGAGAAATGATAACAAAGACGAAGGCGTAACAATCACAGGAGAATACTGTTGTAATGTTTTGATCCGTTTAAGAGAATCAATCAAGGAGAAGAGGAGGGGGAAGCTGAGCCGAGGAGTAATGCTGCTTCATGACAATGCCCCTGTGCACACCTCTCGTCAAGTGATTGCCATGAGTGATACCTTGGGTTATGATGTGATCAACCATCCACCTTAAAGCCCAGATCTAGCCCCTAGTGACTACTTTCAATTCCCAAACCTCAAAAAGGAGCTCTGTGGGAGGCGATTTGAAGTTAAAGAAGAATGTTATAATTTGGGGGGTATAGACGAATTAATAAATAAACGTGAAAAGTGTATAAGTATCGAGGGACATTGTTTTTATTTCATTCACTGCTATGTCAGGCCGAAAACTTTTTGACCTCCCCTCGTAATTGTTAGTTTTCAAATTCGTAATTTGTTCGCCCTGATAGATAACTGGATTCAACGAAATTTGATAAATGAGGCGTTTGATATCAAAACCAGCTCATTCCATATTTTTCTGAAATCCACTTTTTTGCATATTTTGAAAGTTTAGAGGGTCCTTCATAACCTAACGAAGGAATATAGCTCAAACCCAGTTCATTTCAGGAAGGAACGCCAGCAGAAGAAAACCAAGAATGTAAGCCGATGTATTACGACATCAACAATTTTATTTAAATAATGAGCCCTCTTTTGCCTTTCTCTCCCTGCTTTCTGCATTTTATTTACAATATTATTTTTCTCTGAAAAAAAAAAAACATTCTGTTCCTTTTGGCGTTGTAATTTATGACTTTTTTTTTCACATTGTACCACAGTTTACGTCTCAACTGTTACATTTCGTATCGCTGAGTGGATGTCATTTATTTAAATCTCGTAAAGACACAAATATTAACTGGTAAACTGGAAAAAACCAATTTCATACAACTTAATCGAACAAAAAACTGAAAAGAACAAGTGAAAAATCGTGTTTTTGCATCAAAATCATCTCATTCTAACCTAATTAGTGTAATTACGCCTAGGGTAATGCACCTGGAATGAAATTGAAAAACTAATCAAATTCTTGGCATGTTCTACCTCTATGTTTACTTAATTTTATAATCACATGTTTATTTAATTATAACCTCACATTTTGTTTTGAAAATGCAGTTTAATCATGTCTTATGTAAAATTTTGTTGAATAAAACCTAGATTCAGGTTTACTACTCTTTTATCATTTCAATTTATTCAACAAAATTATGGAAAGATTACAACGGCCCGATCGCCTTGCGATAGAAGATGATTCTCCAACTGCTTCTCAAGATTGGATTCATTGGTTCAAGACTTTTCAAAACTTTCTTCTGTCTTATAAAGTAAGTGACATTGAAAAATTACGTATCTTGGTCAATCATGTCTCGCCGCCTATTTACGAACTCATAAACGAATGCGGTATGTTTAATGATGCAATTACTGTACTCAAAAATACATTTTCAAAAGAGGTTAATGAGGTCTTTGCACGACATAAATTAGCCACTAGACGGCAACATTCAAGTGTATATGTGTGTGCTGTGACTGCTGAAATAAATCGAAATGATTGTATACGGGGCGCTTTTATTTCCGGACTCAGAGAGCCCAGCATACATCAGAGACCTATGTTGGAGAGTCAAAACCTAAGCCTGGATAAGGCGGCTAGCCAGGCTAAAGCCCTCGAATCCGCTATCGAACAATCTGCCCAGTATGAGGAGTACTATGTCGCCCCACTCCATGCTGTCAGAAGCCCTGGTACACCAAATCGACGGTCGATCTCATCATCATCGTCATCGTCCATTGAGGGCGAAGGAGCCGTGGCAGCCGCTGTGCGAAAGAAGAAGAAATGCTATTTCTGCGGAGGTGCCTATCATCCTAGAAGCACCTGTCCAGCACGTGATGCTGTCTGCAGGCAGTGTGATAAGGCCGTACATTTTGCTAAAGTTTGTATGAGCGGTAACACATCGAGTAAGAAGTCGACTAAGTCAATTAGGACCTGTAAGTGTCAAACTGTCCTCACGGCCTCCATTTCGGAGCAATCTTTAGTCTGCCTCACTAAGGCAATCGTGCCTGTCAAGCTGAATGGCCAGAAGGCTAGGGCACTAATAGATACTGGGAGCTAGCTTAGTTTAATCTCGGAGAGGAAGGCGAAGCAACTGAAAATACCCATTTCCCCGACAAACCTGACTGTCACTATGGCGTCGACTTCCCTGAACTCCTTGCTGACTGGGACCTGTCAGGTCGACCTGAAGATTGAAGACCACTTCTACCCGAGGGTGACGCTCAACATTCTGCCGGATTTATGCTCCGACGCTATACTAGGCCATGATATCCTGAGTCGCCATTCGTCAATCGAGATCAAGTTTGGAGGTACCCGGGACCCGCTGAACATTTGTGGACTTGCCATGGCCAAAGTTGTTCCAGTAAGACTGTTTAGGAATGTTCCATTGGATGTACGACCCATAGCGATAAAATCTCGACGACACACACTCTCTGAAGCCAAGTTCATCGAACTCGAGATCCAGAAGCTGTTGAAGGAAGGAATAATCGAAGAAAGTTTCTCCCCCTGGCGAGCTCAAGTTCTTGTGACACAGACAGAAAATCACACACGTAGGATGGTGATCGACTACTCCCAAACGAACAGTAGATACACAGAATTTGATGCATGTCCATTACCACGGATTGATGATATCGTAAACGCCGTTGCAGCTTTTGAGGTATTTAGTTCTATCATTTTCAAAAGCGCATATCATCAGATACCCATAACCGACGAAGACAAGCCATATACGGCCTTTGAGGCTGCCGGTAAGCATTGGCAATTTAGAAGAATACCTTTTGGGCCTCGAAACGGCGTAGCATGCTTCCAGAGAACGATCCACAACATCATATCAAGAAGAGCTTACAGGTGTATATGCATATTTGGACGATAACACCGTATGTGGGAAAAACCAAGCGGAGCAGGACACTAACCTTTCAAAATTCCTGAAGGCTGTTGAAAAGTATGGACTGACACTGAACCAGGAGAAGTGCGAATTTTCCGTTCGGACTATTAAACTTCTTGGCTATGTCATCAGCAATAAAACGATACGCCCAGATCCGGATCGCTTGCGACCGCTGCGTGAGCTACCTCTACCGAAAAACCCAACATCCCTCAAGAGAGCTATGGGGATGTTTGCGCATTTTTCCAATTTTATTCCGCAGTTCTCTAAGAAAATTAGTGATTAGACCTCAAGCTCCTTCCCTTTAAACGATCTTGCAACTCAAACTTTTAAAACTCTTAAGTCAGATGTAGAAAACGCTCTGGTAGGAGCCATGATGAGGAAGCCACATTCATCGTGAAGACTGACGCATCGGAACATGCAATAGGAGCAACCTTATCGCAGAATGACAGGCCCGTTGCATTCTTTTCCCTAACCCTCAACCTATCAGAACGACGACACTCTTCGGTAGAAAGGAAGCCTATGCAATTGTGGAAGCGGTTCGGAAATGGAGGCACTACCTCCTAGGAAGACACTTCAGGCTGGTAACAGATCAGATGTCTGTTTCCTTCATGTTCGACGGGAAGCAACATGGGAAAGTGAAGAACGGCAAGATTTTGCGATGGCGAATAGAACTGTCTTGCTTCAATTACGAAATCATATATCGACCTGGGCGACAGAATGAAGCAGCTGATGCGCTATCGAGGATATGCTTGTCTGTAAGTTGTAGTTTGGACAAACTATAGGGACTCCAAGAGGTGTTATGCCACCCCGGAACAACCCGTATGAACCACTGGGTTAATATGAAGAACCTGCCCTACTCACTAGAGGATATAAAAAAGGTGACGTCGGCTTGTAAGATCTGCGCCGAATTAAAACCGGAATTTTTGAAGCAAAAGGGGAACCTCATAAAAGCAACGCGGCCACTCGAAAGGATCAACATTGATTTCTAGGGCCCGCTACCATACAATACAAGAATCGTTACCTCCTTGTCATGGTGGATGAGTATTCCAGATGTCCTTTTGCATACCCTTGTTCGGATCTCACTAGTGCAATAGTTATAAGAAAATTAAAAATATTGTTTTCGCTATTTGGACTTCCCTCATACATCCACACAGACAGAGGTCAAGTGAATTGAATTTATTCTTGACCAGTAATGGGATAGCTGCGAACCACTCCATATAACCCTCAAGGGAATGGGCAAGCGGAGCAGTACGTGGGAACGATTTGGAAGACCATCGAACTTGCCATCCGAACGAGACAACTCAGGATACATCAGTGGGAGGACGTTATAGACGATGCTCTGCATGCTATCCGCTCGCTTCCGTGCACCTCCACTAATGAAATTCCCCATGAACGCATGTTCAAACACCCTAGGAAGTCTAGCTATGGCTGTTCCACCCCATCCTAGCTTCTGACCCCGAGCCCTGTATTGCTTCGACGGAATGTCAGGCAGTCCAAATATGAACCTCTATTGGGCGAGGTGACCCTTCAAGAAGCGAACCCGGAGTACGCCCACGTCAGACTTCCAGACGGGCGAGAGACAACCGTGTCAACAAGGCACCTAGCTCCAAGTGCCCTCTCCTACCACCAAGATAAGCTTTCTATCAAGAAGGTGAAAAGGTTCAAGACGAAGTTGAGTACATGGAACCTCCCTCGGATCAGCCTCAGAGAGCTGAAGCTCGGCTGTCATCACCAACGGCCGGCACACAGCAAGTGGAAGAAGGGAACCCAGTGTCCCAACACCCACAGCCTCAAGAACAAAGCCCTGGTGTTCAACAGCCGCAGTCTTCACCTCCAGCACTTAGGCGCAGCTCCAGGAACCGTCAACCTCCAGCCTATCTACGGGACTATTATTTGGGCGGGGGTGAATGATATGCTCTACCTCTATGTTTAATTAATTTTATAATCACATGTTTATTTAATTGTAACATCACATTTTGTTTTGAAAATGCAGTGTTATCATGTCTTATGTAAAATTTTGTTGAATAAAACCTAAATTCAGGTTTACTACTCATTTATCATTTCACGGTTATACTTAAAATTAGAAAATTAAAAAAAAAAAATTCAGCTTTATTACTGTAGACAAGTGAAGTTTTTTGTCTGTCCTGTAAAATTTCCAAAAATGGAATGAGCTGGTTTTGATAGCAAATCCCTCAAATTAGATATTAACTGAGATAAGATGTTGGTATTTATTGTTTTTTTTTTTTTAACCAAACCTTTTCTGTAATGATTCATTTCTATTTTTTAATGATTCATTCTATAGTACCATTGGAAAAGATTTCTTCGATTACGAAAAAACATTGGATGACGAATGCGTCGAAGAATTAAGGTCTGCAACTAAGAAAGGCAGGAGAACAAAACAGTTTATTTATAAATATTTTATCGGTTGTGTATTATGTGCTTGCATAACAGTATCAGTATTCAGACCTTTGATGAAAATCATCTATTTTGACCCAAATGAAGGAACTCCAGATGATGGTAAAGTTATATTAATATTAAATCTAACTTATAGGTTGTAAGTGAACTATCTGATGCTGAAATTGAGGTTTGGCATCTTTACAGTATGTGTTTCAATGTTCAAAATAAAATTACTAATATTTCTAAAAAGACATTTTCCTCGCAGGTTTCGTTAGGGTAGCTTTGGTGACCGTGTGGACACCATTTAATAAATACCGTTGGTACTCAGTAGCCTTGATATGGTATTGTGAATGTACAATTGCTTTTAACACACCTTCGATTACCTTCGGTTCTACGTTCTTCGTTGTCTACACTTTGGAGGAGCTTGGAGTTCAACTGAAACTTCTCAAAAAAAGCCTAGCAAACGTGATAAAAAGAGCAAAGAGGATGGATATGCCAATGGAGGAAGGGATCAAGCTGTGCATGAAGTATTCCATAAAGCATCACCTGGTTCTAATTAAGTAATGAATTTTACAATATGTAACAGTATAATATTTGACTTTTCTTTCTTTAAATTTTAAGGAATGGGAAAAAAAAAGAAATGGGAAGGAATGCGATCATTATTTTTACTTGAAAACATGAGATTGTTTGGGGTCTTGTCATTGCTTAGGAATTTCCTTTGACCAGTCTTTATTACAGACTGAATTTTATAATTGATGATTTCACCAAAAGGGTTTTTTTTTTTGTTTTAACATAGTTAATTGACAAAAAAAAAAATGTTTTACATTGATGCAGTGGCGAAACAATTAAATCATTATAGTGTATGTTAGACAAGATATCCCACTAGTCAAGTTAAAAATGTAGTGTTATTTATTTGATAGTAGAGTGAAAGTTTGAGTGGTGCGAGAAATTTAATAATACTCGGCAACACCGCCAACCCCTCTTTCTTTCTCTCTGCTTCTTGGATCTCCAAAAAACGTTTGACAGAGTGAAAAGGGAGCACATCGAATGGTACTGTCTGAGAGAGGCATCGATCGAGGGATAGCGTTGGCTGTGATGAGACCCTACAACAAGACCAGAAATGTGATTGGGACTTTGAATCACTTATATATATATATATATATATATATATATATATATATATCAAATATAAATAAAAATAAACGATATTATTTAATCATGATTGTTCATTAAACAATTAGAAGATCAAAGATTCGACTACGGCCGGGAATCGAACCCAGGTTCTCTGCATCTACACTGCTATGTTCTTACCACTGAGCTAACTGTGGGGCCGCTCCCAACCGTGTTCGAATCTTTCTCTTCTGTGATTCCACCCACCAGGTCTCGCCACAATGTAGCATGTACAATTTAAAATAAATGTGTAAAATAAAATAAATGTACAACGTAAAATAAATGTACCGGGGGCTGAACGATTGTCCAGGCAAACGTGATCTGATTGACATACGTCAAAGTTTTTTATTAAATGATTTTATTTAATCATGATTGTTTATCAAACAATTAATTTATAATTTTTAAACTAATTAATTAGAAGATAATCGGCCCCACGGTTAGTTTAGTGGTAAGAATGTTGCAACGTAGATGCAGAGAACCTGGGTTTGATTCCCGGCCGTGTTCGAATCTCTTATCTTCTAATTAATTAGTTTAGAAGAAAAATAAATCTTTTATATAATGAAAATAACTATTTACAAAAATTGTCTTTCTCAAATAAAAGTTAAAATATAAATCAATGCAACTGCAGGTAAAATAAAAATGAACTGAATAAAAACAATATTGAATAAGAAATACTAAAAAAGCATAACTCAACAAAAAGCTAACAAAAAATAAATCTACAAAATAATTTAAACAGAATATGCCCAGGGTACAAAAGACTAACGAGCTTCGACTCCCGCTCGCTCTTCAGAGATAAATAAACCCCCAAAAGGATTCTTCAGTGGAGATCGGGCCTTACTTTGAAGGGCGCCTCAGTTCAGAACTAGTACAATGGGCGTATCCAGCGTGGAGCAGGGGGGGGCAGCTGCCCCCCCTGGAAGGCTGGATGCAATAATCTTTTAAGCTTTTAAGGCGGGAAGCAGTAATAGAATAATTTTTTTCAAGCAAATAATTGTAATACCTCGCGCGGGTCTCATTACCGTGTATGGGGAGCGTCTCACGGCCAGGGGAGGGCTCGTTAAGGGAAGGGATGCTACGTTTCTGGTCTCCCGCGTTTCTAAGGCGGGTGGGGGTTACCAGAAACGGCATATATCTAATTAATATTGTAATTAATGTACTTAATTCGCCTTGATGTAAATTGGATACTTTTCCAAAGGTGACGTGTTTACCAATTCTATTTTATTCTAATAAACCTGTGGCATAGGGTAAATGATAATAAATAAACGATTCCAAATTGAACTATATCTTTAATTTTATTGACCCATAATGTAAATTATTTATACCCCCTTTAATATATCATATAAACATATTTTACTAGCACAAATTAGTTAATGGATGCTGACTGGCAATTTAACATTATTTAAATAAATACGGACCACACAATATTACAATTAGTACTATATATGTATTAACCTTATCTGGTGGGCACTCTCTGTGGTTATCTCTGGCCTATCTGCTGGATCAGTCTCTGCCATCTCTGACGCTCTCTCAGACTCAGCACAGCATCCCATCTCAGCCTGTCTCAGATCTGGACTCTGCCGTTCGCTCTCTCCCTGGACCTCCGCTCTCCTCGTACTTCACTCTCGCCCTCTCGGCACTCTCCGACCTCTGTCCACCTCCGAACCCTCTACTCCACTCCCAACTCACCCCTCGACCTTTTTTTTTTTTTTTTTTTTTCTGATCCCTCTAAAACAGAAAAACAGGATTAAAATGCGAAATTCGAACCATTAATACTAATGGAACGATGCTGATTTACCTTATTACCTTATACTACCTGTGGTATTTGAAGGTGCGATGAGTTGATAAGTTGATGTTATTTTCGCTGTGGTGCAGCTCAGCATGATATGTTAGGAGTTGAGGGGCCTCCGCGTGTTGTCATTTATAAAACATAAAATAAAAGAAATAAAAGGGGAGGGGGAAGGATAATGGAATAGAGGACAGGGCTAGAGGAGAAGGGAGTTAGTGGGGGAGTAACCGTAAGGCAGGTTTATATGATAATGTTAATTGGGTTGGTTGGACCCTTACGGCCTTGCCATCTGGCTGGGAGTAAGGATGGTGTGAGAGTGCGGAATAGGGGATTGAATGATGAGGGTAGGTTGTCAAAGAATTTGATGTGCCTACGTGATATGTGTTTTTGTATTGTGTCGAGTTGTAATGTATCGTGAATGTGATTCATGTTACGTCTTTCTAATGTGGTGCCTCTACATATCTTCATGAGTATACTGTTTTGATATTGCTGTAGTTTCTTCAGGGCTGTTGGGTAGAGAAAGTGTAAGAGTGGTGCTCCGTGTAAAAGAGATGGTCTTAGTATAGATTTGTATATAAGTAGTTTGAGTCTGAGTGACAGCCCTGGTGAGTAGAGTAGGTGCTGTAGTTGTGTTGATGTTGATCTGACAGTGTGAATTCTGTTCTGTATGTGTGCTGTGAATGATAGGTGTGATTCGAGTTTAATGCCTAGGTATGTGAGGTGTTTTTTTGTTGTGATAGTTTGGCCGTTTAATGTTGGTGTTTTATCGGGTGTTTTCTTGTATGAAAATGTGATAGCATCTGTTTTCTGCGTGTTAATGAGTATGTTGATGTCTTTTAATTGGTCTGTGATTTGTTGAGCTACTATCTGTGCCTTGCGCATTGCATGTTTCGCATTCATGCTGGCTGTATAAATAGCAATGTCATCAGCATATGCGGCGATTGTGGTATCTCAATCTTTGTCCCTACTACTTGGGCAGTATATATGTTGAAAAGTATAGGCGCAAGGACAGAGCCCTGGGGGACTCCGCATGTAACTTGGCGGGGGGCTGAAATTTCATTTCTGACCCGGACTACAAAGTACCGGTCAGTGAGGTATGATCCTATGATGTCGACCAGTTGGTCCGGGAATTGGTAGTGTTTGAGTTTATGGATTAGGATGGGATAGGACACAGAGTCGAAAGCCTGTGTGCAGTCGAGTGAAATCATTGCTGTGGCTAGGTTTTTGTGGAGATTGTTAGCTATATCGTATTGCAGCTTAGCTACGTGGTGATAGCAGCTAACTCCACGCGAGAACCCCGTCTGTTCCGCGGGTATGATGTCGTGTGTATCGCAGTGTTTTCGGATGTGGATAATGAGTAGTTTCTCATATATTTTTGAGACGTGGTTGAGGAGACAAATTGGCCAGTATTTTTCCGGAACCGCTCCTCGTTTATGGGGTTTGAGGAGTGGAACGACGATAGCATGTTTCCACTCCGTAGGGAAGTATCTGAGGCGTGAGCAGGAATTACAAATATTAAGGAGAAACATGAGGGTTTTTCGGGGGAGTTGTTTGAGAAGGACGTATGGAATATTGTCTTTCCCGGGTGATTTGTTTCCCTTAGTTTTCCTCAGGATTGCAGTCAGGTCTTTATATGTAGAGAATATTGAATTCTGTGTGTTATCGGTTGAGGGGTTGTGGTGGTATGTGTTAATGTTTTGTGAGTTGTCCCTTTCTACGTAATAGTCAGAGAGAATGTCAGCCTGATCTGCGGGGGTGAGGAGCTCATCGCCTCGTTGAATTTTCACCGATTTTGATTTGGTGTTATGGCTTCTGGTAAGTTTCCAGAATTTCCCATGGTCGTTATGTGTGAGGCGTAACTGTTCATGCCAGAGGGACGTTTTCCACTGCGACATAAGGGATGTGATTTGTTTTGTGAGACTGTTAATGATGGGTTTGTAGGTATGGTCTTTCGTCCTATACCAACAGTTTTTGATGTTGTTGCGTTGTTTTATGAGTGTTAGTATATGTTTAGGGGGTTTGCGTAGGTGTATCGGTGTGGGGGTGAATGTGGGGATAGATGTGTGGGCTGCTTTGTGTATGATGTTGTTTAGTGTTGCAATTCCCCCTCGACCTCTCCTCTCGACTCCGTATAAGTCTTCTTTCCCCCACTCTCTTCAGACTTCCTCTGATTGGTTGGCAGCAGACTTCTCCTGATTGGTTGGTTCCAGACTTCTTCTGATTGGCTAGCTGCCTAAAATTTCCCTTCCTTTCTATATTTTACGTTTTCCCCAGGGGCCTCTTTGCCGGGGCAAAACCAGGGTTTATGACTACAAATTTCTCTAACAATCTTCTTAGGTATTTCCCTGGGTGTTTGTCGGCAGCATTGTCGGTCCAAACTTTGCTTATTTTGAATTTCTAACAGAAGGTTTATGGCCCCAATAAGTTATAAGGCGGTATTTCCAAGACCTAGCCGCCTTTAGGTAAAACTGACCACCGGGTTGACCATGTACAGTACTTTACATATTTTAGATATTAAATTATCAATTTAATTTACTTTTCCTATCTTGGCATCATCCATAATACATAGCAGGGAAGTACACTTTGTGGTACGGTGGGAGCGGAAACTATTGTTTAGGCACCGGATTTCTGATTAGAAATAGGTTACTTTCCGCGTTGAAGGACATTCGATATTACGGAGATAGGTTATCGGTAGCTATATTTCAGCGTCGGTGGTTTAAAATCGCGTTGATCAATATGCACGCACCTACTGAAGATAGTGACGATGAAGTTAAATGTGAATTTTATGAAAAACTTCAATCGATTTATGACAAACTACCGCGAAGCTACATAAAAATTATTCTGGGAGACGCAAATGCAAAGGTAGGGAGGGAACAAGTATATTATCCTACGATCGGTAGAGAAAGTTTACACGAATATTGTAATGATAACGGAATTACCCTAAAAAGGAATACGACTTAAATTTTGCCACCTCGAAAAACCTAATAATCAAAAGTACTACGTTTAAACATAAAGATATACATAAATATACTTGGACGTCACCGGATTCGCAAACCCGTAATCAAATTGATCACGTCTTGGTTCAACGTAGGTTCAAAATAGCGTAATTAATATTCGATCATATCGTGGTGCCGAATGCTGGTCGGATCATGAACTAGTAACGGCGGAAATTCGCCAGAGACTTATAATACATAGGAAAAATGAGGCTGGTTTTAATTATGATAATTATAATGGGTAGAAGTTAAAAATTCCGACGGTTAGAAAACAATTCGAACTGGAAGTCAAAAGTAGGTTTGAGGCTTTGGAATCGTCTGACGAGGATAACGAAGACATTGATAAGTTGTGGGAAGGTATCAGGGATAGTATTTAAGAGGTCGGTAACTCGTGTCTTGGAAAAAGGGAAAATAAAAATAAACCTTGGTTCGATAATGAATGTATTAACATGTGCGACAAATGAAAAGCTGCTAAATTAGATAATTAAATTAAATTAGATATTCATAACGAAATCAATCTTGCTAACTTTCGAGCATCAAGAAAAGAAACTACTAAACTGCTAAAATTTAAAAAGCGAGAATATCTCAAAAATAAAATAATAGCGATCGAAAGTAACAAAATCGAGAATAACGTTAAAGCCATGTACGAAGGCATAAACTGAATTCGTAAACGGTCGGGCCCGGTTACAACTGAAATTAGGGATGAAAATAACAATATCTTGGCCGATCCGGTAGACATCTTAAGACGGTTCAAGGATTATTTCGATAGTATTTTAAATACAGAAAATAATCATCTATCTTCCTCTTCGGAATACCAGAGTGCTGAACCGTTAGTAGTAGAACCGAGTAAAGAGGAGGTTGAAATAGCCATTGGAAAATTAAAATCTCATAAAGCAGCGGGAACAGACAATGTCCCTAGCGAACTAATCAAGGCATGCGGGGAAGCTGGGATATCAAAAATATTTCTTTTGGTTAAAAAGATCTGGGAACAAGAAAAGATACCCGAAGAGTGGAAAGAATCTATTCTCATTCCGATTCACAAAAAGGGATTAAAAACGGATTGCAATAACTATCGCGGAATCTCACTCCTTCCGGTTTGCTATAAAATATTTACGTTAATCCTAACTAGTTGAATCTCTGAACACGCCAAGGAAATTATCGGAGAATATCAATGTGGTTTCAGGCAAAACCGATCAACCGTAGACCAAATATTCTCCCTTCGCCAAATATTAGAGAAAAAATTAGAATATAACGGAATTGTACATCAGCTTTTTATCGATTTCAAAAAGGCATATGACTCTATAACATTCTGGTCGAGCAGGGAATACCAAAAAAATTAGTAAACTTAGTAAAAATGTGTATGACTGAAACGTTCAATAAAGTTAGAATCGGTAATTATTTTTCTGAGAAGTTCGAGGTCCGCTCTGGTTTGAAACAAGGAGATTCTCTCTCACCTGTTTTATTTAATTTAGCGCTGGAATATGCCATTAGGGAGGTGACACGTACCGGAAAGGGTTTGAACCTTGGAGGGAATATACCCGTGCTCGGATATGCCGATGATTTGGTATTGCTTGGGGAGGACGTGGAAACCATAGAAATGAACACAAAAACGTTGATGAAAGCCGGACAAGAACTTGTACTGGAAATGAATACGGATAAGACAAAATATATGGTTATTCGTAGAAGTGGTGAGGGTTTCGCTGATATCAATGTAGGGGGGAATACGTTTGAAGACGTAGAGAAATTTAGATATTTAGGGGCGATAGTAACTAGACAAAACGAAATCGATGAGGAAATTAAGGCTAGATTAAAAGCCGGTAATGCTTGCTACTTTACAGTCGCGAAATTGCTTAGCTCCCGCCTTCTGTCCCAAAACTTAAAAATTAGGATTTACTAAACTATTATTCTTCCCACGGTCCTTTACGGATGCGAAACTTGGCCGCTGAGATTGAGGGATGAGGAACGGCTTAGAGTTTTTGAAAATAAAGTACTGCGTAGAATATTTGGACCGAAGAGGGATGAACTAACCGGAGAATTTAGACGCTTACACAAGCAGAACTGAGTGAACTTTGCCCAGTAAACTAGTAATAGTCAACAAACTAGTACCAAAGCTAATTGCATGTTTTTATCTACTGCTAAAAACATGCAATTAGTTGGCATTAATAATTACTAATAATTCATTAATTAATACCCAACTGAAAGCTTAGCAAGCGTAACACTGAGGGAAACTTCTCTCTTGCTACCCAGTCAGGAGTCCAAAGAGGTAGAACAGCTCTCGTTGACCCAGAGCCACTAGAAAGATTTTCTTAACATTGATGTTTTGACCCAAAGTAATATTGGTACTTGTACTGAACAGTGGCTTCGGCACCGTTCTCTAAAGCACCCATCAAAGCAAAGCCCGATCTCCACTGAAAACAACCATTTGGGGGTTTATTTATCTCTTAAGAGCGACCAGGAATCTATTAAAGCTAATCGAGGCACTTTTTAACTGAAAAAAAAAAAGGCGATGGGAGTTCGATAACATGACGGTCACATAACCTCTCAAAATCCTCAGCCACTCTTCAGTACCTGTACCGAAATATTTATGTCGTATCCTTAAAATAATTATAAAATATGCTGGTGAAAAGAAATTTATTGTTATTCATTTTTTGATTTCAATAAAGATTTAATAATATATATTAAACATTAATATAATATAAATATATAGGTTTAAGGATGAGATAGAAGATGTCATTTCGTTGCCTTGTTTTGGATTATTTTTTGGTTTTTCAATCATGTTTTGCGTGTGTGGATACATTTTCACCTTAGTAAGTATAATGACTTCTATTTATTAATTACAATTTAAACTTATTTATATTATCACAATAATAGATATTGTAATCTTATAATATATTGTATTTATATTATTACAATGCACAAACGTGTCAGTTGTCTCATACTCCCAACTGTCATACTCCCAATTGTCACACCAAAACTGAGAACACGTCGAATTTTTTCAGCAGCGGCGAAGATCCTTGCTCTCAAATCGTCTATGTTTGTCACCTCATTGCGATATATTAATTCCTTGAGATATACCCAGAGGAAATAGGCCAGAAAATGGGCAGGTGATCTTGGTGGACATGAAACCGTCCCACCACGGCCGCTTCACGTTTCGAATTTCACCATCGTGCTGAAAAATTATGTTTCCTCTCAAATGTAAAGGAACGTCCTCCAGCAAGGTGGGCAGCCTGTTTTGGATATAATTTAAATAAATTGGGCCAATTAATTAATTCCAATAACTCCCGCCCAAACATTGATTTAAAAACCTCTTTGGGAATGTTGCTGACGACTTGAATGTGGGACTGACGACCACAAATCAACACAAAATGATCATATGACCACAAAATTCGATAAAAGAAGTTATGTTCCTGAGTGTGTGATTGTAGAAGCCTGCAAAAACTTGAACCTTATGAAGGTGGTAAGGATACAGTTTTCCTTTTTCATAAGGGTTGTGGGACAAAGAACGCAGGTCACAAGGGTAAATTTAGCGATGGTGAAAAAGCAAATGAAAGAATATTGATGATAAATGTGTGGACCGTATTTTGTTAATTTCATGCTGATCTTAGTTAAAGCCAAATAATATCGCAATGAGATTAGTTGGGTTATTGATAATTATGATTCTATTGTTTTACATGGTGGTGGTTCCTCGATTATTATTATATTGGGTACCTGATGCTTGAAATGCTGTATCGTGTTCTGATATCTGGGTGAGCCATAACACGATCGATCACCTTTTGTTCAAGACCAGCATCAAGTTGATGGTTACCTAATTTGCATAAATTTGTGGTGGATCTAACTTCATAAGGAGGCATTCGTGGACCCTGATAAAACCACCGATCCTAGGCAAGAGTCGGTGAAGATACCTAACTCCGTATTTTTGACAACCGCAAAGAGTATGCATATCTCTTCAACGAAAAATGTAGCCATTATTAAAAATTTATTATTAACTGCACAAGGACACATTAGACCATGAACAAAGTTAAAATCTTTTCATTCGTTGTGAGCAAACACCATTATCCAATTAGGTATTAATAAATTCCAATTGTGTAAATATAAGACTTGTTGGATGTTTCTACCTCGACCCTCTAAATAAAATGTTTGTAAAATTCTTAACCATTACTTACTAAATTGGCAACAAATTAATTTTTAAAAAAATTAGGATGGTAATCATTATTTAAAAGAAAAACAAAGTGAAATAACTTTTGGTGGTTTTTTACACATTTTCTCATCGATATCTTGGTCTTTGAAATTTTGCCAGGACCATTTTTTATTTAAAAATTAACGTAGATTTCAACGGTGCTATTTTGTGAGAAATTTTCAGATTTGAAGATATCACGGTTTTCCGACGCCAGCTCTTGATATCTTTAAAAATCGAAATTATTCCGGAATGGTTGAGAATCGGACCATGGTCAATATAAACTTTTTTTAATTATTTGTTTGTCGCAATAGTAGAATGTCACCCAATATATATATATAGAATGCAAGGCCTCAAAGTCTCGTATTATTTCAATAATGCACTGAATCATGCAGATTACATGCCAAATTTTTCGCCTATTCAGGCATCTTCAGGGCTACTACAGTTTCGCAAGCAAGCTTAAATTAAATAGTCTCTTCCTAAAAACTTGTTTACTAAATTATTGTGGAGATGGCCCATGAACTCCAACTTAAAATTAAATAGTCTCTTCCTAAAAACTTGTTTACTATATATATATATATATATATATATATATATATATATATATATATATATATATATAATATGCAATATTGTAAAATCTATGTTGTTCTTTTAGGAAGAAGTTGCACTAATTTCCAAAATGGTTTTCGTGCTGTTTCTGTTGTCTGAATCTGTGATGCTGTTTGTATTTTGCTATTTAGGAGAAAAAGTTCAAGATTTGGTAGGTATTACTTTGAGAATTTTAGATTTGTTAGGAATCATTACCTAAAGGTTCAACAAATTATTTGGAAGGATTGGTTGTTAAAAACAAATGTAAAGCTTAAAATCAGCACACTTCTTAATTTACAATATGATCTTGAACTTTATTAAATTCATTTAAATAAATAACACAATACTAGATTTTTTCTATTTATTATAAAATACATGAGGAGGTGAGGTGCAAAACTCGTTCGTTCCACATGAACATGTTTTTCGGGAAACTCAAAAAACTTTCCACGTCTTGTAGAGTGGCCAGATAAAAATGTTTTTTTTTTTTGCCTTCGAAAAGTGGAAGTGAGCTGGGTATGAAAACATTTATTGGTTTAAAGGTAACAAAAAAAAAACTAACAAAGACTTTTGCTGCATATCACATTGGTACGAACGAGTTTTAATTTACACAGCGTAAGTTGATCATCCAGTAAGGATTTTAATACGAGGTGAAGAAAACAAAAGAAAGTGATTTTTTTAATAAGTAATATTTATTTAGGTCCACAGCCATTTTATTAATAAATTCGCTATAATTTTACAAAATAATATCACCCACTGACTTAAAACATTTTTTGTTGATGAATTTTTCAAATATATCAGCGTACTGATATAAAACATCTGACTTGTTTTATATCATCGCCATCGTTTATATTTTGGCCATCATCTTGTTCACTACTGACTTCATCATCCTGTTGTTCGTTGCTTCCCTCGTTTGTGGCAGATATATTGAGAACTCGTGTGTAATACCACTGAATCATTGGCTCTCCACTCGTCACCAAAAGGTTTCAGCAGCTTATCAACCTTTTCCAGCTTGTTGGAGCCATTGGAAAATCAATTATTAATATACTAGGTAAGAAGAATCGAGTAGGTATAAACTGATATAAAACACCCGAGTGTACGGAGCTTTCTATATTTTGTTCAGAAAGAGTAACAGAAACTACTGAAGTGAACGAATGGGGTGGGTGCAAAGTGAGAAGTTATATTAGGAACCAAAGATTTTTGCTTCAAAACGAGTAACGAACCAGTTTTGAAACACAATGGGCTATGGAACGAAGCAGTTCTGCAACAAAACGCTATTTTGTATAGGAAGAATCCGTATGAAATAACACGTTTTCCTTCAATCTGATAAGATATGTTGAAAATACATTAAAATATCTTTTAGAATCGACTGCCATCTCAATTTTTCAAAAAAATGGAACGAACGAGTTTCGCACCTCACCTCTTCACATATTCATAGATATTTATTTAGTACTAATAGTAATATTAATAATTAATCAAGTTTTTATTAATTATATGAGTTTGTATTCCTTTTATTGCAGAGTGAAGAAGTGGGAAATGGTTTGCATGAAACCGAATGGTGCCAGTATTCAAAGTTAATGAAAAGCTACATAATAATAATTCAGATAAGGGCCCGAGCCAAAATGTGCTTTAATTTAATAGGATTTATGGATGTCTCCCGAATGACATTCTCTAATGTAAGTTGCTGGTCCAAAGGGTTAATAGTCCGTTCCACGTCCAGTTGGCAGTATTTGTTTTGCCTAGAGAGTTCTATCTTAATTTAGTCTTATAGTCTAATCTTAAATCTTTAGTCTAATAGTCTTAATTTAGTCTTATCCTATTTTAAGCTATCTCTGACCACTTTGAGACGCATAGAGCTGTAAAAAGAAATTTTTAAATTTCAGCGGGACCACGGAGTAACCAGCAAATAAATATATCATACCACGTTATGTGTGGCGAAGTATTTTAGGGGTATCCTGAATTGAAAGGTATCGGTCCCATGGGTCCGACTGCTGTGATGAGCCACAGACGATATCGGGCGTCGCACAGTGGTCCCGATTCACACATTATGGTGCAAAAATCCTAAAAATCAACTTTTTTTTCTGGATCTAATAATTTGACTTGGTTTTTATATGAATGCTGGACCTTGAAAATATAGTTGAAACAAAAATAGAATAAACTTTGTGGAATATACATTTCAAAGTTGTATATTTCTTGCATCTCCATCCGCACCGTTTTGGTAGCCCGGTAACCAATGGTTGTATCATTCGCTAGTTAATTTCTATCAATTTTCACTTATGTCACCTTGAATGTGCATTCCATATACAATATACAGGCATCCAAATGATTTCTGTATCCATTGATTTAAGCGAATGAACTATTTTTTATACTAAACAATTTTGGTCACCTATTATTCACATACTGGGGAATGTCTGAACAATTTTGTCTGCCCGAGTGCCTGCGATGGTTGTGGCACTACACGCTACAGAAACTATCTGTTTCAATTGGTTTAAGTTTCACGTCCATCACGATCCCTCAACATTATGAAAAGGGGAGTTTTTAGAGATAAAGCATGAGTCACGGCCGGCCGGCTCGAAGGGTGCGCTACCTTAATTTGATATTTGTGGTCCTAATTTCTGTTGAGTTAGTCAATAAATCACTAATTACAGGGAAATGAAATGTTCTGTGTTTAATTTTTATTTTTAATATCAAAATTCTAAACTTATATAATTGAAATTCAATATGTTTATTTTAAAACATGTTCTTTTTATTTCGTTGACGTATACACTTCAAATTATTACCAGTGAACATTCTTATTATATTCTTAGGTAAATGTGCACGTAAAAAATTCTAAATATTAAAGCAGTTTATTTTTCGAAATATTTCAAGAGTTCATAATATTCCAAAAATTTTCTTGATAAAGACCTGTCGAAATTATTTTAAGTTAGTGATTTTTTTTTAATTTTGTTGCTTCAACAATTAATGACATTTTCTGATTTTATTCTCAAATTATTTTTTTTTTAACTTTGAATTAATACTATTATTACGTTTCAAATAAAACAACACAACACAAAACAAACACCTGATAGAAAAATTAGTCTGGAGGTTTTCTGTTTTCCCCAACCAGTTTATTTCAAACAGTTTTTTCCAACAGTTGTTTTTTTTCAACGAACAGTTCGTTGGCGTTTTCTAAAAACAACCGAAACGCCCATCTCTATCTCCTCTTTCCCCTCCGATTGTACTTTTCTTATGTTCGCGCATGCGCAGACAGACTCTTCAAAACCTCCATCCAATCACAATTCGATCCAAACCGCTGCAATTTCCAGACAATCGATTCCGCAAATAATTTTCTTCAAATCAAAACAAACCAATCGACATCTTATCTACGTATAATTTCACAAATTAATTAAAAAAGCCTAAATTCTAATATTTTCAATACACAACTCTATTAACCATTTTTACACTACAAATAAAAAGAGATTTACATGAAATTACTCCAATTTAATAAAATACAAGAGGAAAAGTAAATTATAACTCTTATTTTTTGTTTATTTACTTAATTTTACACTTTATAACTAATTACATCAAACCTAAACAATGATTTATTGTTTAAAAAATCTCTTCCATCCTCAACTTTCATTTGTGACAAAAGGACAAACAATTTTAGCCATCTCTTTACTGTTTGCATTCGATTTCCTCCACGTGTCTCTGTTAAACGATTTTCCAAATTCCAATTAACAAAATTTAGAGCAAAAATTTCAGAAATGTGACATTGGTTTAGTTAAAAATATCCCAAAAAGCATTTATTTTCTTAATTGTTAATGTATTGAATCAAATTTCAGAACAAAACCGGGTAAACTACCCATCTCGATTTCACACGACCATTGTAAAAAATCCCTTTATCATTTAGCATTTTTCAGATCCTTTACAGACTCTAATTATCCCTGTGACAAGGAGTAGATATAGCTCTTAATATAAGAAAATTCAATTAGTACACAGCAAAATAAATATGTATATATATACGTATATATGTATATATATATATATATATATATATATATATATATATATGCATGTATATATATATATGTATGTATACCGAAGTAATACCAAAATATCTTTCTAGCATTAATTACCCTATTTCTTGTTTTTCTTTTTTTTTAGATTTGTAGTACAGCATATTCTTACCTAAATCTGATGCGTGAATTTAATTAGAAAACAATACTAGATCTGCAACTTTGTTAACAGTGCACTGCTCATATATTGATGAATCAATATAATGCTTTATTATACACATTGTCTTTGATGCTCTGTATGATTTATGTTATAATTTTTTTGTTAACAAAAAATTTTTGTACCAAATATATCCTATTCTTGTGTTTGTATTTTCAGTTTTATTGCCTGTAGATGATAAAGTAACTATCCATTAGAAATAAATCTTCTTCGAAAAAAATCGATATCTATAGAAGTATATTATCATAAATAAAATGGTGAATAAGGAGGATCCTACCTCATATCGCAGTCTCAAAAAATCTTCCGTTATATTGAGTACACATTAATTTTCCATCATTCATTATTTAAAAATTAATTAATCCAGCTGTATGTGTCCCATAATGGCCGGAGATAGTTTAAAATTAAATTAGAATTGTCCTTTTTAAAAGGGTTATGCCAAAACTACGTAAATTGCAATAGAACGAAAATTCCTCGCAGGTTAGTTACTTTTTAAAAATCGAAAATGTAAGTTTTTATTTACATTTTGTCACAAAATAGGGAAGGAACAGCATTAAAACAATACTCTTTTTTTTTTTTTTTTTTTTTTTTTTTTTTTTTTTTTTTTTTACGAATATAGGCAACGTCTGGAGAAATTTTTTACAGAAAAAATTTCAATGCAATATCTCTAAAAATAAGGACACAGGGGTGAGATAAACGAGAATTTCCATTAAAATTTTTAAATAAAAAAATTACCAAAAATATTTATTATGATTGTAGACATATCTTTTGTGTTTTATTTATCGCAATACTTTCACTCCATATATATATATATATATATATATATATATATATATATATATATATATATATAAGTGAAAGTAAAAAATTGTTGAATGTAGTTCCTTTTTTTCATTCATATTTTGATTCTTTAGGTTTGTAAAATATCACTCATATATAAATATACAAAATACGTTATTATTATCTATATTTTTATGTTTTATGGTATTTTAGGTACATATACTTTTTTGGATATAATAAAACAATGTGATAGTAATAATTCCGCTTAAAAGTTAAGAAAATACAGAAGTTTTTTCTGTATTATTATTTATTTATTGATTTGGGGAGGGAACTGTCCAATAACTTCTTGGGTGATATGCAGCTGAAATTATTTATCAGGCTCATATTTTGTATATTTTAACATACAATTGATTAAAATAGATACTAGAAGTATATCTGGTATTCTGATTGTGAGATATACTTCTGCTATTATCAGAAGTATAATAATAGCTTTTATACGATAATAATTCATAAAATTTTATGATTAAATTAGCAATATAATAATTTTGAATAACCAATATTCGATTAAAATATAATTTTCTGCATTAAATATTAATATTTCATTTATAAATAATGACATTGGCAACGATAGGATAATTTAAATGAATATGATACGAAAGCTATTGCATTACACCTTATCAATTCGATAGGATGCCACTCCATCCATTCAGAAATGCTGACAGGGATTCCATTATGCGATTTTAAATATAAAGATGCAGACTGCACATAGGAAGCCAGAGATCAGTGTAGGTACACCTCTCCATAAAGTGAGTATCATTTAAATTATGTAGTTTCTAAATTATGGTCTAGCTAATAACGAACCACTTTATAGATGTGTGATTACTCAATATTTTAATATCCCAGCCTTTGTGATCCCTAAATAGTCCACCTATTGATAGTGCTATTGGTAATGTTATTTCACCATTGTAATATTTCAGATATCATCAAACAAGAAATAGCATTTATAACTATATTTAACAGCAACATGAACAGTCTGAATGTTTTTATCATACGCCTATTTCACTTTATGAATGCGCAGATACTTTGAACATTCCATAAACCATAAATCTTAATCCTTATATATATAAAAATCTCGTGTCCCGATGTTTGTCTTTCTATTTCTCAGAAACTACTGATTTTAATGAAATTTGGCTCAATGTATATAGTTTTGGCCAACTTAATAGACAGGATAGTTTTTAACTTGATTAGTGATCAAAATAATTCTTATATAGCGAATTATTGCAAATACAGTAGGTCGTGTTTCGATTTATTAACATGACGTCATATGTCGATTTCGTAACGTTTTTGTTTATAAGCATGCTATTGTAATACAGGTTATCATGATTATAATTTTGTATTGCGTTATGTGAGTGCAGTTATTTGTTCCTATATTATTATTTTCCACAGACAAATAGTAATACAAATCTCTTTATTTATTGTTAATTTTCATTAAAGAATAAATAAATCAAGAAAAGGTTACAATAAATTCTCAAAAGTGTAGGTACTTTTTCTTCCTTTTCCTTTTTTATTTGTATTTAAATTAAATTACTAGCTAAGCGCTGAAACGCTTTGCTGTGGCCCACCCTGATATCAACTAAAGTAACTACATTTTAATAATTTAAATTAGGCTATTATTTGAAATAATACTCTTTAAATGTTGTAACAGCACCACTGTCATAGGTGTAACCTAATAGAAACCTGACTTGGGGAGTCAGTGTTGCCAAAAATTAGTAAAAATTAGTAAGCTGGCTACCCTGCGGGTAACCAGTCATAAAAACTCCCTGAGTGTGATTTGATTAGGTGTTGTGAATGCTTTGTGATTTTCTAAAGAACTGCATAATTAAGACTTTAATATTATATTTTCAGTTGATTTATTTATTTTAATTTAACAGAAGTTTCTTTATTTTCTTTATTATTTGTTTTGTTATTATTATTTAAATACAGTGTTTTTTTATTTTACTAAACATTTTTATTATTTTTATCCCGTGCTCTAAAATGTAAAATTTAAAAAATGTCAGTGAAGATTTGTAATTCCTCCTTTATCAACAATAATTTAAAGTTGAGAAAATTTAATCCCAATCGAATGGAGGCTGTTACTTCCTGTTCAGCAGAGTTGTAATTATCTTATAAGTAAAATTCAAGAAATGTCAGAATAAAAGCGAAGATTTTAATCCTTTCTTTAATTTAAAGTAGGCTATTATTTGGAATGATATTTCGTTGTTAATTTCGCCAGAATACAATTTTTTAATTACCTTTAAATGATTGTTGTAAAGGATTACAAATCGCGGCATTTTTTAAATTTTACATATAATGATTATTACACCTCTACTGAACAGGAATAATTGTTATTTGGGTAACCGCATGTTTCAGATTTATCCACCATAAATATGAGAGTAGTACTGCAAAATGATCCATCGGCAGATATATTTTCTAAACAATTGCACAACGGTGAAATAGAGCTGCATCGAAATTCAAAATTTATCAAATTACCAGAAAATTTCTGAACTGTTGTAGAGACGAAAAATGAACTGTCTACGAAATATAAAGTGTCTTTCCTGATATTTTGAACAATTATTTGGACTATAATTGACTGGGTAGTCGTGCTATTTTGGCAGCAAAAAATGTTGATTTCAATGAAATAAACTTCCAAAATCAATTGACAATGTTCTAGATGTAAACGAAGCCGTAAATTTCCCATCTGAATTTTTTAATTCCCTGGATATACACCCAAACAATCTCCAGTTGATGATTGGCTCACCGATCATTCTTCTTCGTAACTTAAATCCACCTCAAATTGTGCAACGGTACACGTTTGGTCATTAAAATGATCACAGGAAATCTTATTGAAGCAAAAATGTTGCCTGGAAGGTTTACAGGCGTTAGCGTCCTGTTGCCACCTATTCCCCTGGAACCGTCAGAATTTTCAATAAAATTTAAAAGGCTTCAATATCCTATTCGTTTGGCTTTTGCCATGACCATAAACAAATCCCAAGGGCAAACAATGTCCACTTGGACTTTGAAAATCCGTGTTTTTCCGATGGGCAATGGCATAACTCACGTGGGAAACGGGCATCGCCTGCTCACGTGTGTGGAAACCATCAAATCTTTGGTTTGTGTTAAAAAAAAAAAGGTTAACCCAAAAAATTTTGAACAAATTAGTACTTGAATAAATAAAAATCCTTAATTGTATTATGTAAAAACCTCTTTAAGAAGAGATTTCTTATCACTCAAATATATTGCTAAATTAAAAGCTTCAACACACCCCCCTCCTACCGAACACTTATTTGCCGAAGGGTCGGGAAATCGAGGTCTCAAAGAAATTGAGAAAAACGCCTATCAAAAAGACTTATATGACGCGTTAACCAAGATTGGCATGACCCTGATCAAACCAAGTTGAAGTAGTGTTAGTCCAATAATCAATAGATCAATGGCTGAGGTTATCAAAACTTACTTCAGTCATCCTTTTTAAAATTAGTGGAAAAATATAGCCATTTCGAGTTAGTTTATACCGATCCATAAAAAAAGGGCGATAGTGTTGGCAGCTCTGTGAGTCGTAAACACAATCAGCTCCTTTTTAATCAAACTACATTGAAATATGAGATGTAAAAAATGAAAACTTTAACTTTCCTATATTCATTACCAAATACTTTTAAATGGTGTAATGCTCTATTCTCAATCAAGTTGGATTTTGATTAGCTGAAAGGTTTCCATCTTTATCAATGAATATTGTTGTTACTGTATTTGTTTAAATGCCTCGGTTATAAAAACCTATTCGAGAACGCGGTTACGTCACGCTTCGCTGGATAAGCCTCTGCGTAGTGTCTCTATCAGTAACGTATTCCAAGAATTTGTCCCATAATCAGAGGGGGTTGTCACTTATCAAGGCTCAGGAGGATCCAGGGGAGGGGGTGGGGTCTGCAATCCCCCTTTCGGTAACTTTTGTTATTTAAAGATAGAATTAACTTCAGAAAAGTAAGGAAGTAAAGTAAAGAACATATAATATGCAGGATACGTAATATGTCTGTTGTGGGAAAGAGGCATTAAGGTAAAAGAGCTGATTGGCAAATCCAGTGGAAGGGCTGTGGGGCCTCTAGGACAATGGCAAATTGGTCTAGGTCCAAGGATTATGGTAGCTCAGAGTCAGCAGGCCCAGAGGACCTATATTTCTTTCCCCGAAGCATACCGTCATTGTACCAAACCTCCGGGTGGTTACTGACATCCTGGAAAATCACTGTGAATCCTGTTAACACAACATGTACCCTATACTACTTGGTTATATGTTTCACTTTAGTGTGAAAGAGTGGTTTGCTCAAGGATTTTCTTTAAGGAGTCACTTCCATGTGTTATATTTATTTGTCCTAACGTTTCGGGCTGTTTGACCATCTTCTGGGATTATCTATTTTACAAATTTTTAGTTACATCACCAATTGTCCTTATTTAAAGTTGTTATATATGAATATTTTACATTATTAGCTAGTTTTTAACACTTATTTTTGGTTCTGTACTAATTTCATTGTCACTTGCTATAACTTTAGCTACAGAAATAAGAAAGGAAGTGAGATACTATACTTAGAATACTCGTAGGCTATACTACAAACAACGAAAATATGAATCCAAACACTTTTCATCTTTACATAGAAATCCTCCAAGATATCATATTCTTTCCTGTTTTTTCTTTTTATAATTTATAATATTTAAAATTACTTTTACAAAAATTACCTAGATGTAATCCTAATAATGTGCTCTACAAAACTGAATATCCTATAAGAAAAGTAAAAATTATGAGGAATATAATAAAAAATCTAAAAAACAAAACAAAAAAATCAATAATTTTTTGGTGTTACTTAGGAATATGAAACAACATTTTCAAATAAGGTCAGACCTACTTTGCATAATTTCTAAGCAGCAAGCATCTACAGATCTACAAACTACTTTTTCTCATTTTTTTATTTAGCTTCATTGTTCTTATATTACGTAATTCAGGAGCTGTTCTTGGATTGAATTTTGAGTTTTAAGTTTAGAATTCGAAAAGATTTTGCTTTGAAATACGAAAGACGAAAAGATGTTGAAAAAAACTCATCACCAATGGCATGTGGATCAATAAGTGGATAATTACTCTGAACGATAGAGATGCCAATCAATCATCAACATTGAATACATGATCAGATATAAGATACTCTAAAAAGGGGGCTTATAATACCAGCATAGACGACAGTAATGGAGTAAATTTCACTGCAAATATTTTGCAGAGTATCTAGATTTAATCCTATTATTGCAATCTGCATACCTGTATGACTATTATCATGCGTTAACACGTCAGGTGCGGCATCGGTCCCCGGGGTACGTTGTCTTACCCTCTTAACAGCCGATTTTCACATGAAAAAGTCCGAACACTTCAAACACTCAATTTAGTCGATTTTTATTGCATTGTAGTGCAGCAAATTTTGCTTAGAGCTGAAATTCTGTTGTTTTTCAGAATAGGACCCCGGGGGCCTGTCCTGCGCCTATTATGTCTAGTTCCAATCTTTGCTAAGAGATAATGCCCTTGATTCACTTTTCAGTCAAAAGATAACGCTTTCGTCAGAGCATTCCCATCGGACCCCTGGGACCGATACCGTTCAGTTCAGAATAACCCTAAAATACGTCGCCGCACCTAACGTGTTAATAATCGCCAGTGGTTGTAAATCATGATAAATACTTACATTCAAAGTTTTTGTACCTGCGAAACCATAGAACCACTGACACCATTGCTTCCATACGCCTTTCTATAATCTTTTACTTCAAGTTTTTTTAAATATTAAATTATTAAAAAAAATGTTTTACTAATTAAATATTAGCTTTTTTGTTTGTTTGTTTGTTTGTTTAACGTCCATTTTTATGCTGCTTAGGCTAATCGGACGATGCTACAGTGGGAGTCCTAAATTTTGCCTATCCAGGTATGATTAGGATAGGGATCTTTAACGAGTACCTGACATCGTATTAGCTTTTTACTTTCACTTACCTATATATGAAATATATAGTAAGTTGAAGTATTGCGATCGTGAAAATTTTCGACTTCCGGTTTTCAACGGAAATACACGTTTTGGGACCCCCTGAGTCGAAATAACCAAGTCCCGCGAAATGGTCTGTGTGTGTGTGTCTGTGTGTGTGTCTGTGTGTGTGTGTGTGTGTGTGTGTGTGTGTGTGTGTGTGTGTGAACAGACTAGCTCAAAAACTATAAACCGTGGGAACCTGAAATTGGGTATTTAGTGTAGGTATATGCCCGCGATGTGACAGCAAAAATTTCATCAAAATTGCTCAAAGGGAGGGGGTACTTTATTTAATAACTTTTTAGGTTTTTTTCGATTTTCTCAAAAACGGCTCTAACGATTTTGATTAAACTGAGTATTTGATCTATTTATATGCCCGAAATATGACTGTAAAAATTTCATCAGAATTGATTAACCGGAGGGGGGACTTTACTTAATAAATTATGTATCATTTTCACGTGTTTTTTTTATTTACTCAAAAACGGTTTTAACGATTTTGATCAAACTTGGTATTTGATGTATTTATATGCCCGAGATATGACTGTAAAAATTTCATCAAAATTGATCTACGGAAGGGGGGACTTTACTTAATAAATTTTGTATCATTTTCACATGTTTTTTTTTATTTACTCAAAAACGGTTTTAACGATTTTGATCAAACTTGGTATTTGATGTATTTATATACCCGAGATATGACTGTAAAATTGTCATCAAAATTGATTTACGGGAGGGGGGACTTTACTTAATAAATTTTGTATCATTTTCACGGGTTTTTTTATTTACTCAAAAACGGCTTTAACGATTAACAAAAATAAGATATGAATGTAGAAAAATGTGTGACTTTGGGCAATGATAATTAGCAAAACACGTCAATTTCTAATCTAAGTAAGTTGGTAAGTGAAAGTTGTGTGTTGCGCACACGCACCAGATTTTTTTTATATTGCACCGTCATTTGATTTTTCGGCATTAGGCCAATTGGGCACACTTTCTTATACTTCTGAAAGTATATAAATAATTTATATATCATCTTCAAATATTTAATTAAACATTTCAGTTTTATTAAAAAGGATTTATTTTGGTTTTTTGGTGAAGATCTCTTGAGGCGTGTTAGCAATACTTTTACCTTGGCTCTATAAAAGTTTTAAATACGATTGAGACAGTTTTCCTTGCATTATCTTTGTTGTGAATAGAACTGTAACGCATGATGTGGTAACATTTCAAAGTTGTAATGTTTCGTTTCGGTTATGCTATTTTATTATGACAAAGAAGGCGTGAAATTTAATTAGGCGAAGGATTTTAAAACGCGAGTGTTGATTGAAAAATTGCCGCTGAATCATTCAGTTATAATGCCATATGTATATTTTTCGCCGCATGAATCATATTCACCTGCCATGTATTTATGTATTCTATAATTTTTTTTTTCAATTTGTTTATACCGGTCATTTTAATTGTTGAATCGATCATTTGAGAAACTCGACATGTTTCTTCTTTTGCATCAGGAGATTTCCTTAAATTAAATGATTTAATTTGATTTACGGCAAATCAATGCCGCATTTGCGTAGAGGTATGAATTTGCGTTAGACTCCGTTTAATTGGGCCATCGGATAATTGGGGCCACCGCTAAATTGAGCCATTTTTAATAAAACGGAATCAAATATAGGTAAAATATCACACCTCTTTATTGGGACAAAACATCGGCTAATTGGGCCAAAATTTCAGCAACTTAATGTAAATAACTATGAGAGCCGGTGTCAATCGAATAACCTAAGTATCTGAGACCATGCCTGTTTCTCAACCAGAAGCAAGAAACCGCATCAAAAAGGTAAGTCGCTTTTTTTTTTTTTTTTCACAAAAAGGAAATGAAGAAAGTCCTTAGGCGTCTTAAAGAAGTGCGCAAATAATGCTGGTCGTAGTTTACAATGAGTGTGACAATGCACACTTGATTCTTACATGTTAAAAAAATTGACGTAAAAACATGATCTGATTAATTTCTTATTTCGTCTTTATCAGCATAATTTATATTGTACACAAATAGTTATTTTAATTTGTTTCATCTTGTATATTTCTTATATTAAAACATCTATTTAATAAAAATACATTTTAAGTGTACAATTTTAACAAGACTATACGGGGTTTCCTGGGCCAGGGGAGAGGGTGGGGGATGAATACCGAGTATAATTAAGTTTTCCCCTGGCTCCGGGTTTTGAACTTCGGTTGCAATCTTTCGGTTCTCAATCATACGTTGCCATGTGCAACGCGTATTTTCTGACGCGTTTGCCCCTCGGCTATCCCGCCACCCCAACATTTTAAGCGTTAAATTAATCGTATTATTTTGACCCCACAATTAAATTAATAGACGAGAATAGGTACACCTAAATGCACCTATTAACTGGGATTTCCCCTAAATATGTCTAATGTATGACATCAATTATCATACATGTACGGTAGCCCTGTGATTAGGCGAATTTGGCCATTTTTTATTTGCATTTACACGTGGATTCATGATCTCCGCTTTAGGGTCTGGTCACACATGTCCGCACCGCAGCAATATAGGTATAACCTATAGTGCTGCGGTGCGGACATGTGTGACCAGACCCTAAAGCGGAGATCATGAATCCACGTGTAATATGTCAATCAATATGGAGGATAACAAAACTCTTGTTGGACCATCAAGAAACATCCCATCCTATTCGGTATCCTGATGGTTCGTGGGCCAAGTCAGATGCACGGAAAGCTGAATTGTTTGCAAGTTGCAAAAGAAAACGTATTTAGTCCACACAGTGAATTTCAAGATTCACTGGGTGAAAGATTAGTTGAGCATCAGCTACGAATTCCCTTGCAGATGTCTCCACCACCTAAACCTTTCCATCCTGACGAAATTCGTAATCTTATCAATAGCTTACCTAACAGAAACTCACCCGGATATGATCTCATTACCAATCGTATTTTAAAAAACGTACCTAAAAAAGCAATAATATTTTTAACAAACATATATAACGCAATCTTAAAAACCACACACTTCCCAATCTTATGGAAATACTCGGTTATTATAATGATTCACAAACCCAACAAGCACGTAGATTGTGTAGATTCTTACCGTCCAATTAGTCTTTTACCTTCTTTATCCAAATTATTCGAAAAAATTCTTTTATGTCGCCTAAATTCTCTTAATCTATTCGACGTTATTCCAAATGTTCAATATGGGTTTAAACAAAATCATTCTACAATTCAACAATGTTATTGTTTAGTCGATTATATTTCTTTCTCCTTAGAATCTAAATCATATTGCCCGGGTGTCTTCTTAGACATGAGCCAAGCTTTCGACAGAATTTGGCATGACGGATTACTTAGTAAATTGAAATCATTCATACCATCAACCTACTTTCTAATACTGCAATCGTATCTAAAAGATAGATTTTTCCGCGTAAAAATTGATAATGAATTTTCCGAAATAAAAAGAATACGAACTGGAGTGCCTCAGGGCAGCGTCTTGGGTCCGACATTATTTAATATATATTGCTCAGACATTCCTCAGCATCCGGAAACCCTATTGGCTACATTCGCTGATGACTCAGCTATCTTGACATCAAACAAAGATGCCACTAAAGCCTCACCAGTGCTCCAAGAACACCGAGACGAGGTAGCATGTTGGGCTCGAAGATGGAGGCTAATAATGAATGAAGCCAAGATCCAATATGCCTCGTTTTCACTTAAGCACGAATCTTGCCCTCAGGTATTTTTTAACAACATTTCGATACCCATCTCTGATTCAGTACGCTATCTCGGCCTTTACATGGATAAACAACTGACCATGTTAAACGCAAAAGAAAAGAACTGAACCAGCGGTACGGACTTCTTTCAAGGCTACTTGACAGACGATCAAAATTATCTGTGACAAACAAATTAACCGTTTAAAAAGTACTTCTTAAACCACTTTGGACTTACAGTATCGAGCTATGGGGAACAGCCAAAAAATCTAATATACGACTCATACAGTCATGCCAATCTAAAATACTAAGAAAAATCGTAGATACCCCCTTTTATGTCACCAATGTGACCTTACACACTGACCTTGACATTCCTTACGTTGAAGAAACAGCCATAGAGCGCTACCGTAACTTTCATGACAGACTTACTCTAAATTCCAACCCACTAACACCAGCTCTACACACTCCCACAAACCCTTATAATCCGCCAAGAAGATTGTTGAGGCGTTGGCTAAGAGATTTTCTGCATTAAACAGTTATCTTAAAGTTTTTTCTTGCATTTGTCAACTTATTCGATTTTGTTTTGTTCTTGTATTTCTGTTTGTTAATTCCTTTTGTTTGTGTGTGTTCGTTTTGTGTTTTGTGTTTGTTTTTTTTTGTGTTCAGTGTTTTTCATTCTTTCATATTATAAGTCATGTCAGCATATTTGCTTATTACGCAAGTAGATAGCAAATTTAATAAAAATGTCTCAAGTTAACATATGTAAATAAATGTAATGAATTAACGATCCATAAGCATTCTAAGTCTTAAACCTTATCTCTTAGTCAGTTCCTTCTCCAGTATCATACTCAGAAACCCACGCTGTCCTCCTGTGGAAGCCTATGTTATTGTATGCCATCTTCTTTATTAATAGGCAGGTACTTTATTGTACACTATCTAATTATACTGGCCTTGGACATTAGACCACTTTCTCCATTTTAACCAGTTCCATTTCATTTTATTGTTTAACCTTTTCCTGCTTTCTCTGAGGACAAAAGTACCTACTTCGTTGGCACACGATTGTCCAGGCTATTGTCTCTGACAACGCTGCATTGATGAAATCGATATTAAATACTCTCGCAGCATAAAGGCTAGAAAGCTATGGTGAAAACCTGAAAGCACAAAAAAAGAAAGAAAAAGAAATTATAAAAGAAAAGCCTTTTTTTTCGTAGCCTATTGTCAGGAATTGTCTCCTCGAAGACGCATCGATCGTCCTTAGGTTTCCCTTTCGTCGAATCTTCAACCTCCTTGTACTTTCTTCCTCAAAGGATATCTACCGTCGCGACTCTTGCTCCACTTCCAGTGGAAGAGTGGCCGACCTGGGCGAAGTGAAAATAGTAAGAGTAACCTTTTTCAGGGTCCGTCGATTGGGTTCGTATAAGATCGAATTCGAAACGATCACATTCGTTGATCCTTATCGACAAAAACAGGTGTTTTAAAGTGAAACAGTCCTCTTGCATCCTTACAATAGTTAGTCAATCTAAAATGTATATATATATATATATATATATATATATATACATGTATATATATATATATATATATATATATATATATATATATATATATATATTGATTTTTCCATAAGTCGACTGTACATATATTTCATTGATTAAATTTAAATTAATAAATTATCAACAATATTACGTAAAAGGATCATCACATCTTAATCTCAAATGTACTTACCACTTTTAAATTTTTTTTATTTATAGAGACAAGGGTGGTATTGTGAGTACCTGAGGATAATATTATATTTAATATTTAATATTTATAATATGCGCAGACCAAACAATAGCTGGATTTCAGGAAGTACTACTCATTTACCTTTACATTTCATGAAAAAAAAAAAAAAAAAAAAATCCTTAGAAACAACGGATTATCCGATAAAAAATATATTGTGAAGGAACATTTCGTTCCAACCTATAATTTTTCAACGGAATATCCGAAAAAATGGATTATCCGACAGCGGCAATCTCTGAAATAGAAACGGCCTGAACTTGGAGTAAAAGGTTGTAAGAAGACGTGTGGTAGCACTGGTGTCGACCTCAGTTAACTGCAACTGTTTACGAGTGAGTTCTCGTGTTTTTTATGTTTAACGAAAACTTTAAAATCTTAGTATTTATCCTGATTTAACCCGGGAAAGGTAGCGCTAATCGAAGGGTTGATTTAGGTACCGTTTCGTCGATGAGACGAAGTGACCTTATTATCGTTTCAGGGAAGCCTAATCATCACGATTTATAATACTTTAAAACTTATTTACATTTACACTTTTTATTCCTTTTGTCAATATTAAACTAAGGATGGTCTAGGTAATTTACTTACTAAAACTTAAGGTTCTATATACGCTTAACGCTTTAACATTTAATGCATGATAATGATTGGAAACAATAATTATTTCATACAAAAAACCACAAAGAAAATGTCACAAAAGCAAAATTGCCGAAGAAAGAATGAAACAGTAAATTGAACAAATAAACTACGAAAGCATATCAATACGAATACACTACACTGCCAACTAAACAGGAGCAATGAGTTACAAATAATAGAAAAATTTACATTGGACTTATAGTTAATACATTTTCTCATCAATTATTGATAATATATGTCAAAGCCTGGTTTTACAATCTGGACATAACTTGACCGTATGCTCTCCACTAATGCACTTTCCGCAAATACAATAAGATTTTGAAATTTTTATCTTCTGCCAAGGTCAAAATTGACACATTTCTCGAGGTCAAAATAGTCCATAAATAATCTACCTACAGATAGAATTAGCTTTCAAGATAAACATTAGGTAGCACTACGTTTCCAAGACTGACACAAAGTTACATATGAGGTAGGGCTTCGTCTTGCCGACCTCGTTACTTCAGAAAAATAAATTAAATGATTGACTTACCTAAATCGACCTACCTTATACCTGCAGGATCTGTTCTAGTACTAAGTGGAGATAGAACTCCCGGAAGGTGGGACAGCTAGGATTGGGGATTCATCTGTAATTAACAGAAATGTGCGGTCTCTTCGTCGCTAAGGCGAACGCAACCTTTGCCCGGTAAATAGCCACTGGAGGATATTAACGTATGATAATAGTCATACAGGTTTTCTGAATGCATTAATAGGATTAAATCTAGATAATCTAAAAAATATTTGTAGTGCAATTTATTACATTACTGTCGCCTGTGCTGGTATTATAAGCCCCCTTTTTAGAATATCTTATATCAGAGCATGCAATTTTTTTTATGGCTCCTCCCGTCCCTCGCCGGTTAGGCTATACGGCGTTTCCTGGGCCAGGGGATAGGGTGGGGTATTGTTGCTGGGTATTATTAAATGTCCCCTGGCTACGGATTTTGAACTTGCTATCTTCATGTTCCCGATCATATGTTGCCATGTCCAATTCGTATTTTCTAACGCGTTTGCCCATTCGGCCACCCCCAGATCATGAATTCAATGTTGATGATTGATTGGAATCTCTATTGTTCAGAATTAATATCCACTTATCACCTTTAGTGATGAGTTTTTTTTCAAAAACCTATCATCTTTCGCATTTCGAAGCAAAATCTTCTCGAATTCTAAACTTAAAACTCAAAATTTTAATCCTAAACCAGGTCCTGAATTAATTAATATTAGAACAATGAAGGTAAATAAAAAATGGGAAAAAGTCATTTGTAGATCGGTAGATGTTTGCTACTTAGAAATTCTGCTTTTTTTATTAGATTTTTTATTTTATTCCTGATAATTTTAACTTTTCATACAAGGTAATTCGGACAAATTTATGACCACTGAAACTCTCAGTATGTACTCAATACTCAATATCTCTAAACTACTGTAACACTGTTGTGCGTTTAAATAATTTTTATTAACAAATGAGTCAAATCACAATGGCAGAAAACAATAACTCAAATTATTAAGAAGGTTTTTAAAAAAGTATCAAATTGTAACGACACAGAACACACATGTAACCATACGCGTTCTTCAGAGATAGCATATCTCAGATGATCTTCAGAGCAAGACTAACTCACCAGTTCATCGCTCATTATATTTAGTCTGAATTAGAACATTCCAGGTGGTTCCCAACAAGCACAGAATGTTCACGAACATGTGCTAGAACAGTTACGAACATAAATTAGAACAGTTTGTTCCAACAACAAGTCTTGACCTCTTTTAAATCACATGTTTTGTGTTCCACGTTACACTATGTTTGCGTTGGTAACAAAAAATAGTGACTTTATAATTGTTTGTAACATTTTAATTTTTAAGCATTAATTCTAATCTTGAATTTCCAACTCTATTAGACAAAGTGAACTTAATGGCCTTAGAAAAATTGACATTCAATTCAAAGAAAATATTTCTCTATTCAATCTAGAAATTATTTCCATTTTGCGACAGTTTGAGTTTGAAATAGCTTTGACAATATAGTTTCAACAGCTCCCCAGTTCAAATTTCTCACTTGATCAGTTTCAATTGCTATTTCTATATGCCACGGTGTTGGACCAAGAGCTTTATGGTATTTAAGGATTTTCCGTTGACGATCTGAGAGGTAAGCTTTCATTGCAGCATCGATAAATCGGTCGATAATCTCCAATGCCGGTCGCATTTTACAATCCTCAACAAAAGGAAATCAGGCTGTCGTGCTTCCGGTTTCCAATTTTCCCTTAATCAACTTTTTTTTTTTTTTAGGGGATAGGGTGGTACAAATTAATGACATGTTTGTGCTTTACTTACCAAAAAAAAAAAATATTTCAACATTCACTATTTAGCGATTTTTTCCCTTCATATTTCTTTTACTTTTAATTTCATACTTTCTTAAATTTCCAACTCTAATAGACAAGGGTAAACTTTATCGCCTTTCAAAAATTTATATTTGATTTAAATAAAATGTGTGTCTTCTTTACAAAACGACCTCATGTTACATTTTAACTGTTACAATTACATTTATAAGAACAGATGTTAATTTATAAAGCCATGTATATTTTAGTAAATAAATGTCATAGGTAATAATATTATTTAAAAAAAAGAACTTTGAAAAGTTATTAATAAGTAGCCTTATTCCGCTGGTGGCCAATAGTTTCTTATGCCGTCCATAATTTTTAGGTCACAAATCTAGACATCCCTAGTTCATTTTTGCAAAACTTTACGGTAGTATAATTTCTTGCCCATGAATATATAAACATCAAAGCTTTGTTTACAGGTAGCTTGCTAAATTAAACCAAGTCTCCTTAGAAATACTAAAAGTTGACCTCCAACCTTTTCTGTAGAATCTCCATCTTGGTGTGTGACCTCCTGTAATCTCCAACTTCATGTCACATTCCAGGGAACACTTCCTCTTCTTATGGAGAATGCCATAACTTCTTAGTATTTCAATACACTTTTCTTGAGATGATAATGAATTGCTTAATTCCAAAAGATTCATTTTGTCTCGAGGAAATCTAATTTCGAGATACAAATTAAATCAAGAATACTTTTATCATGCAGTTTATAACCTTGCTTATAAAATCATGTGTTTACCTTTCCGGTTACAAGTGAGTATAAATGTAACAGCTAAAAAGTAACATGAGGTCGTTTTGTAAAGAAGACCCTAAAATCTCTATACATATAAGAGGCTTTGTCCTGACTGACAGAATCAACGCAGAGCAAAGATTACTAATGATAGAAACTTGAAGTTCGGAATTTAGATTTTAAACGTGATGTAGGTAACCACTAAGAAAGGAATTTCAAAAATGTAACCCCTAAGAGGCTTAAATGGCGAAATTGTCGTTTAACTCTAACGGAAATCTATTTTTGAGATGTTAAACCATATGTTTTTTATTTGAATATCGATTTAACGTTACAATATTATTAAAAAAGACATTCACGTAAAATATGGCTACTGATTATTTAAATATTAGTGGTAATCAAATCATGAACACTGTGATTCCCATGATTGGGGATGGTGCGTGTTTATTTCGATCTCTTCTCCATGTATATAAGAGGCTTGGTCCTGACTGATAGAATCAATGCAGAGCAAAAACTACCTATTAATGATAGAAACTTGAAGTTCGGAATTTAGATTTTAGGTAACCGCTAAGAAAGGAATTTCAAAAATGTGAACCCTAAGGGGTTTAAATGGCGAAATTGTCATTTAACTCTAACGGACACCTATTTTTGCACTTCGAGAAAAAATATCTAATTTGGATCCATTTTAAAGAACTTGCAGTGGACTGCTGTGCTTAAGGTCCCGAGTTCGAATCTGACATGGCTTATGATATCTTTATTATTCGCCACAGTTCGTCTCGTGGGCCGAGAGACCCTCCTGGGGCAAACCCAGCCTCTATAAAGTGGGTACTCTTAATTGAAAAATTAAGGGGAAAGAACCTGGCGGTTGAGCGTGATCACGGTCAAATCACCTCCTTGCACGACCGCTGACCAAGAAACAGTACTCTTCCTTACATAGTTAGTACTGCACCCAAGACACTTTATGGGTTGTAGTGGTACAGGTTTTAAAGATCTTGATACGACGAGTTTAACTCGAAAGCTCTTACGGGGCGTCGAAAACCATGTTTTAAAACCGAAAAATGAAGCTTTCATGAGGAGTAAGCAATTTTTTGGTCCGGCGGTTTTAGTGAACTCTCCAGGCTCCGATTCTACTAAATCTCCTCAACATCAGTTAACACATTATAATAAATCAATACCAATAATGATCACAGAATTGATTTTAAAGGCTCGCGGGCGAAGCCGCGACGGGGAATGCTAGTGTTTCTATATACATACGAGTATATGAATGCAGATATATTCACACTAGAAATTATTTCAGCTGAAGTGCTCTCACCTGGGTTTTATAACAGTGATGTGGCTGGGAGAGAAGCACTCGGATCTCATAGGGTCTTGCTTTCCTTTCCTTAAGTGGGAGTCAGAGATCCCTAGGCTGAATGTATATATTGTACGTATAGTCGTATACAAGAAGAATGCGTGTATATATATATTTTTTTTCTATTTTTCGCTTCTAATTGTTATTTTGTTTATCTTGTGTGAATGTATCTTTCGAGCACTAATATTAAATGCCCTTAAGTGTGGCAGATTGTATTATTTCTTTATCAATAAAAGAAAAAAAAAAATGATTTCCATTTTGCGACAGTCTCAATTGGAAATAGCTTTGACAATATAATTTACTAGATACGGCAATATAATATACATATAATTTATAGCATGGCAACCTACAATACTAAAGGTCGCAGGAGCGCGTCCCGCGGTGGCCCTAGGACTTTTAAAGGGAGAACAAATCCTTGGCTATGCCGTCCCTCGGATAGGACGTAAAGTGGAGGTCCCGGGAACTAAGGTATAATTTACTTGATCACATTTTGCTTGATGTAAGCTGAAATTAAGAATTAAACTGATATTTTTTTTTTTTTTTTTTTTTTGTATTAACTAATCCAACACTTAGGAACGTTTGTAGGCATTAGTCGTTTGTTTGATTAACGTCACTTTATGATTTTCGCCTATCCAGTTATAATTAGGATAGGGGTCTTTAACGAGTACCTGACATCGTAAAGGCTCGGGACCTCCAACTTAACTCCTATCCGAGGGACGACATAGCCAACGATTTTTTACTCTCTTGACGCAAACCTGCGACCTTTAGTACTGCAAGTTGCCATGCTATAAATTATATGTATATTATATTGTCGTATGTTGTAAATTATATGGTCAAAGCTATTTTAAACTGAGACTGTCGCAAAGTGAAAATTATTTCTAGTGTGAATATGTCTGAATTTATATACCTATATGGAAATATTTTCTTTGAATTGAATGTAAGTTTTTGAAAGGCTATTAAGTTTAGCTTGTCTAATAGAGTTGGAAATTCATGGAGTACGCAATTAACCCTTTAACCGGGCGGGACGTATAAATGCGTCCTTGAAATATATGTTGTACTCTGGAACTGGTGGGACTTATATATTCGTACAACAGAGATATTAGTCATAGATACATGTATCTATATATATATAATATATATATATATATATTAATAATTATACATACGAATATAAACAATAATAAAAACAACATATATTTTAGGACGTATATATACGTCCCGCTCGGTTAAAGGGTTAAAAGAAATATGAAAAAAAAATTCGCTAAATAGAGAATAACGAAATACTTTTTTGGTAAGTAAAGCTGAAACAAGTCATTAATTTCTACCACACTATTCCCTAAAAAAGATGTTGATTAAGAGAAAATGGGAAACCGGAAGCCTGATTTCCTTTTGTTGAGGATTGTACAATGCGATGTATTGTAGTTTGCTATGCTAACCACTACACCACTACACCAGCGAGGCCCCTCGCGTAAGTCGTTTAACTAATGGATTGTCAACTGTAGGGACAAATCGATTAATATATTTTGCCTGTTGGTAATGACGGTTATGTCTACCATCCAGGTGACTAAAGTAATTGAGTCGAATTTAGCCCAAAATAGGTTAAGTGGTTAAAAGGAAACATGGTGGCGGTTACTTTGTAGTGAATAAGTCAGGCGTTCATTTGAAATGTAGTTACTGTAATTTGCCTTAAATCGATTGTAATCGATCGGTGAACATTTAGTCAACTCAAACACTTCATTACTGATAAGATCAATTCAGTTTGTTTAATGGCCGTAATCAGTGGCCACGACTTTGGTATTTCTAACGAAACTTTAACGATAGATATTAAAAACCTAATTTTATACCAATCATTAGCGGATCCAGAAATTTTCTGAGGGGGGGGGGGCGCACTTTTTTTTTTACATTTTTTGAGTGATGATGGACCTGATTTAAAATATTTACTAGCTGACCCATGCGAAACATTCGCATTGTAACCTACTTAAATCCTACTTAATTATAGTACACACCATATATTTGGTATCGTATAGTGCTTATTTAGTGCGTCATGGGCATAGGTGTGGGTTTAAGTAAAGAATAAATGTGTTTAAATTGTAGACACAAACACAAGTTTTAGGTATTTACATATCGACCTATTTGATACATGACCTATTTGAACACTGCGTTTGAAGTTACGATCTGGTCATCTGTGACTTGGGTTTGTTTTACACAGACATCGCATATTTTTGCTTGTAACTCGCAAACGACGGCGACAAATGGAAAAGTGTATATAACCAAAAATGTTCTTCTCGACAAACTGAAAAAAATTACACCTTCGAAAAAGCCATGCTATCATTTTCGCTGAGAATTTCAGTTTTTCTCTTACAACTCGCAAAGGATTAATCAAAAAAATCTGGTGCTTGCGCGCAACACACAACTTTCACTTACCAACTTACCCAGTTTAGAAATAAATACGTTTTGTTAATAGCCAATTTTCAAATGAACAGAACGGCTTTAATTATGAACAATGGTCTGTCATTAAAGGCGTACTCCGCATGCGTAGGCTCAACGAGTTTTATAAGTTGACTGAATATTTTTCTTTTTTTCTCCTCTTTATGTTTTCTTCATTTTTATCATATCTCATATTTAGCCATTTCTTATTTTTAGGCGTAACGAGAGACAGTTAATTTCTCCATATAAACAAAAACAAAGGTACTTTATAGGAAACAAACAAACAAAAAAGGCCCCAACCCCCACCCCCAAAAAAGCCCCCTCAGAACATTTTAATAATGATAAAGCTTACCTGAAAGTAAAGAATACCTAATTTTCATACAACATGACGAATTTGATAAAAATCGTTAAAGCCGTTTTTGAGATCATCGAAAAAAGGTAAAAATTGGAAAAAAAAATTATGAAATAAAGTGCTATCACATCTTTGGCATATACATACATCAAATACCCAGTTTGATCAAAATCCTTAAAGCCTTTTTTGAGTAAATAAAAAAAACACGTGAAAATGATACAAAATTTATTAAGTAAAGTCCCCCCTCCGGTCGATCAATTTTGATGTAAAGTTGGCTATCGCATCTTTGGCATATACATGCATCAAATACCCAGTTTGATTAAAATCGTTAAAACCGTTTTAGAGTAAATTAAAAAAAACGCTTGAAAATGATGCAAAATTTATTAAGTAAAGTCCCCCCTCCGGTTGATCAATTTTGATGAAATTTTTACATTCATATCTCGGGCATATAAATAGATCAAATACTCAGTTTAACCAAAATCGTTTGAGCCGTTTTTGAGAAAATCGAAAAATACTTAAAAAGTTATTAAATAAAGTACCATCTCCCTTTGAGCGATTTTGATGAAATTTTTGCTGTCACATCGCGGGCATATACATACACTAAATACCCAATTTCAGGTTCGTACGGTTTATAGTTTTTGAGCTAGTCACTCATACACACACACACACACACACACACACACACACACACACACACACACACACACACACACACACACACACACACACACACACACACACACACACACTCACACACACACACAGATCATTTCTCGGGATTTGGTTAATTGGACTCAGGGGACCCCAAAACGTGTATTTCCGTTTAAAACCGGAAGTCGAAATTTTTCCTGATCGCAATACTTCCACTTACTATATATTTCATATATAGGTAAGTGAAAGTAAAAATGTATATGACCGAAAATGTTCTCCTTGAAAATCTGAAAAGATTCACATCATTTAGAAACCTCTACGACCATTTTGATTTTATCGCAAAAACCTTTTGCGATAAAATCAAAATGGATTTTGCTATTATAATGCGATTAAGGAAAGCTTTGAAATGATGACTCATTCATGTAATGTGATGAAGAATTAAGGAAGTTATGGCGTACCGACAAAAAAAATGCCTTGAGAAATAATACATATGATGATTATGTGGTGCTTTTCAGGAGAGCCAAAACACGGAATATAATTTTTTTCCACCTGATTCGTTTAATTATTTTCAATTTTTGAATTTTTATAGATAAATTCAAGTGTAAAACTATCGTTTGAAGTTCTCATTTTAATTGATTTTAAAATTATTAATTATATTAGTTTAAAAATATTCGCTACTTTACCCAAATGAAGATTTTTAGTGGAAATTCACAAAATTGAAGGTAAAGTATCGAATTTGAAGTTTTAGTGAAAATTCGCAAGTTTGCAATGAAGTTTCAAGGAATCCATTTTCGATACTTTTCATCGAGGTTAAAAAATTGCTAAAAAAGTTAATAGTAATGACTTAAAAAAAAAAAAAAAAAACACCAACCCACACACTATCCCCCATCATGGAACTTTATGAAAAAATAAAAAGACTTTTTTTTTCTCAGAATAACTTTTATTGAACACAGAATAAGGTGCAATATTCCTTCAAAACAAAATACATTACACATAAAAAAATACGCAATACATTAAAAAATACATTCAATCTTCTATTTCCGTTTAATCTGGTTCTGGGAAAGAATCACGAACTGATTTTGAAGCTGCTCGTAAAACGACCTATACGCCTTTGGAACGAGCCCTTGATTGGGTAGTTGCAATTAATCTTTTTTTTTCACCTCTGAAATAATAATCCGAACATCGCATGGCTTAAAAGGTTAAGGAAGGCTATCATTGGGATGAATGTATTTTTTCCCTCGTTTTCTTTTTCAGATCAAAACATCGAAACCAATGTCATCGAAATTAATTTTGACAAAAACTTTATTCAATTCTGATTTCCGGTATTGAAACCAACTCACAAGAATTGAATTTTTTTGTATTTTTCTTTTTCTTGGTGGTTTCTGGAGCAAATTGGTCTTGATAAAGATTAAACTTTGATAGAAGATTAAAATTTAAAAAATCATCATGCTGAAGCTGTGATGTGCCAGCCTAGTCCCAAGATGGTGTGAAAGTAAAAAGATAAAGATGACCGCCGCACACAGGGGTATTTGACCCCAAAAGCTGGCCAAAACTATTTCCTTCCATTTTATTAATTCAAACGTCCTCAAAATGGCTTCTAAATTTCTAATAGGCATTAAAAATATGTTTTTAGCAGTTAAAAAAAAATTAATAGATGAAAATTTTCATAAAATAAATTTTTACGTTAATCCACTGGCTGCGAAATCGGCATCCATGGGCTTACAATTTATGTTCATATTATTTTCTCTTTATTTGCTCTTAATGCATTGCACCTATGAAATATGCTTGTACAATTTAATTTATTTTGTACAAATAAAGATTTATTTTAAATTTATTTATTACTATCATTTTTGAAAAATGGGAATAGTGGAAAATAGGTAGAAATAAAAATTTGAGGTGATAAAGTTTTACTTAAAGTTTCCCCCTATCATTAGCAAATATAGAAAGCATTTCTAAATTTATGAAATAACCACTTGATGGAACCTCCAATATTAAATATATATAAATAAAGCTTCCAGTGCAAATAGGCAGTTTTTCTGACAAATTGAAATTTTTAAATGCTTTCCTATATTTTATGGCACAAGATAGAGTTTTTATTAGATCCTTTAGAACATGGGTGACATTGATATCACCAGAATCTCTTAGTTTTATAGTGGCGTATGTCAGCATATCAGTGCTAGTTGATGATCTGAGTTTTTCAGTTTTACGCCTCTTGCTTCTTTCTCTTAAGCAATCAAATGATTTTTCAGGGCGTACGCCAAATCTTGAGCTTTTAATTGATATCGTCCTACTTAGCCATTCCTTGTTGCGGCTTTAAAAACTTTTCTTTTCCTTGAAGAAGCATTCCACCTTACTTGGAAATCATGCCTCAAAATTGATAATTTATGTTTTAGCTCTTTCACCTGGTCTGGGCTATTACAATATTTCCCAATTAGAAAAGACTTTTAAACCTAATGCTTTCGACTTTAAAAATACGTCAAATAATTTCCTTTGGGTTATTATTATTATTCCAGAAGATCCTAAAATATAAATGAATGAAAAAAATAACAAAACTAAATTTTTTTATTATTTCATGAAACTGACATTTTAGAAATAAAAAATTATAAGTTTCCCATTCGCAGCTATTCGCAGAATTTTTTTTATGAAACATAAACTACGATAATTACACATTATTATAAAAAATATTTCGTTGCCCAGAAATGACCAGAAGTATAACTTTTTAACCTTCCAATTTAATTTTTAGATCTAAAATCCACCTACCAAAAAACAATAAAATATTGATACTAGTATTGAATACAAAAAATTAATAACTGTCTGGATAACAAGTACAAACCTGGCCTCGAACTATCCATCATATGATCCATGATCCATCAGTAAAAATAAAGAAAATTAATATATTTTGTAGACCAATATTTATGAGCAGAGACGAGGTAAAGGCTAAGGTCAGATTTGAATTAGAATATCCGCCGGATTAAGGGCCTGGAAGACATAAGAATGATCTTGCATGATCCAACAGGTCCTCTACTTCAACTTCGAGTCACTATTTACCAGAAATTTCAAATTTCAAAAAATGAGTTTTGGCCAGCTTTTAGGGCCAAATACCCCTGTGTGCGCTGCTAAAACCAAGGCGATACTCCTTAAGGGCAAGACGGATAGAGCTCACCCAATAACCATGGACATTGAAGGACAGAGGATAAGTCCAAGTGAGGTGGTAACTTACCTTGGCGTTAGGTTAGGTGTAGGCTTAAATGTGACGCCTCACTTGAGCTAGTAGGGTGGCCTAATGTGTAATATTGTTGACGTTGTAAATTACTATTAAATGTTTAAATACAATCCATTCTCAATTTGAGAACTTAAAAATCTGGTGCGTGCGTGCAACACACAACTTTCACTTACCAACTTACTTAGATAAGAAATTAATGCGTTTTGTTAATGCCACTCCTAAAAGTTACTCATTTTTCCACATTCATTTCTTATTTTTGTTTTAATTTACTCATAACATTTGAATAATGTTTCCTGATATTAAGTAACACCCAATTTTAATTAAACATGAAGAATATGATGAAAATCGTTAAAAGCGTTTTTGAGATCATCGAAAAATTGGAAAAAAATTTATGAAATAAAGTGCTCCCTCCGGTTGATCAATTTTGATGTAATATTGGCTATCACATCTTTGGCATATACATACATCAAATACCCAGTTTGATCAAAATCGTGAAAGCCGTTTTTGAGCAAATAAAAAAAAAAAACACGTAAAAATGATACAAAATTTATTAAGTAAAGTCCCCCCTCCGGTTGATCAATCTGGATGAAATTTTTACAGTCATATCTCGGGCACATAAATTGATCAAATACTCAGTTTAATCAAAATCGTTAGAGCGGTTTTTCAGAAAATCGAAAAAAACTTAAAAGTTATTAAATAAAGTACCCCTCCCTTTGAGCAATTTTGATGAAATTTTTGCTGTCACATCGCGGGCATATACATACACTAAATACTCAATTTCAGATTCGCTCGGTTTATATTTTTTGAGCTAGTCTGTTCACACACACACACACACACACACACACACACACACACACACACACACACACACACACACACACACACACACACACACACACACACACACACACACACACACACACACACACACACACACACACACACACACACACCCACACACACATACACACACACAGACCGTTTCGCGGGACTTGGTTAATTGGACTCAGGTGACCCCAAAACGTGTATTTCCGTTGACAACCGGAAGTCGAAATTTTTCACGATCGCAATACTTCCACTAACTATATATTTAATATATAGGTAAGTGAAAGTAAAAAATGACTATATCTAGCGTATTTTCAATAGAAATAGTAATAGTTTGTTAGTGTCCTCACCTCTCAAAGGGGGCGCTCGCCCCTCCCCTGGATCCGAAGATGGAACCAATTCAGTTCAAACTTGAAAATCCTGTCCTGCAAAGAATGGTAAACTTTGACTTTACTACATTTTTACTGAGATGGCATATATAGTCTATAATATTTGGCAGTTTTACTTTTTTTATGTGTCTGTTATCCTCATCGTTTGAATTGACAATACTGTGGCGATTAGATTTAGGAAATAAGAAAGTATGATCCCAATTGATTTCTTAACATGTACTTCCACGGGGGGGGGGGGGGGGGGGGGGGGGGGGGAATCTGCCCGCTCTAAATTTTGAGAACCAAAAATTCGTTTTTATTTACTATAATTTTAAAGCAAATATTTGAACTTTAAAATATCAATTTCAAGTTTTCTTTAAAAATTAATAAAGACTTACAAGGTCAAAATACCTCGAACCCTTCCGCAAATACACACTGCCCCCCCCCCCCCCCCCCCTAGATAAAATCCTGGGGACGCCCTTAGGATATGAAAATAAAATAGTAGCAATATTTTCTTTGCTTGATTGGACATGTCTCGTTCTATTTGGTTTCTTAAAATCTAAAATAAAAACTTTAAAGACATACTTTGATGAACAAAGGTTGATAAATATCACTAATAAAGAATCTTCATTTCGAAAATGGTTGCCAATGCGGTAAAATTAAAAAAAAAAGTTGATTTCTAGTATTTCTATACCTCATAATTATCAAAAGCATGAGCAATCAACTGATTTCTGCTTCATTAAAATAACCTCAATAACTATTGCGGATTTCTTTAGCTGACGAGATTCTTAAAGATGGCATTGCCAATTGCATGAAGCTTGGCGGTATATGGAGGAAGCCAAACGGAAAAAAATAATTGGAAATAAATTGCTCAATATTTTACAATATTGTACCAATTCGTTGAAGGTGCACCCAAAGTATAGTTTGCTACCAGGTAAGAATCTTTCATTTAAGTAAATATAAGTACATATACTGTTGTGTTAAAAAAAAACTCAAACAGTCATAAAATAAAACTAAAGCATCTTTAATGGTGGATACGGTTATTTTCCAATAAATTGTTTATTTTTATTAATTTAACATTTTATTCATTTCATTCGTTTTTTCTTTTGTTTCTTTTTGTTCAGTACACCTACCTGGCCATGTGTAGCATTCGGGGGTTACTCTATAGGTGTAATTAACCTATTCTAACCATGGTGGGACGGTCGAGATTTATTCCGTGGGGCCACCACGAAATAAAAGTCAACCCTCCCGGGGCGGATTCGAATCACTGCCGTTCGGATCATGCGTGCTAAAGTGGCTATACCGGCCAACTAAATTTCATGTTATAAAATTCACCAATCCAGTTTTAAGTATGATAGGAATCTTTAACTAGTATCTGACATAACAACAAAAGATTTTTTTTTTTTTCAACTTTTTATATGGCAACACCAGATAATGGTTTATATATATTTAATTTATAAAAAAAAAAAGAAGTTTTGTTGTAAGAAGTTGGGTTGATGAAGGTACTGTTTAAAAAAGCTGGATTAATTAAATCTTTATTCAGATTGAGACTTGAAAATGGTGACAGAGCCGAAACGTTGTAGATGAAACAATAAATTTTATATGTGAGATTGCCCTGGTGATTGCTCCAATACTGTTAACGGCAACTATACCTATAATATAAATATCCCAGGAGGTTAAGAAACCAATTATATATTGGATAAGATTAAGAAAAAATATGGTGCGTGCGCGCAACACACAACTTTCACTTACCAACTTACTTAGATTAGAAATTAATGCGTTTTGTTAATTGCCACTTCTCAAATGAACAGAACGGCTTTAATTATGAACAATGGTCTGTCATTAAAGGCGTACTCCGCCGCATGCGTCTGCTCAACGTATTTTATGAGTTGATGGAATATTTTTCTTTTTTTCTCCTCTATATGTTTACTTGATTTTTTTTCACATTTCATATTTAGCTATCTCTTATTTTTAGGCCTAATGAGAGACGGTTAATTTTTGCATATAAACAAAAACAAGGGTACTTTACGGGAAAACAAAAAAGGCCCCTTCCCCATTTAAGCCTCCTCAGAACTTTATAATAACGATAAAGCTTACTTGATATTAAAGAACGCCTTATTTTCATTAAACATGGCGAATTTGATCAAAATCATTAAAGCCGTTTTTGAGATAATCGAAAGAAAGGTATAAATTGGAAAAAAAGTTATTAAATAAAGTGCCCCCCTCCGTTCGACCAATTTTGATGAAATGTTGGCTATCACATTTTTGGCATATACATACATCAAATACCCAGTTTGATCAATATCGTTAAAGCCTTTTTTGAGTAAATAAAAAAAACACGTGAAAATGATACAAAATCTATTAAGTAAAGTCCCCCCTCAGGTTAATCAATTTTGATGAAATTTTTACAGTCACATCTCAGGAAGATAAATAGATCAAATACTCAGTTTGATCAAAATCGTTACAGCCGTTTTTGAGAAAATCGAAAAAAAAATTAAAAAGTTATTAAATAAAGTACCCCCTCCCTTTGAGCAATTTTGATGAAATTTTTGCTGTAACATCGCGGGTATATACATACACTAAATACCCAATTTCAGGTTCGCACGGCCTATAGTTTTTGAGCTAGTCTGTTCACACACAGACCATTTCGCGGGACTTGGTTAATTGGACTCAGGGGACCCCAAAACGTGAATTTCCGTTGAAAACCGGAAGTCGAAATTTTTCACGATCGCAATACTTCCACTTACTATATATTTCATATATAGGTAAGTGAAAGTAAAAAAAAGTTTAGGGTGGATGGAAAAGAGAATCGGGTGATCTCTTGAGACATGTCATAAGTGATATGGTTATTGGTCTTTTTCGAAGTTAGCTCCGTCGCCTGGTTAATATTATATCAATCCAGAGGTATCACTGAAAGAATCCCAAAAGATTTCAGATACGAAAACGTCCTAATATTCTGATAGATCATTTCATAGTTAGGAATGCGTAAGCGGGAACCGATCAAAAACTATTGAATGTACATATTTAATCGTCATTTGTGACCGGTTAAGGGTTTTGTCCCTAAATTGGTCATTTTGAACCCCTGTGCACCGGCCGCCATCTTGGAGTTGCTTATCCGACGTAATACCCAATTTATTAAACGTTTTCGTTTAGTATTTATATATTAGTTTTATTTATTTTGATCACACCCCCAAACATTTCTTCCTCGAAAGTTTTCGGTTGTTAGGTACACTGCTTGGTTTTTATCTGTCTCTGTTTTTTTTTTTCCTGATCAGCTGTTTTATGTAATAACCTCTCTCAATTGTATCCATGCTACCTTCCTTCTCATCATTTTGTGTTTGGATGTTATGGAGTGAACTCCTCTTTTCTGCGTGTTTTTTTTTTCTTTTTTCTCTTGGAATTCCATGATTCCACGAGACACTGTTCCTACTGCTCACCCCAGCTCTTACCCCAGCAGGCCACTCCTTCATTCGCCACAGCGCAGACATGGAGGGCCCTCTCCCTGGCCGGTGGTCCGAGCCGCCTTATGTAATGATGGAGGCGAAAATATTTTTTACCCCGGGCTACACACGGAGCATTGCCTCACAGCTTCCACAGCTCGCTGGTCACTTTAATTCGCGGCGATATGTGCTGCAAGCTATAGAAAGCCGCTGGTGTAACTGGAACCGCTCAATGTTACTCCTCTGTCACTGGTCACTGCCATGTCATACAGTTACTAAATACTTTTCATCAATACTCAGGTAAAAAATCATAGGTGCAGAGAGCGCATCACATACAACTTTTACTTACTTACTTACTACCTTCCCTTCTTTGACTAATAATAGACATTATTTATAATTAATAATCAATATATAGATAGATAGATAGATAGATACGTTTATTTACAAATTTACATAATTTATAAATTACTAATTACTAATGTATATTTTTTTTTCTCAAACGCAATTGGACAATGGACAGTCCGTCTGTGGAGTTGTCCATATTCATTTTATGTGTACATAAAAACGTAAAAATTTCCTCACAGAACAAAAAGATAAAAAACAAAAGGAAAACAATGCCTATGTGCATCTCTTATAGAATTTAACAGGTAAATAAAAGCTTTTACAAGATAGATAAAGGACAATTAATCGTATGTGTATTAAATTATATAAACCACTACAGATGTATCTATTACATGTTCTTATACCTAGTAGAAGCTATATATATATATATTTTTTTTTTTTTTTTTAAATCTCTCTTTAAAAATATGTTAATGAAATATATATACTGCATATTTTAAATATTAAATTCTTTAATCAGTTCTGCTCTATATCTTGTTCCTACTTGTAGGTATAGTTTTAATTTTCTACTGTATTTTCCGTTTAAGATGTCTATTAATAAATATATATATATATATATATATATATATATATATATATATATATATATATATATATATTATAAAGCAAAGTGTACAATGTGCGTGGCGAAAAGGCTCAAAAACGACTTCTCGTACAATCAAGAATGTTAAGTCGTCGTATAGCCCTATAGCCCCTAACCGTGAAGAAGGTTTCAGTTTTTATCTTAAGTGTGTAATATAACAGGGACGAGGGCTGTAATTTTAAGCCTCTTGCTACAATTAATAATAATTAATACCATCTATGGAATACCATCTAATTAGCCCAGGCCAGTTAATGAATTAAAAAATTTAGTTCTTCATTTGGAATCCAGGAGCGCTAAGCTCCATTCATAAGGTTGTCCTCCATTAGTTCGGTTTCTTATGGTTTTAGTTTCATCCGTTCTCTTTAAATGACACGAGTTTATCTTAAAATAATTATTCTTTTCCTATTTTTATACGGTCTTTACATCTCTGCAATGAATTGAAAATAAAAATAAGCAAAACAAACTGGATTCATAAGCAAATTAAGTTTCACATAAGTTTCACATAATAAGAGGAAAGAATTGATCGTAACATTGCCTTTAATCAATATTTAATATAAGAGTATATTTACAGCAAAAGAAAAATTTCTTATTAGTGTAGTGAGCGTATAAAAACTAAAACTGAATAAAATAGATAACCTGAAGATAATATGAATAAAAGATATAACCTAATGGAATATATATCGAAAATAAAGTGTTCATATAATATTTCTGTTTAGAAAATTCGTAAATTTTCAACCGAATTCGAAAAAGGAGAAGTTACTCCTAGAACTTGATAAGGATGTGCCTCTTTTTTTATTTTGTAATATAAATCGGGATAATTACATCTATTCTTTACTTCAACCCTCACCTATGCACTCTATACGATGCTGAATATACCATGTGTAGGTACTTTAATTTAGTCGGATTTAAGTAAGTCCTGCGGGTCTGCTAGTTATATTTTATTTTATTTAAGTTAGTTCCATAATAGATTTCTGAATGGAATGTAAATTGGATTTGGAGGAACAGTAATCGTTTTCGGTTTCTGGAAAGAAAGAAAGAGACAAACATTTGAAAATTAACCTTTAATTTACTAAGAGCCCAATACACCCGTTCTATCGATTACTCTTCGATCACGATATCTTACCAAAAGCGGTAAAAAAAATTCCAAAGGGATTCTCGGTGGGGATTCGTTTAAATTTTTTATATACATCTTTTTAGGGGATTATAGAAAAATCAATCGAGTTTTAGATCGAACGATTGAATATCAACTGAATCAATGAAGAGTTGATAGAAGGGGTTCATAATAAAAGTCGATAGTAAATTGGAACTAAATTCGATTGCACTGGGCAATTTTTTTTTTTTAAGGAAACGATATTGATATTTTAATCAATAGTGATTACGGATAATTTCATTAATTAAAGTTTACTAATTGCCGATTTTACACGCCTTCTGTCACAAAAATGCTCCCGGTATTATTCTAAATAGTTTTTTTTTTCCATTGCAAAACGAGATTAAATAGATAGTTCGTCTTGTAATCACTAAAACTTCAAGATACTGACAAATTTTTAGTAAAATTACGAATTGATCGGTATCGTATGAGGTATGAGGTATATCTCTTCAGAACATAACAGAGTGCTGTAATTAGATCTACCACAATTACCTCACTGACATCGTTTGTTATACGTTCTTGGCTGTTAGTATCGATATTAGTGCCGCAAAATCGACTCTTATAATGACCGGTTCGATAACTCTCCAGGAACAGAACCCAGAAGAAGTGTGAAGAGCGATGACTTTCACGCTCCGTGGAATTGTGGCGTTCTGGGTCAGCGCATCTCGTCCAGTTCTCCAGCTGGGGTAATGGCTATATTTCGGTGATGGTGACAGGAGGTGACATTGGGGTGACAGCAACCGTAAATTCTTAAATTTAGATAGTTCTCAAATTCCTTCATTTTTTCTAGCAATATCTCGGTTTGTTTACAACCAAAATTCAAAATAAATAATTTCTTCAGGGACACCTTCCGTGATAGCGTATTTATAGAATTACATATCAACGAAATCAATCTGCAATCTACCACATGTTAGCCGACTCGACACTTCTTGATGAGGCCTCAATGTAACGTTTATATTTAGAGAATAAATATATGAATAAATAAACGTTAGATAAGAATAAACTTTACTTATGAACCCAATTAACCTATATATCTTATATTTATTATTTGAATATTACTTATAAAATTTATTCAATTTTATGTATGTATATATATATATATATATATATATATATATATATATATATATATATGTATATATTTATTTATATATAGATATCTCGCATTGATTATAATCCAGAAGATAGAAAATATTAAATGTTTATTATTATTGAATTGTTAGTTATAAATATTTATTAAAATCAAAAGGCTATGTTTATGTGTTTGTGTTTGTGTTTGTTACATTGATTTATATAATGTTTTACTATCAAAAATATTATTTATTGTAATGCCTTATAGGCCAACTCCAAGAAAATGTAAAAAGCGTATATTGCTTTATACAATAAAAAATTATTCTATTCTATTCTACATGTCAACGAAATCCGAAAAGGTAACTTTTTCTATAGTAAAGCGCCCCCCAACTCATCAAAATTGAAAGTGATTATCAGTGTCCTATTTAGGAATTTAGTGAAAAATTATATCCTCCTTTATATTTCGTTTATTGTTCTCGGGTCATGACAAAAAAATGTTTACGAAGTTTCGAGGTCTCACCACCACATCATCTGGTAAACTACAATAACAACACAACAACAATTAGAACATGACAACTTTACCATTTCCATTACGATTAAAACCACTACAGTTTATAATATTGTAGCGTTAAAATAAAAGAAATAAATAAAAGAAACATATGGTGTAAACTCCCATACCGTTTGTTGGAACAAAATAAGCGGTTGGAACGAACTGTTTGGGTCCAGATCTTTCGAGCCTAGTCCACGAAGACGTAGAACTGTCCACTTTGTTCTGGAACATTCCCGACCTGACCATTTACGATTATATATAAGGAGCGAGTGACTGAACGAGTTAGTCTTATTCTGTGCCTTGACTGGGAAGATCAAGTCATATGATTAGTGTGCTATAACGTTATGATTTTTGTAACCTGCTCTAATATTTGAGTTGTATTAATTCGTTGGCATTGATAATTGTATCTTTTTGTTAAATAAATATTCTTTAACCCAGAGAAGCGTTACAATATTTATTTGTTTACTTCTGTACATATTATTTTTCCTTACCTTCTCATTGTAAAGTTGTTGGGCTATTATTGTTGATGTGTTTTTATTGTAGTTTACCAGATGTGGTGCTGAGACCCCGAAACTTCGTAAAAAATTTTTTGTAATGATCCGAGGACAATACACGAAACATAAAGGTGGATATGATTTTTCACTAAATTCCTAAATAGGACACTGATAATCACTTTCAATTTTGATAAGGGGGGGGGGGGCGCTTTACTATAGAAAAAGTTACCTTTTCGGATTTCGTTGATATGTAGAATAGAATAGAATAGATTAGAATAAATTTTTATTGTATAAAGCAATACACCCCTTTTACATTTTCTTAGAGTTGGCCTATAAGGCATTACAATAAATAATATTTTTGATAGTAAAACATTATATAAATCAATGTAACAAACACATAAACATAGCATTTTGATTTTAATAAATATTTATAACTAACAATTCAATAATAATAAACATTTAATATTTTCTATCTTCTGGATAATATCTTCTGGATTATACATACCTTTATTTATTATAAAATTATAATTTTATAAATATTATGGCTAGCACCAAGGAAACCTATTAAACTATAGCTATACACCTTAAGTGAGAACGTGCTCATTCTTATATTTCAACTTGACTACGGACGTCACCGTGCAGTGAATACCTCAAAGAAACTTGAAAATCACATAACACCATTTACATTCTATTTCATGATGTGTCTTTTAGTCGTAAGTAACACATTTTATTGTTTTGTTTTTTTTATAAAATGCAAAGGTTGTAGCTGTATCCAAACTTTTCCAATGCTTTTTTTCCCGGCCGAACTGTAATTTATTAAGTAAGCATATCAGTATAAACTAGTTTGACCTCGGTCAAACTGAGTAAAAATTGTAAATGTCTAATATGTTTATAATAGAGTGTAGATTGAAAAAAATTTTTTAAACATAATCGCTCTTCCCCCCCCCCCCAATCTCCTGAATAACATTACCAGCCTCAAATACAGACAAAATGCATCGAAAGCCAACAATTGTATGGGGGTCACCTGTGGTGTTGTGGTTAGCATGGCAACCTACAATACTAAAGGTCGCGGGTTCGATTCCAGCGGTGGCCCTAGGATTTTTTAATGGGAGTAAAAAATCCTCAGCTATGCCGTCCCTCGGATAGGACGTAAAATGGAGGTCCCGAGCCTGTACGATGTCAGGTACTCGTTAAAGATCCCTATCCTAATTATACCTGGATAGGCATAATTTAGGACTCCCACTGTAGCATCGTCCGATTAGCCTTAGTAGCATAAAAATGGACGTTAAACAAACAAACAAACAACAATTGTATTTTGGCGTTCATCCGATACCAATATACGATTATTGGACGTAAGTAGAGATATAAGGGAAAAACGTTATTTATAACTAATGTTTAATCGTTAATTATTTAATTATCTCATAAAGATTTATTGAATAAATAAAAATCTATTGTTTAATTGTAATTATTTAATACACATTAATAATTATTAAAAATCATATAAATTAAATACAAGATATAAACCTCAGTATTTAGCTGATTTTGTGTTTAAAAAAATATATATATTTTACTAAAACAGTATTTTTTTATTTTATTTTATTTTTTTCTTAAACACCGTTCCCGATAACATAATAGCAGTATATAGTAGGTCCTAAAATTAAAGAAATCCGAAAAAGGTAAATTTTTCAATATCCTAGCCCCCCAATACAAAATTAAAAATTGATATTTTTTAAAAACACCGCCCTCGACAGAATGAGAATAGACCCAAAGGTCAACTAGCAATTTGTATATTACAGCGCACACTCTTATCGAAATACGATTTTTTTTCTTTAACTAAACCTTCTCTAAGAAAATATAAGAATAGAACCTCGTATCGAGGGAAAAAAAAAAAAATATTTACACCTGGGATCCCCCTCTAAAATGAACAATGAATGAATTTTTCAAGTTTTCAATTTTTAAAAAATTGAATGAAGTTTTAAAATATGTATATTTTACATTATTCTATATTATAAGCCAAAAAAAAAAAAAAAAAAAAAAATATTTTGAAAAAGTTATTAAATAGAAATAAAATACGGGGTCCCCTGTGGTGTAGTGGTTAGCATGGCAACCTACAACACTGAAGGTCGCGAGTTCACGTCCCACGGTGGCCCTAGAATTTTTTAGGGAGTAACGGAAAGGACGTACGGTACATAAGGGACGTAATGGTCCCGAGCCTGTACGATGTCAGGTACTTGTTAAAGATCCCTATTCAAATGATAACTGGATAGGAAAAATTTAGGACTCTCCTGTAGCTTCGTCGGATTAGCCTTACGATTTAGGGACGTTAAGCAAACAACTAAAAATTACTATAACTTCAGTTAATATATATTTTCAATAAAAAATTATTTAATTATTCAATCTTTTCTGTAATATTTATTAAATTATTAAATACGTTTTGTTAACCTTTGTAGGTGATCATATTGGCAGTGGTTTGCTCGATCCAGGTGGCAGAGGCAGTGCCAGCACTAGATCCCAGTGGTGGTGGTCCTAGTGATGTTAGTGGTGTGAGCGGAGGTCTTAGAAACATCCTATATGGTAATGGGGGTCTTGGAAACATCCTAGATGGTAATGGGGGTCTTGGAAACATCCTAGATGGTAATGGGGGTCTTGGAAACGTCCTAGATGGTAATGGGGGTCTTGGAAATATCCTAGGTGGTAATGGTGGTGGTGGTGGGGGTCCAGGTGGTCTAGCACGGCTATAAGAGGCTATAAACTTTAAAAAGTTTATAAAATTATCACAAAAGAGTCTATACAATTTTTGTCTTATAATATAAAGTAGTGCGGACGCTAATATCTCATATCTTTATTGTATTACAAAATTAAAAAATCGTTACCTTGTATTACTGCCAAATCTGAATCATTCATTGTGCATTTAAATACTTTGTATTCATATCTGCCATCGACCAACCCAATCAATCATCTATACCTGTAATCAAAAACAAATGAATGAAAAGCGGACCTTACACGAACAATAATACTGTAAATATCAGAACTGTCAATATATTGTCAATACTGTCGTTTAACCTTGAGGGCCCACCGTCAATATCGCCACAACATAGTCAATATTATTGACAATAATTATATCAATAAATTATCTCAGGGCGTTTGTTTCCACCATTCAGATAAGGTCTTTCGATGTGATTTTTTGTGACATTTAGTGTTTGAACATGGACAATCGAAAGTTTGTGTAGCCATATTTATGGCTATCGAAAGTATTCGACGAGCTCTAAGAAATCGAAGGATGAAAGAATGGTTGAAAAAACGTGAAGAATATTCCCATATGAGACTGCTGAAGGAAATCAGATTGACAGATGAAGAATATTTTCACAATTATTTCAGAATGAAAGAAAGGACGTTTATAAGATTACTAGCTAGGGTGCCCGGCTTCGCTCCGGTAGTTGTGTGCTAGTTTTAATAATAGAAAAACTTTAAAATTAAAGGAAATATTGAACAAAATTAGCACCTTCTTGAAACTTTCGTTTTAACTTGGTATCAATATTCTACAGACTTGAGATCTGCAGAGTCCGCCCAAATAAGGAACCCTGTATGGTGTTCCTATTTGATCCGAAGTACAGAAACTACCGAAGATTCATAGAAACTTTTTTTAAAGATTTTTCTTCCATTTCAACCTCCCTTAAGATATCCACCCGTAATTTGAACGGTTTCTGCATATCTCGAATCTTACTACTATTACAAAGTGAAAACCAAAATTTCTTGAAGGCACAATTTTTTCATCATATTTCTTTTTATCTTGAACTATGAGGGATGATAAAATCTTGAATGCTGTTATTGGAGTTAGTCGTTTTGTCACCTGGAATGCTCATCATACGTAGTAACCAAACTAACTTATTTTTCATAAATACAGTAAGAACACTTCAAACTTTTTATTTAAGATTTATATGTAGTCAATTCATCTCTTTTTTTATGTCTAATTTTATTCGCTCACTGTACTACTAAGAAATGTTCATATTGCATTAAATTTACTTAAGTATATATTATAAATAGATTAAATGTAATGTGCTGATCATATATTAGCCTTCTTATGAGAAAACTAATTTTTTAAGGAATCCAGTTGGTTTTCTAATTGATTGCTGAGATGTAAAGTACTTATTTTATTTTGAAACGCAAACTAATTATTTTCTCTTACTTTTTTATTAATTTAAAAAGAACAGCTGAAAAAATATAGAAGGATTACATACTGAATGAATGGACAATAAACAATGAGTGAAACGCACCCTAGCGCTTCCTGGTAGCCTGGAGCTCGAACTAAGTTTTTCATTCATAAACTCGTATCTCAATCTCAGAGAGGCTAATTAAATGGTGCGAGAGGCTTAAAACTCCAGTCCTTTTCTCTTCAATTTTACATTCTTAAGAGAAAAACGGAAACCTTCTTCTACGTAAGGAGTCATTTGGCTAAACGAAGACATAACTTCCATAATCCTACGTGGAGTCGTTTTTGAGCCTTTTCGGCACGCACATTGTACACTTTGCTTTATAATATATATTGATTAAAAATGCAGGAACCATTCTTGAGAAGGCAGAACACACAAATGAGGGAATGCTTCCCTGTTAAAGTGAGATTAGCCTTAGCCCTAAGGTACTTAGCTACAGGTAGAAATTTTGAAGATTTGAAATTCTCTATCATCATGCACCTGCAACTATCAGCGATGCTATAATTGAAAATAAGTGTTTTAAATAATTTTCCAAATAGTATATCAGTATGGCATAGTACAGAACCTCTTCACTTGATATAATAAAGGTTGTAAGCAGGCCGTCCCGAGCTTATGGTCACCCGTTTGCGAGAAGTCAAGATGCGCTCCCTCCCACCAAAAATATCCCCTCAACTTTTGGATATTGACACTCCGAAATCAGAATATCTAGATTTTTTATCAATATCGCCATCAATACTCAAATTTTCACCTTTCACGAACAATATTATCATTATTATTGTATTATTCATATTATGTCATTATTATTGATAGTGTAAGGTCCGCCAAACTACATTAATGATTTTAATTCATATTAATTTGCTTTCTATCTAAATTCTATTTTACATAAAAAAATTAAACCCACCAATAATTAAAATAATTATATATATTTGATTTTATTGTAATAGATAAAGGCTATAAATTTTATGAGGATGCAGATAAAACTTGTGACAAATATAAAATTATAAACATTAAAATAGTTAAATTTAAGATTATCAAAAAAAAAAATAATAGCCCCACCGTTGGACGTCCAAATAAAATCTTAATCAGTAATAAAGCAGACCCCTGTTTATTAGATAGTTATAATTGTTAGAAAAAAAAATACCTATTAAAATTTACTTAATTTATAACAATCTCCACCTCAATGTACTTCCTGCGGGATTCTACTTACAGTGAATCATATACTAACAGAACGGTACGCGTACCAGACTTCCCGAGAACATCTCTTAAAAGATAACCTGTACGGAACTCTCCAAATAGAACAAAAAGCTCTAAACAACTTTGTTCTCAAACAGAACAATAGATTTAATAAATTATAATTTACTTCTTGTAAATTGGAATTGTAAGGTAACATCAAAGTTAGTTTTTTAATTGAAGGGGTCGGGGCAAAATAGTGCCAAGCAACATTTTTAACAAAAATAAACTGTAGCTGCAGTCTGCTGTATATTACGTAGGACTATATGTCTATGATGGAAATTCCAACTAAATATGACTATATATAGCCTTTATAGACATATTTAGGTGGCATTTCCTTCATAGACATATAGTCCTACGTAATATAGAGCAGGCTGCAGCTACAGTTATTGTTAAAAATGTTGCTTGGCACTATTTTGCCCCTACCCCTTCAATTGTATGGTGATTGCATTACCTTCTAATTTTATTGTATCTAACTGCATTTTATTTTTATTATAATTTTATAAATATTGTATTATAGGGCGAAAATGACCCGGGTGGTCGAAAAGCCCGAAAAATGTATATAAATAAATAAATCAAAAATATCTGGTTAAGATCTTAACTTAAGCTTACTTAAGTAAATACTACTTACTTATACTACTTAAATAAATAAAAATAACTGCTTAAGTTAATATAGTTAGTGTTTACGTTCAAGGTATTTAAATGTACCAATGGCAATATGAGATTTTCCCCCAATTTATAATTAATAAAGATTTATTGTTTGAAGGATTGGTACAGGCGGGTATGTAACGACAAGTGGACACATTGTGAATTGCTCAAACCTCCCACAGACTAGTTCATTT